>CM065592.1:436138301-436840665 GCA_033119425.1 Bufotes viridis
TGGTGGCAGTTGAAGGATGGAAGTGAGCATGTGCGTCCGCCTCAGCGAGCAGGACAGAGAAATTAGAAGAAGAGCAAACATCAAGCGGTGCTACACAGATAGATTTCGGTGAACAACTCAGTAGCTATGATACATTGTTATTTCAGATCCAGTTCCCCTTTAACTGGCGCCCAGTCCGACCACCATGCCGTTCTTTACACTCACATTCCAACAGCATATTTCACTGGTACTGGGCCTGATTTTAGGAATTCCAGAAGCTACATACTGATCGCTCTTTACATGGAAAGAAATTCACCATTCCGTCTTCTTGACTGAATTTCTGGGGTTGAGTCAAGGGGGGGGGCGTCCCCACGAAAGAGACACGTCCCCTAAAAAGGTAAAATAGTTGATAAGGTGGGAAAAGACACAAGTCCAACCTATGCTCCTACCGTGTGATCCTGAGGAAGGATAGTAGCAACGAGACAGGACGGTACCAGGCAGCAGCAAGGCATCCCCTTAAGCCGGTGAGGGTAACGACCAGCAAGGCTCCTCACATCAGGATCCCGTGAGCGCAATACGCACCATTTCTATTATTGTTAGTCCAGACGTACCGCACATGAGGCGCTGTTTTTTGTCTTTTTTTGTTTCTGTATACCAGAGGAAGGATAGCCACCCTCTGAGGTGAACACCCATTACACCCGTTGTATTAAAGGAAAAATTCTTTCCTCACTCCAAATCTGACAATGAGAATAAATCCCTAGATCATCGCCCCTTCCTCTGAAACCTTCCCCCTGGAAACTTCCAAATTCCAGACCCCTCCTGAACTTGTACAAGGAATCACCCACCACAATACTGTATATCCATAGCCTCACAGCTCTTACAGTAAAGAATCCCGTCTATGGTGATGATGAAACCTCTCCTCCATACATAGAGGATCTTGTCATAGTGCCAGGGCAGGGTATAAGAGGAGCATTAGGATGATGTCTGTACATTGTGATTAGGTCCAGTTCTGCAGTGTCCTTCGTATACACAGGTGCCCAGTGCGGTACACAGTAGTCTATGCGTCATCTGAACAGAGGCAAAACTATGCTCTAGTTATGGGGCATCCCAAGGCCTAGAGAAGGGATGGGAAAACTCGGCCCTCCAGCTGTTGTAAAACTACAATTCCCACCATGCCCTGCTGTAGGCTGATAGCTGTAAGCAGTCGTTACTTGCTGGGAGTTGTAGTTTTGCAACAGCTGGAGGGCCGAGTTTGCCCATCCCTGGCCTAGAGGGTAGGGGCGCTTTATTCCTGACAAAGGAGATCTAGGTAAGCGGTGGAGACTGCTGACATGCTGCAATTCCCGTATGTAGCTAGCTAGAAGTAGAGGTGAGTGACACTTACCTAGAAGGTGCACCACTAACAGTGCAGAGTAAATGAGGCAGAAGTGGAAAGGCTGAAGGGAGCAGCCGAGTACCCCCCTCCCCCACCACCACCACCTTTTTGACAGTCAAAGAGGGACACATGGTTCAGTGTGTGAAAGTCCATTTTTTCCTGTATATTTATACACTTTAATAGTTTTCTTAGTGACAATAGAGCAAAAATTATCTGAATATAGAAATTTCTAAAATCCAAACTGCATCAAATAATGAAATAATATACAAGGTGCGGTCTAATATCCAGAGAGGAACCAGAGAAACACTTTCCGGATCAATATTGTAAGTGTAATAATAATGCAAATCTTTATCTTACATCAAAAAGAGGGGGACTTGGGTCCAAAGGCGGGACACTTGGGAGGTCTGGCCATAGAGGAGTCCAGGCCTCTATAAAGACCAGCCAGGCACATCTATAGGGCAAGTCCAGGGTGGACCATTCTGTGGGTCACGAGGACCACGTTAGAGGCTGTGCCTCTGCTCAGACCATAACCACTGATCCTGCTGCCCCACCTGGTCTACCTGACGCCAGTGTCCGACTGATGCCAGAGACGGCACGCCCCCCCCCCCCCCAACCTGACACATTTTTGATGACATATATGTCGATAATATACCACAAATCCTTGAGATGAGAAGATCCCTTTAACTAGAACCCCATAAGCAGATAAATCTATACAAAGCACATACATAATACATGTGAACACTGCTAGCACACGTCAGTCTGCATGACATGCTGGGATGTGTGGTGTCACAGGCGGCGGACGATGTCAATGTATAAGGTCCATACATAGATATGTTATCCTGCATCACGTGTCAGCGGAGGAGATGTCTGCGGGATTCCCTCTAGAACAGGGGTGCACAACCTGCGGCCCGGGGGCCACATGTGGCCCTTGATACCATTCCATGCGGCCCCCAACCATATGGTACCAGACATGTATGCAGGGGTGTATCTATCGCGAGGCACCTAGGGTGGCACTTGCCAATGGGGCGGCAAAATGCTGGTATACTCAGATCCGATGGTATATTCTAACCCCCAGCCAGGCGTTCCCATGGTGACGGTGACACTTGCCTGGGGGTTAGAATATACAGGGCCCGTCCGCTCACAGGATTATACATTTATTAGCTGTAGTCTGTAACTTTCAATGAGCGCTTATCTCGTTACTAGGGTATCTTACACTCAGCTCCGGTAACAGACAGCAGTGCGGGCGGCGCTCACTCACTGACATCACGCTCCTGTGCCGCTTAGTGGGAGGAGCAGGCAGGTGACGTCAGTGAGTGAGCGCCGCCCGCACTGCTGCCTGTTACCGGAGCTGAGAGTAAGATACCCTAGTAACGAGATAAGCGCTCATTTAAAGTTAAAGTTACAGATTAAGGTAAATAACTGTATATTCCTGTGAGCGGCGGGGAGGGGGATTTGTAGATGGCACTGTCATGGGTGGGGGATCTGTGGGTGGCACTGTCATGGGTAGGGGATCTGTGGGTGGCACTGTCATGGGAGGGGGATCTGTGGGTGGCACTGTCATGGGAGGGGGATCTGTGGATGGCACTGTCATGGGTGGGGGATCTGTGGATGGCACTGTTATGGGAGGGGATCTGTGGGTGGCACTGTCATGGGTGGGGGATCTGTGGATGGCACTGTCATGGGTGGGGGATCTGTGGATGGCACTGTTTAGGGGGGATCTGTGGATGACACTGTCATGGGGGAATCTGTGGATGGCACTGTCATGGGGAGGGGGATCTGTGGATGACACTGTCATGGGGGGGATCTGTGGATCATGAATGACTCATCTTTGTAAAGTGGTTGAATTTACACTTTATATTATTATTTCTAAAGACTCTCTTTAAATAAAGATGCAACATTTGGTACAGAAAACACAAAATATTGGCCCTCGTTATTCACTTTTAACCTCTTAAGGACGAAGGGCGTACATGTACGCCCTTCGTCCGCACTTTAAAGATGGCGCCCGCTCCCGCACGGAGCGGGCGCCCGAGCTGCGGGTAAAAGCTTGATTCATCAAGCTGACACCCGCAGCTCATGTCCGCGACCGGCAGCGATGCCGATCGCGGACATTTAACCCTCAGATGCCGTGGTCAATCCTGACCACGGCATCTGATCGCGCAAAACCGAAAGTTTCACTTTGGTTTGCTCGGCCCCTGATGGCCACAAGGGGAGCCGGAGCATGCATGTAGTACCCTAGGTTTCTGTGAATGAAACCTAGGTTACTACTTAGTATTCCTATGGAGCCTATGACTGTAATAGGCTCCATAGGAAATATGTGATTTTTCATATATTCCAATGCTATTGCATTGGAATATATGAGAATAGCAATCTGATGATTGCATCTTATAGTTCCCTATGGGAACTATAAGAAAGTGGTAAAAAAAAAAAAAAAAGTTTAAAAATAAAAATTAAATAAAAAAATATAAAATTCAAATCACCCCCTTTCCCCAAAATGAAAATAAAATAAATAAAAAATAAAAAATTACACATAATGGGTGTCGTAATGTGCGAAAACGCCCATACTATAATAATATTAAAAATATTCACCATACGGTAAACATAAAAACGGAAAGAAAGCGTCCAAATGGCTAATTCGCCATTTTTGGACGCTTCATTTCCTAAAATAAAATGAATAAAAAGTGATCAAAACATCATACGCACCCCATAATGGTATCAATTAAAAGTTCAGATTGCCCCGCAAAAAATGAGCCCCTACACTGCTCCATACGCATAATTACAAAAAGTTATAGGGGTCAAAACATGGCGACAAAAAATAAAATAAAAAAATTCCACTTTTAATTTTTTTTTCACTATCAAAACGCAAGAAAAACTATACATATTAGGTATTGCCGGATTCGTACTGACCTGAAGAATAAAATTAACCAGTCAGTTGTATCGCAAATCGAACGTTGTAATTTAAAAACCCGTAAAACTGTGGTGAAATTGCTTTTTTTTGCAATTTCACCCCATTTGGAATTTTTTTCCCGTTTCCCACTACATCACATGCAAAAATAAATGGTAGCGTTAAAAAGTACAACTTGTCCCGCAAAAAATAAGCCGTCATATGGCTATGTGAGCGGAAATATAAAAATGTTATGGCTTTTGGAAGGCAGGGAGCGCAAAACAAAAACGCAAAAATCCCAAAACCCCCGGTCCTTAAGGGGTTAAATACAGAAAGGAAGATGAGAAGATCTAACAGGAAAGGGTGGGGCCTAAAGAGGAAGAGGTGGGGTTTACAGAGGAAGGGGTTTGGCCTTGACAGAAAGGGGTGTGTCAAATTAATATTAGGGGGGTGCCCAGTTTAGTCTCGCCTAGGGCAGCACAAAACCAGGATACACCACTGCATGTATGTCTATGAATTGTGGCTGCTCACATGTATCTTTCATGTATTTCTCCCATTAGATGGGAGTCCTGGAGGTGTAACTAGACATTATTGGTATATACTGTGTGTTCAGTGTGCCATAAACACAGTATTTCAGTTGTTAATACCCCTTTAAGTTTTATTTTCGGCCCTCATCATTGGTTCAGTCTGGCAATGTGGGCCCCAACCAGAAAACGTTGTGAACTCCTGCTCTAGAAGGTGACATGATGGTGTCAGTCACATGAACGCTCAATGGGGTGTAAGGGGCGAGCATGGAGAAGACTGTGAGATTTCTTCCATGCTTCATATAAAAGGTGATTCATCTTCTGACTTCACCACACGACGAGCGAGAGCCTCGGAGACAGATGGCGAGCGCCCCCCATGTACAGAGTGACGAGCAGGTGACTGATGAATTACATAGGAATCTGCTTCCGAGTGATGACCGGGTAATAAAGGCTCCAAAACCACCCTGGATATCAGAGAGAGTGACCTGAGGAGCCTGGGCCCCAAACCAAAATCTGTTACAGGGACCCCACCGATCGTGTGCCATTTATAAAGCTTCTGCCTTCTTCTGTGAAAAATGAGAGCCACCGACATGAAAAGCGGAGCCATAGATATATAACATTATCTATCCTGTACTGATCCTGAGTTACATCCTGTATTATACTCCAGAGCTGCACTCACTATTCTGCTGGTGCAGTCACTGTGTACATACATTACTTGTCCTGTACTGATCCTGAGTTACATCCTGTATTATACTCCAGAGCTGCACTCACTATTCTGCTGGTGCAGTCACTGTGTACATACATTACTTGTCCTGTACTGATCCTGAGTTACATCCTGTATTATACTCCAGAGCTGCACTCACTATTCTGCTGGTGCAGTCACTGTGTACATACATTACTTATCCTGTACTGATCCTGAGTTACATCCTGTATTATACCCCAGAGCTGCACTCACTATTCTGCTGGTGCAGTCACTGTGTACATACATTACTTATCCTGTACTGATCCTGAGTTACATCCTGTATTATACTCCAGAGCTGCACTCACTATTCTGCTGGTGCAGTCACTGTGTACATACATTACTTATCCTGTACTGATCCTGAGTTACATCCTGTATTATACTCCAGAGCTGCACTCACTATTCTGCTGGTGGAGTCACTGTATACATACATTACTTATCCTGTACTGATCCTGAGTTGCATCCTGTATTATACTCCAGAGCTGCACTCACTATTCTGCTGGTGCAGTCACTGTGTACATACATTACTTATCCTGCACTGATCCTGAGTTACATCCTGTATTATACTCCAGAGCTGCACTCACTATTCTGCTGGTGGAGTCACTGTGCATACATACATTACTTATCCTGTACTGATCCTGAGTTACATCCTGTATTATACTCCAGAGCTGCACTCACTATTCTGCTGGTGGAGTCACTGTGTACATACATTACATTACTTTTCCTGTACTGATCCTGAGTTACATCCTGTATTATACTCCAGAGCTGCACTCACTATTCTGCTGGTGCAGTCACTGTGTACATACATTACTTATCCTGTACTGATCCTGAGTTACATCCTGTATTATACTCCAGAGCTGCACTCACTATTCTGCTGGTGCAGTCACTGTGTACATACATTACTTATCCTGTACTGATCCTGAGTTACATCCTGTATTATACTCCAGAGCTGCACTCACTATTCTGCTGGTGCAGTCACTGTGTACATACATTACTTATCCTGTACTGATCCTGAGTTACATCCTGTATTATACTCCAGAGCTGCACTCACTATTCTGCTGGTGCAGTCACTGTGTACATACATTACTTATCCTGTACTGATCCTGAGTTACATCCTGTATTATACTCCAGAGCTGCACTCACTATTCTGCTAGTGGAGTCACTGTGTACATATATTACATTACTTTTCCTGTACTGATCCTGAGTTACATCCTGTATTATACTCCAGAGCTGCACTCACTATTCTGCTGGTGCAGTCACTGTGTACATACATTACTTATCCTGTACTGATCCTGAGTTACATCCTGTATTATACTCCAGAGCTGCACTCACTATTCTGCTGGTGCAGTCACTGTGTACATACATTACTTATCCTGTACTGATCCTGAGTGACATCCTGTATTATACTCCAGAGCTGCACTCACAGACGTCAGATATCAGTTCTCACAGTTTTCATTTCCTCCTCATCAGCAGGACAGAACAAGAAGTGGTTAATATCAGTATGAATAAATCAGTGGCGCCGCTCGTCTCCTGGCTCTTTGCTGCCGTTGGACAGATTTGTACACTTGTGTTTCACACCTGACAGAACCAGAAAATCTCGGATCCCGGGAGTCATTATGTGACATGTTTTCTCTTGATTGTGAAGTGCAGACCGTCCGCAGCTCATTTCACAGTTCACCTGACCCTGATTACACCATCATCTCAGTACGGCAGCGCGACCTCTGACCTCACCCTCCGGCGCCGCTGCTCAGTCACCCCTCCATTATTAACTCCAATTAATAAGTGTATAGAAATAAATAATACCGCCCTGGACGAAAGATGTGACTCCTAGAATCTATGTGTAGGTGTATTCAAAGATCAGCGGTGACATCACTGAGAATGCAGCCTATCCATTCACTAGAGATCAGCGGTGACATCACTGAGAATGCCGCCTATCCATCACCAGAGATCAGCGGTGACATCACGGAGAATGCAGCCTATCCATCACTAGAGATCAGCGGTGACATCACTGAGAATGCAGTCTATCCATCACTAGAGATCAGCGGTGACATCACTGAGAATGCGGCCTATCTATCACTAGAGATCAGCGGTGACATCACTGAGAATGCAGCCTATCCATCACTAGAGATCAGCGGTGACATCACTGAGAATGCAGCCTATCCATCACTAGAGATCAGCGGTGACATCACTGAGAATGCGGCCTATCTATCACTAGAGATCAGCGGTGACATCACTGAGAATGCAGCCTATCCATCACTAGAGATCAGCGGTGACATCACTGAGAATGCAGCCTATCCATCACTAGAGATCAGCGGTGACATCACTGAGAATGCAGCCTATCCATCACTAGAGATCAGCGGTGACATCACTGAGAATGCAGCCTATCCATCACTAGAGATCAGCGGTGACATCACTGAGAATGCAGCCTATCCATCACTAGAGATCAGCGGTGACATCACTGAGAATGCAGCCTATCCATCACTAGAGATCAGCGGTGACATCACTGAGAATGCAGCCTATCCATCACTAGAGATCAGCGGTGACATCACTGAGAATGCCGCCTATCCATCACTAGAGATCAGCGGTGACATCACTGAGAATGCAGCCTATCCATCACTAGAGATCAGCGGTGACATCACTGAGAATGCAGCCTATCCATCACTAGAGATCAGCGGTGACATCACTGAGAATGCAGCCTATCCATCACTAGAGATCAGCGGTGACATCACTGAGAATGCCGCCTATCCATCACTAGAGATCAGCGGTGACATCACTGAGAATGCAGCCTATCCATCACTAGAGATCAGCGGTGACATCACTGAGAATGCAGCCTATCCATCACTAGAGATCAGCGGTGACATCACTGAGAATGCCGCCTATCCATCACTAGAGATCAGCGGTGACATCACTGAGAATGCAGCCTATCCATCACTAGAGATCAGCGGTGACATCACTGAGAATGCAGCCTATCCATCACTAGAGATCAGCGGTGACATCACTGAGAATGCAGCCTATCCATCACTAGAGATCAGCGGTGACATCACTGAGAATGCAGCCTATCCATCACTAGAGATCAGCGGTGACATCACTGAGAATGCAGCCTATCCATCACTAGAGATCAGCGGTGACATCACTGAGAATGCCGCCTATCCATCACTAGAGATCAGCGGTGACATCACTGAGAATGCAGCCTATCCATCACTAGAGATCAGCGGTGACATCACTGAGAATGCCGCCTATCCATCACTAGAGATCAGCGGTGACATCACTGAGAATGCCGCCTATCCATCACTAGAGATCAGCGGTGACATCACTGAGAATGCAGCCTATCCATCACTAGAGATCAGCGGTGACATCACTGAGAATGCAGCCTATCCATCACTAGAGATCAGCGGTGACATCACTGAGAATGCCGCCTATCCATCACTAGAGATCAGCGGTGACATCACTGAGAATGCAGCCTATCCATCACTAGAGATCAGCGGTGACATCACTGAGAATGCCGCCTATCCATCACTAGAGATCAGCGGTGACATCACTGAGAATGCCGCCTATCCATCACTAGAGATCAGCGGTGACATCACTGAGAATGCAGCCTATCCATCACTAGAGATCAGCGGTGACATCACTGAGAATGCCGCCTATCCATCACTAGAGATCAGCGGTGACATCACTGAGAATGCCGCCTATCCATTCACTAGAGATCAGCGGTGACATCACTGAGAATGCCGCCTATCCATCACTAGAGATCAGCGGTGACATCACTGAGAATGCAGCCTATCCATTCACTAGAGATCAGCGGTGACATCACTGAGAATGCAACCTATCCATTCACTAGAGATCAGCGGTGACATCACTGAGAATGCCTCCTATCCATCACTAGAGATCAGAGGTGACATCACTGAGAATGCCGCCTATCCATTCAATAGAGATCAGCGGTGACATCACTGAGAATGCAGTCTATCCATCACTAGAGATCAGCGGTGACATCACTGAGAATGCAGCCTATCCATCACTAGAGATCAGCGACATCACTGAGAATGCCGCCTATCCATCACTAGAGATCAGCGGTGACATCACTGAGAATGCAGCCTATTCATCACTAGAGATCAGCGGTGACATCACTGAGAATGCAGCCTATCCATCACTAGAGATCAGCAGTGACATCACTGAGAATGCCGCCTATCCATCACTAGAGATCAGCAGTGACATCACTGAGAATGCAGCCTATCCATCACTAGAGATCAGCGGTGACATCACTGAGAATGCAGCCTATCCATCACTAGAGATCAGCGGTGACATCACTGAGAATGCAGCCTATCCATCACTAGAGATCAGCGGTGACATCACTGAGAATGCAGCCTATCCATCACTAGAGATCAGCGGTGACATCACTGAGAATGCCGCCTATCCATTCACTAGAGATCAGCGGTGACATCACTGAGAATGCAGTCTATCCATCACTAGAGATCAGCGATGACATCACTGAGAATGCCGCCTATCCATCACTAGAGATCAGCGGTGACATCACTGAGAATGCCGCCTATCCATCACTAGAGATCAGCGGTGACATCACTGAGAATGCAGCCTATCCATCACTAGAGATCAGCGGTGACATCACTGAGAATGCCGCCTATCCATCACTAGAGATCAGCGGTGACATCACTGAGAATGCCGCCTATCCATCACTAGAGATCAGCGGTGACATCACTGAGAATGCAGCCTATCCATCACTAGAGATCAGCGGTGACATCACTGAGAATGCAGCCTATCCATCACTAGAGATCAGCGGTGACATCACTGAGAATGCAGCCTATCCATCACTAGAGATCAGCGGTGACATCACTGAGAATGCAGCCTATCCATCACTAGAGATCAGCGGTGACATCACTGAGAATGCAGCCTATCCATCACTAGAGATCAGCGGTGACATCACTGAGAATGCCGCCTATCCATCACTAGAGATCAGCGGTGACATCACTGAGAATGCAGCCTATCCATTCACTAGAGATCAGCGGTGACATCACTGAGAATGCCGCCTATCCATCACTAGAGATCAGCGGTGACATCACTGAGAATGCCGCCTATCCATCACTAGAGATCAGCGGTGACATCACTGAGAATGCCGCCTATCCATCACTAGAGATCAGCGGTGACATCACTGAGAATGCCACCTATCCATCACTAGAGATCAGCGGTGACATCACTGAGAATGCCGCCTATCCATCACTAGAGATCAGCGGTGACATCACTGAGAATGCAGCCTATCCATCACTAGAGATCAGCGGTGACATCACTGAGAATGCCTCCTATCCATCACTGGAGATCAGCGGTGACATCACTGAGAATGCCGTCTATCCATCACTAGAGATCAGCGGTGACATCACTGAGAATGCCGCCTATCCATCACTAGAGATCAGCGGTGACATCACTGAGAATGCCGCCTATCCATCACTAGAGATCAGCGGTGACATCACGGAGAATGCAGTGCATTGTGGGAGCTCAGGTGAGTTTAGTGCAGGTAGCGCTGCCATTAGCAGAATTATCTTTCATTCTGTTTGACTGTGTTTGGAGGAGAAGCGGTGCAGATGGCATCACGTCCGCTCGCATTCTCTGCAGTCTGGAGAAGACACGAAGGGTCGGACAGTGACCAATATAAAGAGAGCGTCTAAATATAGAGAGCGTCCACTGAGTGCTGATATTAATGTGCCTGTCAGGAATATAATGAATTCATGGAGCAGCACAACACCTGACGCTGCAGAACGCAAATACGTAATAAAGCGGAGGCATAAAGTGCCTGCTCAGAGGACACTGGACGCGAGGAGACGGAGCACAGAACAGGGTCATAAACATCTGCTAATCACAGGACCAGACACACAGATAACAACACCTAATTCACTATACCACACAATGCTTACATTATACCAGCTGTACATATATCATTATATACAGGAGATGCCCGGGTTATACCAGCTGTAGATATATAATTATATAAAGGAGATACCCAGGTTATACCAGCATGGTCCATATCACTATATACAAGAAGATGTATAACTTATACCAGCTGTACATATATAATTATATACAGAAGATACCCAGGTTATACCAGCTGTACATATATAATTATATACAGGAGATGCCCAGGTTATACCAGCATGGTCCATATCACTATATACAAGAAGATGTATAACTTATACCAGCTGTACATATATAATTATATACAGGAGATGCCCAAGTTATACCAGCTGTACATATATAATTATATACAGTAGATGCCCAGGTTATACCAGCTGTACATATATAATTATATACAGGAGATACCCAGGTTATACCAGCTGTACATATATAATTATATACAGGAGATACCCAGGTTATACCAGCATGCTCCATATCACTATATACAGGAAGATGTATAACTTATACCAGCTGTACATATATAATTATATACAGGAGATGCCCAGGTTATACCAGCATGGTCCATATCACTATATACAAGAAGATGTATAACTTATACCAGCTGTACATATATAATAATATACAGGAGATGCCCAGGTTATACCAGCTGTACATATATAATTATATACAGGAGATACCCAGGTTATACCAGCTGTACATATATAATTATATACAGGAGATGCCCAGGTTATACCAGCTGTACATATATATTTATATACAGGAGATACCCGGGTTATACCAGCTGTACATATATAATTATATACAGGAGATGCCCAGGTTATACCAGCTGTACATGTATAATTATATACAGGAGATGCCCAGGTTATACCAGCTGTACATATATAATTATATACAGGAGATGCCCGGGTTATACCAGCATGTTCCATATCACTATATACAAGAAGATGTATAACTTATACCAGCTGTACATATATAATTATATACAGGAGATACCCAGGTTATACCAGCTGTACATATATAATTATATACAGGAGATACCCAGGTTATACCAGCTGTACATATATAATTATATACAGGAGATGCCCAGGTTATACCAGCATGCTCCATATCACTATATACAAGAAGATGTATAACTTATACCAGCTGTACATATATAATTATATACAGGAGATGCCCAGGTTATACCAGTTGTACATATATAATTATATACAGAAGATGCCCAGGTTATTCCAGCTGTAAATATATAATTATATACAGGAGATACCCAGGTTATTCCAGCTGTACATATATAATTATATACAGGAGATACCCAGGTTATACCAGCTGTAGATATATAATTATATACAGGAGATACCCAGGTTATACCAGCTGTAGATATATAATTATATACAGGAGATACCCAGGTTATACCAGCTGTACATATATAATTATATACAGGAGATACCCAGGTTATACCAGCTGTAGATATATAATTATATATAGGAGATACCTGGGTTATACCAGCTGTACATATATAATTATATACAGGAGATACCCAGGTTATACCAGCTGTACATATATAATTATATACAGGAGATGCCCCGGTTATACCGGCTGTACATATATAATTATATACAGGAGATGCCCAGGTTATACCAGCTGTACATATATAATTATATACAGGAGATGCCCGGGTTATACCAGCTGTACAGATATAATTATATACAGGAGATGCCCGGGTTATACCAGCTGTACATATATATTTATATACAGGAGATGCCCAGGTTATACCAGCTGTACATATATAATTATATACAGGAGATACCCAGGTTATACCAGCTGTACATATATAATCTTATACAGGAGATACCGGATTACAGCAGGTGTACAGTACATATACAATCATGCCCATGTTATAGCAGCTCGGTCTTTGTATTGTGTGGCTAACTTGTTATTATACTGCTGATCATTGAGCTCTTATTCTTGGTTTTCATCTCGCTGAGACGATGTAACGCTCTTATGCTGTGGTAGACGCGGCTCTCAGTGACGGACGATTTTCCGGAGTCATTTCTTTCTATAGACCCTTCATCCGTCAATAAAGACATTCGCAGTCTCAGCGGAAAGCTCTCCATTCTCCTCTATCTGCATCTCGCCCCGGGACTTGATCTCTCAATAATGATATTTCTCTTCGCTCAGGTTTACAAATGTTCCTTCTCTTGTTCTGATAAAAAATATAATAATAGAAGAAGTAATAACCCCCCTCCCCCGAGCTGTAACATAATAGTGTGTGCGATCCGCTAAAGAATGAATATGTGTGTATCGCTAGCACCTCGCGGAATGGCGCATAAATCACCGGCTAATATCAGCATCACAAGGTTATACAAGGAAACCGGAGAGAGGAATGATCTCGCCCTCCGCACAAAGCCGGGCAAAAACTCTCAGCCTTCTGAAGATGATTATCAGAGGCCAAGGTTCTGCTCAGAACTTATCCTCGTCCCATATCATCTACAATCTGCGAGATACAATGTATCTGACGGGAACGGACCAGGACATGGTTCAGATTACTGGAGGTCATACATGACAAGACAAAGGTTAAAAAACAGCACCCCAAGTGACAACCTTCAAACATGGGGTCACCAGAGGTTGTCACTTTCACAAGTTCAAGGATTACAGTCCATTTGAGTGTGGTAAGGAGGGCAATGGTGCACAGAAGAGTTGGGTAAGGAAGGAGGGGGATGGCACACAGAAGAGTGGGGTAAGGATGGGGATGGCGCACAGAAGAGTTGGGTAAGGAAGGAGGGCAATGACACACAGAAGAGTGGGGTAAGGAAGGAGGGCAATGGCACACAGAAGAGTTGGATAAGGGGAGGAATGTCACACAGAAGAGTGGAGTAAGGAGGGGAATGGCACACAGAAGAGTTGGATAAGGGGAGGAATGTCACACAGAAGAGTTGGGTAAGGAGGGCAATGGCGCACAGAAGAGTGGAGTAAGGAGGGGAATGGCACACAGAAGAGTTGGGTAAGGAGGGGAATGGCACACAGAAGAGTTGGGTAAGGACAGGTATGGCACACAGAAGAGTTGGGTAAGGACAGGAATGGCACACAGAAGAGTTGGGTAAAGAGAGGAATGGCACACAGAAGAGTGGGGTAAGGAGGGGAATGGCACACAGAAGAGTGGGGTAAAGAGGGGGATGGCACACAGAAGAGTTGGGTAAAGAGAGGAATGGCCCACAGAAGAGTTGGGTAAGGAGAGGAATGGCACACAGAAGAGTGGGGTAAGGAAGGAGGGCAATGGCGCACAGAAGAGTTGGATAAGGGGAGGAATGGCACACAGAAGAGTTGGGTAAGGAAGGAGGGCAATGGCACACAGAAGAGTTGGGTAAGGAAGGAGGGCAATGGCACACAGAAGAGTGGGGTAAGGAAGGAGGGCAATGGCGCACAGAAGAGTGGGGTAAGGAAGGAGGGCAATGGCGCACAGAAGAGTGGAGTAAGGAGGGGAATGGCACACAGAAGAATTGGGTAAGGACAGGAATGGCACACAGAAGAGTTGGATAAGGGGAGGAATGGCACACAGAAGAGTTGGGGTAAGGAAGGAGGGCAATGGCACACAGAAGAGTGCGGTAAGGAGGGCAATGGCACACAGAAGAATTGGGTAAGGACAGGAATGGCACACAGAAGAATTGGGTAACGAGAGGAATGGCACACAGAAGAGTTGGGTAAGGGGAGGAATGGCACACAGAAGAGTGGGGTAAGGAGGGGAATGGTACACAGAAGAGTTTGGTAAGGAGAGGTATGGCACACAGAATAGTGGGGTAAGGAGAGGAATGGCACACAGAAGAGTTGGGTAAGGAGGGGAATGGCACACAGAAGAGTTGGGTAAGGAGGGGAATGGCACACAGAAGAGTTGGGTAAGGACAGGTATGGCACACAGAAGAGTTGGGTAAGGACAGGAATGGCACACAGAAGAGTTGGGTAAAGAGAGGAATGGCACACAGAAGAGTGGGGTAAGGAGGGGAATGGCACACAGAAGAGTGGGGTAAAGAGGGGGATGGCACACAGAAGAGTTGGGTAAAGAGAGGAATGGCCCACAGAAGAGTTGGGTAAGGAGAGGAATGTCACACAGAAGAGTGGGGTAAGGAAGGAGGGCAATGGCGCACAGAAGAGTGGAGTAAGGAGGGAAATGGCACACAGAAGAGTTGGATAAGGGGAGGAATGGCACACAGAAGAGTTGGGTAAGGAAGGAGGGCAATGGCACACAGAAGAGTTGGGTAAGGAAGGAGGGCAATGGCACACAGAAGAGTGGGGTAAGGAAGGAGGGCAATGGCGCACAGAAGAGTGGAGTAAGGAGGGGAATGGCACACAGAAGAATTGGGTAAGGACAGGAATGGCACACAGAAGAGTTGGATAAGGGGAGGAATGGCACACAGAAGAGTTGGGGTAAGGAAGGAGGGCAATGGCACACAGAAGAGTGGGGTAAGGAGGGCAATGGCACACAGAAGAGTGGGGTAAGGAAGGAGGGCAATGGCACACAGAAGAGTGCGGTAAGGAGGGCAATGGCACACAGAAGAATTGGGTAAGGACAGGAATGGCACACAGAAGAATTGGGTAACGAGAGGAATGGCACACAGAAGAGTGGGGTAAGGAGGGATGGCACACAGAAGGGTTGGGTAATGAGAGGAATGGCACACAGAAGAGTGGGGTAAGGAGAGGAATGGCACACAGAAGAGTTGGGTAAGGAGAGGTACGGCACACAGAAGAGTGGGGTAAGGAGAGGAATGGCACACAGAAGAGTTGGGTAAGGACTAGAGGTCTTTGGCACACAGAAGAGTTGGGTAGAAGGGGAGGAATGGCACACAGAAGAGTTGGGTAAGGAGGGGAATGGCACACACAAGAGTTGGATAAGGAGGGCAGAGGCACACAGAAGAGTGGGGTAAGGAGGGCTTTGGCACACAGAAGAGTTGGGTAAGGGGAGGAATGACACACATAAGAGTTGGGTAAGGGAAGGAATGACACACAGAAGAGTTGGGTAAAGGAGAGGAATGGCACACAGAAGAGTTGGGTAAGGAGGGGAATGGCACACAGAAGAGAGGGGTAAGGAGGGCAGAGGCACACAAAAGAGTTGGGTAAGGAGAGGTATGGCACACAGAATAGTGGGGTAAGGAGGGGAATGGTACACAGAAGAGTTTGGTAAGGAGAGGTATGGCACACAGAATAGTGGGGTAAGGAGAGGAATGGCACACAGAAGAGTTGGGTAAGGAGGCCTTTGGCACACAGAAGAGTTGGGTAGAAGGGAGGAATGGCACACAGAAGAGTAGGGTAAGGAGGGAATGGCACACACAAGAGTTGGATAAGGAGGGCAGAGGCACACAGAAGAGTGGGGTAAGGAGGGCAGAGGCACACAAAAGAGTTGGGTAAGGAGAGGTATGGCACACAGAAGAGTTGGGTAAGGAGAGGAATGGCACACAGAAGAGTGGGGTAAGGAGGGGAATGGTACACAGAAGAGTTTGGTAAGGAGAGGTATGGCACACAGAATAGTGGGGTAAGGAGAGGAATGGCACACAGAAGAGTTGGGTAAGGAGGCCTTTGGCACACAGAAGAGTTGGGTAGAAGGGGAGGAATGGCACACAGAAGAGTAGGGTAAGGAGGGGAATGGCACACACAAGAGTTGGATAAGGAGGGCAGAGGCACACAGAAGAGTGGGGTAAGGAGAGGAATGGCACACAGAAGAGTTGGGTAAGGAGAGGAATGGCACACAGAAGAGTTGGGTAAGGAGGGCTTTGGCACACAGAAGAGTTGGGTAAGGGGAGGAATGACACACAGAAGAGTTGGGTAAGGGGAGGAATGACACACAGAAGAGTGGGGTAAGGAGGGGGATGGCACACAGAAGAGTTGGGTAAGGGGAGGAATGACACACAGAAGAGTTGGGTAAGGAGGGCTTTGGCACACAGAAGAGTTGGGTAAGGGGAGGAATGACACACAGAAGAGTTGGGTAAGGGGAGGAATGACACACAGAAGAGTTGGGTAAGGAGAGGAATGGCACACAGAAGAGTTGGGTAAGGAGGGCTTTGGCACACAGAAGAGTTGGGTAAGGGAAGGAATGACACACAGAAGAGTGGGGTAAGGAGGGCTTTGGCACACATAAGAGTTGGGTAAGGGAAGGAATGACACACAGAAGAGTTGTGTAAAGAGAGGAATGGCACACAGAAGAGTTGGGTAAGGAGGGGAATGGCACACAGAAGAGAGGGGTAAGGAGGGCAGAGGCACACAAAAGAGTTGGGTAAGGAGAGGTATGGCACACAGAAGAGTTGGGTAAGGAGAGGAATGGCACACAGAAGAGTTGGGTAAGGAGGGGAATGGCACACAGAACAGAGGGGTAAGGAGGGGAATGGCACACAGAAAAGTGGGGTAAGGAGGGCAGAGGCACACAGAAGTGTTGGGTAAGGAGAGGAATGGCACACAGAAGAGTTGGGTAAGGGGAGGAATGACACACAGAAGAGTTGGGTAAGGGGAGGAATGACACACAGAAGAGTTGGGTAAAGAGAGGAATGGCACACAGAAGAGTTGGGTAAGGAGGGGAATGGCACACAGAAGAGTGGGGTAAGGAGGGCAGAGGCACACAAAAGAGTTGGGTAAGGAGAGGAATGGCACACAGAATAGTGGGGTAAGGAGGGGAATGGTACACAGAAGAGTTTGGTAAGGAGAGGTATGGCACACAGAATAGTGGGGTAAGGAGAGGAATGGCACACAGAAGAGTTGGGTAAGGAGGCCTTTGGCACACAGAAGAGTTGGGTAGAAGGGGAGGAATGGCACACAGAAGAGTAGGGTAAGGAGGGGAATGGCACACACAAGAGTTGGATAAGGAGGGCAGAGGCACACAGAAGAGTGGGGTAAGGAGAGGAATGGCACACAGAAGAGTGGGGTAAGGAGGGGAATGGCACACAGAAGATTTGGGTAAGGAGAGGAATGGCACACAGAAGAGTGGGGTAAGGAGACGAATGGCACACAGAAGAGTGGGGTACGGAGGGCTTTGGCACACAGAAGAGTTGGGTAAGGAGAGGAATGGCACACAGAAGAGTTGGGTAAGGAGAGGAATGACACACAGAAGAGTTGGGTAAGGAGAGGAATGGCACACAGAAGAGTTGGGTAAGTGAGGAATGACACACAGAAGAGTGGGGTAAGGAGAGGAATGGCACACAGAAGAGTTGGGTAAGGAGAGGAATGGCACACAGAAGAGTGGGGTAAGGAGAGGAATGGCACACAGAAGGTTGGGGTAAGGAGAGGAATGGCACACAGAAGAGTTGGATTAGGAGGGCAGAGGCACACAGAAGAGTTGGGTAACGAGAGGAATGGCACACAGAAGAGTGGGGTAAGGAGGGGAATGGCACACAGAAGAGTTGGGTAAGGAGAGGAATGGCACACAGAAGAGTGGGGTAAGGAGGGCTTTGGCACACAGAAGAGTTGGGTAAGGAGAGGAATGGCACACAGAAGAGTTGGGTAAGGAGGGCTTTGGCACACAGAAGAGTTGGGTAAGGGGAGGAATGGCACACAGAAGAGTTGGGTAAGGGGAGGAATGGCACAGTGATTTATATCTGATGAAAATCTCACAGATCTGTGATTGCTGAGCTTCCAGGACCATAGAGGTGGAGCAGATCAGAGGTCATACACAGAGATTTAACCTAATACCTATAATCAGCTACGGATCCTTTTGGACGTGTAAATGTCTGCACAGCCGTTAATCTGCCGGAAAATCACCTTTAATCCACTGTCAGAATGAACCCCTTTGAAAGATTTGCAGTGAATTACTTCCAGGGGCAACATTTATGATGTTCAAAGGTGGAATTATAAAGTAACAGGTCAGCTGTGAAATGCATCGGGTCAATGAAGGATTAGAAGTGGTAAGAAGCATATGATGAGGAAATTATTGTAACATCTAAAAACCAACTTCATCTGATAAACTAGTCAATTGGGGTTTTAGAGTTTTATTAAATTCTCCATCTTTTACCACAACAGTCTACAACTCCGATTTGAAGGAAACAGTTTAGTTTCTTGAATTCCCTTTTTTTTCCTCACAGACTGTCAACAAATAAGCATGATTCATTATATAAGGAGGCAGTACTATCTGTACCTATATCATTATATAAGGAGGCAGTACTATCTGTACCTATATCATTTATAAGGAGGTAGTGAGGCAGTACTATCTGCACCTATATCATTTATAAGGAGGGAGTGAGGCAGTACTATCTGTACCTATATCATTTATAAGGAGGGAGTGAGGCAGTACTATCTGTACCCATATTATTTATAAGGAGGGAGTGAGGCAGTACTATCTGCACCTATATCATTTATAAGGAGGTAGTGAGGCAGTACTATCTGTACCTATATCATTTATAAGGAGGGAGTGAGGCAGTACTATCTGCACCTATATCATTTATAAGGAGGTAGTGAGGCAGTACTATCTGCACCTATATCATTTATAAGGAGGGAGTGAGGCAGTACTATCTGCACCTATATCATTTATAAGGAGGTAGTGAGGCAGTACTATCTGTACCTATATCATTTATAAGGAGGGAGTGAGGCAGTACTATCTGTACCTATATCATTTATAAGGAGGGAGTGAGGCAGTACTATCTGCACCTATATCATTTATAAGGAGGGGGTGAGGCAGTACTATCTATACCTATATCATTTATAAGGAGGGAGTGAGGCAGTACTATCTGTACCTATATCATTTATAAGGAGGGAGTGAGGCAGTACTATCTGTACCTATATCATTTATAAGAGGAGTGAGGCAGTACTATCTGCACCTATATCATTTATAAGGAGGAGTGAGGCAGTACTATCTGTACCTATATCATTTATAAGGAGGGAGTGAGGCAGTACTATCTGTACCTATATCATTTATAAGGAGGAGTGAGGCAGTACTATCTGCACCTATATCATTTACAAGGAGGTAGTGAGGCAGTACTATCTGTACCTATATCATTTATAAGGAGGGAGTGAGGCAGTACTATCTGCACCTATATCATTTATAAGGAGGGAGTGAGGCAGTACTATCTGCACCTATATCATTTATAAGGAGGTAGTGAGGCAGTACTATCTGTACCTATATCATTTATAAGGAGGGAGTAAGGCAGTACTATCTGTACCTATAGCATTTATAAGGAGGGAGTGAGGCAGTACTATCTGTACCTATATCATTTATAAGGAGGGAGTGAGGCAGTACTATCTGCACCTATATCATTTATAAGGAGGGAGTGAGGCAGTATTATCTGTAGCTACAGCATTTACAGGAAAGACTGGGAATCAGCACTATCTGTTTCTACTTCATTTATAAGGAGGGACTGAGGCAGTATTATCTGTAGCTACAGTATTTACAGGGAAAGACAGGGAGGCAGTACTGTCTGTACCTACATGATCTACAGGGAGAGACAGGAAGGCAATACTAGCAGTACCTACATCATTTATAAGGCAGGGGTGAGGCATTACTCTGTGTAGCTACAGCATTTACAGGGAGAGACTGGGAGGCAGTATTATCTGTTTGTACATTATTTAGAGGAAGACAGAAAGGCAGTACTATATGTATCTACATCATTTCCAAGAAGAGAGTGAGGTAGTTCTAACTGTAGCTACATTATTCACAAGGAGAGACAGGGAGGCAGTACTAACTGAACGTACATTATTGGGTGGGAGACAGGAAGGCAGTACTATCTGAACGTATATTATTTACAGGGAGAGACGGAGGCAGTACTATCTGTACCTACATCATTTACAGGAAGCAACAGGGAGGCAGTACTGCCTTGTACCTACATCATTTATGAGAGACGATGATATATCATTTAGAAGGAGAGAGTGAAGCAGTACTATGTGTTCCTACATGATTTACAAGGAGAGACAGGGAGGCAGTACTACCTATACCTACATTATTTACAGGGAGAGACAGGGAGGCAGTACTATCTGTACCTACATTATTTACAGTTAGAAAGAAGAGGCAGTACTATCTCTACTTACCTTTTTACAGGGGAGACAGGGAGGCAGTACTATCTGTACCTACATTATGTAGAGGGACAGACAGTGAAGCAGTACTATCTTTACGTACATAATTTACAGGTAGAGGCAGTACCATCTGTCCCTACATTATTTACAGGGGGAGACAGGGAGGCAGTACTATTTGCAGCTATATCAAATACAGGGAGAGACAGGGAGGCAGTACTATCTGTACCTATATCAAATACAGAGAGACAGTACTATCTGCACCTACACCATTTATGGGGAGAGACAGGGAGGCAGTACTATCTGCACCTATATCAAATACAGGGAGAGACAGGGAGGCAGTACTATCTGCACCTATATCAAATACAGGGAGACAGTACTATCTGTGCCTACATTTTTTACAGGGAGAAAGAGGAAGGCTGGACTATCTATTCCTATGTTATTTACAGGAAGAGGCAGGGAGGCACTGCTATCTGTACCTATATCAATGACAGGGCGAAGACAGGGAGGCAGTACTATCTGCACCTACATCATTTATGGGGAGAGACAAAGCAGACAGGGAAGCAGTACTATCTGCACCTATATCAAATACAGGTAGAGTTTATCTTGACCCACCCCCTACCTTTGTTAGCTAATGTATGTTTTTATTTATTCTTCCAGTTCTTGAACCTGACCGATGACAAACAGGTTGATTTTATTCTGAGATTCCCTGTGCTTTCACTTTGGCGCTCCATGTCGACTTGTTCTTCTACCTTTGGTTTCAATACGGCCTGTTCTGCACGCTGTCTATGTGAGCTGCCTACACTGAACCTCACCAATCTCCGACTTACAACTTATTCTTACTGGGTATCCCCTGGCGCCCCTTTTCTTTTTCTTTTTCTCTAACCCATACCCCACACCTTCTCCCCTTTCTCCCTATTCCTATTCCCCTATGACCTTACCCAGGAAACCCCAACCAGGGCTTCCATCCATTTGACCCTTTTTCTTTCTCATGCTCCTTTTTGTTTGAATTTGTGTAAATACAGGGAGAGACAGGAAGGCAGTACTATCTATAAGTATGTGATTTATAAAGTGAGACAAGGAGGCAGTACTATCTGTACCTACATCATTTACAGGGAGAGACTGGAAGGCAGTACTATCATTATCTACATCATTTACAAGGAGAGACGGGGAGGCAGCACTATCATTATCTACATCATTTACAAGGAGAGACGGGGAGGCAGCACTATCATTATCTACATCATTTACAAGGAGAGACGGGGAGGCAGCACTATCATTATCTACATCATTTACAAGGAAAGACGGGGAGGCAGCACTATCATTATCTACATCATTTGCAAGGAGAGACGGGAGGCAGCACTATCATTATCTACATCATTTACAAGGAGAGACGGGAGGCAGCACTATCATTATCTACATCATTTACAAGGAGAGACGGGGAGGCAGCACTATCATTATCTACATCATTTACAAGGAGAGACGGGGAGGCAGCACTATCATTATCTACATCATTTACAGGGAGAGACTGGAAGGCAGTACTATCTGTACCTACATCATTTACAGGGAGAGACTGGGAGGCAGTACTATCTACAAGTATGTGATTTATAAAGTGAGACAAGGAGGCAGTACTATCTGTACCTACATAATTTACAAGGAGAGACGGGGAGGCAGTACTATCTGTACCTACATAATTTACAAGGAGAGACGGGGAGGCAGGACTATCATTATCTACATCATTTACAAGGAGAGACGGGGAGGCAGCACTATCATTATCTACATCATTTACAAGGAGAGATGGGGAGGCAGGACTATCATTATCTACATCAGTTACAGGGAGAGACAGGGAGGCAGTACTATCTGTTCCTACATTAATCCCTACATATAAATCCCATGTAGGAGTATCCCTGTAATAATAGCTACTTGAGAGGAGTCAAAATACAATGTTATATCAGCGTTCCAGCCACGCCTTTACTTTGCTCCCTTGAGCAGGCACAGGCGCCAGTCCACTCACCCTGTTGCTTGCCCTGACCTCAAACCTGTTTCACGGATTCGCACATACTCCGCCTGCCCCACCTCAGTCTGTCCCTAACTATGATTTTTCCAATTCCTTGGTGCTTTGCACAAGTGTTTCTGACTACTGGGTCAGCTGTCAACAACACAGGGAGTACTCCAAGCGGTAGCGGCCTGGTGGCTCCCCTGCAGCAAAGTCCAGATCCCTGTCATAGGGGTTAAGGGTGAAAACAAAAGGACTGCCAGGATAACTCCTTTACAGTTAGCCCAAAGCCAAACCGGCTGGGTGGTGCAGTGGTTCCACACCCACTGCCTGTAATATGCAGAGTATGGACTGGAAAAGGAGGCCTATTGGATTTCTAAACAGGTCCAGTTGGTGTTGACTGACTCTTCTATGGCAGAATGTGTTTGATTGCAGCATGAAATCTTTTTGTCTGACATTAATGGTCCTGTGACTGGCGCCTCGTCCTCTCTTTAGATTGGTGATTTTGTTGAGTTGTGAGTCACTTCTATAATTGTGAAGCCTCATTCCTGGTATCAGAGGTCAGGCTTTGTTCTGGAGAACACTGGCTATTTAGACACAAATCAAAACTATTAAGAGAAACATGACGAATCATATAATAAGAGCAATGCATTAGGCCATCTAATTTCAGTCATTAACGCTACATGTAGTCAGAGTAAGGCCACAGTCAGGTAAGAAAGAGGCACTGATTATGGAGGTCATGACAGGGAGAGGCAGTCATCAAAAAAATGCTCTGCTCAGGGAGGGGCAGTAATCAGTGAAGGGCAGGGATCAGTTCAGGGACAGACAGTGATTTGGAAGTGGTGGAGGTGAGGTCAGGGATAGGCAGCGATCAGGGAGGGGTAGTGATCAGGTCAGGGAAAAGCATTAATCTAGGTGTGGTGGCAGTGAGATCAGGGACAGCAGCAATCATGGGGAGGTGGTGTTCAGGTCAGGGAGAAGCAGTTATCGGGGAGCAGCAGCAATCAGTGAGGGATGGTGGTCAGGGAGAAGTAGCAATCAGGGAGGGGTGGTGATGAGGTCAGGGAGGGGCAGTGGTGAGGTCAGGGAGGGGCAGTGATCAGAAAGTGGCTGTGGTCAGGTCAGGGAGGGGCAGTAATCAGGGAAGGGCATTGATCAGGTCAAGGACAGACAGTGATGCGGAAGTGGTCAGGTCAGAGACTGACAGTGATTAAGAAGTGGCTGGGGTGAGGTCAGGGATAGGCAGTGATCAGGTCATGGAAAAGCATTAATCCAGGTGTGGTGGCAGTGAGTTCAGGGAGAGCAGCAATCACGGGGAGAGGGTGATCAGGTCAGGGAGGAGCAGTGATTAGTGAGGGATGGTGGTCAGGTCAGGGAGAGGTAGCGATCAGGGAGGGTTGGTGGTGAGGTCAGGGAGAGGTAGCGATCAGGGAGAGGCGGTGGTGAGGTCAGGGAGGAGCAGTGATCAGTGAGGGATGGTGGTGAGGTCAGGGAGAGGTAGCGATCAGGGAGAGGTAGCGATCAGGGAGAGGTAGCGATCAGGGAGGGGCGGTGGTGAGGTCAGGGAGGAGCAGTGATCAGTGAGGGATGGTGGTGAGGTCAGGGAGAGGTAGCGATCAGGGAGGGGCGGTGGTGAGGTCAGGGAGGGGCAGTGATCAGAAAGTGGCTGTGGTCAGGTCAGGGAGGGGCAGTAATCAGGGAAGGGCATTGATCAGGTCAAGGACAGACAGTGATGCGGAAGTGGTCAGGTCAGAGACTGACAGTGATTAAGAAGTGGCTGGGGTGAGGTCAGGGATAGGCAGTGATCAGGTCATGGAAAAGCATTAATCCAGGTGTGGTGGCAGTGAGTTCAGGGAGAGCAGCAATCACGGGGATAGGGTGATCAGGTCAGGGAGGAGCAGTGATCAGTGAGGGATGGTGGTCAGGTCAGGGAGAGGTAGCGATCAGGGAGAGGTAGCGATCAGGGAGGGTTGGTGGTGAGGTCAGGGAGAGGTAGCGATCAGGGAGAGGCGGTGGTGAGGTCAGGGAGGAGCAGTGATCAGTGAGGGATGGTGGTGAGGTCAGGGAGAGGTAGCGATCAGGGAGAGGTAGCGATCAGGGAGGGGCGGTGGTGAGGTCAGGGAGGAGCAGTGATCAGTGAGGGATGGTGGTGAGGTCAGGGAGAGGTAGCGATCAGGGAGGGGCGGTGGTGAGGTCAGGGAGGGGCGGTGGTGAGGTCAGAGAGGGGCAGTGGTGAGGTCAGGGAGGAGCAGTGATCAGTGAGGGATGGTGGTGAGGTCAGGGAGAGGTAGCGATCAGGGAGGGGCGGTGGTGAGGTCAGGGAGGGGCAGTGGTGAGGTCAGGAAGGAGCAGTTATCAGTGAGGGATGTAGAGAAAATAGCTCCGTCTGCTGGTGGGCCTGCGTCACTACACTACATGCCTGCACAAATCAGCAGATGGAGCTATTTCCTATACAAACTCCAGGGGCCTTGGGTAGTTATGACTGGCACAGACATCAGCTGAGGTCTAAAGAAATTCAGAGTGAGATTTCAGCACCAGAGGTGACAAGAGGAACATTGGGGGCTGTTTTAACACTCCGAGACTCTCCATGGTAACCGATTACACAGAAACCCTATGTAGCCCAATCCTGCAATCATGTTATTCTGTGCCATCTGTTTGCATAGGACCTGTAGATATTTTTAGTCATTTTTAGTCATTTTTTATTTTACATGCATTCCGATAACTTAAAAGAAAACATCACAAATAGGTTCATAGTCTTTAACCTGACAGGTTCTATTTCACATTTTAAACACAGACACCTGGTGTTATGCAAGCGGGTGTGCACCCACTGCACCACTGACTGGCTATACTCTGGAGGGGCGTGACTAAGCAACCACCTGGTCTTCACTAGCGCCTCTGATGGTGAGGATAGGCTTGGGCCGTCAGGGTAGTTGCCAGGTGCCACTACAGAGCAGCCCCCGAGTCAGTGGCAGCTGACCAGGGGGTCAGAGATACCAGTGCAAGCACCAAGGGGAGGTCCGGGGTCAGGGCAGGCAGAGATCAAGCAAGGTCCATAAACGAAGTCTGAGGTCAGAGGCAGGCAGCAAACAGGCAAAATCCGATAATATCCAAAAGCAGGGTCTGGTACAGAGCAAAGAAGAACTTGAAACCACCTTCACACTTGGAACTAGACAAGCTACTGACCATGAGTTGCTCAGGCATCTTCCTGTGGTAGGAAGCGCCTTTAAATACTTCTGGTGTGACAGAGGGCGTGTACCTGCTGCCTCACAGGGAGGAGAGACACACCCGTGCAAGCCCTAACAGTGCAGGTCTCCAGCAGGAAGTCAACTCTGACAACATACTGCTACAGAGGGATCTGGATAGATTGGAGGCTTGGGCAGATAAGTGGCAGATGAGGTTTAACACACTGACAAATGTAAGGTTATGCACATAGGAAGGAATAATGCAAGTCACCTGTACATACTAATTGGTAAAACACTCGGTAACATTGACATGGAAAAGGATCTAGGAATTTTATTGAACAGCAAACTAAGCTGTAGAAACCAGTGACAGGCAGCTGCTGCCAAGGCCAATAAGATAATGGGTTGCATCAAAAGGGGCATAGATTCCCATGATGAGAACATAGTCCTACCACTTAAACCGGAGGTGAGCAGTCCGTGGTAATGCGGGCTGGATTTGTTCTTTACAGCCGGAGCGCTCCCTGCCGCTGCTGCAGGATAGTAATACACTGGTATAGATCATACCAATGTATTAGAGCGGCGGCAGGGAGCGCACGGCGTCATAGCAACAATGACGCTGTGCGCTCCGGCTGTAAAGCACAAATCCAGCCCGCATTACCACGGACTGCTCACCTCCGGGTTTAACAGACGTGTTAGGCCAGCCTTACACATCACTAGTCAGACCACACATGGAGGACTGTGTACAGTTCTGGGCTCCTGTGAACAAGGCAGACATGGCAGAGCTGGAGAGGGTCCAGAGGAGGGCAACTAAAATAATAACTGGAATGGGGCAACTACAGGACCCTGAAAGGTTATCAAAATTAGGGTTATTCACTTTAGAAAAAAGACGACTGAGGGGAGATCTAATAACTATGTATAAATATATCAGGGGTCAGTACAGAGATCTCTCCCATCATCTATTTATCCCCAGGACTGTGACTGTGACGAGGGGACATCCTCTGCGTCTGGAGAAAAGAAGGTCTGTACACAAACATAGAAAAGGATTCTTCATGGTAAGAGCAGTGAGACTATAGACTCTTTACTGTAAGAGCAGTGAGACTATGGACTCTATACTGTAAGAGCAGTGAGACTATGGACTCTATACTGTAAGAGCAGTGAGACTATGGACTCTATACTGTAAGAGCAGTGAGACTATGGACTATATACTGTAAGAGCAGTGAGACTATGGACTCTTTACTGTAAGAGCAGTGAGACTATGGACTCTATACTGTAAGAGCAGTGAGACTATGGACTCTTTACTGTAAGAGCAGTGAGACTATGGACTCTTTACTGTAAGAGCAGTGAGACTATGGACTTTTTACTGTAAGAGCAGTGAGACTATGGGCTCTTTACTGTAAGAGCAGTGAGACTATGGGCTCTTTACTGTAAGAGCAGTGAGACTATGGACTCTTCACGGTAAGAGCAATGAGACTATGGACTCTTTACTGTAAGAGTAGTGAGACTATGGACTCTTTACTGTAAGAGCAGTGAGACTATGGATTCTATAATGTAAGAGCAGTGAGACTACGGACTCTTTACTGTAAGAGCAGTGAGACTATGGACTCTTTCCTGTAAGAGCAGTGAGACTATGGACTCTTTACTGTAAGAGAAGTGAGACTATGGACCGTTTACTGTAAGAGCAGTGAGACTATGGACTCTTTACTGTAAGAGGAATGAGACTATGGACTCTTTACTGTAAGAGCAGTGAGACTATGGATTCTTCACGGTAACAGCATTGAGACTATGGACTCTTTACTCTAAGAGCAGTGAGACTATGGACTCTTTACTGTAAGAGCAGTGACACTATGGACTCTATACTGTAAGAGCAGTGAGACTATGGACTATATACTGTAAGAGCAGTGAGACTATGGACTATTTACTGTAAGAGCAGTGAGACTATGGACTCTATACTGTAAGAGCAGTGAGACTATGGACTCTTTACTGTAGGAGCAGTGAGACTATGGACTCTTTACTGTAGGAGCAGTGAGACTATGGACTCTTTACTGTAAGAGCAGTAAGACTATGGACTCTTTACTGTAAGAGCAGTGAGACTATGAATTCTTTACTATAAGAGCAGTGAGTGAATGGACTCTTTACTGTAAGAGCAATGACGCTATGGACTCTTTACTGTAAGAGCAGTGAGTCTATGGACTATATACTGTAAGAGCAGTGAGACTATGGACTCTTTACTGTAAGAGCAGTGAGACTATGGACTCTTTACTGTAAGAGCAGTGAGACTATGGACTTTTTACTGTAAGAGCAGTGAGACTATGGACTCTTTACTGTAAGAGCAGTGAGACTACGGACTCTTTACTGTAAGAGCAGTGAGACTATGGACTCTTTACTGTAAGAGCAGTGAGACTATGGACTCTTTACTGTAAGAGCAGTGAGACTATTGACTCTTTACTGTAAGAGCAGTAAGACTATGGACCGTTTACTGTAAGAGCAGTGAGTCTATGGACTATTTACTGTAAGAGCAGTGAGACTATGGACTCTATACTGTAAGAGCAGTGAGACTATGGACTGTTTACTGTAAGAGCAGTGAGATTGTGGACTCTTTACTGTAAGAGCGGTGAGATTATGGACTCTATACTGTAAGAGCAGTGAGACTATGGACTATTTACTGTAAGAGCAGTGAGACTATGGACTCTTTACTGTAAGAGCAGTGAGACTATGGACTGTTTACTGTAAGAGCAGTGAGACTATGGACTATTTACTGTAAGAGCAGTCAGACTATGGACTCTTTACTGTAAGAGCAGTGACACTATGGACTCTATACTGCAAGAGCAGTGAGACTATTGACTCTTTACTGTAAGAGCAGTGAGACTATGGACTCTTTACTGTAAGAGCAGTGAGACTATGGATTCTTCACGGAAACAGCATTGAGACTATGGACTCTTTACGGTAAGAGCAGTGAGACTATGGACTCTTTACTGTAAGAGCAGTGAGACTATGGACTCTTTACTGTAAGAGTAGTGAGACTATGGACTCTTTACTATAAGAGCAGTGAGACTATGGATTCTTCACGGTAAGAGCAGTGAGACTGTGGACTCTATACTGTAAGAGCAGTGAGACTATGGACTCTTTACTGGAGGAGCATTGAGACTATGGACTCTTTACTGTAAGAGCAGTGAGACTATGGACTCTTTACTGTAAAGAGCAGTGAGACTATGGACTCTTTACTGTAAGAGGAGTGAGACTATTGACTCTTTACTGTAAGAGCAGTGAGACTATGGGCTCTTTACTGTAAGAGCAGTGAGACTATGGGCTCTTTACTGTAAGAGCAGTGAGACTATGGGCTCTTTACTGTAAGAGCAGTGAGACTATGGACTCTTTACTGTAAGAGCAGTGAGACTATGGACTCTTTACTGTAAGAGAAGTGAGACTATGGACCGTTTACTGTAAGAGCAGTGAGACTATGGACTCTTTACTGTAAGAGGAATGAGACTATGGACTCTTTACTGTAAGAGCAGTGAGACTATGGATTCTTCACGGTAACAGCATTGAGACTATGGACTCTTTACTCTAAGAGCAGTGAGACTATGGACTCTTTACTGTAAGAGCAGTGAGACTATGGACTCTTTACTGTAAGAGCAGTGAGACTATGGACTCTTTACTGTAAGAGCAGTGAGACTATGGACTTTTTCCTGTAAGAGCAGTGAGACTATGGACTCTTTACTGTAAGAGCAGTGAGACTATTGACTCTTTACTGTAAGAGAAGTGAGACTATGGACCGTTTACTGTAAGAGCAGTGAGACTATGGACTCTTTACTGTAAGAGGAATGAGACTATGGACTCTTTACTGTAAGAGCAGTGAGACTATGGATTCTTCACGGTAACAGCATTGAGACTATGGACTCTTTACGGTAAGAGCAGTGAGACTATGTACTCTTTACGGTAAGAGCAGTGAGACTATGGACTCTTTCCTGTAAGAGCAGTGAGACTATGGACTCTTTCCTGTAAGAGCAGTGAGACTATGGACTCTTTACTGTAAGAGCAGTGAGACTATGGATTCTTCACTGTAAGAGCAGTGAGACTATGGACTCTCTGCCTGAGGAGGTGGTGATGGTGAATTCACTAAAAGAGTTCAGGAGGGGCCTGGATGTATTTCTGGAGTGTAATAATATTACAGGCTACAGCTACTAGAGAGGGGTCATTGATCCAGGGAGTTATTCTGATGCCTGATTGGAGTCGGGAAGGAATTTTTTATTCCCCTTAAGTGGAAAAAATTGTCTTCTACCTCACAGGGTTTTTTTTTTGCCTTCCTCTGGATCAACTAGCAGGATAACAGGCCGAACTGGATGGACAGAGGGCTTTTTTCGGCCTTATGTGCTATGTTACTATGGAGCACAAATGCAACAGTTAAGCTACAGTGGATAGAAAAAGTCTACACACCCCTGTTAAAATGTCAGGTTTCTGAGTGGTACAGTTTATAGGTCACATTATTAAAGGTGGAAAAAGTTCTGAAATAATTTATCTTTGTCTCATTTTTTTACAGCACAGAAACCTGACATTTTAACAGGGGTGTGTAGACTTCTTATATCCACTGTATCTGCGGCCCGCGCTTGTCAGCATGGCATCAGGAGGGAAAGAGGGAGCCCGGCGCTCGTGCCCGCAGGTAGGGGCAGCAGTGCCGGCACGGACCTCTGGGCTAACACCTGGCACATTATTACAATGCCACCCAGCAATTAAAGGCTATGGACACCTGCAGAGAAATTTTTTATGATTGCATTTTACTCATTTTGGGCTACAACTCATTTATTTAAGTGGTCTTTATTGAAAATGTTCAGCCGTTTTTGAGTACGGGGTTAAAAAATCATTAAGTATAGCTAAACTGTTATCAAACTGACAATAAGATGTCTTAAAAAAGAGGTTAGGAGATCAGAGATAAAACTTCACATGATCCGTCAGCTGACGGGACTGAGAAGTGATATTTAGCAAACAGACTGATTTTTTTTAACCCCTGTTACTCAGAAATGGCTGACCATTTTTAATATAGACCAATGGAAAAAAATGATTTTAACCCAAAACAAGTAAAATGCAATCATAAAAAAACACCCCAAAGGTGTCCACAGCCTTTAACACCAAGAGTTTTTAACACCTTTAACTTCATGCAATATTATATCAAATGTCTGTTTTTGGTCAAGGACACCTACCAATGCACAGTAACTCCTTGGAAAAGCAGATAACCCGTTTATTGAAAGCAGACAACCTTTAGAATGCAAAAGTCCCGCCTAGTTGTATAATATCATGACCACATTCATTCAACTTTGTGTCAGAAACTGATTTTGTTTTTCAAAAAATTAATGATGTTTCCATCCAAACAGTTTATGCACAAAAAATCTTCCAAAAGTTGACACATATAACATAAACAGGATGACGCACCCTAGAAAGTGAACACATCACCAAACCCTAGACATTTCTTTACCGGAAACGCCGTATGAATTGCAGTCATTTTCCACAGCTACGTAGCGCCAGGAGCACCTTCACACCACTTTGTTATAATAAAGATATTTAAAGCAAAATGCATGAAACCTTTTGTTATCAAACAGCATCAGGAAAACCAAGGAACACACCAGACAGGTCAGGGATAAAGTTGTGGAGAAGTGTAAAGCAGGGTTAGGTTTTAAAAAAATACCCCAAGCTCTGAACAGCTCACAGAACACTGTTCAATCCATCATTCAAAAATGGAAGGAGTATGCCATGACTGCAAACTTACCAAAACATGGCTGTCCACCTAATCTGACAGCCCAAGCAAGTAGAGCACTAATTAGAGGAAAGGCCCATGGTCACTGTGGAAGAGCTGCAGAGATCCACAGTTCAGGTGGGAGAATCTGTCCGCAGGACAACTATTAGTTGTGTACTCCACAAATCTGGCATTTATAGAACAGTGGCCAGAAGAAAGCCACATTTTGTCGGGCATTTTCATACCTGATCATATTATAGTCCAAAATAGATGCTCATTGTCTCATTGTCTTTAAGAAACAGGCTGAACCAAAGTTTTTCTACACGGCTGGAACAGGCCAAGATTTGAGGTCACACATAGTTCAGTCTGTGTAAAAGTTTATACTGAATTCAAAGAACATTGTATTTTAAAAAGTTATTGCCACAGATGGGGGCTTATCTGTTGGGAGTACACTGGATTCTCCAGACATGTCCGTCTGAAGAGAACAAGGCCCATTCATATCATTATGGTCCATAGATCAATAGTGTGAGAAACACTCAGAGACGCCTGTCTTTAGTTATTTCAAAATGTCCAAGTTAATCCTCTTCTCTGATTTACGACAATGAGGGTCAAATGTATATAATACAAGATTTCCATATTTAACTCTTTATACTATGGTGCTAATAGCTTACACAACAGTGCCATCTGGAGACAGATAAATATCATTACACCATCCTCCATAGTTGCATTATGGGTAAATATGATCTCATAGGATCATTACCATATGAGCGTATGATTGGAAGATCTTAATCCAGGAGGATGTGACATGAGATAAGGGGGGAAACAAGAAGAAGACTCATAAGTAGTGTTGGGCGCGAATATTCGCAATGCGAATATTTCGCGCGAATATCGCATATTCGCGATTTCGCGATTTTTTCGAATATCATGCCATAAATTCGATATTGCGAATATTCGCGTTGGTTAAATTAGATGATACACAATAAGTTCAAGAACTTCCGTTCACTTGTGTTGATAAATGAGTTTGAGTGACTCTGAGTTTCATTCATTTAAGGTGTTGTTTTGCATCAAGGCTCTTTTTCAAAGCCATAGCCAAAATCCTGCCTTTTATGCGTTTTTTTTTGACAGCGATGCGAATATCTAACACTTGCTGACATGCCTGCGCATTGACTTAAAAATTGAAATATTGCCTTTATGCGATTTTTCCGTAATGCGATTTTTTTCACACTCTATGCGCTTGGTAGTCGCGATCGTCAACTTGCGAATACGAACATGCTGCGACTGCGAATATATTCGAAAATTCGCATATTCGAATATATGTCGTCGTGTTTTCCTCTTCTTATTCTCATTCACCCCCAATCATTAGTTTCACTTTCAACAAGGCTTCATTTTATATCCATTCCTCGACCCCCTGTCCTCACTTCCCTCCCTTGTTTTTTTATTTTTTTTTGCGATTTTTCGTAATGCGATTTTATTAAGCGATGCGATTTTTTTCACACGTGCTATTCTTCCTGCGCATTGATTGACTTGACCATCCCGGCCATGAAAGTTAAAGTGTTTTTGCGATTTTTCGTAATGTGATTTTTATTAAGCGATGCGATTTCTTTATGCGATTATCCGCGATTTTATAAAAAAAAGATGGTGATTAAATGATGACGAATACAAATATTTGAATTTGCGAATATATCGCGAATATTTTACGAAATATTCGCGAAATATCGCGAATTCGAATATGGGCATATTCGATCATCACTACTCATAAGCAAAGAAGAAGAACATTCCAAGATTCCAACATTCCAAGATCATCATCATAACCAGGACACCCAAGAGAGAGGGGTCTATCAATATGAAAGTGATGGTGAGACATGTGATGATGGACCACCCAGCTTTCCCAGGAGCAGAAGTGTGATTCCTACTAGGACTTGGTAAGAGACATGAAGAATGATACTTCATTTTATGAAGACTAATTGGATAATGTGGGTGAAGTCATACCATCTAGATTGGCGAATACATAAACACATTAATTAATTATCTCCATATTGAGATGTAGTCTTAGGATATTGTGAGGCTTCGTTCTACCTGCAGAAGAATCAAGACTCATAATCTATCAGAGTATTAGATGATTGTATATATAAATATATTGATAGTAGCATTCTTCGCCAAGCTAGGTGATAAATTCCCACTGGAAGATTTGTTCCAAGTTCTTCCCATTTCTGTTGTTTATCTTAATAGTCTTACCAAGTCATACATGTGAGAATAGTCCGGGATGGGGCGGAAGGAGACGGGTATCTCTTCTAAGTTATATCCTTGGATGGATTTGCCCATTCCTGAAGTCATGTGAGGTGTAGTTGGTTAGAGGGGGCAGAATGTATTCACCACTCCATATTGGTGTCTAGGATTAGACAGGCCCGTCCTGATATCATGAGGTTTCCTCTGGACAGAAGTGATGGATATAATTTACCTTCTTGTTTTCATATCCTAACCAAATATAAGCTTTGATATAATGTGACAAGTTGCCTCTCCCCACATGTATCGCTTTATATCGATGATATCATTGTGTTTATTTACTTATTTTAAGCTTGTAATGCTTTATATCAACGTCGTACATATTCATTGGCATTTATCATTGTGTTTATTCACTTATTCATGTTTAGAACCTTGTAACCAATAAATCTGCATGTTTTTATAATACTTGTGTATTATTGTATGATGCAAAACTACATCTTTAGCATTAATGTCATCTCTCATGAAAAGAACTTGGAAATAGTCGGCCTCAGATGTGAATTGTATCGATTGGGTTATCTACAATTCACCAGGTCATGATTTCACGAAGTTATGAAAATGGTTAATTATTTTTATGACCATAATTAATAATTCTTAATTGAATTATTATAAATAATTCAAGAAGTCCTTAAGCAGCCATAAGAAGTCCTGTCTGCAGTTTGCCACCAGCCATGTAGGGGACACATCAGACATGTGGAAGAAGGGGCTCTGGTCAGATGAGACCAAAGTGGAACTTTTATTGGCCTAAATGCAAAATGCTATGTGTGACGGAAAACTATCCCTGCACATCCCTCTGAACTCACTGTAACGGATCGCCTGGCACCCCAACTGGGTACCTCCGTTAAAGGATGCTCCTAGCGTTTCCTGAGGACTCCAAGCACTCTAGCAGACACCTCAATCACCGAACCTGAGAAGCATATGAATCCTCTCAAGCCTCTGAATGCTGTAGAAAGTTGAATAGGAACCATACGAATAGGTTTGCACTCCTAGCAATCAAACTGGAACAGCATGCAATAAATCCTCCCCCAATAATGAGACGACACTTCACTTTGAGGGTTAAACAGGAACTCTAACTTTATTGAGGGCTACCTGCCTGGTATTTATCCAGGTCTCCCACCTGGTGGACACTCCCCTAGGGGACCAGAAGGAAGACTGAGACACAGGGGATACAGCAGCCAATCACACACAATGGGACAATAGGGACACACCCCCAGCATATCTCTCCCCTCTGCCTGTGATACAATTACCCTACACAGGTTAATGTAATCATCACAGGCAGGAGAATACACAATGTCTTCTGTCCTGGAGACAACCGAGGAGTCATTCAATTATCTCTCAGGACAAAGAGAAATCGCCAATACACACGTGGGGACAATAGGACAGACATCACTATTCAAATATACAATGTCCCACCCTTTACAGTACACAGACATTTAACATATCCCCAGATAGCTTAGGTCTGAGCGCACATTATTGAATGGCACTCAGACCACACACATCCAGTTCCATTGCCATGGAGCTAAAGTCTTTCCCATAGTCTTTCATTATACGAATGGGCTCCATAGCAGAGCTATCTGGGGTATCACCGCTCAAACAGGACAAGCATACATGGGGCCATAGTCGCAGGGCAGGAGGCGAGCAAGCAGTCCCTTCCAGGAAACTGGGGCAGACTCTGGTACAGGGTCCAGTCCGCTACATTTCTCCCCTTTACCAAAGAGACTATCCAGACTCCAGACCTCCAATCGGTCTGGGGCTCTGATAGTCGGTCGTGTCCTGGTGTTCTCCTGCACATGTATCCAGAGGGAAATCCATAGTCTGGGAAAAAAGTAACCAGGGTGTCCTCTCTCCTGGTTGGATAAAGCGGTTGCTGGGGAGAAGGGGTAACAGGCTCCTCTCCCTGCGACGTCCTCTCTTGTATTATGGGAAAACAAACCGCCTTCTCTTCCAATACCTTGTCCTGTTGTTGGGGACCAGGACAGACTGTCCATATCTCCAGTGGTGCAGGTGCAGAGATTATGGTTCCATCTGCACTGTTGTGGGGTTTACTGTCTCCCCTTGGTGGGCTAGGCTGCTGCTGGGGGGGAGGGACAAGACTCTCCCCTCCTGGTAAAAGATTCTGCCGCTGGGGAGCAGGGCTGACCCTCCGTACTCCCTGTAGCTTGGGCGCAGAGACCGCGGTCCCATCTGCGCTGGTGAGGGGCTTAGTGTCTCCCCTTGGTGGGTTATGCTTCTGCTGGGGAGAGGGTAACCAGCTCCTCTCCCTGAACAGTAGACTGCTGCTGGGCAGAGGGGTAACAAGCTCCTCTCCCTGTACTGTAGACTGCCGCTGGGGAGCAAGGACGGCACCTTCAGCTCCATGTAACACCCACTGCCGCTGGGGAGCAAGGACGGCACCTTCAGCTCCCTGGGATACACACTGTCGCTGGGGATCTGGGCCGACTGCCCAGCATCCCTGTAGGGCCGGTAGAGAGATCTCGGTCCCATCTCCACCTGCCATCTGGTCTCTCCAGGACCAGTCTATGAGGTCCCCTACTTCTGCAGTTGGTAGTGAAGCAGGGGGTACCTCTGCCACGTTTTCCCAGCTGTAGGCTGGCAGGTCTGGGTCCGCCACCCAGTTTTCCTGTTCTGCGTCCATGCTTTGTGGCTGACATGAGTTGAGTAGTTCCACATAGTCCATCTCCAGCTCTCGTTCCATGGCAGCGAAACGGCGGAGATCTTCTCCCAGTCCAATAGATCTCGGGCCCCGTAGCATCTCACTTCGGTAATGATAGATAGCCCAGTACCGTGACTCTGCTGGACTGCCGAAGTCGACGTCCTCCGCTAAGGCTTTCCACAACAGGCCAGGGCTCGTAAATCCACGAACAGTGTCTCTGAGCTGCTTTACCTCGCACGACGACGCCATCCCACCGCTTGCCACCAATGTAACGGATCGCCTGGCACCCCGACTGGGTACCTCCGTTAAAGGATGCTCCTAGCGTTTCCTGAGGACTCCAAGCACTCTAGCAGACACCTCAATCACCGAACCTGAGAAGCATATGAATCCTCTTAAGCCTCTGAATGCTGTAGACAGTTGAATAGGAACCATACGAATAGGTTTGCACTCCTAGCAGTCAAACTGGAACAGCATGCAATAAATCCTCCCCCAATAATGAGACGACACTTCACTTTGAGGGTTAAACAGGAACTCTAACTTTATTGAGGGCTACCTGCCTGGTATTTATCCAGGTCTCCCACCTGGTGGACACTCCCCTAGGGGACCAGAAGGAGGACTGCGACACGGGATACAGCAGCCAATCACACACAATGGGACAATAGGGACACCCCCAGCATATCCCTCCCCTCTGCCTGTGATACAATTACCCTACACGGGTTAATGTAATCATCACAGGCAGGAGAATACACAATGTCTTCTGTCCTGGAGACAACCGAGGAGTCATTCAATTATCTCTCAGGACAAAGAGAAATCGCCAATACACACGTGGGGACAATAGGACAGACATCATTATTCAAATATACAATGTCCCACCCTTTACAGTACACAGACATTTAACATATCCCCAGATGGCTTAGGTCTGAGCGCACATTATTGAATGGCGCTCAGACCACACACATCCAGTTCAATTGCCATGGAGCTAAAGTCTTTCCCATAGTCTTTCATTATACGAATGGGCTCCATAGCAGAGCTATCTGGGGTATCACCGCTCAAACAGGACAAGCATACATGGGGCCATAGTCGCAGGGCAGGAGGCGAGCAAGCAGTCCCTTCCAGGAAACTGGGGCAGACTCTGGTACAGGGTCCAGTCCGCTACACTCACTATCCGCACTGAGACATGGAGGAGGCAGCATCATGGGGAAGACTCCTCCTCAGCAGGGTCAGGGAAGCCGGTCAGCTAAATACAGGGGCAATTCTGGAGGAAAACCTGGCAATTCTGTCAGGACAACAATCCTCAACATCCAGTGAGAGCTACAATGCAATGGATTAGATTTAAGCATCTTCATGTCTTCGAACGGTCCAGTCACCGTCCAGACCTAAATCCTATTAAGAATTTTCGGCAAGACTTGGAAATTGCTATTCACAGACGCTCTCCATCCAATCTGACTGAGCGCGAGCTCTTCTGCACAGGAGAAGGGGCAAAAATTTCAGCCCCTAGATGTGTAAAGCTGGTAAAGACCGACCGAGAAGACTGCAGCTGTAACTGCAGGGATAGGTGGTCCTACAAAGTATTGACTCAGGGGGCTGAATACTAATGCACCGCACTGTCCAGATTTGTATTTATTAGAAACTATGGTGTGTGGCAAGAACTGCATAGTACCGTGCTAGGCTACTTTCACACTTGCGGCATGGCTATCCGGCAGGCTGTTCGGGCGGGTGAACAGCCTGCCGTATCCACCATGCCGCAACTACCCGTGTGTTGCCGCTCCGTCCCCATTGACTGGCAGTGCACGGCCAGAGATCGCCGGACTAAAAGTACTAAAGATCCGAATTTTTAGTCCGGCAATCTCCGGGTAGTTGCGGCATGGTGGATACGGCAGGCTGTTCACCCGCCGGAACAGACTGCCGTATAGCTATGCCACAAGTGTGAAAGTACCCCTAGCCAGAAAAAAATGATGTGACATTGAATGACTGTAATCTTGCCTGAAGAAGGAGCCTTTGCGCTCAAAGCTGCGATATTTTTTTGTGGCTAGCCTATAACGGTATCACTCTCTTAATACTTTTGTATTTATTTACGCAAAAGTATTCAATGTCACATTATTAAAACTTGTGAAAGCCTTGTATCCTTTTCTTTTCTCCTCACAAAGACTTGTACTTTGTGTTGTTTGACCACATAAAATCTCAATAAAATAAATGTAAGTTTGTGGGTGTAACATGAAAAATGTGGAAAAGTTCAAGGGGTGTGAATACTTTCTGGATTCCCTGTAATTCACATCGCACAGTGGGACCCAAAAACATTTTTTTTTTCAAAGCACAAAAAAGTTGTCTGTGAAAATATAACTTAGTTTACACTCGCAGCTTCCGTCATGTAACTTTGTATCAAGTTGTTTGCACCAAAATTGGAAACAAATTCAAATGAGCGGCTATAGATTTTTCAATGGAATTGAAAGGTGCACAGATTTAGTACAAGCCACACGGCTGTGTCTCCGAATCCGCATTCTGTAAATATGATGAAAATGTCGCTTATCAAACCCAAGGCTATTGTGAAACCAAAGACCATATGTCTGAAGATCAGACTCCATGAACATCACCGAAGCTCACACCTCACCTTCTATCTGTTACTGTCCCTTCTCGCTCTGCTCTTTTGTATCCTCCTAGGACAGTGATGGGCAAAGTGCAGCTCTCCAGCTGTTGCAGGACTACAACTCCCAGCATGCAAAGCCTGTCTATAGCTATCAGCCTACTGCAGGGCATGGTGGGAGTTGTAGTTTAGCAACAGCTGGAGAGCCGCACTTTGCCCATCACTGTCCTAGGGCAGCTGACTATGATCTACATGCTGATCTGCTGCTGCAGAGTTCTCCTCTGGGGTCTTGCTCCTTAATCTCTTGCACTCCTCCAGTCCATCCATTTCCCCCCTCCTTCCTTTCTTCTCTGGTGTCCCAACATCCGGTGAATACAGGTGACATTCTCATCAGGACATGGACCATCCCCATCTCCATAGGCTTCTGTCCTCTTCTCCAGAGACCCCCCACTCGCAGCCCCTGCTAATTACAAGACGTCTTCTCACGTTCTTACCTTCAGGACTTCTCACCTTCCTAGAAAGTCAATACCTCAAGATGTCCGACTACTTCCCCCCCTCCAGGCCTTCAAAAAGATCCTAAGAAGACTTCAGATAAACTTAGCATCTACCATAACCCCTCTCCACTGTGGACACTACCATTAGGATCCTTCTACCCCCAAGCCTTCCCCCTTCCTTGTAGATTGTAAGCTCTTATGGCTGAGTATCACTCCTCTTGATTCTGTGGGGTCGTTATGTAGTTGGCCCGTCGCCATCTTGTTGTGGACACCGATGGGTGGCATCTAGAGGATTAAAGAGCGAGAAGGTAACTCCAATCCTAGCCCCTGTATCGGGTATATGACAGCCTGTGCCCACTGTGGATGAGATGGGGCAGCTCCCAGAACCCTGTCCTCCACCGGGCAGACCGTCGCACCCTACTGCAGTAAAAACACCACAACTATGGTAAAATGAAGCGTCCTTTCTGCCAAGGGGGTTAAGAAATCATCCAGTAATGCAACCCAGGAAATCAGAATTTCACTGTTGTCACCTAGAGCTCTCACACTGTTCTTCAGTCAGCAGAATTGTGATTACAGCTCTGGATGTGAATGAAAAATGAAACGTGATGTACATTCAGCGTTTGCAAACTTTTTACTCTGAAATGTTGCGTGGAGATGTCTGGGCATTCCATAATTACATGGAGGGGGATCGAGGCATAAGACGGCACCGCACATCATGAAGGACACAATGTTCCTGGGCTCCTTAATGCCATTAATCGACCAACTATTGAATAATAATAAATTCATTACATAAAACTCCAAGCCGTAAAGAAGCGTCTGCCGTACGTTATATGCAGCTCATTAGTAGCAATGCCATCGTGAAGGACAAGATTAGAGAGGTTGTCAGCGGCACTGGTTACACCGCCATATATTCCACCTGTCCTGTTAGGTGAAGGGCCGCTCTCATCTTCTCTGCATGAAGTGTAATTATTGTATAATGAAAGATTTAGCATCTTGCAACTAATTTCTAGATATAAACAACATGCTCCTATTTACTGACAGCAAGCAGAGATCTGTTTCCATTATGCAGTACATCAAAGGTTTTATTCTCTACTAATCAACATTTATGTATAGAATGACTCTAAATCCATAATCTATTTCATACAGATTGTATTATCGTTATTCCAGAGCTGCACTCACTATTCTGCTGGTGCAGTCACTGTGTGCATACATTACTTATCCTGTACTGATCCTGAGTTACATCCTGTATTATACTCCAGAGCTGCACTCACTATTCTGCTGGTGCAGCCACTGTGTACATACATTACTTATCCTGTACTAATCCTGAGTTACATCCTGTATTATACTTCAGAGCTGCACTCCCTATTCTGCTGGTGCAGTCACTGTGTACATACATTACTTATCCTGTACTGATCCCGAGTTACATCCTGTATTATACTCCAGAGCTGCACTCACTATTCTGCTGGTGCAGCCACTGTGTACATACATTACTTATCCTGTACTGATCCTGAGTTACATCCTGTATTATACTCCAGAGCTGCACTCACTATTCTGCTGGTGGAGTCACTGTGTACATACATTACTTATCCTGTACTGATCCTGAGTTACATCCGGTATTATACTCCAGAGCTGCACTCACTATTCTGCTGGTGCAGTCACTGTGTACATACATTACTTATCCTGTACTGATCCTGAGTTACATCCTGTATTATACTCCAGAGCTGCACTCACTATTCTGCTGGTGCAGTCACTGTGTACATACATTACTTATACTGTACTGATCCTGAGTTACATCCTGTATTATACTCCAGAGCTGCACTCACTATTCTGCTGGTGCAGTCACTGTGTACATACATTACTTATCCTGTACTGATCCTGAGTTACATCCTGTATTATACTCCAGAGCTGCACTCACTATTCTGCTGGTGCAGTCACTGTGTACATACATTACTTATCCTGTACTGATCCTGAGTTACATCCGTATTATACTCCAGAGCTGCACTCACTATTCTGCTGGTGCAGTCACTGTGTACATACATTACTTATCCTGTACTAATCCTGAGTTACATCCGGTATTATACTCCAGAGCTGCACTCACTATTCTGCTGGAGCAGTCACTGTGTACATACATTACTTATCCTGTACTGATCCTGAGTTACATCCGGTATTATACTCCAGAGCTGCACTCACTATTCTGATGGTGCAGTCACTGTGTACATACATTACTTATCCTGTACTGATCCTGAGTTACAACCTGTATTATACTCCAGAGCTGCACTCACTATTCTGCTGGTGCAGTCACTGTGTACATACATTACTTATCCTGTACTGATCCTCAGTTACATCCTGTATTATACTCCAGAGCGGCACTCACTATTCTGCTGGTGCAGTCACTGTGTACATACATTACTGATCCTGTACTGATCCTGAGTTACATCCTGTATTATACTCCAGAGCTGCACTCACTATTCTGCTGGTGCAGTCACTGTGTACATACATTACTTATCCTGTACTGATCCTGAGTTACATCCTGTATTATACTCCAGAGCTGCACTCACTATTCTGCAGGGACTTTGGTGGATCTCCCCACTATCTCATGACAATTGGTCTCCTATTTCTGGGTGACTGCTCCCTCTCACTTCTATTGGCTCATGTGGCGCCTCCTCTGTCTGTGGTCATCGTCTGTAATTACACATTATATGGCGGTAACATGTCGGCGGTTTCCCGCGCTCTCACTTGGCGCAGGCGCTGTGAAGGAGTTGTAATCCTCTCATTGTCCTGGACATCGGCTGATAATGGGGCATTTCTAGTTCTGGGCAGAACATCTCGGGGCAGTGTCGGTGGTGTCAGTCAGACCTCCGCCTCCCTGCGGTGCCTCCATCTGCCGTCCGGTGCCTCAAAACCCAACATGGAGATTATCTCCTGAGCTACATCCGTAGACAGCGGCTCTAATGTATATGAACCCCCATAGACGTCCATCAGGTGTTTCACATCCAGAGCTGCACTCACTATTCTGCTGATTTCTGGTTAGGTCTCACTGTCACCACAAAGCTTAGTGAGCTGTTGCGTCATTTTGCGGTTGTTCAGACCGTGTCCATGAAGCAAGCAGAGATGGTGAAATTGTGCAGAATTTAATTGAAACTTTGTATTGTGTGCAGAGTGTTCGTCAGTATATATGTAAATCCTCCGCAGACACAGGGCGAGCTCAGAGCAGACTAAGCGAGGGCGGAGGAAATGGCTGCACTGGTTGTCAGGTTGTCAGAGCCCCATTAAATCTCATGTTATTGTTTTCCCTCCTTTTCGTATATTGTATCTTTCCTTTCTATCCCGTCTGTTTTCGTTTTCTTCTCTATCTTTCCTCCTTTCATTCCTGTTCTCCTACCTGTTTCCTTCCTTTTCCTTCTTGACTTCCTTTCTTCTTCCCTCCTTCTTCTGCTCCGTCCTTTCCAAAGGTGGACTGGGAACGTAAAGTGACCCTGAAAAAAATAGAAAAGTGGCCTCATGTTGTAGGCGGGTCCAAATTGACAGAAGGTGGGACAACAGAAGTAGGCGGGGCCAGCAATAACTAGTGCAGCACAAAATCCCGCCCCTGCAGAACCAAATACCACAGTGCAGAACAAAATACCACCCCAGCAGAACCAGATATTACAGTGCAGTACAATATACTGCCCCAGCAGAACCAAATACCACAGTGCAGCACAATATACCGCCCCAGCAGAACAAAATGCCGCAGTGCAGAAAAATATACCGCCACAGCAAAACCAAATACCGCACTGCAGCACAATATACTGCCCCAGCAGAACCAAGTACATTGCAGCACAATATACTGTCCAAGCAGAACCAGATACCACAGTGCAGCACAATATACCGCCCCAGCAGAACCATATACCACAGTGCAGCACAATATACCACCCCATCAGAACCAGATACCACAGTGCAGCACAATATACTGCCCCAGCAGAACCAGATACCACAGTGCAGCACAATATACCGCCCCAGCAGAACCAGATACCACAGTACAGCACAATATACCGCCCCAGCAGAACCAGATACCACAGTGCAGCACAATATACCGCCCCAGCAGAACAAAATACCGCAGTGCAGAAAAATATACCGCCACAGCAAAACCAAATACCACACTGCAGCACAATATACCGCCCCAGCAGAACCTAATACCACAGTGCAGCACAATATAATGCCCCGGCAGAACCTAATACCACAGTGCAGCACAATATACTGCCTCAGCAGAACCTAATACCACAGTGCAGCACAATATACTGCCCCAGCAGAACCAGATACCACAGTGCAGCACAATATACTGCCCCAGCAGAACCAGATACCACAGTGCAACACAATATACTGCCCCAGCAGAACCAGATACCACAATGCAGCACAATATACCACCCCATCAGAACCAGATACCACAGTGCAGCACAATATACTGCCCCAGCAGAACCAAATACCACAGTGCAGTACAATATACTGCCCCAGCAGAACCAGATACCACGGTGCAGCACAATATACTGCCCCAGCAGAACCAGATACCACAGTGCAGCACAATATACTGCCCCGGCAGAACCAGATACTACAGTGCAGCACAATATACTGTCCCAGCAGAACCAGACACCACAGTGCAGCACAATATACTGCCCCAGCAGAACCAGATACCACAGTGCAGCACAATATTTTGCCGCAGCAGAACCAGATACCACAGTGCAGCACAATATACTGCCCCAGCAGAACCAGATACCACAGTGCAGCACAATATACTGCCCCAGCAGAACCAGATACCACAGTGCAGCACAATATATTGCCGCAGCACAACCAAATATCACAGTGCAGCACAATATACTGCCCCAGCAGAACCTAATACCACAGTGCAGCACAATATACTGCCCCAGCAGAACCAGATACCATAGTGCAGTACAATATACTGCCCCAGCAAAACCAGATACCACAGTGCAGCACAATATACCACCCCATCAGAACCAGATACCACAGTGCAGCACAATATACTGTCCAAGCAGAACCAGATACCACAGTGCAGCACAATATACCGCCCCAGCAGAACCAGATACCACAGTGCAGCACAATATACCACCCCATCAGAACCAGATACCACAGTGCAGCACAACATACTGTCCAAGCAGAACCAGATACCACAGTGCAGCACAATATACCACCCCAGCAGAACCAGATACCACAGTGCAGCACAATATACCGCCCCAGCAGAACCTGATACCACAGTGCAGCACAATATACCGCCCCAGCAGAACCAGATACCACAGTGCAGCACAATATTTTGCCGCAGCACAACCAAATACCACAGTGCAGCACAATATATTGCCGCAGCACAACCAAATACCACAGTGCAGCACAATATACTGCCCCAGCAGAACCAGATACCACAGTGCAGCACAATATACTGCCCCAGCAGAACCAGATACCACAGTGCAGCACAATATACCGCCCCAGCAAAACCAGATACCACAGTGCAGCACAATATACCGCCCCAGCAGAACCAGATACCACAGTGCAGCGCAATATACCACCCCATCAGAACCAGATACCACAGTGCAGCACAATATACTGCCCCAGCAGAACCAGATACCACAGTGCAGCACAATATACTGTCCCAGCAGAACCAGATACCACAGTGCAGCACAATATACTGCCCCAGCAGAACCAGATACCACAGTGCAGGACAATATACTGTCCAAGCAGAACCAGATACCACAGTGCAGCACAATATACCGCCCCAGCAGAACCAGATACCACAGTGCAGCACAATATACTGCCCCAGCAGAACCAGATACCACAGTGCAGCACAATATACTGTCCAAGCAGAACCAGATACCACAGTGCAGCACAATATACCGCCCCAGCAGAACCAGATACCACAGTGCAGCACAATATACTGCCCCAGCAGAACCAAATACCACAGTGCAGCACAATTACCGCTCCTCCAGCTGCAGTATTCTACTGTGTCACTGTTCGGAGGACGGCCACACAGCTCCGGGGGCTCCTGTGGCCACTGGCCAAGTACATAAGTGCCTGATGCTCCTACATTAATTAATGCTGAGAGCATCAGATCATTATGGACCCGGTCGGCAGCTGTGAGGAGGGATCAGGCGGGCCCCTGAGCATCAACCTACTGGGAAATTTCTCTGTAGGGTCTGTGGCTGGTCCACCCCTGCTCCTTTCCTTCCTTCTCATTCCCCTTCTCCTCTTTTCCTTCATTTTTTTCTGTCTTTCCTGTTGCCTTACTTCCCTTCCCCTCCTTTACTTCTTTCACCTGACTTTCCTTCCTCCGCTTCCTCCCGCTTCCCTAATATCTCCTCCACCCTTCCCTTTTTTTCCTTCCTTCCCCCCTTTTATTTCCATCCTCCCCTTCCCTTCCTTTCCTTTAGTGTTGAGCAGATTAAAGGAAATTTCCCACAGTGACTGTACATTATTCGGAGGCACCTTAGTGTGTTTAGGGTTAAACCTGTGCCCTGGCCGCCCCATCAGCTGTGTGCCAGGCAGGCATACTACCTTGGGTGTGCCCCTGGCGCTGCTTCCTGGAAGCTATGGTCCTAGCTTTTAATTAGTTTTCTCCAGCAGTGGAAATTTAGTTATAAAACCTGGAAAAGATCCACAACGCACAGATCCATCTCATCTAGAGGGAAATGTAATAGTACCGTGGGCGAGGATGGGCGACTAAGAACCTAGGAGCGTAGGGCGGCAAACTGCAGTGTGGGGGCACCGAGTGTTATATCATGAGTGAGAACAGGAGCAGCTGAGCACTAGTATACAATTCAGTGCCTTATGCTGGTAGCCAGTGTACGAGGATCAGTCAGGTGACTAGTATACAATGCAGTGCCTTATGCTGGTAGCCAGTGTACGAGGATCAGTCAGGTGACTAGTATACAATGCAGTGCCCTATGCTGGTAGCCAGTGTACGAGGATCAGTCAGGGGACTAGTATACAATGCAGTGCTCTATGCTGGTAGCCAGTGTACGAGGATCAGTCAGGTGACTAGTATACAATGCAGTGCCCTATGGTGGTAGCCAGTGTATGAGGATCAGTCAGGTGACTAGTATACAATGCAGTGTCCTATGCCGATAGTGTATGAGGATCAGTCAGATGACTAGTATACAATGCAGTGCTCTATGCTGGTAGCCAGTGTACGAGGATCAGTCAGGTGACTAGTATACAATGCAGTGCTCTATGCTGGTAGCCAGTGTACGAGGATCAGTCAGGTGACTAGTATACAATGCAGTGCTCTATGCCGATAGTGTATGAGGATCTGTCAGGTGACTAGTATACAATCCAGTGCTCTATGGTGGTAGCCAGTGTATGAGGATCAGTCAAGTGACTAGTATACAATTCAGTGTCCTATGCTGATAGAGTATGAGGATCAGTCAGGTGACTAGTATACAATGCAGTGTCCTATGCCGATAGAGTATGAGGATCAGTCAGTTGACTAGTATACAATGCAATGCTCTATGCTGGTAGCCAGTGTATGAGGATCAGCCAGGTGACTAGTATACAATGCAGTGCCCTATACTGGTAGCCATTGTATGAGGATCAGTCAGGTGACTAGTATATAATGCAGTATCCTATGCCGATAGTGTATGAGGATCAGCCAGGTGACTAGTATACAATGCAGTGCCCTATACTGGTAGTCTTCGTGTGAGGAACAGTCAGGTGACTAGTATACAACGCAGTGTCCTATGCCGATAGTGTATGAGGATCAGTCAGGTGATAAAGTATACAATGCAGTGCTCTATGCTGGTAGCCAGTGTATGAGGATCAGTCAGGTGACTAGTATACAATGCAGTGCTCTATGCTGGTAGACAGTGTATGAGGATCAGTCAGGTGACTAGTATATAATGCAGTGTCCTATGCCGTTAGTGTATGAGGCTCAGTCAGGTGACTAGTATACAATGCAGTGTCCTATGCCGATAGTGTATGAGGATCAGTCAGGTGACTAGTATACAATGCAGTGCTCTATGGTGGTAGCCAGTGTATGAGGATCAGCCAGGTGACTAGTATATAATGCAGTGTCCTATGCTGATAGTGTATGAGGATCAGTCAGGTGACTAGTATACAATGCAGTGTCCTATGCCGATAGTGTATGAGGATCAGTCAGGTGACATAGTATACAATGCAGTGCTCTATGCTGGTAGCCAGTGTATGGGGATCAGTCAGGTGACTAGTATACAATGCAGTGTCCTATGCCGATAGTGTATGAGAATCAGTCAGGTGACTAGTATACAATGCAGTGTCCTATGCCGATAGTGTATGAGGATCAGTCAGGTAACTAGTATACAATGCAGTGCTCTATGCTGGTAGCCAGTGTATGAGGATCAGTCAGGTGACTATTATACAATGCAGTGTCCTATGCCGATAGTGTATGAGGATCAGTCAGGTGACTAGTATACAATGCAGTGTCCTATGCTGGTAGCCAGTGTATGAGGATCAGTCAGGTGACTAGTATATAATGCAGTGTCCTATGCTGATAGAGTATGAGGATCAGTCAGGTGACTAGTATACAATGCAGTGTCCTATGCCGATAGTGTATGAGGATCAGTCAGGTGACTAGTATACAATGCAGTGTCCTATGCCGATAGTGTATGAGGATCAGTCAGGTGACTAGTATACAATGCAGTGTCCTATGCTGGTAGCCAGTGTATGAGGATCAGTCAGGTGACTAGTATACAATGCAGTGTCCTATGCCGATAGTGTATGAGGATCAGTCAGGTGACTAGTATACAATGCAGTGTCCTATGCTGGTAGCTAGTGTTGAGCAAATAGAAGACAATTGAATTGACTTCCATCCGAATCTCAGAGTTTCAGTTCACCGAATGGTAAAGCACTTTATGGTAACAAATCTTTTTTTCCTTAAATGGCCTGCGCGCATTTGCTCGCGGAGAGGCTGTCGCTGCCATCTTGATTGAAGATACCGCGCAAAATCTCACACAGGTTGACTTGCAACATCACCGTGCTGGCCGTGCGCGCGTCTTCAAACACGATGGCCGCAACTGTCTCCGCGAGCAAATGGATAAGAAGAGTATGTTGTTTTTTTTCCTTTTTTTAAACTGGATTAACCCCGAAAGGCCTTAATTTTATTCTCAGATGCCGTAATCAGCGATGAACGTGGCATCTGAGGGGTTCAATAAGGGGGGCAACGCGATTGCCGTTCCCTGTCATTGCGCCCGCTGCATAGAAAGGAATGCGCTACAATGCAGTAACTTCATGTGTTAGTAAAGTCTCCCCACCTGTCCCAGTACAACTGGGGTGATCAGGGTGGGGGTGGGTCGCTATATTTTTGCCCCCATAGAAGTGGATCACTATATTTTTGCCCCCGTAGGGGTGGGTCACTATATTTTTGTCCCCATAGGGGTGGGTCACTATATTTTTGTCCCCATAGGGGTGGGTCACTATATTTTTGCCCCCGTAGGGGTGGGTCACTATATTTTAGCCCCCATAGGGATAGGTCACTATATTTTTGCCCCCATAGAAGTGGGTCACTATATTTTAGCCCCCATAGGGGTGGGTCACTATATTTTTGCCCCATAGAAGTGGGTCACTATATTTTAGCCCCCGTAGAGGTGGGTCACTATATTTTAGCCTCCATAGAGGTGGGTCACTATATTTTAGCCCCCGTAGAGGTGGGTCACTATATTTTAGCCCCCATAGGGATAGGTCACTATATTTTTGCCCCCATAGAAGTGGGTCACTATATTTTAGCCCCCATAGGGGTGGGTCACTATATTTTTGCCCCATAGAAGTGGGTAACTATATTTTAGCCTCCATAGAAGTGGGTCACTATATTTTAGCCCCCATAGGGGTGGGTCACTATATTTTTGCCCCCATAGGGATAGGTCACTATATTTTTGCCCCCATAGGGGTGGGTCACTATATTTTTGCCCCCATAGGGATAGGTCACTATATTTTTGCCCCCATAGGGGTGGGTCACTATATTTTTGCCCCCATAGGGATAGGTCACTATATTTTTGCCCCCATAGAAGTGGGTCACTATATTTTAGCCCCCATAGAGGTGGGTCACTATATTTTTGCCCCCGTAGGGGTGGGTCACTATATTTTTGCCCCCATAGAAGTGGGTCACTATATTTTTTCCCCCATAGGGATGTCACTATATTTTAGCCTCCATACAGGTGGGTCACTATATTTTAGCCCCCGTAGAGGTGGGTCACTATATTTTAGCCTCCATAGAGGTGGGTCACTATATTTTAGCCTCCATACAGGTGGGTCACTATATTTTAGCCCCCGTAGAGGTGGGTCACTATATTTTAGCCTCCATAGAGGTGGGTCACTATATTTTTGCCCCAGTAGGGGTGGGTCACTATATTTTTGCCCCCATAGAAGTGAGCCACTATATTTTAGCCTCCATAGAGGTGGCTCACTATATTTTTGCCCCCATGGGGGTGGGTCACTATATTTTAGCCCCCATAGGGATAGGTCACTATATTTTAGCCCCCATAGGGGTAGGTCACTATATTTTAGCCCCCATAGGGATGTCGCTATATTTTAGCCTCCATACAGGTGGGTCACTATATTTTAGCCCCCGTAGAGGTGGGTCACTATATTTTAGCCCCCGTAGAGGTGGGTCACTATATTTTAGCCCCTGTAGAGGTGGGTCACTATATTTTTGCCCCCGTGGGCGTGGGTCACTATATTTTAGCCCCTGTGGGCGTGGGTCACTATATTTTTGCCCCTGTAGGGGTGGGTCACTATATTTTTGCCCCCGTAGGGGTGGGTCACTATATTTTTGCCCCCGTAGGGGTGGGTCACTATATTTTTGCCCCCCATATTTCGCCCCCAATGGTGCGGCAGCCGTCTCTCGTCCTGCGGCTTCTTTTTTTCCTCCCATCCTCTCCTTTCTGGACGGCAGATTTCAAAAAGGTCAACTGGTCGGGTCAATGCGAGCGCTCATATATTATAGACGAACCCCTACAGATATCACATTACCCGCAGAAAGTAATAAACCTCCCCGAACGCCACCATGTTACAGCTCGGATTAATTGTTTCCTCTTTTCCTAAGAATTGCCCAAAATTAGAAGATTAGCCCAAAAAATGTCTGAAGTTCATTTAGAGCTGGAGCCTCAACCATTGTGATCCATTACCCCCTAGTGGACGATGCTGGTCACTGCAGGCACTGCCGTCTGGCCGGGTTCCAGATCTTGTTCCAGACCTTCCACAATGGAGAGATCACTGTATAAATAGAGTCTTGTCAGCGGCAGGATGGCGACAACATCGGAACAGACTCCTGGGGATACAGAAGGACCGAGGAGGCAGGGGTCCCACCGAAATATTACAGTGCCCCCCTCCTCATAGGATGTAACACTTGTAACATTGTTAAGAGGTTTGTTACAAAGTATCAGTACAATCTGTGCTAGACTCCACTGATACAATGTGACAAGTCCCCCAGCTGTGAGGACTATGTGAACAAGGATGCTCCCATTGACAGCAAGCAGAGATCTTGTAGTTGTTGAACATCTATGTCTGATTAGAAAATGTTCCATTGTGCAATGTTTAGTCCAGGGATCAGCAACCACTGGCGCTCCAGCTGTGCTGTAACTACAACTCCCAGCATGCACACTTTTACTTCTCACAGCTGAGGCTTTGTTACAATTATATCATACCCACTAGACATCTGGAAGCTGATACATGTAACTGGTTCTGATACATTGTAGCAAACAGGTAGGACAGGGAAAAGGTACTGTTGATGTGTTTTGCTCACAGAGGGTTTGTTTCTGTTCACTGACAGCAAGCAGAGGAGAACTGAATCAGAAAGCTGCAGAACTTCTCAGTACACATGGGGGGTCCAGCACACGTCCGGCTGGTCCCCTATAGATCTGAGATGTGCCTCCATAAGGCAGGTGCATCTCTCCGCCACGTCTCAGGCTCAGTCCCCGCCACGCTTGGGGGGGGGGAGGCACTCCGGGAACGTGCGTGGTGTCTGCTGCTCAGACAAGGCTGTGATTAGCAGAAGCGGCCGGCGTAATGAAAACACTAATTACACTCTTGTTCCAATGGATTATGGGCTTTATGTAAATGTTTCCAGATTAATTCATTAAGCAGTCACTGAAGCTTCGCTGCAGAGCTGCAATCACAGACCCCAGAGGAGGCTCTCCAGCCACTGTCACACTACAAGTCCCAACATGCCATGGAGGCTGCAGACTGCTGGGACTTGTAGTTTTCTAACAGCAACACAGAGGTTTAAGATGCCTGACATGTTCACTGGTACCGATGCAGAATACGGCGCCATACCCCTACCCCCGTTACACAACGTTTCCGGTTTTCTGCCGGAGGGGGAGTGGCGGCTAAAGTTAAAGGAGTTCTCCGTAAATTAAGAAAATGAGAATACTTAAATATTACTTCATTATAAATATATTACCAAATACTTTATATTAGTTATAATGGCTCATTTGTCTGGGGAGCAATAATTAGGGAAAAATAAAATGGCTGCCGTCCTATCAGTACACACAAAACCTGTCCTAATCACATAGGAGGACAAGTTAAAGAGCTGCGCTGTCTTCCTCTCTTACTTGTCAGGGATTGTGATCCTGGATACAGTTTACTATGATCTTCAGCTGAATCTCTGTAGTAATGGAGTTCATGAGGAGACATGAAGTACAGAGAGGATAGAGGAGCTGTAGATAATGAGCAGCAGCACTTGTATGCAGTCTCCACTACCACAGCCTGTCCTGTCCGTCCGCTGTACTTCATGTCTCCTCATCATCTCCATATCTACAGAGATTCATCTGAAGATCTTTTCAGCTCTATTCAGGATCATAATCCCTGACAAGCAGCGCAGAGAGGAGCTCAGTGCTCTGAAGTAACTTGTCCTCCTGTGTGATTAGGACCGGATTTGTGTGCATTTATAGGACGGTGGCCATTTTATTCCTCCTAATGATTGCTCCCCAGACAAAAATGGACCATTAAAGCTAATGAAATGTATTTGGGAATATATTTATAATAAAGTGATATTTAAGTATTTTCATTTTCTTAATTCCCGGAGAACCCCTTTAATGTAATAACCCTGGGGGTCTATAGAGGTGAAGGGGCTGCTGCTACATACAGATTATACAGCCACCACTAGAGGGAGCTCACTACATACAGATTATACAACTACCACTAGAGGGAGCTCACTACATACAAATTATACAGCCAACACTAGAGGGAGCTTACTACATACACATTATACAGCCACCACCAGAGGGAGCTCTCTACATACAGATTATACATCCACCACTAGAGGGAGCTCACTACATACAGATTATACAGTCACCACTAAAGGGAGCTCACTACATACAGATTATACAGCCACCACTAGAGGGAGTTTACTACATACAGATTATACAGCCACCGCTAGAGGGAGCTCACTACATACAGATCATACAGCCACCACTAGAGGGAGCTCACTACATACAGATTATGCAGCCACCACTAGAGGGAGCTCACTACATACAGATTATACAGCCACCACTGGAGTGAGCTCACTACATACAGATTATACAGTCACCACTAGAGGAAGCTTCCTGCATAGATCATACAGCCACCACTAGAGGGAGCTCACTGCATACAGATTATACAGCCACCTCTAGAGGGCGCTCACTACATACAGATTATACAGTCACCACTAGAGGGAGTTTACTACATACAGATTATACAGCCACCACTACGGGAGCTCACTACATACAGATTATACAACCACCACTAGAGGGAGCTCACTACATACAGATTATACAGCCACCACTAAGGGAAGCTCACTACATACAGATCATACAGCCACCACTAGAGGGAGCTCACTACATACAGGTTATACAGCCACCACTAGAGGGAGCTCACTACATACAGATTATACAGTCACCACTAGAGGGAGCTCACTACATACAGATCATACAGCCACCACTAGAGGGAGCTCACTACATACAGATTATACAGCCACCACTAAAAAGAGCTCACTACATACAGATTATACAGCCGCCACTAGAGGGAGCTCACTACATACAGATTATACAGCCACCACTAGGGGGAGCTCACTACATACAGATTATACAGCCACCACTAGAGGGAGCTCACTACATACAGATTATACAGCCACCACTAGAAGGAGCTCACTACATACAGATTATACAGCCACAACTAGAGGGAGCTCACTACATACAGAATATACAGCCACTACTAGAGGGAGCTCACTACATACAGATTATACAGCCACCACTAGAGGGAGCTCACTACATACATATTATACAGCCACCACTAGAGGGAGCTCACTGCATACAGATTATACGGCCACCACTAGAGGGAGCTCACTACATACAGATCATACAGTCACCACTAGAGGGAGCTCACTACATACAGATTATACAGCCACCACTAGAGGGGACTCACTACATACAGATTATACAGCGACCACTAGAGGGAGCTCACTACATACAGATTATACAGCCACCACTAGAGGGAGCTCACTACATAAAGATCATACAGTCACCACTAGAGGGAGCTCACTACATACAGATTATACAGCCACCACTAGAGGGAGCTCACTACATACAGATTATACAGCCACCACTAGAGGGAGCTCACTACATACAGATCATACAGTCACCACTAGAGGGAGCTCACTACATACAGATTATACAGCCACCACTAGAGGGAGCTCACTACATACAGATTATACAGCCACCACTAGAGGGAGCTCACTACATACAGATTATACAGCCACCACTAGAGGAAGCTCACTCTTGTATATAGGAGACTGTATTATAATAGTTATATATGGTAGTTATATTTTTGTACATAGGAGCAGTATTATAGTAGTTATATTCTTGTACATAGGAGCAGTATTATAGTAGTTATATTCCTGTACATAGGAGCAGTATTATAGTAGTTATATTCCTGTACATAGGAACAGTATTATAGTAGTTATATTCCTGTACATAGGAGCAGTATTATAGTAGTTATATTCTTGTACATAGGAGCAGTATTATAGTAGTTATATTCTTGTACATAGGAGCGGTATTATAGTAGTTATATTCTTGTACATAGGAGCAGTATTATAGTAGTTATATTCTTGTACATAGGAGCAGTATTATAGTAGTTATATTCTTGTACATAGGAGCGGTATTATAGTAGTTATATTCTTGTACATAGGAGGCAGTATTATAGTAGTTATATTCTTGTACATAGGGCAGTATTATAGTAGATATATTCTTGTACATAGGAGGCAGTATTATAGTAGTTATATTCTTGTACATAGGGCAGTATTATAGTAGTTATATTCTTGAACATAGAGGCAGTATTATAGTAGTTATATTCTTGTACATAGGGGCAGTATTATAGTAGTTATATTCTTGTACATAGGAGGCAGTATTATAGTAGTTATATTACTGTACATAGGGGCAGTATAATAGTAGATATATTCTTGTACATAGGAGGCAGTATTATAGTAGTTATATTCTTGTACATAGGGGCAGTATTATAGTAGTTATATTCTTGTACATAGGAGGCAGTATTATAGTAGTTATATTCTTGTACATAGGAGCAGTATTATAGTAGTTATATTCTTGTACATAGGGGCAGTATTATAGTAGTTATATTCCTGTACATAGGAGCAGTATTATAGTATTTATATTCCTATACATAGGAGCAGTATTATAGTATTTTTATTCCTATACATAGGAGCAGTATTATAGTATTTATATTCCTGTACACAGGCTGCAGTGCTGTTTGCATTCCTCTCCCTCTTGCTCCTCCTGGTCGTTTACACACAGTATTTCACCCATTAAGGGGGTGACCCTGAGCTCAGTTGAAATCTTTTGTGATCTGTGATAGTAGAATAAACCCGGTTGTATGTCTGCCTTTTGCAGGCCATTCATCACGTACAGTATTATTTATTATACATTTGCACTTCTTTGTGTTGTCCCTCCTTGGTTATTAATACGCCCCAGGGGGCAGTATTAGATATTGTCTTCTACCGCAGTCTTTCACTGTCTATATCCTTGTAATTTTCATTGTGTTTCATGGATTCTCTGAGAAAACCTGTCTAAGAAATTACTTCTCAGCAGGAAACATCGGGAATGTAAAGTGCGGACAAAACAAAACGTCTCAATGCGCAATTGTTATTGTTGAATAGAGGACTTGATGCTGAAGAGGTTTCCACATGACAAGAAGATCTGTTCTGTACGTAAATTTTAAAGGGAAATTCTTATCATTACATCAGATCCGTAGAACAGGCCATAAAGTGCAGGAGCGTCGGCCGCCGGGAGAACAGGGTTCCTCTCTCACTGATTCAGACCAGACGACATTAGAGAGTGTGCGGCCCATAACCATATTGCGGCCTGCAAACAGCGGGTCCACAATATACAGGCACCATCCATGTGCACTCTGTATCATTGAATGGGTCCGCAGTCTGCAACGTACGGAGCGGAGGCACGGAGCGGAAGCCCACAGAAGCACTACAGATCGCTTCTGTAAAAATTTCGGCCCATGCCTCCGCACCGCATAAACATAGAACATTTTCTATTTTCTTGCGGTGTGGACAGAATCTTGTGAATCACGGACCAGGTCAAGTGAATGGGTCCTCATCTGCAAACGGATTGCGGACTGCTATTTGCTAGTTCGTGTCTGAGCCCTAATGAAGAGATGGTTGCGCTCTCTTCCTCGACTTTTTCCATGAGCGCTCATGCACACGAATGTGTTTTGCAGTCCGCAAATTGCGGATCTGCAAAACACGGATACCAGGCAAATGCATGCCGCCAGTTTTCTTCTATTTTTATGCACAGGTGTCGTGTGCCCTATTGAGATAAATCGATCCGGATCAAATCCACAAAAAAGGCGGATCGGATGCGGACCAAAACTACAGCCGTGGGCATGAGACCTAACTCGCAGAGAGTGCACTGGATAGAGCGGGGGCTGCACCGGTTGTAGGGGGTCATGGGACCTTTCTTGTCCCAGATGAGTAACAATCCTGCACCTTCCAATCAGTTATGGCTCATCTTGTGGCTATAACATCAAGGTATTATTTCAAGACTTTTTTTGGCCTAGGTGCCGACAGCTCCAATCCCGCTAACCCTTCTGCCATCGTACTGCTCCCCATGGCTCCCGGTCCCTGCAGTGCCAGGAAGTGTTGGTTCTGTGACCGCTGCAGCCAATCACTGCAGTGACGGACGGTTCAAGCAGATGTGACCCCTGATGTCTGTGATTGGCTCCGAGGACAGACAATTCCTTCAAGCAATGAATGACTTATTCATGAAGTTAATATTTAGGTTTTATGTGCTGTATATAATATTATATAACCTATATACGGTACTGTTATATGTGCTGTATATAATATTATATAACCTATATACGGTACTGTTATATGTGCTGTATATGATATTATATAATCTATATACGGTACTGTTATATGTGCTGTATATATTATATAACCTATATACGGTACTGTTATATGTGCTGTATATATTATATAACCTATATACGGTACTGTTATATGTGCTGTATATATTATATAACCTATATAGGGTACTGTTATATGTGCTGTATATATTATATAACCTATATAGGGTACTGTTATATGTGCTGTATATATTATATAACCTATATACTGTACTGTTATATGTGCTGTATATGATATTATATACACTATATACGGTACTGTTATATGTGCTGTATATGATATTATATAACCTATATATGGTACTGTTATATGTGCTGTATATGATATTATATAACCTATTAGGCCTGCACAATATATCGCGAAAGCAATCGTAATCGCAATTAATCGCCATATCGCAATCGCAATTTGCTGACCCAAAAATGCTGCAATTATATTGCCGTATTTTTCGCTTTATAAGACACACTTTTTTCCCCCCAAAGGTGTGGGGGGGAATGGCAGTGCGTCTTATAAAGCGATGGTTGACTTTCTACGTGACACTGACACTGTATCTCCGGCCGCTATGCTGCACAGCGTGGCCAGCGATACATCAGTTAAAGTGCGGGGAGGGAGGAGGGGCTGCTGGAAAGTCGTTATTTTAAAGAGGACCTTTCACTGGTCCACAATTTATTAGGCAAAGGTATGTACATGGAGAGCGGCACCCAGGGATGTCCCTGCACTTACTTGTATCCCTGGGTGCCGCTCCGTTCGCCTGCTGTAGCCCCCGGTAACGGTGCTCGTGCTTGCTCCAATTTTGCCTGGGGCGGAGACTTCTTCTTTGCCCTGGGCGTCTCCTTCTCCCAGGGCTGGAGCACTGGCCATCGCAGCGCTCAGCTCATATTCAGGATATGATACCGGGGCTACAGAGGATGAACGGAGCGGCACCCAGGGATACAAGTAAGTGCAGGGACATCCCTGGGTGCCGCCTCCATGTACATAGCTTTGCCTAATAAACTGTGGACCAGTGAAAGGTCCTCTTTAATGAACACATGTTCTTTTATCTATTTTATTTATCTGTTCTTTGCAGCGCTATCAAAGAAAATAGCAAGTTTTGTATTTTGTACTTTTGCAGTAATGCAAATATGTATTTTATTTTTCAGTTCTTGAGTTCAGCATAACTACATTTCACATCATCAGTCATCTGTGTGTGCTTTTACCTTGAAAATCCAAGCAGATAGACCTCTAGCACAATTCCCTTAAAATATCGCATCGCATATCGTTATCGCAATTTTTAGGCCCTAATCGCAATCGCACAAAATTCCCATATCGTGCAGCCCTATAACCTATATACGGTACTGTTATATGTGCTGTATATGATATTATATCATCTATGTACGGTACTGTTATATGTGCTGTATATGATATTATATAACCTATATACGGTACTGTTATATGTGCTGTATATAATATTATATAACCTATATACTGTACTGTTATATGTGCTGTATATAATATTATATAACCTATATATGGTACTGTTATATGTGCTGTATATGATACTATATAACCTATATACTGTACTGGTTTATGTGCTGGATATGATATTATATAACCTATATACTGTACTGGTTTATGTGCTGGATATGATATTATATAACCTATAAACGGTACTGTTATATGTGCTGTATATAATATTATATAACCTATATACGGTACTGTTATATGTGCTGTATATGATGTTATATAATCTATGCACTGTACTGTTATACTGTATGTGTTGTATATGATATATAACCTATATACGGTACTGTTATATGTGCTGTATATATTATATAACCTATATACTGTACTGTTATATGTGCTGTATATGATATTATATAACCTATATAGGGTACTGTTATATGTGCTGTATATATTATATAACCTATATACTGTACTGTTATATGTGTTGTATATGATATATAACCTATATACGGTACTGTTATATGTGCTGTATATGATATTATATAACCTATATACGGTACTGTTATATGTGCTGTATATGATATTATATCATCTATGTACGGTACTGTTATATGTGCTGTATATGATATTATATAACCTATGTACGGTACTGTTATATGTGCTGTATATGATATTATATCATCTATGTACGGTACTGTTATATGTGCTGTATATGATATTATATCATCTATGTACGGTACTGTTATATGTGCTGTATATGATATTATATAACCTATAAACGGTACTGTTATATGTAACATAGTAACATAGTATATAAGACCGAAAAAAGACATCTGTCCATCCAGTTCGGCCTGTTTCCTGCAAGTTGATCCAGAGGAAGGCAAAAAAACCCTGTGAGGTAGAAGCCAATTTTCCTCACTTAAGGGGAAAAAAAATTCCTTCCCGACTCCAATCAGGCAGTCAGAATAACTCCCTGGATCAATGACCCCTCTCTAGTAGCTATAGCCTGAAATATTATTACACTCCAGAAATACATCCAGGCCCCTCTTGAATTCCTTTATTGTACTCACCATCACCACCTCCTCAGGCAGAGAGCTCCATAGTCTCACTGCTCTTACAGTAAAGAGTCCATAGTCTCACTGCTCTTACCGTGAAGAACCCTTTTCTATGTTTGTGTACAGACCTTCTTTCCTCCAGACGCAGAGGATGTCCCCTCGTCACAGTCACAGTCCTGGGGATAAATAGATGATGGGAGTGATCTCTGTACTGACCCCTGATATATTTATACATAGTTATTAGATCTCCCCTCAGTCGTCTTTTTTCTAGAGTGAATAACCCTAATTTTGATAACCTTTCAGGGTCCTGTAGTTGCCCCATTCCAGTTATTACTTTAGTTGCCCTCCTCTGAACCCTCTCCAGCTCTGCTATGTCTGCCTTGTTCACAGGAGCCCAGAACTGTACACAGTCCTCCATGTGTGGTCTGACCAGTGATGTGTAAAGTGGTAGGACTATGTTCTCATCACCGCCATCTATGCCCCTTTTGATGCAACCCATTATCTTATTGGCCTTGGCGGCAGCTGCCTGACACTGGTTTTTGCAGCTTAATTTGCTGTTTATTAAAATTCCTAGATCCTTTTCTATGTCAGTGTTACTGAGTGTTTTACCATTTAATATGTACGGGTGACTTGCATTATTCCTTCCCATGTGCATAACTTTACTGTATATGATATTATATAACCTATATACGGTACTGTTATATGTGCTGTATATAAAATTTTATAACCTATATACGGTACTGTTATATGTGCTGTATATGATAGTATATAACCTATACACGGTACTGTTATATGTGCTGTATATATTATATAACCTATATACTGTACTGTTATATGTGCTGTATATATTATATAACCTATATACTGTACTGTTATATGTGCTGTATATAATATTATATAACCTATATACAGTACTGTTATATGTGCTGTATATATTATATAACCTATATACTGTACTGTTATATGTGCTGTATATGATATTATATAACCTATATACTGTACTGTTATATGTGCTGTATATAAAATTATATAACCTATAAACGGTACTGTTATATGTGCTGTATATGATATTATATAACCTATATACGGTACTGTTATATGTGCTGTATATATTATATAACCTATATACGGTACTGTTATATGTGCTGTATATATTATATAACCTATATACGGTACTGTTATATGTGCTGTATATGATATTATATAACCTATATACTGTACTGTTATATGTGCTGTATATGATATTATATAACCTATATACGGTACTGTTATATGTGCTGTATATGATATTATATAACCTATATACGGTACTGTTATATGTGCTGTATATGATATTATATAACCTATATACTGTACTGTTATATGTGCTGTATATGATATTATATAACCTATATACTGTACTGTTATATGTGCTGTATATGATATTATGTAACCTATATACGGTACTGTTATATGTGCTGTATATAATATTATATAACCTATATACGGTACTGTTATATGTGCTGTATGATATTATATAACCTATATATGGTACTGTTATATGTGCTGTATATGATATTATATAATCTGTGTACGGTACTGTTATATGTGCTGTATATGATATTATATACCCTTTATACGGTACTGTTATATGGGTTGTATATGATATTATATAATCTGTGTACGGTATTGGTTTGTGTGCTCTATATTCACTGACAAGCAGAGGGGTAACAATGTTTAGAACTTGTGACTTTCAGGCTCCATATCTCACCATCCACTGCAGCTTCGGACCTGAGACTCCCATCATCCTATAGACAATACTCTCAGCTATCTCCCCATCCACCACAGCCTCGGCCCTGAGACTCCCATCATCCTTTAGACAATCCACTTTGCTATCTCATACATACATTGTATTTAGCATCTGATTAGTTCTGCAGATTCTTCTCATGTAACTGGATTGTTCAGGGGCGTAGCTATAGAGGAAGCAGCTGCTTTGGGGCCCGAACTCAGAAGGGGCCCACCCAGGAGGAGGACCGAAAGACTTTACTGTCAGGGCCACCTGAACAGTATTATAAAATGGCATTATATACAGAGACACTATATACAGTATATGCATGTAGGAAACAAACGGAGCTACTGCCGGGCCTCGTCTGTGAACCCGATCTTGACTAGCCACAGAAGTGGGGTTGCTCGGGAGGAGGAGGAGCTTGCGAAGAAGTTGCTGGGAAGTGGGGGGGTGCTCTGTTCAAAAATTTGCTGTGGGGCCCAGTCATTTATGGTTACACCTCTGGCATTGTTACTGTTTTGCTCCTGGTGGTGGAACAATCTTTTTCTTCTTGTAGACTACAGATTACACCCTGTCCTCACATTCCCTGATAGCTCAGTGCGTTATTAGGTCAATTCCCAAGTGTAAGGTCACTGGTTCGCATTCAGCTCATCCATAGCGGTATCTCAGCCAAGAAAATTGCCAACCTGCTTAATGTGAGGCCATGACAGCTGGAAAAATATGAAACAAAGTCCGTCCACCCATTCCAAAGCCAAGAGGTGGACTTGCAAGCAAAATATCGGAGTCAACAAGTCGGCTCATCACAAGGTCTATCAGTTCTGAAATCACGGATGTCCATGCAAGCACCGTGCGACGTGCGTTACCCAAGTCTGGAATGGTGGCCTGAAAAAAGGTGAAGAAGCCTCAACTTCAATATCATCATAAGAAGCGTCGGCTCGAGTTTGCAAAAAAGTTCAAACAGCGAAATCACCGAAAATCTATAGACTGGACTCTGATGGAGCAATCGGGTCTGGAAGAAACAAAGAAAAGGGGCGAACGGATCGAGAAATTGAAGGAACTGTCAAGTTGGGTGGAGGAAGCCTGAAGATATGGGGTTGTTTCCCAGCCAAAGGCGTTGGATACTTGACCAGGATCAGTGGTGGTCTCAATGCTGAGCTATATGTGAGTATCCTACAAGACGAGTTACTTCATACACTCGAGTACTATGGGTGTGAAAAGGACGGCATAGTGTTTCAGCAGGACAACCACCCGAAGCATACGGCGAGATTGGGGAAGAAATGGTTCAATGACAATGAAGTAGAGGTGCTGGATCGGCCCCTCAGTCCCCAGACCTCAACCCAATCCAACACCTGTGGGTAGAGATGAAAAAAAAAGCTGTATTCGTACCCAAGTGAGTCGAGCAGTCTGCGCCAACATTGGGAACGTGGAGAAGAGACCTGGGAACAGATTTGGTTCGATTTCGCTGAATCAGAAGGATTTAGGCGTGCTGAAAGCCAAAGGTGGATTTACAAAATACTATCAATTAAAATTTATAATTTTAGGAGCAAAACAGGAACAATGTAGTCACATGATAAGTATCTGCAGATCATATGCTAAATAACTGCAAGTCCAATGTATATGTGAGAAGCCGAGGTGATTGTCTATAGGATGATGGGAGTCTCACGTCCGAAGCTGCAGTGGATGAGGAGATAGCTGAGAGGATTGTCTATAGGATGATGGGAGTCTCACGTCCGAAGCTGCAGTGGATGGTGAGATATGGAGCCTGAAAGTCACAAGCATTGTTATCCTTTTGTTCGTCAGTGTACGTTATTCTCCACTCATTTTTCTTTGTTCCTTGCTCCTTTCTGCTTTTATTATTCTCCCCCTTTACTTTACAACCTGTTTCTTTGCTCCCTGCTTTTCTTTGCTCTCCATTCTTTTTGCTCCCTTCTATTCTCCACTCCCCGCTCCTCTCTGCTCCATTTTCCTTTGATACTCGCTCCTCTCTACTCCCTGCTTTTCTTTACTCCCTACTACCCATTTTTCTTTGCCCCTGCTTCTTTCTGCTTTCGATTTTTCTCCACTTCTTTCCGCTCCCTCCTTCTCTTTTCTCCTCGCTTCTCTCTGCTCCCCATTTTCTCTGTTCATTATTCTTTTCTCCTCTCTGCTCCCCATTTTCTCTGTTCATTATTCTTTGCTCCTCTCTGCTCCCCATTTTCTCTGTTCATTATTCTTTGCTCCTCTCTGCTTCCCATTTTCTCTGTTCATTATTCTTTTCTCCTCTCTGCTCCCCATTTTCTCTGTTCATTATTCTTTACTCCTCTCTGCTCCCCATTTTCTCTGTTCATTATTCTCTGCTCCTCTCTGCTCCCCATTTTCTCTGTTCATTATTCTTTTCTCCTCTCTGCTCCCCATTTTCTCCGTTCATTATTCTTTGCTCCTCTCTGCTTCCCATTTTCTCCGTTCATTATTCTTTGCTCCTCTCTGCTTCCCATTTTCTCTGTTCATTATTCTTTTCTCCTCTCTGCTCCCCATTTTCTCCGTTCATTATTCTTTGCTCCTCTCTGCTTCCCATTTTCTCTGTTCATTATTCTTTGCTCCTCTCTGCTCCCCATTTTCTCTGTTCATTATTCTTTGCTCCTCTCTGCTTCCCATTTTCTCTGTTCATTATTCTTTGCTCCCAGGGCCGCCATCAGGGGGGTACAGCCCATACTCCAGTAAGGGGCCCAGACCCTGGGGGGGCCCGGCCAGTCCTGAAACTTTTTTTTTTTTTAATTGTGGCAGCCGGCTCTGGGGCCCAGTGCTCCTCCCCCTCTTCCTTCTGCAGCCTGTCCCTTATCTTCCGGAGCCCCAGGCCCCAGCTATCTTGTTCAGATCCATGGGTAGAATGTAGTTGCTAGAAGGAGGTCTGTGACATCACTGGTCACATGCTCCTTAATAGTCACATGGACAAACCCCGACAGCAGCAGCAGCTTGTGGAGGGAGGAGGGGCTGTGTGCCTGCAGGCTGCTCAGTGATGGAGGATGTGCTGCAGTCCTGGAGTCCACAGAGCTTCATGGAGAGCAGGTGAGGGGCAGCTCATGTATGAGGGGGCAGGTGGAGCACTCAGGAGCAGTGTGGTTCAAGTGGAGTGGAATCTGGTGCAATTAAGGGGGTTTATAACACAGATCCAGGTGTATTCTGAGGGCCATGGTGTATGTGTCCCTGTTCCTGTGTGTGTCTGTGTCTGTCTGTCCCTGTGTGTGTCTGTGTCTGTCTGTCCCTGCTTGTGTGTCTGTCTGTCCCAGCGTGTCTGTCTGTCCCTGCGTGTGTGTCTGTGTCTGTCTGTCCCTGCGTGTGTGTCTGTCTGCCCCTGCGTGTGTGTCTGTCTGTCCCTGCATGTGTGTCTGTGTCTGTCTGTCCTTGCGTGTGTGTCTGTCTGTCCCTGCGTGTGTGTCTGTATCTGTCTGTCCCTGCGTGTGTGTCTGTCTGTCCCTGCGTGTGTGTCTGTCTGTCCCAGCGTGTGTGTCTGTCTGTCCCTGCGTGTGTGTCTGTGTCTGTCTGTCCCTGCGTGTGTGTCTGTCTGTCCCTGCGTGTGTGTCTGTCTGCCCCTGCGTGTGTGTCTGTCTGTCCCTGCATGTGTGTCTGTGTCTGTCTGTCCCTGCATGTGTGTCTGTGTCTGTCTGTCCCTGCATGTGTGTCTGTGTCTGTCTGTCCTTGCGTGTGTGTCTGTCTGTCCTTGCGTGTGTGTCTGTCTGTCCTTGCGTGTGTGTCTGTCTGTCCCTGCGTGTGTGTCTGTCTGTCCCTGCGTGTGTGTCTGTCTGTTCCTGCGTGTGTGTCTGTCTGTCCCTGCGTGTGTGTATGTCTGTCCCTGCGTGTGTGTGTGTCTGACGTGCAAACTAGCTAATTTACTCGCCTCACTGGCACTGACATAATTGAAGAGAAGCGCTGTAATCTATATTATGTAATAAATTAACTAGGAGGCGGCACTGGGCTCCGGATTGTGGCGCGATTCTGAAGAAAAAAAGGTCTTTGCTTTATTATCAATAAAAGCAAATACCAGACACACTCAGGGCAGTCCTCTTCCTTGTTGCTGCAGGTTCCTATACGTGTTGTGGGAAACAGTTAACACTTTCACAGTCTGAATCAAAAATTGGAACCGCGCTGCTTTCAATGGGGAAGTTCCTAGGATTCACAAAGACCACAGCTTCCGGAATGAAGGAAAGACAGCACCCACACTGTGACGGAACGCCTGCCACCCCGACTGGGTGCCTCCGTCGACCGATGCGCCTAGTGCTTGCCAAGGACCATCAGCACTGCACTCGACACCAAAACCACCTCAAACCCCACGAACCGCCTCAGCTTAGTTTGGGTTTTCGCTGTACCTCTCCTTAGTCCAGAGAGCGAAACAGGAACAAGAACAGCTCTCACAAGAGCGAGGGAATATACTCTGGAGAGTATAATGATTATAGCAATCCCCAGAGTGTAGTTCTCCAATCCCCCAAACATGAGCCCAGACTTCATGAAGGACCTTTAATGACAGCCAGCACTCACAATTTATACAGATCCACAGGCCAGGGGCACACCCCCTCTGCCTGGGATACAGTTAACTCAGACAATAGACTAACTTAATATACATATACAGTTCAGGTGGTCTAACATTATAACGCAATCAAACAGATCCCCCCAGTGTCTCAATGATGAATAGGAAGAGAGGAGACACATGTGATGGGATTATCTCCTGAGTGTATCATGGGGTGATCTACTCCTCTACCCCGGAGTCAGCTACTTAATCCCATCACTAGCCCAACAGGACAAAGGGACAAATGAACCAACACCTTCCTTGGGAGCCTCAGTGCAGAGTTAACCCTTCTTGTATAGCTGGGTTCACCCCTGCACCTTCAATGGACAACAGGAACGATAAGGCCTATAAAGTCCACACATAAATCAGGGCTCACTGTTCCTTGTAACCCCCAAGAGGTCTGAGGGGGTCTCCATGGTTCTGGGTCCATAGTCCGTAGGAAGGAGGCTAGCTCTCAGTCTTCTCCAGCAGCCCCAGTGATGGTTCAGTCCATCACATTTCTCCCCTCCCAACAGTAGACTAACGAGGTATCTGACCTCCTGCCGGTCAGTGCCTTGGTTAGTCCAGCAACCCACCCACAAAACATAATCAACAGAGGGGCCCACCCACAAGAATTGGTTATTGCACCTGGGGTAGTGGGTAGCTTGTTCATGTCCAGGGGCTCCACCACAGCTCTGGGGGGTACTAGCCTTCCGGATCAGTGGGTTGTTGAGTGGGTAGAGACCAGCGGTACTCTGCCCTGGTGCCAGCGCTACCACGGTAATAGCCTGGTTGGAGCCCAGCTGAGGAGAAGGGTTAGCATGCTCCTCCCTCTGGACCTGGTGTTGCTGCTGGAGGAGGAGACAGGCTGTCTCCCCTTTGGATATACAGCACTGCTGCTGGGGAACAGGGCCGACTGTCCCTACCCCCTGTGGTTTGGGCACAGAGACCACGGTCCCATCTGCACAGGTGTGGGGCTTATCATCTCCCCTTGGTGGGCTAGGCTGCCGCTGGGAAGGGGGAACGAGGTTCTCCCCTCCTGGTAGAATACTCTGCCGCTGGGGAGCAGGAACGAGGCTCTCCCCTCCTGGTAGAATACTCTGCCGCTGGGGAGCAGGAACGAGGCTCTCCCCTCCTGGTAGAATACTCTGCCGCTGGGGAGCAGGAGCGAGGCTCTCCCCTCCTGGTAGAATACTCTGCCGCTGGGGAGCAGGAACGAGGCTCTCCCCTCCTGGTAGAATACTCTGCCGCTGGGGAGCAGGAACGAGGCTCTCCCCTCCTGGTAGAATACTCTGCCGCTGGGGAGCAGGAACGAGGCTCTCCCCTCCTGGTAGAATACTCTGCCGCTGGGGAGCAGGAACGAGGCTCTCCCTCCTGGTAGAATACTCTGCCGCTGGGGAGCAGGAGCGAGGCTCTCCCCTCCTGGTAGAATACTCTGCCGCTGGGGAGCAGGAACGAGGCTCTCCCCTCCTGGTAGAATACTCTGCCGCTGGGGAGCAGGAACGAGGCTCTCCCCTCCTGGTAGAATACTCTGCCGGCTGGGGAGCAGGACTGACTGTCCGTACTCCCTGTAGCTTGGGCGCAGAGACCACGGTCCCATCTGCGCTGGTGGGGGGCTTAGTGTCTCCCCTTGGTGGGCTACGCTGCCGCTGGGGAGAGGGGGTAATAAGCTCCTCTCCCTTACACACCTTCAGCTGCTGGGGAGAGGGGAACAGGCTCTTCTCCCTGACACTCTCTCTGCTGGTGGAGAGGGGAACCGACTGTCTCCCCTTCCAATAATGCGCTCTGCCGCTGGGGAGGGGGAACGAGGCTCTTCCCTCCCGGTAGAATACTCTGCCGCTGGGGAGCAGGACCGACTGTCCGTACTCCCTGTAGGGCCGGTAGTGAGACCGCAGTCCCATCTCCACCTGCCATCTGTGGGTCTTCCCATCTGCACCCGGTAACTCCGGCTGCTGCTGGGGATCGGGGCCAGCTTCCCAGTATCCCGGTGGGCCCGGTGGAGAGACCTCAGTCCCATCTCCACCTGCCTGTTGTGGTTCCTCGCAGGACCAGTCTATGAGGACCCCTACTTCGGGTTCCTCTGGCCGCCTCCGGGGGAAATGGTTAACCTCCTCGAATGGAGCCTCTCTTTGGCTGCTATAACGCTCCTTCTGCTGAGCATACTCCATCTTTTTCGCCAGCCGGAATTCTCGGTCCAGCCTTGTGTTTCGCTCGGCCATGACCTGGTTCCAGATCACCCGGCGTGTCTCCATGGGTATGTCATCCCCATACTGGGCCACTCGCTGCCTTACTTCAGCCAGCCAATCATCTCCAGAGCCAGAGCCTTCCATACTTGTCTGCTTCAAGTCGCTGGATCCCTCTGCTCCCAGGGGCGCTGTACGGATACTAGCGTTGCCCTCAGTTTGTAATTCCACGAACGGTGTCTCAGAGCTGCTTTACCTCGCACTAGGATGCCATCCCACTGCTGCCACCAATGTGACGGAACGCCTGCCACCCCGACTGGGTGCCTCCGTCGACCGATGCGCCTAGTGCTTGCCAAGGACCATCAGCACTGCACTCGACACCAGAACCACCTCAAACCCCACGAACCGCCTCAGCTTAGTTTGGGTTTTCGCCGTACCTCTCCTTAGTCCAGAGAGCGAAACAGGAACAAGAACAGCCCTCACAAGAGCGAGGGAATATACTCTGGAGAGTATAATGATTATAGCGATCCCCAGAGTGTAGTTCTCCAATCCCCCAAACATGAGCCCAGACTTCATGAAGGACCTTTAATGACAGCCAGCACTCACAATTTATACAGATCCACAGGCCAGGGGCACACCCCCTCTGCCTGGGATACAGATAACTCAGACAATAGACTAACTTAATATACATATACAGTTCAGGTGGTCTAACATTATAACGCAATCAAACAGATCCCCCCAGTGTCTCAATGATGAATAGGAAGAGAGGAGACACATGTGATGGGATTATCTCCTGAGTGTATCATGGGGTGATCTACTCCTCTACCCCGGAGTCAGCTACTTAATCCCATCGCTAGCCCAACAGAACAAAGGGACAAATGAACCAACACCTTTCCTGGGAGCCTCAGTGCAGAGTTAACCCTTCTTGTATTGCTGGGGTCACCCCTGCACCTTCAATGGACAACAGGAACGATAAGGCCTATAAAGTCCACACATAAATCAGGGCTCACTGTTCCCTGTAACCCCCAAGAGGTCTGAGGGGTCTCCATGGTTCTGGGTCCATAGTCCGTAGGAAGGAGGCTAGCTCTCAGTCTTCTTCAGCAGCCCCAGTGATGGTTCAGTCCATCACACACACCAAACGGATCAAATCCACAGTGTTGAAATGGCTGCAATAATTAAACACACATAGTGCAATACGATTTTTAAAAACAGACTTCTCACTATTTATTGCACTTACAAGATGGATGATCGAAACAGGTTCATAACAAATCGCTATGCGATATTCACATCAACGCCCCAACATCAATGGCGTTGATGTGAATATCGCATAGCGATTTGTTATGAACCTGTTTCGATCATCCATCTTGTAAGTGCAATAAATAGTGAGAAGTCTGTTTTTAAAAATCGTATTGCACCTTTGCTCCCCATTTTCTCTGTTCATTGTTCTTTGCTCCCCATTTTCTCTGTTCATTATTCTTTGCTCCTCTCTGCTCCCCATTTTCTCTGTTCATTATTCTTTGCTCCTCTCTGCTCCCCATTTTCTCTGTTCATTATTCTTTGCTCCTCTCTGCTCCCCATTTTCTCTGTTCCTTATTCTTTACTCCTCTCTGCTCCCCATTTTCTCTGTTCATTATTCTTTACTCCTCTCTGCTCCCCATTTTCTCTGTTCATTATTCTTTGCTCCTCTTTGCTCCCCATTTTCTCTGTTCATTATTCTTTGCTCCTCTCTGCTTCCTATTTTCTCTGTTCCTTATTCTTTACTCCTCTCTGCTCCCCATTTTCTCTGTTAATTATTCTTTGCTCCTCTCTGCTCCACATTTTCTCTGTTCATTATTCTTTGCTCCTCTCTGCTCCCCATTTTCTCTGTTCATTATTCTTTGCTCCTCTCTGCTCCCCATTTTCTCTGTTCATTGTTCTTTGCTCCTCTTTGCTCCCCATTTTCTCTGTTCATTATTCTTTGCTCCTCTTTGCTCCCCATTTTCTCTGTTCATTATTCTTTGCTCCTCTCTGCTCCCCATTTTCTCTGTTCATTATTCTTTGCTCCTCTCTGCTCCCCATTTTCTCTGTTCATTATTCTTTGCTCCTCTCTGCTCCCCATTTTCTCTGTTCATTATTCTTTGCTCCTCTCTGCTCCCCATTTTTCTTTGCTCCTTGTTTTTATTGGCTTCTTTTTACGTTTTTTTGTTTTCTAAATTGAAAGCAGAATTTTCTAATTTCTAACAGCCGATTAGCGGAGAGGGGAGGACAAATACTGCAGAACATAATTGTCCATTATCTGCGGCTTCAGACTCTACAGCTGCAGCTCTACGAAGCTTTCCTGCACGTGGTGATGGCCCGAAAGTGAAATAAAAGGCAAATCAATTAGAAATCACTCAAGAGATGAGTAAATTCTATGCGTTATTATGAGCGATGAGTGTGGGGCGAGCGGGGTCTCGCTACTCCATCACTCCTATAGCACATTACAGCCGGGGGCGGGAGGGGGCTTAAAATCTCATTTATAATATATAATGCATCTATATGAGAGATGGGGGCAAATAGATAACAAGAGCCAAGAGAGAAATCTGCGAGATAACAGCTGTGTGAGATAATAACTCCGCGTTATCGTATAATCACTGAGTGATATGAGATAATAACTCCGCTCTATCGTATAATCACAGAGAGATATGAGATAATAACTACACTCTATCGTATAATCACTGAGTTATATGCGGTAATAACTCCACGCTATAGTATAATCGCAGAGAGATATGAGATAATAACTCTACTCTATCGTATAATCACTGAGAGATATGTGATAATAACTCCACGCTATCGTATAATCAGAGTGATAAGAGATAATAACTCCGCGTTATCGTATATTCACAGAGCGATATGCAGTAATAACTCTGCGCTATCGTGTAATCACAGAGCGATATGAGATAATAACTGCGCTATCGTATACTCACAGAGCGGTATGTGGTAATAACTTCGCTCTATCGTATAATCACAGAGAGATATGAGATAACTCCACGCTATCGTATAATCAGAGTGATATGATATAATAACTCTGAGTTATCGTATAATCATAGCGCGAAGTTATTACTACATATCGCTCTATGATTATACGATAACTCAGAGTTATTAAATCATATCACTCTGATTATACGATAGCGTGGAGTTATCTCATATCTCTCTGTGATTATACGATAGAGCGATATGTGGTAATAACTTCGCGCTATCGTATAATCACAGAGAGATATGAGGTAATAACTGTACTATGAGATAACGCTGTGCCCGGTGATGATAAGAGATATAAGTGATATAAGATAACTCTGCTTTCATATAATCACTGTTTGATATGTAGTAATAACTGTACTGAGATAATAACTCTGTGCTATCATAAAATCAGTGTGTAATAAGCAGTAATAACTGTACTATGAGATAATAAGAGCGTGATATAAGATAATAACTCTGTGCTATTGTATAATCACAGAGCGATATGCCGTAATAACTCTGTGCTAGGTGATAATAACAGATATAAGTGATATAATAACTCTCTGCTAGGAGATAAATCTGATAAATACGTACAGTGCTCAGCGTAAATGAGCTCATCTCCTTTCAAAAGATTTTATTCAGTATCTCACTGAACACATTTCCCAAATCTTGAAAAGACTGAGTTTCATAGAACCTCTGTTTAACCCAGGGGTGGGGAACCTCCGGCCCACGTGAGGTATGTGGCCCGCAGGATCATTTCATGTGGCCCCCGGCCCCTGCCAGAACATATTGGGAAAATTCTAATGACCGCTTCCATGATGGTGGCTGATCTGAGGCTGGGGGGGGGGGGTCTGATTTGTGGCTAGAGGTTTGATCTGAGGCTGGAGGGCCTTTTGGGGGTCTGATCTGAGGGTGGGAGGCTGATCTGAGGCTGAGGAGGTCTGATTTGTGGCTGGGGTGTCATCTGAGGCTGGGGGCCTATTGGTGGTCTGATCTGAGGCTGGGGGTCTGATCTGAGGCTAGGGAGGGTCTGATGGGGGTCTGATCTGAGGCTAGGGAGGGTCTGATGGGGGCTGATCTGAGGCTAGGAGGTCTGATCTGAGGCTAGGGAGGGTCTGATGGGGGATGATCTGAGTCTAGGGAGAGTCTGATGGGAGTCTGATCTGAGGCTGGGGAGGGTTTGATGGGGATCTAATCTGAGGCTTGAGGTCTGATCTGAGGCTAAGAGCCTATTGTGAATCTGATCTGAGGCTGGGGAGCCTATTGGGGGGCTGAAATGAGGCTAAGGGGGTCTAGTTTGTTGCTATGGGTCTGATCTGAGGCTGTGGGGAGTCTGATGTGAGGCTGTGGGGCCTAATCTAAGTCTGGGGGGTGTGATCTGAGGCTGGGGGTCTGATGGGAGTCGGACCTGAGAATGGGGAGGGTCTGATCTGAGGCTAGGGAGGGGCTGATGGGGCTGAGCCGAGTCTGGGAGGTCTGTTGGGGGTCTGATCTTAGGCTAGGGATGGTCTGATGGGGGCTGATCTGAGGCTGATGTAGGCTGGGGGGTCTGATAGGAGGCTGATAAAGGTGGGGGGCAGATCTGAGGCTGAGAAAGGGACAACGTTAGGGACAGTTGCGGCAGGGACAGTGGCAGGGAGAGTGAAAGCTGGCTGAACCCCCCTCTGGACCCCTGGGTTTAGCTTGGCTGCCATTAATGCCAAATAAAGAACTAAATATATAACATTCTCAACTTAAAAATTAGACTGCTATCTGTCATCAAAATGGCTCCTGTACTACATGTAATATATATATATATAGTGCAGGCGCCATTTTGAGCTGCAAAAATACAGCGCTCTAGAAAAGTTGAGACTTTTGTACGGCCTGCGAATCATGTTACAGATATTAAAAATGGCCCTCGGCAGCAAAAAGGTTCCCCACCCATGGGTTAACCCATAAGGCTGAGTTCACACTTCAGTGATCGTGAGCCAAAACCAGCAGTGACGCCTCCACATGGACCAGGTATAATGGACAGATCTGCTCCTGTTCTGTGTTTCTGACCAGCACTTGGTTTTGGCTCAAAATAACTGATGGAAATAACTGACCAAATAACTGAAGTGTGAACTAGGCCTTACTTGACAGTAAGGTTAATAATATAACTTAGAATTTAAATTAGTTGATGCAAAAATAAATGCATCCCACATCAAAAACTTCCACATCTGGCATTTTGTGTGACCGCCATGATTTTTAGGGACAGCACCAAGTCTTCTGGCCAGACTGCGACATCCATCTCTTTCCATTCTTCAGGAACGAGCTCTCTTAGGGTCCTTTCACACTTGCGTTCTGAGGATCCGTCAGAACGCAAGTCGCCTTAAGCATTAGAAGACTGATCAGGATCCTGATCAGTCTTCGAAATGCTTTGAGGTTACTATGGCAGCCAGGACGCTATTAAAGTCCTGGTTGCCATAGTAGGAGCGGGGAGCGGGGGAGCGGTATACTTACAGTCCGTGCGGCTCCCGGGGCGCTCCAGAATGATGTCAGAGCGCCCCATGTGCATGGATCACGTGATCCATGTGTGTAGGGCGCCCTGACGTCACTCTGGAGCGCCCCGGGAGCCGCACGGGCGGTAAGTATACTGCTCCCCTGCTCCCCACTACACTTTACCATGGCAACCAGGACTTTAGCGTCCTGGCTGCCATGGTAACCATTGAGAAAAAGCTAAACGTCGGATCCGGCGATGCGCCGAAACGACTTTTAGCTTAAGGCCGGATCCGGATTAATGCCTTTCAATGGGCATTAATTCCGGATCCGGCCTTGCGGCAAGTGTTCCGGAATTTTGGACGGAACAAAAAGCGCAGCATGCTGCGTATTTGCTGCATCCAAAAAACGTTCCGGTCCTGAACTGAAGACATCCTGATGCATCCTGAACGGATTTCTCTCCATTCAGAATGCATTGGGGATGATCCTGATCAGGATTTTTTCAGCATAGAGACCCGACGACGGAACTCTATGCCGGAAAACAAAAACGCCAGTGTGAAAGAGCCCTTAGAGTCTGGATGCCGGATGGACTTGTCTCTGCAGAACTCCCCATAGGTGTCCATTGGGTTCAGACCAGGAGCATACCTTCCAACGGTCCCGGATCCGGCGGGACAGTCCCGCATTTCAGTGGCTGTCCCGGTACAGGGGAGGTATGTCCCGCTTTCTGGCAGCTGCCCTGTGTCCATAAGAAGCAGAGAGCTGGCAGCGGCTCCCTGCTACATCATCCCTTCCCCCTGCCGCCTCTCCACACCTCTGGTCTGTGCGGGGGGCGGGGCTGGCCAGCAGTAAGCCTTGGCTCCGCCTCCTTCACAGACCAGAGCAGCCGATGTCCTGCTGCTGCTAGGAAGAAGGTAAGTATGTGGTGTTTATTTTTTTTACATTCTGTGAGGGGCAAAATGTGGGCATATTACTGGGGGCACAATGTGGGCATATTACTGGGGGCACAATGTGGGCATATTACTGAGGGCACATAACAGGACATATTACTGGGGGCACATAACAGGGCATATTACTGGGGGGCACAATGTGGGCATATTACCGGTTGGCACAATGTGGGCATATTACTGAGGGCACATAACAAGGCATATTACTGGGGGGCACAATGTGTGTATATCACTGGGTGGCACAATGTGGACATATTACTGGGGGCACAGTGTGGGCATATTACTGGGGGGCACATAACAAGGCATATTACATGGGGCACAGCTGGGCATATTACTGGGGGCACAATGTGGGCATATTACTGGGGGGCACATAACAAGGCATATTACTGGAGGCACAGCTGGGCATATTACTGGGGGGCACAATGTGGGCATATTACTGGGGGCACAATGTGGGCATATTACTGGGGGCACAATGTGGGCATATTACTGGGGGCACAATGTGGGCATATTACTGGGGGCACAATGTGGGCATATTACTTGGGGGCACAATGTGGGCATATTACTTGGGGGCACAATGTGGGCATATTACTGGGGGCACATAACAGGGCATATTACTGGGGGGGAAATGTGGGCATATTACTGGGGGCACAATGTGGGGATATTACTGGGGGCACATAACAGGGCATATTACTGGGGGGCACAATGTGGGCATATTACTCGGGGCACAATGTGGGCATATTACTGGGGGCACAATGTGGGCATATTACTGGGGGCACAATGTGGGCATATTACTGGAGGGCACAATGTGGGCATATTACTGGGGGGCACAGCTGAATATATTACTGGGGGGCACAATGTGGGCATATTACTGAGGGGCACAATGTGGGCATATTACTGGGGGGCACAATGTGGGCATATTACTGGGGGCACATAACAGGGCATATTACTGGGGGGCACAATGTAGGCATATTACTGGGGGGCACAATGTGGGCATATTACTGGGGGGCACAATGTGGGCATATTACTGGGGACACAATGTGGGCATATTACTGGGGGGCACAATGTGGGCATATTACTGGGGGGCACCGCTGGATATATTACTGGGGGGCACAGCTGGATATATTACTGGGGGCACAGCTGGATATATTACTGGGGACACAGCTGGATATATTACTGAGGGGCACAGCTGGATATATTACTGGGGGCACAGCTGGATATATTACTGGGGGCACAGCTGGATATATTACTGGGGGCACAGCTGGATATATTACTGGGGGCACAGCTGGATATATTACTGGGGGGCACAGCTGGGCATAATACTGGGGGCACAGCTGGATATATTACTGGGGGCACAGCTGGATATATTACTGGGGCACAGCTGGGCATATTACTGGAGGCACAGCTGGATATATTACTGAGGGCACAGCTGGATATATTACTGGGGGCACAGCTGGATATATTACTGGGGGCACAGCTGGATATATTACTGGGGGCACAGCTGGATATATTACTGGGGGCACAGCTGGATATATTACTGGGGGCACAGCTGGATATATTACTGGGGGCACAGCTGGATATATTACTGGGGGCACAGCTGGATATATTACTGGGGGCACAGCTGGATATATTACTGGGGGCACAGCTGGATATATTACTGGGGGGCACAGCTGGATATATTACTGGGGGGCACAGCTGGACATATTACTGGGGGGCACAGCTGGACATATTACTGGGGGGCACGGCTGGATATATTACTGGGGGCACGGCTGGACATATTACTGGGGGCACAGCTGGATATATTACTGGGGGCACAGCTGAGCATAATTCTGTGAAGGAGACACAATGTGGACATATTACTGGGGGCACAGCTGGATATATTACTGGGGGACACAGCTGGATATATTACTGGGGGCACATAGCTGGGCATATTACTGAGGGCACAGCTGGATATATTACTGGGGGGCACGGCTGGACATATTACTGAGGGCACAGCTGGATATATTACTGGGGGGCACAGCTGGATATATTACTGGGGGGCACAGCTGGATATATTACTGGGGGCACGGCTGGACATATTACTGGGGGGGCACAGCTGGATATATTACTGGGGGCACAGCTGGGCATAATTCTGTGAAGGAGACACAATGTGGACATATTACTGGGGGCACAGCTGGATATATTACTGGGGGGCACAGCTGGATATATTACTGGGGGCACAGCTGGGCATAATTCTGTGAAGGAGACACAATGTGGACATATTACTGGGGGCACAGCTGGGCATATTACTGGGGGACACAGCTGGATATATTACTGGGGGCACAGCTGGGCATATTACTGAGGGCACAGCTGGATATATTACTGGGGGCACAGCTGGATATATTACTGGGGGACACAGCTGGATATATTACTGGGGGACACAGCTGGGCATATTACTGGGGGCACATAGCTGGACATATTACTGAGGGCACAGCTGGATATATTACTGGGGGGCACAGCTGGGCATAATTCTGTGGAGACACAATGTGGATATATTACTGGGGGCACAGCTGGATATATTACTGGGGGCACAGCTGGATATATTACTGGGGACACAATGTGGGCATATTACTGGGTGGCACAGCTGGATATATTACTGGGTGGCACAATGTGGGCATATTACTGGGAGCACATAACAGGGCATATTACTGGGGGCACAGCTGGGCATAATTCTGTGAAGGAGACACAATGTGGACACAGATCCTGTGCGGTGGCATGAAGGGGGAATAATTACTATGTGGAGCATTAAGGGGACTGGGCGGGATTAGCGGTATAGTATAGTTCATTTACAAGGTTGGGCGGTATGCAGGAGACACACGTGGCCACTGAACCACCTTCCCCTGGTTCTTCTTCAGAATTCGAAGTCGGCTTCAGTACCAGCTGGTACCTCGGTACCAAAATCGGATCCAAGTTTTAAATTGGCTTTCAAGTTTCAATATCGATGCCTGAAGTTATTTACGGAAGTCCCGCGAGACTTCGCGATAACAGATTTCCCATGCCGGAGCCTAGACATTAGTATCCTGTACGGAGACAAATCTCCATACAGCATTCAAACGAAGTTTTGAGCGAATTGACTTTGGATCATGGATTTGCTGAACACTGGCGCTAACGCCCGCGGGCGGCTGAAGCGTCTCCGTGAGATACTTGCAGTTCCATCTTTGTCACATTTTTGTATCACTTTGCCGATCCTTTTGTAGCCGTCACCTTTCTTGTGACATTTCTCTTCCATGTGCTGCCATTGCTGACAACAACACGAGTCGCCGTTCCGCTGCACACCCGCCGAGGGCTCATGCACACGGCCGTTGATCAGGCAACATCCGTGCGGATTCCGCAGACGGATCCAGATCCATTCAGCTCGAATGGGTCTGTGGTCTGTCTGCACCGCAAAAAAGTAAAATGCGCTACTTTTTTGCAGTGCGGAAGCACGGACAGAGACCCCATAGATGGTGGTGCTTCCGTTCCGCACCGAACTTCTGGATTCTGAAAACGTGGATTCTGAAAGGAAACTGAACCTGTTGGGGTGTTCTCCTTTATGCCGAGAAGTCTCTGTAATGACGTCACATCGGGTCATCATCATGTGATTCGCCTTCTCTCTGACGCTGCTGTTGCATCACAGAGAGCACGCTCCCTAAGCTGCCAGGTTATTGTATAACTATTCATCAGTTCCTTGCTATATACTGTACATACTATACATGTACATTGTAACAAACCCTCAGCTGTGGGAAGTATAAGGTCAGGGCAGGTTTTCAGGCTCCACTTTTTCTGCCCTGGTCTGACACTAGATCCACGCGCAGTCAGCGCGGCTGCACCATCAGGTCGTACACAACATTTGCGCGCTTTGTCTGACAGCTGGGCGCCGATTACACAGACAAGGTGTCCGCTCTCATAAAAGCCGGGAAAGTGCGGAATTAGCCGACTCATCCATCGACGTAAATTACCCAAATGCGTTCCCGGATATTTTTTTTTATTGTTTACCATTAAATTTAAGATCAAATGCGCCATTAAATTTAATGGAGTTGAGCGAAAAAATCAGGACGGAATTATCAACGCCGCTCGGTTTTGTGATCCTCATAATGACAAACCCTGGAATAGTGCGGCTGAACATTTACACGGATTAACCATTCATGTGCCGCAGGGACTGACAACAAGGCGTCCGAGACTCTGCATGAGCCGCGACAACTGTCTGCTATATCCTGTCTGAGAGGTAGTCACAGCCCCGCCCCCTGCTGATGACATCACTGATATAATGACATGTGATCAGACATGAGATCCACACCTTATACTACAGGAACATCTATTACTGCTGACAACCTGCCGGTATATCCTGTCTGAGAGGTAGTCACAGCCCCGCCCCCTGCTGATGACATCACTGATATGACATGTGATCAGACATGAGATCCACACATCTTATACTACAGGAACATCTATTACTGCTGACAACCTGCCGGTATATCCTGTCTGAGAGGTAGTCACAGCCCCGCCCCCTGCTGATGACATCACTGATATAATGACATGTGATCAGACATGAGATCCACACCTTATACTACAGGAACATCTATCACTGCTGACAACCTGCCTGTATATCCTGTCTGAGAGGTAGTCACAGCCCCGCCCCCTGCTGATGACATCACTGATATAATGACATGTGATCAGACATGAGATCCACACCTTATACTACAGGAACATCTATCACTGCTGACAACCTGCCTGTATATCCTGTCTGAGAGGTAGTCACAGCCCCGCCCCTGCTGATGACATCACTGATATAATGACATGTGATCAGACATGAGATCCACACCTTATACTACAGGAACATCTATCACTGCTGACAACCTGCCTGTATATCCTGTCTGAGAGGTAGTCACAGCCCCGCCCCCTGCTGATGACATCACTGATATAATGACATGTGATCAGACATGAGATCCACACCTTATACTACAGGAACATCTATTACTGCTGACAACCTGCCTGTATATCCTGTCTGAGAGGTAGTCACAGCCCCGCCCCTGCTGATGACATCACTGATATAATGACATGTGATCAGACATGAGATCCACACCTTATACTACAGGAACATCTATTACTGCTGACAACCTGCCTGTATATCCTGTCTGAGAGGTAGTCACAGCCCGCCCCCTGCTGGTGACATCACTGATATAATGACATGTGATCAGACATGAGATCCACACCTTATACTACAGGAACATCTATTACTGCTGACAACCTGCCTGTACATCCTGTCTGAGAGGTAGTCACAGCCCCGCCCCTGCTGACGACATCACTGATATAATGACATGTGATCAGACATGAGATCCACACCTTATACTACAGGAACATCTATTACTGCTGACAACCTGCCTGTATATCCTGTCTGAGAGGTAGTCACAGCCCGCCCCCTGCTGATGACATCACTGATATAATGACATGTGATCAGACATGAGATCCACCCCTTATACTACAGGAACATCTATCACTGCTGAGAACCTGCCTGTACATCCTGTCTGAGAGGTAGTCACAGCCCCGCCCCCTGCTGATGACATCACTGATATAATGACATGTGATCAGACATGAGATCCACACCTTATACTACAGGAACATCTATTACTGCTGACAACCTGCCTGTATATCCTGTCTGAGAGGTAGTCACAGCCCCGCCCCCTGCTGATGACATCACTGATATAATGACATGTGATCAGACATGAGATCCACACCTTATACTACAGGAACATCTATTACTGCTGACAACCTGCCTGTATATCCTGTCTGAGAGGTAGTCACAGCCCCGCCCCCTGCTGGTGACATTACTGATATAATGACATGTGATCAGACATCAGATCCACCCCTTATACTACAGGAACATCTATTACTGCTGACAACCTGCCTGTATATCCTGTCTGAGAGGTAGTCACAGCCCCGCCCCTGCTGATGACATCACTGATATAATGACATGTGATCAGACATGAGATCCACACCTTATACTACAGGAACATCTATTACTGCTGACAACCTGCCGGTATATCCTGTCTGAGAAGTAGTCACAGCCCCGCCCCCTGCTGATGACATCACTGATATAATGACATGTGATCAGACATGAGATCCACACACCTTATACTACAGGAACATCTATTACTGCTGACAACCTGCCTGTATATCCTGTCTGAGAGGTAGTCACAGCCCCGCCCCCTGCTGGTGACATCACTGATATAATGACATGTGATCAGACATGAGATCCACCCCTTATACTACAGGAACATCTATCACTGCTGAGAACCTGCCTGTACATCCTGTCTGAGAGGTAGTCACAGCCCCGCCCCCTGCTGATGACATCACTGATATAATGACATGTGATCAGACATGAGATCTCACACCTTATACTACAGGAACATCTATTACTGCTGACAACCTGCCTGTATATCCTGTCTGAGAGGTAGTCACAGCCCCGCCCCCTGCTGATGACATCACTGATATAATGACATGTGATCAGACATGAGATCCACACCTTATACTACAGGAACATCTATTACTGCTGACAACCTGCCTGTATATCCTGTCTGAGAGGTAGTCACAGCCCCGCCCCTGCTGATGACATCACTGATATAATGACATGTGATCAGACATGAGATCCACACCTTATACTACAGGAACATCTATCACTGCTGACAACCTGCCTGTACATCCTGTCTGAGAGGTAGTCACAGCCCCGCCCCTGCTGATGACATCACTGATATAATGACATGTGATCAGACATGAGATCCACACCTTATACTACAGGAACATCTATTACTGCTGACAACCTGCCTGTATATCCTGTCTGAGAGGTAGTCACAGCCCCGCCCCTGCTGATGACATCACTGATATAATGACATGTGATCAGACATGAGATCCACACCTTATACTACAGGAACATCTATTACTGCTGACAACCTGCCTGTATATCCTGTCTGAGAGGTAGTCACAGCCCCGCCCCCTGCTGATGACATCACTGATATAATGACATGTGATCAGACATGAGATCCACACCTTATACTACAGGAACATCTATTACTGCTGACAACCTGCCTGTATATCCTGTCTGAGAGGTAGTCACAGCCCCGCCCCCTGCTGATGACATCACTGATATAATGACATGTGATCAGACATGAGATCCACACCTTATACTACAGGAACATCTATTACTGCTGACAACCTGCCTGTATATCCTGTCTGAGAGGTAGTCACAGCCCGCCCCCTGCTGATGACATCACTGATATAATGACATGTGATCAGACATGAGATCCACACCTTATACTACAGGAACATCTATTACTGCTGACAACCTGCCTGTATATCCTGTCTGAGAGGTAGTCACAGCCCCGCCCCTGCTGATGACATCACTGATATAATGACATGTGATCAGACATGAGATCCACACCTTATACTACAGGAACATCTATTACTGCTGACAACCTGCCTGTATATCCTGTCTGAGAGGTAGTCACAGCCCCGCCCCTGCTGATGACATCACTGATATAATGACATGTGATCAGACATGAGATCCACACCTTATACTACAGGAACATCTATTACTGCTGACAACCTGCCTGTATATCCTGTCTGAGAGGTAGTCACAGCCCCGCCCCTGCTGATGACATCACTGATATAATGACATGTGATCAGACATGAGATCCACACCTTATACTACAGGAACATCTATTACTGCTGACAACCTGCCTGTATATCCTGTCTGAGAGGTAGTCACAGCCCCGCCCCCTGCTGATGACATCACTGATATAATGACATGTGATCAGACATGAGATCCACACCTTATACTACAGGAACATCTATTACTGCTGACAACCTGCCTGTATATCCTGTCTGAGAGGTAGTCACAGCCCCGCCCCTGCTGATGACATCACTGATATAATGACATGTGATCAGACATGAGACCCACACCTTATACTACAGGAACATCTATTACTGCTGACAACCTGCCTGTATATCCTGTCTGAGAGGTAGTCACAGCCCCGCCCCCTGCTGATGACATCACTGATATAATGACATGTGATCAGACATGAGATCCACACCTTATACTACAGGAACATCTATTACTGCTGACAACCTGCCTGTATATCCTGTCTGAGAGGTAGTCACAGCCCCACCCCCTGCTGATGACATCACTGATATAATGACATGTGATCAGACATGAGATCCACCCCTTATACTACAGGAACCTCTATTACTGCTGACAACCTGCAACACATTATTACGGATGTTCTCTCAATGTTAATTATAAAGTCGCCGTCCTTCTGCACGTCCGGTTGCGTTGTCTCCGATAAATACTGGGGGCCGCGAGGGTAACTGTGGCACCTATAGGGGGACGAGGGTAGCTGCGGCACCTATAGCGGGGGGCGAGGGTAGCTGCGGCACCTATAGCGGGGGGCACGATGGTAACTGTGGCACCTATACCGGGGGGCGCGAGGGTAACTGCGTTACCTATACCAGACAGACGCGAGGGTAACTGTGGCACCTATACGGGGGCGCAAGGGTTACTGCGGCACCTATAGCAGGGGGCGAGGGTAACTGTGGCACCTATACGGGGGCGCAAGGGTAACTGCGGCACCTATAGCGGGGGGCGAGGGTAACTGTGGCACCTATAGCGGGGGGCGCAATGGTAACTGCGGCACCCATACCGGGGGGGGGGGGGCGCGAGGGTAACTGTGGCACCTATACGGGGGCGCAAGGGTAACTGCGGCACCTATAGCAGGGGGCGAGGGTAACTGCGGCACCAATAGCGGGGGGTGAGGGTAACTGTGGCACCTATAGAGGGGGGCGCAAGGGTAACTGCGGCACCTATAGCAGGGGGCGAGGGTAACTGCGGCACCTATACCAAGGGGGCGAGGGTAGCTGTGGCACCTATAGCGGGGGGCGCGATGGTAACTGCGGCACCTATAGTGGGGGTCGAGGGTACCTGAGGCACCTATACCAAGGGGCAAGGGTAACTGCGGCACCTATAGTGGGGGGCGAGGGTACCTGAGGCACCTATACCAAGGGGCAAGGGTAACTGCGGCACCTATAGTGGGGAGCGCAATGGTAACTGCAGCACGTATACTGGGGGTGCGAGGGTAACTGTGGCACCTATACAGGGGGGTGCGAGGGTAACTGCGGAACCTATAGCAGGGGGCGAGGGTAACTGTGGCACCTATACAGGGGCGCAAGGGTAACTGCGGCACCTATAGCAGGGGGCGAGGGTAAATGCGGCACCAATAGCGGGGGGTGAGGGTAACTGTGGCACCTATAGAGGGGGGCGCAAGGGTAACTGCGGCACCTATAGCAGGGGGCGAGGGTAACTGCGGCACCTATACCAAGGGGGCGAGGGTAGCTGCGGCACCTATAGCGGGGGGTGCGAGGGTAACTGTGGCACCTATAGGGGGGTCGAGGGTAACTGCGGAACCTATAGCAGGGAGCGCGATGGTAACTGCAGCACGTATACTGGGGGTGCGAGGGTAACTGCGGCACGGATGTTGGGGCGGGGGGCTGAGGGCACTGGAGAGTCGCCGTAATACATTTCTGTGCTATTACATTAATCTCCCGGCATCAATTCATTTGTGTGAAATCTGAGAATATGGAAATTGCGTTTAGTTTATGAATAAATATTTGGCGACGTGAAGTGACATGCCGGCAACAGCCCATTATACAGAGAGAGCGCAGGGACAGCGAGATTTCAGAGCGTCTGGTGGAGAACGAGCGCGGCGGATACTGATGGCACCGATACCGGTGATTCCTCAGCTTCCCCCAGTCTGAGGGTCCGAACCAGAAACCCTTCTGATGTGTTATACATATAAATGATGTATGTTACACGTATGAGGATGTATGACACGTGTGTGACGAGGTATGAGGATGTATGACGTGTGTGACGAGGTATGAGGATGTATCACATGATGACACAAGTGTGACGATGCATGACAAGATACGATGTATGATACGTATGTGAAGATGTATGACAGGATACGATGATGTATGAAATGTGTGTGACAAGGTATGACACGTGTGTGACGAGGTGTGATGATGTATGACACGTGTGTGACGACGTATGATAACATTAATCACATTAGAAGATTTACGGCACATGTATGATAAGGTATGGATCACATAAGAGGCTGTGTAATCCCTATTAGACCTGGGATCATGTATGACACATAACACCCTATATAATGCCTATCAGACCTGGGATCATGTATGACACATAACACCCTATATAATGCCTATCAGACCTGGGATGATGTATGACCCATAACACCCTATATAATGCCTATCAGACCTGGGATCATGTATGACCCATAACACCCTATATAATGCCTATCAGACCTGGGATGATGTATGACACATAACACCCTATATAATGCCTATCAGACCTGGGATGATGTATGACCCATAACAACCTATATAATGCCTATCAGACCTGGGATCATGTATGACACACGTGTGACAGGGTATGAGGCACATGAGATGCTGAGTAATGTTTGAGATGGAGCTGGGACGTCTGGAGTATGTGGCGGTATAACTGATGTCTGGACTGACGAGCGCTGACCGCCTCCGGACTCACAGGCTGATTGTAGTGATGTCGCTCCTCATCCAGGACCGGGGGGAATCAGCATGGAGACTCTGCATCACCCGAGGGCCCCCAGCGGTGACCGCGCCGGGCCCCGCACTGCGCTCCTGTATTCTCTGTGTACGAGGATCGGGAGACACGACGTATAAAGTTTTCTTTATAATGTAACACAAAGTACACAATATAACTTACATCATATACAACCTCCAGGTAACACAAAGCGTCTGCTGTATACAAAAAGAAACCCACCCGGGGCCCTAACAGAAAGGGGCCCCAGACATAGCATTGTCACTGACGATGAACCATTTACATTCACTTGTCTTCAACCAATCCCATGCTCCGTCGCACCTTTAGGAACCACTGTTCATCCTGCGCCTCCTGGTTCATGAACAGAATGAAAGGTCTCTTCTTCCGCCTCTCACATGTCCTTGTACCACAGCACGCCCCGTACTAGGAAGGATCTGCGGCTCTGTTCATCCTGAGCCTTCTGGTTCATGAACAGAATGCCAGGTCTCTTCTTCCGCCTCTCACATGTCCTTGCACCACAGCACGCCCCTTACTAGAAAGGATCTGCGGCTCTGTTCATCCTGAGCCTCCTGGTTCATGAACAGAATGCCAGGTCTCTTCTTCCGCCTCTCACATGTCGTTACAGCACGCCCCTTACTAGAAAAGATCTGCGGCTCTGTTCATCCTGAGCCTCCTGGTTAATGAACAGAATGCCAGGTCTCTTCTTCCGCTCATAATTCCTCACAATGCAGAGGGACGTGCAGCTCATCCTGAGCCTCCTGATTCATGACCAGTACACACCAGGCCTCCCTTCCTCACACCAGGCCTCCCCTTCCTCACACCAGGCCTCCCCTTCCTCAATTCAATGCTTTGAAGCACTCTTTCTTTTCGGAAGGAGCTGTAACTGTGCTCATCCTGAGCTTCCTGGTTCATGAACCACTATGGTAGCCACTGCTGATTGTCAGGGTTGGGATTACATTTAGGTCAAGAGGGAAGAAGGGGCCACAACTCAGCACATCAGAAAAGAACAAGTGGAAGTGAGTTACCAAAAAAGAAGGGTGACCCAGGCCGCTCAGGGTTCTGGGAAAGCTGGGTGAGGATGAAGCCGAACATAACTTATATTAGTGTGACTGTTCTCTGTGTAGAGTCCGCTCCAGTAGGAGGACGAGGTCGCCACCCGCTCATCTCTGCTGCGCAGCCATTCAGAGTTTAGTGCAAAATCAGTCCTAATATACCGTGTCAGTCTACGTCAAGATGGCGGCAGGCAAGTACTGCGACTGGTTTATCCGCTCGGAGACAGGATTGAGCTCTAGGGAGTCGGACGCTATTGAAGCGATCTTCGTGGGCGGTTTGTGTTCAGTGCACGGTGGCGGTGACATGTGACGAGCTGATGTACGAAGAAAACATGGGGGGGAGGGGGGCGCAAATGAAAGAAATAATCAATAAGGAGAGATTCGTCCGGAAGCCAATACATCCCTCAATTAGCGGCGGTGCGCGCTGGCGACAGCGCACGGTCTCAGCAGCAATCTGCTCAATTACCGGCCAGTCGGGGGAGGGGGCGCTAATAAACGTCTTGATGAAGATTGAGCGGCAATTTTTCCTCCAGTGCGGATTCAGCGGAGGTCGGCGGCGCGTCGTCCTCGGAGACGATGAGATTACAAATGTCAGTGCGTCTGGCTGCGCTCGCTCCCCGCGTTGGCGCTCGACACCCGCAGGGTTATGGATGCCACCTGCTCGCTGGACGAGCCCTCCTCGCCGCTCTCCTCCTTGTGGCTAATGGTCTGCGACGGACACTCAAAGTGAACGCAGTGGAAAACCTGGAACGGAAAGGAGAGAAAGGGTTAATCCTTTCAGGCCCGGAGTTTTTTTTTTTTTTTTTTACGTTTTCGTTTTGCGCTCCCTGCCTTCCCAGAGCCATAACTTTTTTATTTGTCCGCTCACATGGCCGTATGAGGGCTTGTTTTTTGCGGGACAAGTTGTACTTTCCAACGCCAGCATTGCATATGATGTAATGGGAAGCAGGAAAAAAATAAAAAATACAAAATGGGGTGAAATGGCAAAAAAAAATAAAAAAATGCTATTCCATCACAGTTTTATGGGTTTTTTATTTACGACGTTTGATGGGCGATGAAACTGACCAGTTACTTTTATTCTACAGGTCAGTACCAATCCGGCCATATCTTATATGTATAGTTTTTGTTACGTTTTGATAGTGATAAAAAAATAAAAAAGTGGGAAAAAAAAAATCTGTTTTATTTTGACCCCTATAACCTTTTTGTAGTTATGTGTACGGAGCTGTATAGGGGCTCATTTTTTGCGGGGCGATCTGAACTCTTCATTGATACGATTCCGGGGTGTGTATGACTTTTTGATCACTTTTTATTTAATGTTTTGTAGAAAATGAAGCGACCAAAAACGGCGAATCGGCCATGATGTGTATTTTTTTTTATTGTTGTTCTTGTTTTTATTTTGGGAAAAGGGGGATGATTTGAATTTTTGTTTTTATTTTTTTACACTTTTTTTTTTTATAGTTCCCACAGGGAACTGTAACATGCGATCATCTGATTGCTATTATCATTATCACAGACTCCAGCTGCACTTGCATTGGAGTCTATGATGAGTTCACTACTTTCCTATGGAGCCCTATTACAGGCAAGGGCTCCATAGGAAATACTATGCAGCAGCCTCGTGTCATTTATAAAGAGCGAGGCTGCTGCACACACGCTCCGGCTCCTCCAATCGCCACACGGGGGAGCCAGAGAACAACCGAAAGCTTATGGTTTTCAGCGCGCTCAGATGCTGTGGTCAGGATTGACCACGGCATCTGAGGGGTTAAATGTCCGCGATCGGCATTACTGCTATGGCGCCCGCAGTGGGCAGGAGCGGGCGCCATCTTTAAACATACGCCTGATGACGTACATGAACGTCATCGTGCGTGAAGGGGTTAAATCACGGCATCGACTCTGAAAGCCGGTCTGTATCTGCTCCTGGGAAAGCTGGGTGGCATCCAATAGGGCTACCGTTAGGGACTGCGCCAGCGTTCGTTTCTCGTCCTTTAACGCGACGGATACAGGAGTGATGGGTATATTACCAGATAACCATATACGCCGATCGGGACCCTGGGAAAGCTGGATGACAAGCAATATGGCCGCCACCTAGTCCGAGAGATACATGAGGTACATATAACAGCACAAGTACTCAGATGTGGCAGTCAGGATCCTGGGAAAGCTGGGTGACAAGCAATATGGCCGCCACCTAGTCCAAGAGATACATGAGGGACATATAACAGCACAAGTACTCAGATGTGGCAGTCAGGGTCCTGGGAAAGCTGGGTGACAAGCAATATGGCCGCCACCTAGTCCGAGAGATACATGAGGTACATATAACAGCACAAGTACTCAGATGTGGCAGACAGGATCCTGGGAAAGCTGGGTGACAAGCAATATGGCCGCCACCTAGTCCAAGAGATACATGAGTGACATATAACAGCACAAGTACTCAGATGTGGCAGTCAGGGTCCTGGGAAAGCTGGGTGACAAGCAATATGGCCGCCACCTAGTCCAAGAGATACATGAGTGACATATAACAGCACAAGTACTCAGATGTGGCAGTCAGGGTCCTGGGAAAGCTGGGTGACAAGCAATATGGCCGCCACCTAGTCCAAGAGATACATGAGTGACATATAACAGCACAAGTACTCAGATGTGGCAGACAGTGTCCTGGGAAAGCTGGGTGACAAGCAATATGGCTGCCATCTAGTCCAAGAGATACATGAGTGACATATAACAGCACAAGTACTCAGATGTGGCAGACAGTGTCATGGGAAAGCTGGGTGACAAGCAATATGGCCGCCACCTAGTCCAAGAGATACATGAGTGACATATAACAGCACAAGTACTCAGATGTGGCAGTCAGGGTCCTGGGAAAGCTGGGTGACAAGCAATATGGCCGACATCTAGTCCAAGAGATACATGAGGCACATATTACAGCACAAGTACTCAGATGTGGCAGTCAGGGTCCTAGGAAAGCTGGGTGACAAGCAATATGGCCGCCACCTAGTCCAAGAGATACATGAGGCACATATAACAGCACAAGTACTCAGATGTGGCAGACAGTGTCCTGGGAAAGCTGGGTGACAAGCAATATGGCCGACATCTAGTCCAAGAGATACATGAGGTACATATAACAGCACAAGTACTCAGATGTGGCAGTCAGGGTCCTAAGAAAGCTGGGTGACAAGCAATATGGCCGCCACCTAGTCCAAGAGATACATGAGGCACATATAACAGCACAAGTACTCAGATGTGGCAGTCAGGATCCTGGGAAAGCTGGGTGACAAGCAATATGGCCGACATCTAGTCCGAGAGATACATGAGGCACATATAACAGCACAAGTACTCAGATGTGGCAGTCAGGATCCTGGGAAAGCTGGGTGACAAGCAATATGGCCGACATCTAGTCCAAGAGATACATGAGTGACATATAACAGCACAAGTACTCAGATGTGGCAGTCAGGGTCCTGGGAAAGGGTTAAATCACGGCATCGACTCTGAAAGCCGGTCTGTATCTGCTCCTGGGAAAGCTGGGTGGCATCCAATAGGGCTACCGTTAGGGACTGCGCCAGCGTTCGTTTCTCGTCCTTTAACGCGACGGATACAGGAGTGATGGGTATATTACCAGATAACCATATACGCCGATCGGGACCCTGGGAAAGCTGGGTGACAAGCAATATGGCCGCCACCTAGTCCGAGAGATACATGAGTGACATATAACAGCACAAGTACTCAGATGTGGCAGTCAGGGTCCTGGGAAAGCTGGGTGACAAGCAATATGGCCGCCACCTAGTCCGAGAGATACATGAGGCACATATAACAGCACAAGTACTCAGATGTGGCAGTCAGGGTCCTGGGAAAGCTGGGTGACAAGCAATATGGCCGCCACCTAGTCCGAGAGATACATGAGGGACATATAACAGCACAAGTACTCAGATGTGGCAGACAGGATCCTGGGAAAGCTGGGTGACAAGCAATATGGCCGCCACCTAGTCCAAGAGATACATGAGTGACATATAACAGCACAAGTACTCAGATGTGGCAGTCAGGGTCCTGGGAAAGCTGGGTGACAAGCAATATGGCCGCCACCTAGTCCAAGAGATACATGAGTGACATATAACAGCACAAGTACTCAGATGTGGCAGTCAGGGTCCTGGGAAAGCTGGGTGACAAGCAATATGGCCGCCACCTAGTCCAAGAGATACATGAGTGACATATAACAGCACAAGTACTCAGATGTGGCAGACAGTGTCCTGGGAAAGCTGGGTGACAAGCAATATGGCTGCCATCTAGTCCAAGAGATACATGAGTGACATATAACAGCACAAGTACTCAGATGTGGCAGACAGTGTCATGGGAAAGCTGGGTGACAAGCAATATGGCCGCCACCTAGTCCAAGAGATACATGAGTGACATATAACAGCACAAGTACTCAGATGTGGCAGTCAGGGTCCTGGGAAAGCTGGGTGACAAGCAATATGGCCGACATCTAGTCCAAGAGATACATGAGGCACATATTACAGCACAAGTACTCAGATGTGGCAGTCAGGGTCCTAGGAAAGCTGGGTGACAAGCAATATGGCCGCCACCTAGTCCAAGAGATACATGAGGCACATATAACAGCACAAGTACTCAGATGTGGCAGACAGTGTCCTGGGAAAGCTGGGTGACAAGCAATATGGCCGACATCTAGTCCAAGAGATACATGAGGTACATATAACAGCACAAGTACTCAGATGTGGCAGTCAGGGTCCTAAGAAAGCTGGGTGACAAGCAATATGGCCGCCACCTAGTCCAAGAGATACATGAGGCACATATAACAGCACAAGTACTCAGATGTGGCAGTCAGGATCCTGGGAAAGCTGGGTGACAAGCAATATGGCCGACATCTAGTCCGAGAGATACATGAGGCACATATAACAGCACAAGTACTCAGATGTGGCAGTCAGGATCCTGGGAAAGCTGGGTGACAAGCAATATGGCCGACATCTAGTCCAAGAGATACATGAGTGACATATAACAGCACAAGTACTCAGATGTGGCAGTCAGGGTCCTGGGAAAGGGTTAAATCACGGCATCGACTCCGAAAGCCGGTCTGTATCTGCTCCTGGGAAAGCTGGGTGGCATCCAATAGGGCTACCGTTAGGGACTGCGCCAGTGTTCGTCTCTCGTCCTATAACGCGACGGATACAGGAGTGATGGGTATATTACCAGATAACCATGACCATATAAGCCGATTGGGACCCTGGGAAAGCTGGGTGACAAGCAATATGGCCGCCACCTAGTCCGAGAGATACATGAGGCACATATAACAGCACAAGTACTCAGATGTGGCAGCCAGGGTCCTGGGAAAGCTGGGTGACAAGCAATATGGCCGCCACCTAGTCCGAGAGATACATGAGGCACATAACAGCACAAGTACTCAGATGTGGCAGTCAGGTTCCTGGGAAAGCTGGGTGACAAGCAATATGACCGCCACCTAGTCCGAGAGATACAGGAGTGACATATAACAGCACAAGTACTCAGATGTGGCAGTCAGGGTCCTGGGAAAGCTGGGTGACAAGCAATATGGCCGCCACCTAGTCCGAGAGATACATGAGTGACATATAACAGCACAAGTACTCAGATGTGGCAGTCAGGATCCTGGGAAAGCTGGATGACAAGCAATATGGCCGCCACCTAGTCCGAGAGATACATGAGGTACATATAACAGCACAAGTACTCAGATGTGGCAGTCAGGGTCCTGGGAAAGCTGGGTGACAAGCAATATGGCCGCCACCTAGTCCAAGAGATACATGAGGCACATATAACAGCACAAGTACTCAGATGTGGCAGTCAGGGTCCTGGGAAAGCTGGGTGACAAGCAATATGGCCGCCACCTAGTCCAAGAGATACATGAGGCACATATAACAGCACAAGTACTCAGATGTGGCAGACAGGGTCCTGGGAAAGCTGGATGACAAGCAATATGGCCGACATCTAGTCCAAGAGATACATGAGGTACATATAACAGCACAAGTACTCAGATGTGGCAGTCAGGGTCCTGGGAAAGCTGGGTGACAAGCAATATGGCCGCCACCTAGTCCAAGAGATACATGAGGCACATATAACAGCACAAGTACTCAGATGTGGCAGACAGGGTCCTGGGAAAGCTGGATGACAAGCAATATGGCCGACATCTAGTCCAAGAGATACATGAGGTACATATAACAGCACAAGTACTCAGATGTGGCAGTCAGGGTCCTAGGAAAGCTGGATGACAAGCAATATGGCCGCCACCTAGTCCGAGAGATACATGAGTGACATATAACAGCACAAGTACTCAGATGTGGCAGTCAGGGTCCTGGGAAAGCTGGGTGACAAGCAATATGGCCGCCACCTAGTCCAAGAGATACATGAGGCACATATAACAGCACAAGTACTCAGATGTGGCAGTCAGGGTCCTGGGAAAGCTGGGTGACAAGCAATATGGCTGCCATCTAGTCCAAGAGATACATGAGGCACATATAACAGCACAAGTACTCAGATGTGGCAGTCAGGGTCCTGGGAAAGCTGGGTGTGCTCCCCATGTACTGAACATATCCTGCCACCCAGCTTTCCCACGCCCCTGACTGTCTCCGGTCACACTGTGGGGTACACAGCCAATCTCCGTCCACCTGGACAGTAACACGGAGAGTCGCTGTTTCTGCGATATTGGGACCGAGCCTTGTACGTATCGCTGTTACTGCACTGACACATTGTAACAATGCTGTAATAAATAGTGACAGCGGCGTCCGCACAGCGCCGGCACCGCGCACTCATAGGGCCGAGACTCTCTTTACCATCAGGTCTTATACTCCAGTCACATCCAGAGCTGCACAATTCGTCTGGTTTCCAGATCCCAGCTCTCTTTACGTGTCACTTGCCCCCCTGCTGGTTCAGTATCTGCTGTGCTCCATTTCGGGAGATGTAGTGTTCACACAGTAATCTTTAGGAAGAACTACAACTCCCACCATGCAGTGCAGCAGAGCACACTGAGAGCTCAGGTAAGCTGTCAGGGTTGAATTCTCCATGCAGCTCTAGATGTGACTATTAGTGACTGCAGACAAGGAACCCTCTCGGGATGAGAGGTGAGGGGTCCGGCGGTCTCACCTCGTTGGCCGTGTTGTGGGTCCCTACAATCCTGAGGAAACACGTCGGTTGTCGGTCAAATGTGATTGTCTGCCACGACCTGGAAAACAAAGGCAGCAGGTGAGGGGTTAATGCCGGTGCATGCAGAGGAGTGAGGGTTATACTCCAGTCACATCCAAAGCACAGAGGAACAAAGAGCAGCTTCACCTTTAAATTACACAGCGTTCCACATGAAAAACAGTTTCTGCCCCAGTAACGACCAGAGCTGCAATCACCATGAAGTAGAGCGAGCGCATCCCCCACTGCCGCCCCCTGCTGGATCAGGGTCTGCACAATAAAACGTTCCCCCCACAACGTGTCAGGGACTGGAGCTACACAGTAAAAGACTGCTCCTGACAGCTGTGACTGCAGCACAAATCATCCAACTTCAGACATGGATTTCACAGAAGGGTCACACTCACTGACAGCAAGCAGAGATCCTGAAAGAAGAATGTTAGAAAATATCTGCTACAAAGTTGCAGATCTATACTTATGCATGAAGGGACCATTAACATCTCCCCATGAACAGGCGGCTGGAGTGACCCCCAAAATGAGGGAGGGAGAGGAGCGGCATTCAGACCCGAACATGACGCTTATCTCCAGAGAAACAAACGTTAACCCCGCGAGCCCTGCAACAGATTACACTAGAAACAATCCACACATTGGGAGGCTGACCTCATTCTACAGGGACGAAAAGTAGCATCCTGTACCCCAAGTGTCATTATCCTGTACCCCAAGTGTCAGTGTCATTATCCTGTACCCCGAGTGTCAGTGTCATTATCCTGTACCCCGAGTGTCAGTGTCATTATCCTGTACCCCAAGTGTCAGCGTCATTATCCTGTACCCCGAGTGTCAGTGTCATTATCCTGTACCCAGAGTGTCAGCGTCATTATCCTGTACCCCGAGTGTCATTATCCTGTACCCCGAGTGTCAGTGTCCTTATCCTGTACCCAGAGTGTCAGTGTCATTACCCTGTACCCCGAGTGTCATTATCCTGTACCCCGAGTGTCAGTGTCATTATCCTGTACCCAGAGTGTCAGCGTCATTATCCTGTACCCCGAGTGTCATTATCCTGTACCCCGAGTGTCAGTGTCATTATCCTGTACCCCAAGTGTCAGTGTCATTATCCTGTACCCCGAGTGTCAGTGTCATTATCCTGTACCCCGAGTGTCAGTGTCATTATCCTGTACCCCGAAGTGTCAGTGTCATTATCCTGTACCCCAAGTGTCAGTGTCATTATCCTGTACCCCAAGTGTCAGTGTCATTATCCTGTACCCCGAGTGTCAGTGTCATTATCCTGTACCCCGAGTGTCAGTGTCATCATCCTGTACCCCGAGTGTCAGTGTCATTATCCTGTACCCGCGTCAGTGTCATTATCCTGCACCCCGAGTGTCAGTGTCATTATCCTGTACCCCAAGTGTCAGTGTCATTATCCTGTACCCCAAGTGTCAGTGTCATTATCCTGTACCCCAAGTGTCAGTGGCATTATCCTGTACCCCAAGTGTCAGTGTCATTATCCCGCACTCGAGTGTCAGTGTCATTATCCTGTACCCCAAGTGTCAGTGTCATTATCCTGTACCCCGAAAGTGTCAGTGTCATTATCCTGTACCCCGAAGTGTCAGACGTCATTATCCTGTACCCCGAGTGTCAGTGTCATTATCCTGTACCCCAAGTGTCAGTGTCATTATCCTGTACCCCAAGTGTCAGTGTCATTATCCTGTACCTCGAGTGTCAGTGTCATTATCCTGTACCCCGAGTGTCAGTGTCATTATCCTGTACCCCAAGTGTCAGTGTCATTATCCTGTACCCCAAGTGTCAGTGTCATTATCCTGTACCCCAAGTGTCAGTGTCATTATCCTGTACCCCAAGTGTCAGTGTCATTATCCTGTACCCCAAGTGTCAGTGTCATTATCCTGTACCCCAAGTGTCAGTGTCATTATCCTGTAACCCGAGTGTCAGTATCATTATCCTGTACCCCGAGTGTCAGTGTCATTATCCTGTACCCCGAGTGTCAGTGTCATTATCCTGTACCCCGAGTGTCAGTGTCATTATCCTGTACCCCGAGTGTCAGTGTCATTATCCTGTACCCCGAGTGTCAGTGTCATTATCCTGTACCCCGAGTGTCAGTGTCATTATCCTGTACCCCGAGTGTCAGTGTCATTATCCTGTACCCCGAGTGTCAGTGTCATTATCCTGTACCCCAAGTGTCAGTGTCATTATCCTGTACCCCAAGTGTCAGTGTCATTATCCTGTACCCCAAGTGTCAGTGTCATTATCCTGTACCCCGAGTGTCAGTGTCATTATCCTGTACCCTGAGTGTCAGTGTCATTATCCTGTACCCCGAGTGTCAGTGTCATTATCCTGTACCCCGAGTGTCAGTGTCATTATCCTGTACCCCAAGTGTCAGTGTCATTATCCTGTACCCCGAAGTGTCAGTGTCATTATCCTGTACCCCGAGTGTCAGTGTCATTATCCTGTACCCCAAGTGTCAGTGTCATCATCCTGTACCCCGAGTGTCAGTGTCATTATCCTGTACCCCGAAGTGTCAGCGTCATTATCCTGTACCCCAAGTGTCAGTGTCATTATCCTGTACCCCAAGTGTCAGTGTCATTATCCTGTACCCCGAGTGTCAGTGTCATTATCCTGTACCCCAAGTGTCAGTGTCATTATCCTGTACCCCGAGTGTCAGTGTCATTATCCTGTACCCCGGAGTGTCATTATCCTGTACCCCGAGTGTCAGTGTCATTATCCTGTACCCCGAGTGTCAGTGTCATTATCCTGTACCCCGAGTGTCAGTCATTATCCTGTACCCCGAGTGTCAGTGTCATTATCCTGTACCCTAGAGTGTCAGTGTCATTATCCTGTACCCCGAGTGTCAGTGTCATTATCCTGTACCCCGAGTGTCAGTGTCATTATCCTGTACCCCAAGTGTCAGTGTCATTATCCTGTACCCCGAGTGTCAGTGTCATTATCCTGTACCCCGAGTGTCAGTGTCATTATCCTGTACCCCGAAAGTGTCAGTGTCATTATCCTGTACCCCAAGTGTCAGTGTCATTATCCTGTACCCCAAGTGTCAGTGTCATTATCCTGTACCCCAAGTGTCAGTGTCATTATCCTGTACCCCGAGTGTCAGTGTCATTATCCTGTACCCCGAGTGTCAGTGTCATTATCCTGTACCCCTGAGTGTCATTATCCTGTACCCCGAGTGTCAGTGTCATTATCCTGTACCCCAAGTGTCAGTGTCATTATCCTGTACCCCAAGTGTCAGTGTCATTATCCTGTACCCCGAAGTGTCAGTGTCATTATCCTGTACCCCAAGTGTCAGTGTCATTATCCTGTACTCCGAGTGTCAGTGTCATTATCCTGTACCCCGAAGTGTCAGTGTCATTATCCTGTACCCGAGTGTCAGTGTCATTATCCTGTACCCGAGTGTCAGCGTCATTATCCTGTACCCCGAGTGTCAGTGTCATTATCCTGTACCCCAAGTGTCAGTGTCATTATCCTGTACCCCAAGTGTCAGTGTCATTATCCTGTACCTCGAGTGTCAGTGTCATTATCCTGTACCCCGAGTGTCAGTGTCATTATCCTGTACCCCAAGTGTCAGTGTCATTATCCTGTACCCCAAGTGTCAGTGTCATTATCCTGTACCCCAAGTGTCAGTGTCATTATCCTGTACCCCAAGTGTCAGTGTCATTATCCTGTACCCCAAGTGTCAGTGTCATTATCCTGTACCCCAAGTGTCAGTGTCATTATCCTGTACCCCGAGTGTCAGTGTCATTATCCTGTACCCCGAGTGTCAGTGTCATTATCCTGTACCCCGAGTGTCAGTGTCATTATCCTGTACCCCGAGTGTCAGTGTCATTATCCTGTACCCCGAGTGTCAGTGTCATTATCCTGTACCCCAAGTGTCAGTGTCATTATCCTGTACCCCGAGTGTCAGTGTCATTATCCTGTACCCCGAGTGTCAGTGTCATTATCCTGTACCCCGAGTGTCAGTGTCATTATCCTGTACCCCAAGTGTCAGTGTCATTATCCTGTACCCCAAGTGTCAGTGTCATTATCCTGTACCCCAAGTGTCAGTGTCATTATCCTGTACCCCAAGTGTCAGTGTCATTATCCTGTACCCCAAGTGTCAGTGTCATTATCCTGTACCCCGGAGTGTCATTATCCTGTACCCCGAGTGTCAGTGTCATTATCCTGTACCCCGAGTGTCATTATCCTGTACCCCGAGTGTCATTATCCTGTACCCCGAGTGTCATTATCCTGTACCCCAAGTGTCAGTGTCATTATCCTGTACCCCAAGTGTCAGTGTCATTATCCTGTACCCCGAGTGTCAGTGTCATTATCCTGTACCCCGAGTGTCAGTGTCATTATCCTGTACCCCAAGTGTCAGTGTCATTATCCTGTACCCCGAGTGTCAGTGTCATTATCCTGTACCCCGAAGTGTCAGTGTCATTATCCTGTACCCCAAGTGTCAGTGTCATTATCCTGCACCCCAAGTGTCAGTGTCATTATCCTGTACCCCAAGTGTCAGTGTCATTATCCTGTACCCCAAGTGTCAGTGTCATTATCCTGTACCCCGAGTGTCAGTGTCATTATCCTGTACCCCAAGTGTCAGTGTCATTATCCTGTACCCCAAGTGTCAGTGTCATTATCCTGTACCCCAAGTGTCAGTGTCATTATCCTGTACCCCAAGTGTCAGTGTCATTATCCTGTACCCCAAGTGTCAGTGTCATTATCCTGTACCCCAAGTGTCAGTGTCATTATCCTGTACCCCAAGTGTCAGTGTCATTATCCTGTACCCCAAGTGTCAGTGTCATCATCCTGTACCCCGAGTGTCAGTGTCATTATCCTGTACCCCGAGTGTCAGCGTCATTATCCTGTACCCCCAGTGTCATTATCCTGTACCCCGAGTGTCAGTGTCATTATCCTGTACCCCAAGTGTCAACTTCAGGATGTTTGTGAGGGTGGAGAGAAGAACAGAAGTAGAGACTATGAGGCGCTGGCGGTGGGTGAGAGGACATGCTCACTAATCCTCTATCCTATCCTGAAAAGAGATTTGCAGACAATGAGCCGTGAGCAACGAAATGCAAAAAAAAAAAAAAAAAAACTCATATCCAATATAAAGCAGGGAACACAGGCTCAATATCCACCGCCATTATACTGTCACCCAGGACACATTCACTGCTCGTACCTGACGCTCACAAAAACAAGAGCACAAAACACTGCCAGACCGGACAACAAGCGCACAATGAGCCGCAATCCAACAACGGAGGAAAACACCGACTCTGCACAACAAGCCTCAAAATCCACTGCTACATGTAACCTGCTGATTAATGTGAAAAATACAAGAGCGACTGGGAAAACCAGCAACACAGCCGTATACACATCAACATGGGGGCAGTATTATAGTAGTTATATTCCTGTACATAGGAGTAGTATTATAGTAGTTATATTCTTGTACATAGGAGCAGTATTATAGTAGTTATATTCCTGTACATAGGTGGCAGTATTATAGTAGTTATATTCTTGTACATAGGAGCAGTATTATAGTAGTTATATTCTTGTACATAGGAGCAGTATTATAGTAGATATATTCTTGTATATAGGAGGCAGTATTATAGTAGTTATATTCTTATACATATGGGCAGTATTATAGTAGTTATATTCTTGTACATAGGAGGCAGTATTATAGTAGTTATATTCCTGTACATAGGAGCAGTATTATAGTAGTTATATTCTTGTACACAGGAGGCAGTATTATAATAGTTATATTCTTGTACATAGGAGCAGTATTATAGTAGTTATATTCTTGTACATAGGAGCAGTATTATAGTAATTATATTCTTGTACATAGGAGCAGTATTATAGTAGTTATATTCTTGTACATAGGAAGCAGTATTATAGTAGTTATATTCTTGTACATAGGAGCAGTATTATAGTAGTTATTATAGTAGTTATATTCTTGTACATAGGAGGCAGTATTATAGTAGTTATTATAGTAGTTATATTCTTGTACATAGGAGGCAGTAATATAGTAGTTATATTGCTGTACATAGGAGGCAGTATTATAGTAGTTATATTCTTGTACATAGGAGGCAGTAATATAGTAGTTATATTGCTGTACATAGGAGGCAGTATTATAGTAGTTATATTCTTGTACATAGGAGGCAGTATTATAGTAGTTATATTCTTGTACATAGGAGGCAGTATTATAGTAGTTATATTCTTGTACATAGGAGCAGTATTATAGTAGTTATATTCTTGTACATAGGAGCAGTATTATAGTAGTTATATTCTTGTACATAGGAGCAGTATTATAGTAGTTATATTCTTGTACATAGGAGCAGTATTATAGTAGTTATATTCCTGTACATAGGAGGCAGTATTATAGTAGTTATATTCTTGTACATAGGAGCAGTATTATAGTAGTTATATTCTTGTACATAGGAGCAGTATTATAGTAGTTATATTCTTGTACATAGGAGCAGTATTATAGTAGTTATATTCTTGTACATAGGAGCAGTATTATAATAGTTATATTCTTGTACATAGGAGCAGTATTATAGTAGTTATATTCTTGCACATAGGAGCAGTATTATAGTAGTTATATTCTTGTACATAGGAGCAGTATTATAGTAGTTATATTCTTGTACATAGGAGGCAGTATTATAGTAGTTATATTCCTGTACATAGGAGGCAGTATTATAGTAGTTATATTCTTGTACATAGGAGCAGTATTATAGTAGTTATATTCTTGTACATAGGAGCAGTATTATAGTAGTTATATTCTTGTACATAGGAGCAGTATTATAGTAGTTATATTCTTGTACATAGGAGGTAGCATTATAGTAGTTATATTCTTGTACATAGGAGCGGTATTATAGTAGTTATATTCCTGTACATAGGAGCAGTATTATAGTAGTTATATTCTTGTACATAGGAGCAGTATTATAGTAGTTATATTCTTGTACATAGGAGCAGTATTATAGTAGTTATATTCTTGTACATAGGAGCAGTATTATAGTAGTTATACTTTTGTACATAGGGGCAGTATTATAGTAGTTATATTCCTGTACATAGGAGCAGTATTATAGTAGTTATATTCTTGTACATAGGAGCAGTATTATAGTAGTTATATTCTTGTACATAGGAGGCAGTATTACAGTAGTTATGTTCTTGTACATAGAAGCAGTATTATAGTAGTTATATTCTTGTACATAGGAGCAGTATTATAGTAGTTATATTCTTGTACATAGGAGCAGTATTATAGTAGTTATATTCCTGTACATAGGAGCAGTATTATAGTAGTTATATTCTTGTACATAGGAGCAGTATTATAGTATTTATATTCTTGTACATAGGAGGGAGTATTATAGCAGTTATATTCTTGTAGGTAGGTTACTGCACATTATTATAGCAGTCATATTCATTACCTATATTGCAGGTGTATAACACATGATGGGTAAGGCAGTTATAATGTACAGTGAGATGTAATTGGGAATGTTTCATATTCATTTAATCTGCAGCAGAGAATAATGAACTTAATTAAACTTTATAATTAGAAATTCTTTATATAGCAGCAGGATTCATGCAGCATCTTTGGCTCGGAATCCTTTATCTCCTGGATCAGGATGTGCAGATGATGAGCATTGTAGTCGTCCTCGCTGTCTATCGCCTCATCTTATTGCCTGCAGTGATAATGTTGCTGGTGGAACATATCTGCACTGTCAGGACAGGCTCCATCTCGTTATCATAAATCATGTAGAGATCTCAATGATCAAAGTCCACAGGGGTAATGCCATGATTTTACCTAGAATTGCTGCCCTGGAGCCACGGCCTAGGAGTCTGCAGGGTGCACTTCCTTCATCTTTAGAGGTCATCACCAATTGCAAGATCTCTGCTTGTTGTCAGTGAGCTGGAAAATTCCTGGTTACATCCAGAAGCTGAAATCCTGTACGGACCTAATACTTCTCACATCTGAGGGTTTGTTACAATTGTGTCAAGTCTATACAGCCCTCTATTACCAATGGTATGGGGGAGGGATGGGGTAACGGCGCACTATGTTCTTAACGCTCACGCCATTTCTAAGCTAGAGACGAAACCTCTGAGCGGCAGTAGTGTTGCGAACCTCGGGCTCGTCCTGCAGACAGATATTTATTCTCCGGAACGATGCGCTACAATGGAGGCCGTGATTTGCTACAAAGGAAAGGTTAGCCGGCTGAGCGGTCGGGTGTAATTGTCGCCCGCCTCTCGCTATTTACAGCTCAGATGGCTCGTTTTTATAACAGACAACAGCGTGAGACGGGAGACAGCGAGGACGCCAAAAATAAAATTATCATCAGTGTTTGCCCTTTAAGAAGAGGGAAATAGAAAAGAGACTTTCTTTATTGTCATTACAGGTGAAGGCGAGAAGTAAATCTCCGCTCGGCATTTAAAAGAATGACAATGACATTGGCGCGGGGCGCTAATTGGCTTCTATTAAGGAGGTAGCGATTCGGTAATAAACGGCGTGACAGCTTCTGCGGATGACGCAGGACAGGACGAGCTGTCCGGGAGTGAATCATTCACACAGGCGCTGGTTACAGTACATGAAGACAGGGAGCGGGATAACAAGTCTCTGCCTCGTCCCGCGGTTTGACAGGCGGTTTTACCCTGTCATGGCGGCATGAGCCGGAACCCATCACATCCGGTGTAACCTTTATCAGCCGGGGCTGGAATCAAACGCTGTCTAATAAGGGCTAAGTAGTGTCTGGGTACGCGGGCTCAGAGCTATGAGAGGTACATGACACATGTGAAACCCATAAGAGGCGAAAAGGCCGACCGTGTCACCCGACAGCGCAATGGCTAATACGAAGAAAGAAAAAAAATCCTCATCTGTTGCATATAGACAAAGCGCTAAAATCAATATGTGATCGCCTGAGATAAGAGAAGGTCGCCATTTCTTCGAAACCGCAGAGCAAAACACAAATGCTAATCAGACAACATACCGTAAATCTCCAAATCTCCGCAGGCTTAAAGGGGATCTCCACTACGAACTAAATACATACTGTTAGTACCACTCCTTGGGCGATTTCCCGGGTTAATTTGCATATCAATAAAATAATTTTTTAAAGAAAATAAAAGCACCCAGAGCTATTCTACTGCTATATTGCGGACATGCTAGCGGCGATCTAGCCGTGCATGTCCACAGCTCTATTGGGTCAAATGCCGTGACAGAATCCCTTTAAGGCTGCATTCACGGACCGTTTGATACCGGACTGGCACCCAGCTTAGTGCAGGAGTGCACGGCATCATACATTCCTATGACGCCGTGCGCTTCCTGCTGCCGGCGCTGCACAGTAATACACTCCTATGATCTATACGAGTGTACTGCTGTACTGTGGCTGCAGCAGGAAGCGCACGGTGTCATAGTAACGAATGGCGCCGTGCGCTCCTGCAGCAAGCAGGGTGCCAGTCCGGTATCACACGGTCTGTGCTCCACGGACGTGTGAATGCAGCCAAAAGGGGTATTCCCATCCTTCTTACTGTCCAGCGATCACCAATGAGTTCAATGTGGCTGCTCTGAATCTGCAAATGGGGGTTACAGTTTGCCCCCGGTCTACAGAGACATCAGTGCCCCAGAGCTGGGACCCCCACCTGACGCAAATATGCCCTGAATGTTCAAGCTGGGCACACCCCTGTTCTTTGTAAGGCCAATTATATAGTGACACCTGCAGTTTAATGTTGGTACTGCACCCGCAGGACAATTTTTCGGCGCAGTGAGTTTTAGACACTGATTTCATGATATTCTATTAATTAGAGAAATACTAATAATAAACTATTTGCCCCAGAATTGTCTTGGTTCACACTTACCTGCAGGGAACCTTTGTGCGATCGGCCACCATAGTCCACTGCTGCTGGTTTGTAGACACCTCGATGTAGTAGCTGTAACTGCGGTCGTCGCAATCCCACAGCAATAATCTATGAAAAAAAGATGGAGGCTGATTAGTCAGTGACCACTCTGAAGGACAGAGACATCAGTGGGGGTATGGTACATTGTATCGATGTATCGCTGTGTTACATTGCACTGGACCGCCTGTAACACGTGATGTCACAATGAAGACTTAGAGGTGACTGCACTGTGCACAGCTCATGAACCGGATACAGGAAGTAAAGGTGGACAACACCGAAGGGCGTCAACACCGAAGGGCGTCAACACCGAAGGGCGTCAACACCGAAGGTCGTCAACACCGAAGGTCGTCAACACCGAAGGGCGTCAACACCGAAGGGCGTCAACACCGAAGAGGGCAGAGCTAAGTCAGCATGGCATCACCTGTAACCCAGCAACCACCCTTACCGCCTCCACCACCCCTTACATTCCCAACATCACCTGTAACACCGCCACCATCTGTAACATTCTCTATACCACCCATAAAATTCCCAACGCCACCTGTAAAACCCCCAACAATTTTTAACACCACCAGTAAGATCTCTACCACCTGTACAATCTTCTCACCACCCGTAACATTCCCAACACCACCTGTAACACCGCCACTACCCATAACATTCCCAACACCACCTGTAACACCGCCACTACCCGTAACATTCCCAGCACACCCCTAACACCGCCACTACCCGTAACATTCCCAACACCACCTGTAACACCGCCACTACCCGTAACATTCCCAACACCACCTGTAATGCCTCCACACCCGTAACATTCCCAACACCACCTGTAACACCGCCACTACCCATAACATTTCCAACACCACCTGTAACACCGCCACTACCCGTAACATTCCCAGCACACCCCTAACACCGCCACTACCTGTAACATTCCCAGCACACCCCTAACACCGCCACTACCCGTAACATTCCCAACACCACCTGTAACACCGCCACTACCCGTAACATTCCCAGCACACCCCTAACACCGCCACTACCCGTAACATTCCCAACACCACCTGTAACACCGCCACTACCCGTAACATTCCCAGCACACCCCTAACACCGCCACTACCCGTAACATTCCCAACACCACCTGTAACACCGCCACTACTCGTAACATTCCCAGCACACCCCTAACACCGCCACTACCCATAACATTCCCAACACCACCTGTAACACCGCCACTACCCATAACATTCCCAACACCACCTGTAACACCGCCACTACCCGTAACATTCCCAACACCACCTGTAACACCGCCACTACCCGTAACATTCCCAACACCACCTGTAACACCGCCACTACCCATAACATTCCCAACACCACCTGTAACACCGCCACTACCCGTAACATTCCCAACACCACCTGTAACACCGCCACTACCCGTAACATTCCCAACACCGCCACTACTCGTAACATTCCCAACACCGCCACTACTCGTAACATTCCCAACACCACCTGTAACACCGCCACTACCCCTAACATTCCCAACACCACCTGTAATACAACGCCACTACCCGTAACATTCCCAACACCACCTGTAACACCGCCACTACCCGTAACATTCCCAACACCACCTGTAACAACGCCACTACCCGTAACATTCCCAACACCGCCACTACTCGTAACATTCCCAACACCACCTGTAACAACGCCACTACCCGTAACATTCCCAACACCGCCACTACCCCTAACATTCCCAACACCACCTGTAATACAACGCCACTACCAGTAACATTCCCAACACCACCTGTAACACTGCCACTACCGTAACATTCCCAACACCACCTGTAACACTGCCACTACCGTAACATTCCCAACACCACCTGTAACACAACGCACATAAATGCCGCCTCAACATTCCCAACACCACCTGCAGCCACACCGCATCACCGCCACTGTCGCACATTACCCACGCAATTACTGTAACACTGCCACTACCGTAACATTCCCAACACCACCTGTAACACAACGCCACTACCCCTAATATTCCCAACACCATTACCCATAACATTCCCAACACCACCTGTAAAACCGCCACTACCTGTAGGGTTCCCACCGCCACCACTCATATTATTACCACCACCTGTAGCATTGCTAACAGCTGTACCACTGCCACCGCCATCTGTACCACACCTCTACCACCTGTAACATTTCCAACACCACCTGTAACACTGCCACTACCCGTAACATTCCCAGCACACCCCTAACACCGCCACTACCCGTAACATTCCCAACACCACCTGTAACACTGCCACTACCCGTAACATTCCCAACACCACCTGTAGCACCGCCACCACTTGCAACATTGCTACTAAGTGTGACACCGCCACCGCCCGTATCACTGCGACCATCTGTAACAATGCACTACCCAGTGACCGTTCCTCTATTCCGTTATCAGCACCTGCTGCTCATACCACGTCTATCCACCGGTTATGGATGACTCCAACAGTTTGTGGCGTAACACAGGATAATATGTTAATGGCGATGCGGCTAATTACTGTACTCCACGGGATTCATTTGATCATCGGATCCACCGGGCGGCTTCAGATTCTGGTCTTCAAAAGAAAAATGGAGGGGAAGAAATAGACAGATGCCCAATGTGCTGGTTGGGCTTCAGAAGCAGTGAGGACGCAGCATCACATCATATGATTAGAAGGACGCTGCTTGTCTGGCCGCACTGACGGGATCGCTGCCAAGTAGCATTAAAGCCGCTTTGTAAATGGTTCAGTCCAGACTCTGATCACACATTAAAGGCAGCAGTCTGTGACAAGGGGGGCCACAAACAATGGCGGCTGCAGAGCCGACCAGGAATTTTCGCATATACCGAATCAGGAGATTCCTTATCTGGTTTCTGCGCTATTCCTCTGTAGACACGAGGGGCCACTGGAATAATGGCGCTAACAAATATATCGGAGGCAAAAATGGCGCAAACTACATCTGACCAAAATGGTGCATAGAAAAACATACTACGGTTTTCTTTATGCCGTCTAACGGCTGCGAAAAAATGGTGCACGCCCCTGGACCCTCCTCAGGATTGAGGAAGAAGATGCAAAATGTGTCTCTCGAAACACTTGATGCGTCCGCCTTGCGACTGTGACGCGCTTTTATCTGCACGGAGCGGGGCGGTGGCGATCATCTGGTGCCCAATAATGTTGCCCTGTCAATGAACTTCAGTGTTGAACCTCGTGTTTACTGTAGTTTTAGTGTGTACGAGGAGAGATGCGATGGTCTGCGGGGACCGCCGCACTTAACCGTTGAGCGCTGTGAATTTATTCTCCGGATGCGTCGCCCCGGCCAAGATTCTGCCAGTTACCTCCATGAATATTCAGGACCTCGCATCTGACAGAAGGGCCAAGTGCCGCCGTGCGATCTGTAATCCTTCACAATATATTCAGCGCGGGTCTGCGGGGAATTCACCAGCGGACGCTGGAATAAACCGCGCATCGAATGACGATTGTATTGTGATGGGTTGGGCCCACGGTCAGAGCCGGCGAGGTGTCTGCTGCCATAATATGAGTTGTCACAGCCACGCCCCCGTGATTAGGGTTAATAAGCAGTGATAGGAGAGGGTGTCGCAACCGCGTCCACGTTATCAGGGTAGTAAACAGTAAAGAGAGTGGTTGTCACAGCTCCGCCCATGTTATAAGAGTCAGCTATAGTGCTATCAGAGGTTGTCAGAGCCCCGCCCATGTTTCCAGGGTCAGTATGTAATATGAGAGGTTGTCAGAGCCTCGCCCATGTTTCCAGGGTCAATACGTAATAATATGAGAGGTTGTCAGAGCCCCGCCGATGTTTCCAGGGTCAGTATGTAATAATATGAGAGGTTGTCAGAGCCCCGCCCATGTTTCCAGGGTCAATATGTAATAATATGAGAGGTTGTCACAACCCCTTCCATGTTATCAGGGTCAGTAAGCAGTAAAGAGAGTGGTTGTCACAGATTCGCCCTTGTTTCCAGGGTCAGTATGTAGCAATGAGAGTGGTTGTCACAGCTCCGCCCATGTTATTAGAGTCAGCTATAGTGCTATTAGAGGTTGTCAGAGCCCCGCTCATGTTTCCAGGCTCAGTAGTTAATAATATGAGAGGTTGTCAGAGCTCCGCCCATGTTTCCAGGGTCAGTATGTAATAATATGAGGTTGTCAGAGCCCCGCCCATGTTTCCAGGGTCAGTATGTAATAATATGAGAGGTTGTCAGAGCTCCACCCATGTTTCCAGGGTCAGTATGTAATAATATGAGAGGTTGTCAGAGCTCCGCCCATGTTTCCAGGGTCAGTATGTAATAATATGAGAGGTTGTCAGAGCCCCGCACATGTTTCCAGGGTCAATACGTAATAATATGAGAGGTTGTCACAGATTCGCCCTTGTTTCCAGGGTCAGTATGTAGCAATATGAGAGGTTGTCACAGCTCCGCCCATATTATTAGTCAGCTATAGTGCTATTAGAGGTTGTCAGAGCCCCTCTCATGTTTCCAGGGTCAGTATGTAATAATATGAGAGGTTGTCAGAGCCCCGCCCATGTTTCCAGGGTCAGTATGTAATAATATGAGAGGTTGTCAGAGCCCCGCCCATGTTTCCAGGCTCAGTAGTTAAATATATGAGAGGTTGTCAGAGCTCCGCCCATGTTTCCAGGGTCAGTATGTAATAATATGAGGTTGTCAGAGCCCCGCCCATGTTTCCAGGGTCAGTATGTAATAATATGAGAGGTTGTCAGAGCCCCGCCCATGTTTTTAGGCTCAGTAGTTAATAATATGAGAGGTTGTCAGAGCCCTGCCCATGTTTCCAGGGTCAGTATGTAATAATATGAGAGGTTGTCAGAGCCCCTGCCATGTTTCCAGGGTCAGTATGTAATAATATGAGAGGTTGTCAGAGCCCCACCCATGTTTCCAGGGTCAGTATGTAATATGAGAGGTTGTCAGAGCCCCGCCCATGTTTTTAGGCTCAGTATGTAATAATATGAGAGGTTGTCAGAGCCCCGCCCATGTTTCCAGGGTCAGTATGTAATATGAGAGGTTGTCACAGGCCTGCCCATGTTTCCAGGGTCAGTATGTAATAATATGAGAGGTTGTCAGAGCCCCTGCCATGTTTCCAGGGTCAGTATGTAATAATATGAGAGGTTGTCAGAGCCCCACCCATGTTTCCAGGGTCAGTATGTAATATGAGAGGTTGTCAGAGCCCCTGCCATGTTTCCAGGGTCAGTATGTAATAATATGAGAGGTTGTCAGAGCCCCACCCATGTTTCCAGGGTCAGTATGTAATATGAGAGGTTGTCAGAGCCCCGCCCATGTTTCCAGGGTCAGTATGTAATAATATGAGAGGTTGTCAGAGCCCCGCCCATGTTTCCAGGGTCAGTATGTAATATGAGAGGTTGTCACAGGCCTGCCCATGTTACTTGGCTCATACTCCCATCAATATTCTCAGATAATTCCCCTATTAAGAAGCGATTAATATTTCCTCTCCTGTAGGTTTGATGTTTTCTACGGCCGATAATCTGGGACAAACAGAATCTGACCCTGAACTGACGGCGATTAAATGAATTTACAGGATATAAAAGACAATAAGATACAAATTAGAGAAACCAAATCAAACACAATAAACATAAACCAGCTGAATCCCATCCTCTGCCGGTTGTCGGCGCGGACCCTGGGGACATCGCTCTACAGCTCCCCTCATTTACACGTGTGCGGAGGTGGGGGGGCAGCGGCCGTACAGTTATATAATCAGACGGCATGTATTCATGCAGAACCTTTACATATGCATCAGGATGGAGCAGAGCCGAGCGCCCCCGCACCCCTCATGTTTACACCACCACGCAGCGTCTGGTCCGGCTAATGAGACCGCCAATTACAAAGACAGCAGAGGGGATGGAGGGCTAAAGAGGGATGTAAGGGAACGCCCCCTTCCCACCAGCAAAACACCCTGAGACTGAGAGCAAACACAGTGATCACTGCTCCCTGTACTGTGGAGGAGATCACTGCATGTAAATGTGTCTCCTCCACTGAGCGAGCAGATGACAATCAGCTGTTCCTCGGAGCGTGTTCTATGTCTGCAGAAACCATATTCTGGTAACGCCCCCACTGCTCACCTGTCAGGAGTACCCTGATGTGTGAACGTCTGATGAAGAACAAAACTCATCGCCCACAATGTAAACAGGAGACCCATGATGTATGCAGATGTAGCAGAGCTTAACGGGCACCTGCAGTCCTATGTAACTCCACAGATAACATAGTGATAGCTCTCTGAGTACAGATAATGCAGTAGATGTCACCTGCAGTCCTATGTAACACCACAGATAACACAGTGATAACTCTCTGAGTACAGATAATGTAGTAGATGTCACCTGCAGTCCTATGTAACACCCCAGATAACACAGTGATAACTCTCTGAGTATAGATAATGTAGTAGATGTCACCTGCAGTCCTATGTAACACCACAGATAGCACAGTGATAACTCTCTGAGTACAGATAATGTAGTAGATGTCACCTGCAGTCCTATGTAACACCACAGATAACACAGTGATATCTCTCTGATTACAGATAATGTAGTAGATGTCACCTGCAGTCCTATGTAACACCACAGATAACACAGTGATAACTCTCTGAGTACAGATAACGTAGTAGATGTCACCTGCAGTCCTATGTAACACCACAGATAACACAGTGATAACTCTCTGAGTACAGATAATGTAGTAGATGTCACCTGCAGTCCTATGTAACACCACAGATAACACAGTGATAACTCTCTGAGTACAGATAATGTAGTAGATGTCACCTGCAGTCCTATGTAACACCACAGATAACACAGTGATAGCTCTCTGAGTACAGATAATGTAGTAGATGTCACCTGCAGTCCTATGTAACACCACAGATAACACAGTGATAACTCTCTGAGTACAGATAATGTAGTAGATGTCACCTGCAGTCCTATGTAACACCACAGATAACACAGTGATAACTCTCTGAGTACAGATAATGTAGTAGATGTCACCTGCAGTCCTATGTAACACCACAGATAACACAGTGATAACTCTCTGAGTACAGATAATGTAGTAGATGTCACCTGCAGTCCTATGTAACACCACAGATAACACAGTGATAACTCTCTGAGTACAGATAATGTAGTAGATGTCACCTGCAGTCCTATGTAACACCACAGATAACACAGTGATAGCTCTCTGAGTACAGATAATGTAGTAGATGTCACCTGCAGTCCTATGTAACACCACAGATAACACAGTGATAACTCTCTGAGTACAGATAATGTAGTAGATGTCACCTGCAGTCCTATGTAACACCACAGATAACACAGTGATAACTCTCTGAGTACAGATAATGTAGTAGATGTCACCTGCAGTCCTATGTAACACCACAGATAACACAGTGATAACTCTCTGAGTACAGATAATGTAGTAGATGTCACCTGCAGTCCTATGTAACACCACAGATAACACAGTGATAACTCTCTGAGTACAGATAATGTAGTAGATGTCACCTGCAGTCCTATGTAACACCACAGATAACACAGTGATAACTCTCTGAGTACAGATAATGTAGTAGATGTCACCTGCAGTCCTATGTAACACCACAGATAACACAGTGATAACTCTCTGAGTACAGATAATGTAGTAGATGTCACCTGCAGTCCTATGTAACACCACAGATAACACAGTGATAACTCTCTGAGTACAGATAATGTAGTAGATGTCACCTGCAGTCCTATGTAACACCACAGATAACACAGTGATATCTCTCTGAGTACAGATAATGTAGTAGATGTCACCTGCAGTCCTATGTAACACCACAGATAACACAGTGATAACTCTCTGAGTACAGATAATGTAGTAGATGTCACCTGCAGTCCTATGTAACACCACAGATAACACAGTGATAACTCTCTGAGTACAGATAATGTAGTAGATGTCACCTGCAGTCCTATGTAACACCACAGATAACACAGTGATAGCTCTCTGAGTACAGATAATGTAGTAGATGTCACCTGCAGTCCTATGTAACACCACAGATAACACAGTGATAACTCTCTGAGTACAGATAATGTAGTAGATGTCACCTGCAGTCCTATGTAACACCACAGATAACACAGTGATAACTCTCTGAGTACAGATAATGTAGTAGATGTCACCTGCAGTCCTATGTAACACCACAGATAACACAGTGATAACTCTCTGAGTACAGATAATGTAGTAGATGTCACCTGCAGTCCTATGTAACACCACAGATAACACAGTGATAACTCTCTGAGTACAGATAATGTAGTAGATGTCACCTGCAGTCCTATGTAACACCACAGATAACACAGTGATAACTCTCTGAGTACAGATAATGTAGTAGATGTCACCTGCAGTCCTATGTAACACCACAGATAACACAGTGATAACTCTCTGAGTACAGATAATGTAGTAGATGTCACCTGCAGTCCTATGTAACACCACAGATAACACAGTGATAACTCTCTGAGTACAGATAATGCAGTAGATGTCACCTGCAGTCCTATGTAACACCACAGATAACACAGTGATAACTCTCTGAGTACAGATAATGCAGTAGATGTCCCCTGCAGTCCTATGTAACACCACAGATAACACAGTGATATCTCTCTGAGTACAGATAATGTAGTAGATGTCACCTGCAGTCCTATGTAACACCACAGATAACACAGTGATAACTCTCTGAGTACAGATAATGTAGTAGATGTCACCTGCAGTCCTATGTAACACCACAGATAACACAGTGATATCTCTCTGAGTACAGATAATGTAGTAGATGTCACCTGCAGTCCTATGTAACACCACAGATAACACAGTGATATCTCTCTGAGTACAGATAATGTAGTAGATGTCACCTGCAGTCCTATGTAACACCACAGATAACACAGTGATATCTCTCTGAGTACAGATAATGTAGTAGATGTCACCTGCAGTCCTATGTAACACCACAGATAACACAGTGATATCTCTCTGAGTACAGATAATGCAGTAGATGTCACCTGCAGTCCTATGTAACACTACAGATAACACAGTGATAACTCTCTGAGTACAGATAATGTAGTAGATGTCACCTGCAGTCCTATGTAACACTACAGATAACACAGTGATCACTCTCTGAGTACAGATAATGTAGTAGATGTCACCTGCAGTCCTATGTAACACCACAGATAACACAGTGATATCTCTCTGAGTACAGATAATGCAGTAGATGTCACCTGCAGTCCTATGTAACAAAACATATTTTATTGAGTTGTGCTCCATGACACAGTCAGCACTGCTGTACCGTGACCGGGGGGCGGGGTCGCTCTCTGCGCTGTGCCGCCGCTGCTATTATCTCTGGGAACGTTCCACTTCACTGGGTTATAAAGTACAAGTGCAATATAAATTCCGCTATTTACATTCATTACAGTCGCACTTTTATCACCGGGAGGCGCGCACAGCGGAGCTGAGTTGTACCGCGGTTTATGTGGCCACTTATCCCGGGAAGAAGCTTCCACTAAGTGTTTGATGTCGGTGAGCTGCGCTCCTAAATTGTCGTTGGCGGCAGAGCCGCGGATAATGGACACGTCCTGCACTAAATCTCCCCGAAAAGGCGAGTGTAGAAATGTCGGAGCTAGAGGCGCACTAGACGAGCGCAGCGTGCAGGCCCTGTCCATCGGGGGCGTCCCCATCTGAGGCCGATTTCGGAACAAATCGTAACCGTTCCTGCCGCAGCAGCTCGGGTCGCCACCCGGACGGTATTGTAGTGGCCCTGCTGGTGCCGGTATCTTCCTACGACTGCTACTAATGAGCACTTCCATTGCTCTATTATTATTCTAATTGGGGGGCACTAATGGGGGGCATTATTCTAACTGGAGGCACTAATGGGGGGCATTATTCTAACTGGGGGCACTAATGGGGGCATTATTCTAATTGGGGGGCATTATTCTAACTGGGGGCACTAATGGGGGGCATTATTCTTACTGGGGGCACTAATGGGGGCAGTATTCTAACTGGAGGCACTAATGGGGGGCAGTATTCTAATTGGGGGCACTAATGGGGGCAGTATTCTAACAGGGGGCACTAATGGGGGCATTATTCTAACTGGGTGGACTAATGGGGGCATTATTCTAACTGGGGGCACTAATGGGGGCAATATTCTAACTGGGGGCACTAATGGGGGCATTATTCTAACTGGGGGCACTAATGGGGGCATTATTCTAACTGGGGGCACTAATGGGGGCATTATTCTAACTGGGTGGACTAATGGGGGCATTATTCTAACTGGGGGCACTAATGGGGGCAATATTCTAACTGGGGGCACTAATGGGGGCATTATTCTAACTGGGGGCACTAATGGGGGCATTATTCTAACTGGGGGCACTAATGGGGGCATTATTCTAACTGGGGGCACTAATGGGGGGCATTATTCTAACTGGAGGCACTAATGGGGGGCATTATTCTAACTGGGGGCACTAATGGGGGGCATTATTCTAACTGGGGGCACTATTCTAACAGGGGGCACTAATGGGGGCATTATTCTAATTGGGGGCACTAATGGGGGGCATTATTTTAACTGGGGCACTAATGGGGGCATTATTCTGACTGGGGGCACTAATGGGGGGCATTTTTCTAACAGGGGGCACTAATTGGGGCAATATTCTTACTGGGGGGCACTAATTGGAGGCATTATTTGTACTGGGGCGCTATTGGGGCATTATTTGTACTGGGGCACTAATGGGGGGCATTACTATTACTGGGGGGCACTAATGGGGGCATTACTATTACTGGGGGGCACTAATGGGGGAATTACTATTACTGGGGGGCACTAATGGGGGCACTACTATTACTGGGGGGCACTAATGGGGGAATTACTATTACTGGGGGGCACTAATGGGGGCATTACTATTACTGGGGGGCACTAATGGGGGTATTACTATTACTGGGGGGCACTCTTGGGGGCATTATTTGTACTGGGGGGCACTAACGGGCCCATTACTAATACTGGGGGGCACTAATGAGGGCAGTATTAATTCTGAGGGGCGCTGATGGGGGCATTACCATTAGGGTCCATTCACACGTCAGTATTTTTACCCTTCCAGATAAACACGTTCAGTTTTTTTGCGGATCCGTTTTTCTGTACAACCTTCCGTTTTTGTACTAAAGTGCATCCGAATCCGTTCCGTGTTTCCGTTTTTCCGTCTCAAAACAGAAAGCACATGGCACAGAGGGCTGGGTTAAATTTTTTTTTTGTTTCCTGTAAACGGATCCGCAAAATCGGATGACATTTGGATGGTTTTGTGCATGTCATCCGCATTTTTGCGGATCCATTGACTTGAATGGACAACGGACCCGAAAAACGGACAGAAAGTAGGACAAGCTTAATTTTTTTCAGGATCCGCATCCTGGAAAAAACGGAAACGGAACGGATTCCGTGATTCGGACAGCACCATGATTGGTGTCCGCATTTTTGCGGAGGCAATTGAAATGAATGGATCCAGAAAAACGTTCCGATTTAATTCGGAATGGAAACGGAGTGTAAAAACGGATGTGTGAATGGACCCTTATTGGGAGTCACAGTATGATAGCGACTTAACACCTCGTGTTAAACCACACCCACAACCACACCTCCTTTATTTTTTGTTGGGAAAGCTGCAGCAGATGAGCGGGAGTCACATGACGGGCTGTGATTACAGAGCCGGTTATTATATGAGGCCGGACGCTGCGCTCCCCGGGGATCCGCCGATGTGCCGCTCTCTTGTCCACTGGGCACACAGGAGGAGAGGGAACATTGGTGTACGCAGCGGGAGCATTTCCTGCCACCACCAGTGTGAACAGAGCCCTACCTGGGCAGTAAGAGCAATCATCTGCAGGGGCAGGTGGCAGAGGAGAAGTACCAGCGCACGGCGCCGCTGATCTCTGGATATTACACATTACTCTGATCCAGCAGCTTTCTCTGTCACCCGCGGGTTGTCACTCTGCTTTACCGTATTATAGTTACCCCTCCCCCGCTCCAACCCCCCAGCGTTACACAAAAAGTACATTACATGTAAACTGTCCCTGAGGTCACAGCCAGTCCCACAGTCCTGACACCTGCGGTCAATACTCGCATCATGTCAGCTGTGAGATGCTCTGCAGACATGTTACTATAGCAGAAGACACCAGTGAGATGCTCGGCAGACATGTTACTATAGCAGAAGACACCAGTGAGATGCTCTGCAGACATGTTACTATAGCAGAAGACGCCAGTGAGATGTTCTGCAAACATACCACTATAGCAGCAGACACTGGTGAGATGTTCTGCAAACATACCACTATAGCAGCAGACACTGGTGAGATGTTCTGCAAACATACCACTATAGCAGATGGCATTTAAATGTTCTGCAGTCCTGTTACTATAGCAGCAGTGGTGAGATGTTCTGCAGTCCTGTTACTATAGCAGCAGTGGTGAGATGTTCTGCAGTCCTGTTACTATAGCAGTGGACCGTGTTCAGGTATTCTGGAGACATCTTACGACAGTGCCAGACATTGATGAGATGTTCTGCAGTCCTGTTGCTATAGCAGCAGTGGTGAGATGTTCTGCAGTCCTATTAGTATAGCAGCAGACTAAGGTGAGATGTTCTGCAGTCCTATTAGTATAGCAGCAGATGTTGGTGAGATGTTCTGCAGTCCTATTAGTATAGCAGCAGACTAAAGTTTTTATCCGGTATTGAGATCCTCTGCAAGTGTGAAAGCAGCGGACGCGGCTGCCATTCCTTCCCTTACACTCATTGTCCTTTTCACTTCAGTCACATGGACGGGATCAGTATATACAGGGTGACAACCTCCACACGAGATGCACTAAAGGCACCCAGCTTGCCTAGACTCTGAGATGACCCCTGCCCATGTACCCTGGTATAACGCGGCTAATATACGTCCTTCAGGACCCACGGACTAGCCTACAGGAGCTGAGCTGGCTAGATCAGCCGATACCCATCTTGCCCCGAATCCTGAATGTCATCTCTGATCGAGTACTTCTGTATCATGAGGAACTGCAATGAGGGCTATATCACGTCGGACCATCACGTCGGACTCAGCTTTTCCAGAGTCCTGAATTATTAGGACATCCTTATCTGATCCTGTACTGCTGCATTTTAGAAGTCTAGGAAAGCTGGGTGACCCCTCATGAGATCCACCTGCCACACTGGTTGCCACCCAGCTTTCCCAGAGGCAGATTTACATAAGACATCGGAGAACGAAGTCTGCGGCAGCTCGGCACAAGAGGACCATTCAAGGACTGGAGGCTACTGGGAATTTCTAGAGTTTTGGAGGAAATTCTCTGAAATCGGAGTCCTAAATGTAAAATTAAACTGTAGCAGCAGACTGTGCAGGGTATGGAGATGAATTACAGCAGAAAATGAGAAGTAATACGGCAGCGCCTATCTCTGCCACAATTAGAATAAGTGACTATCTCTCCCCCCCCCAATAATATTCACAGATCTCACCGACAAAACCTCTGCAAATTAACAGCAAACGTGCTGCACACAGCAGACTAAAGTGAGATGTTCTGCAGTCCTATTAGTATAGCAGCAGACTAAGGTGAGATGTTCTGCAGTCCTATTAGTATAGCAGCAGACTAAAGTGAGATGTTCTGCAGTCCTATTAGTATAGCAGCAGACATTGGTGAGATGTTCTGCAGTAATAACAGTATAGCAGGAGATGTTGGTGAGATGTTCTGCAGTCCTATTAGTATAGCAGCAGACTAAAGTGAGATGTTCTGCAGTCCTATTAGTATAGCAGCAGGCTAAAGTGAGATGTTCTGCAGTCCTATTAGTATAGCAGCAGATGTTGGTGAGATGTTCTGCAGTCTTATTAGTATAGCAGCAGACATTGGTGAGATGTTCTGCAGTCCTATCAGTATAGCAGCAGATATGTGTGAGATGTTCTGCAGTCCTATTAGTATAGCAGCAGATGTTGGTGAGATGTTCTGCAGTCCTATTAGTATAGCAGCAGACATTGGTGAGATGTTCTGCAGTCCTATTAGTATAGCAGCAGACATTGGTGAGATGTTCTGCAGTCCTATTAGTCTAGCAGCAGATGTTGGTGAGATGTTCTGCAGTCCTATTAGTATAGCAGCAGATGTTGGTGAGATGTTCTGCAGTACTATTAGTATAGCAGCAGATGTTGGTGAGATGTTCTGCAGTCCTATTAGTATAGCAGCAGACGTTGGTGAGATGTTCTGCAGTCCTATTAGTATAGCAGCAGACATTGGTGAGATGTTATGCAGTCCTCTTATTACCACGGTGCGATACTCTGCAGCCCTCACCTGATAGAGCCAATCATGTATGGCTGCGCCAGCTGGACGACGATGGCCCCGCTCCCCAGCTGGTGACAGGTGTACCCCGAGTCCCAGTCGTAATTCCTCGTGTCTCCGTTTAGCAGAGCGTTGCGGCTGCGGCTCACGCCCTCGATCACGCTGGCGCATTCTGCGATGGTGGCGACGTTCTCTGCGGGGACTGGACGACACAGACGTTATTAGGATCGGGGCAGTAACACAATACATTATATAGGGGGTGCATTATATCATCGGGGGGGGGGGGGCACAGGGAACAATGTAGCAACTTGTGGCCTTTATCTCCATGGCAACCAGATTCCCACAGCAACAAAGTATCAGCTCTCATCAGGCTGAGAGGAGTCACATATGTGCCGCTCAGAACTCCCTGACATGAGGGGGCGGGGCTACCGGGGCGGAAAACGAAAAACCGCCATCGCTCGCAGTGGTCGTAATGTACAAGCCAGTGCAATCAGGACCCCTCCGGAGAGATCGGACACTTACCTGAGCAAACCCCTCTATAGACTGATTTACAGATAAGATAAGAGGCCAACCAAGAACCGCACCTGCTGCTCTGACCTTTCCCCATGCTTTGCACTGCAGCTCTGCTTCATTAGCGCAAAGGTTGGTGACTCCAGCTTAACAGCATTGCCAACTGTATCCTCTCTGCTTAGCAGCTCAGATTGCTGCTGTCTCTTCCCCTTGCTTTACACTGCAACTCTGCTCCATTGCAGCCAGCGCCAAGCAGTGACTCCAGCTTAGCTGCACTGTCTATTGGAGAGGGAGGTGGTCAGAAATCCACCTTCTGCTTCACCAGGAATTGTGGGAGCCCCCCAGGAAGGTGGAGATGTGCATTATGGGAGTCCCCCTTCCTGGGGAGGTGGAGCTGTGCATTATGGGAGTCCCCCTTCCTGGGAAGGTGGAGATGTGCATTATGGGAGTCACCCTTCCTGGGCAGGAGGAGATGTGCATTATGGGAGTCCCCCTTTCTGGGCAGGTGGAGATGTGCATTATGGGAGTCCCCCTTCCTGGGCAGGTGGAGATGTGCATTATGGGAGTCCCCCTTTCTGGGCAGGTGGAGATGTGCATTATGGAAGTCCCCCTTCCTGGGCAGGTGGAGATGTGCATTATGGGAGTCCCCCTTCCTGGGCAGGTGGAGATGTGGATTATGGAAGTCCCCCAGGAAGGTGGAGATGTGCATTATGGGAGTCCCCCTTCCTGAGCAGGTGGAGCTGTGTATTATAGGAGTCCCCCTTCCTGGGCAGGTGGAGATGTGCATTATGGGAGTCCCCCTTCCTGGGGAGGTGGAGATGTGCACTATGGGAGTCCCCTTCCTGGGCAGGTGGAGATGTGGATTATGGAGTCCCTTCCTGGGCAGGTGGAGATGTGCATTATGGGAGTCCCCCTTCCTGGGCAGGTAGAGATGTGCATTATGGAAGTCCCCCTTTCTGGGCAGGTAGAGATGTGCATTATGGGAGTCCCCCTTCCTGGGCAGGTGGAGATGTGCATTATGGAAGTCCCCCTTCCTGGGCAGGTGGAGATGTGCATTATGGGAGTCCCCCTTCCTGGGCAGGTAGAGATGTGCATTATGGGAGTCCCCCTTCCTGGGCAGGTGGAGATGTGCATTATGGAAGTCCCCCTTTCTGGGGAGGTGGAGATGTGCATTATGGGAGCCCCCTTCCTGGGCAGGTGGAGATGTGGATTATGGGAGCCCCCTTTCTGGGCAGGTGGAGATGTGGATTATGGGAGCCCCCTTTCTGGGCAGGTGGAGCTGTGCATTATGGGAGTCCCCCTTCCTGGGCAGGTGGAGATGTGCATTATGGGAGTCACCCTTCCTGGGCAGGTGGAGATGTGGATTATGGGAGCCCCCCTTCTTGGGCAGGTGGAGATGTGCATTATGGGAGTCCCCCTTTCTGGGCTGGTGGAGATGTGGATTATGGGAGTCCCTCTTCCTGGGCAGGTGGAGATGTGCATTATGGGAGCCCCCTTTCTGGGCAGGTAGAGATGTGCATTATGTAAGTCCCCCTTCCTGGGCAGGTGGAGATGTGCATTATGGAAGTCCCCCTTCCTGGGCAGGTGGAGCTGTGCATTATGGGAGTCCCTCTTCCTGGGCAGGTGGAGATGTGCATTATGGGAGTCCCCCTTCCTGGGCAGGTAGAGATGTGCATTATGGAAGTCCCCCTTTCTGGGGAGGTGGAGATGTGCATTATGGGAGCCCCCTTCCTGGGCAGGTGGAGATGTGGATTATGGGAGCCCCCTTTCTGGGCAGGTGGAGATGTGGATTATGGGAGCCCCCTTTCTGGGCAGGTGGAGCTGTGCATTATGGGAGTCCCCCTTCCTGGGCAGGTGGAGATGTGCATTATGGGAGTCACCCTTCCTGGGCAGGTGGAGATGTGGATTATGGGAGCCCCCCTTCTTGGGCAGGTGGAGATGTGCATTATGGGAGTCCCCCTTTCTGGGCTGGTGGAGATGTGGATTATGGGAGTCCCTCTTCCTGGGCAGGTGGAGATGTGCATTATGGGAGTCCCCCTTCCTAAGCAGGTGGAGATGTGCATTATGGGAGCCCCCTTTCTGGGCAGGTGGAGCTGTGCATTATGGGAGTCCCCCTTCCTGGGCAGGTGGAGATGTGGATTATGCGAGCCCCCTGGGCAGGTGGAGCTGTGGATTATGCGAGCCCCCTGGGCAGGTGGAGCTGTGCATTATGGGAGTCCCCCTTCCTGGGCAGGTGGAGCTGTGCATTATGGGAGCCCCGTTCCTGGGCAGGTGGAGCTGTGCATTATGGGAGCCCCCCTCCCATATATCGGATGACTATTTCTTACCTATCAGTCCTTGCTCCAGGGTGAAGGTCTTGTGGGTGAACATGCACTCGAAGGCCACCAGGTGGAAGACTTTATTGACGGTGTTGTGGGTCCCCACGATCCGAACGTATCTGAAAGACACAGGGGCCCGACAATAAACATGGCGCTCACGTTAACCCTTACAACACCTGCCGCATGGTCACCTACGTCCGCCATTATCAGAGGGGTTAAGGAGCCACCTCTAAGGGGTGGGAGCTTCAACTGGACCAGCAGGGGGCAGATTTCTGAATGCAGCTCTGGATGTGACTACAGTAAATCCTCGTGATGGCCACATCAAGGAGACACGAGGTTCTCCGGCCTCTGCGGTCTGCAAACTAGCGAGGACAGCTCTGGTTGTGACTGGAGGAGGAAACAACCCAGCCGACATTCTGCAGAAAAGGGGTGAACCTTGCAAGAAGCCTTATATGCAACAGGAGTAGAATAATTGGAACGCTGCTTTCATGCAGTAGGAGTAAAAGATGAATAGTAGGGGCAGGAGTGAAATGCAGGGATTTGGAAGCTTTGTATGCAACAGGAGTAATAGAATTGTGAATGCAGCTGTGGATGTGGCTGAGTATAAGATATTTCACATCATTAACTGAAATGATGTATTTCATCAGCCTCCAGAGCTAAACTCACAATTCTGCAGGTTGAGAGCTGAATTTTCTGCTCATTTAGTGCCCTACACCAGGCTCGGTACAGTCATCTGGCGATACCAGATATGCATTATAGGAGCTCAGCTTAGCGGATCGGAGGGGGGGGGGGTGTAAACACGAGATGAGTAAAGGGTCACCTTGTTCACCCGATGATGAAGGGAACGCATCGCTCTGCTGTCCTATCTCTGCTCCACCTGCGCACGTCTCCTCTAATCAACCCAAGACGGAGCTTTAAATGAAACCAGGACACAAAGACAACAGGAGGAAGAGCAATTGGCCGGACTGCGCCTCAATGTGCGAGAGGAAGGTGACCCCTGGGGACGGAGAGCTGGGTGAGGGGCAGATGGAAAGTGACGGTACGGGAAAACGTACCCCACACCCCCCTCCAGTCTCCTTCATTCTACCCCATCGCCCTCATGTACGGTGGTGGGGGGTCCCTGACACCGGTCTCCGCATTTATGGAGTCTGAGCTCCTGAGGCCGCGGACATATCTCATCCAGAGCAGACGGTCACCTCCGCCATATATCAGCGCGCCGGGAACAAGTGACTGGACGGCCGCAAGATGGCTCCGCGGGAAGAAATAAACGGGATAGAAAGACGGCGTCATCATTACGGACCTGTCCACGCCCAACACCTCACCTCAGGTCTATCCCGTCATTATATCTGGGAAAGCTGGGTGATAAGGAATATGGCTGCTGATGTGGCGGCCTCCACCAGGGCTGTTACCCAGCTTTCCTAGAGTCCTGATCAGCACGCGGTGCAGTGGTCATCCAGCTCTCACAATGATACATCTGCCTAAGACGGATACTTTGTTGCCAAGGATGCAGTATTACGTTGTTTTTGCTGATCCACCGATACATTGTTGCTTCTCACGCTATTCCGGAGTCTGGAAAAGCTGAATGGCTAAGGCGACTTTCACACTTGCGTTGTTAATTCCAGGATCTCAATAACGGAATTAAACGGATCTGTTTTGATTTTACATATCAGGAGGCATCCATTCCGTTAGGACGCGGTTGTGTGAAATCAAAATGAAAAAAACGGATCCGTCACTAAATACATTGAAACCCAATGGGTGACGGGTCCGATTTTTTAGGCTCCAAAAAAAAAAAAAAAAAAAAAAAAACGGATCTGTCACCATTGACTTACATTGTTTTCAGTGACGGGTCCGTTTTTATGACCGTCACAAAACAGATTGCTGACGGAACGGAAGACATCCTGATGCACCCGGAACGGATCTCTTCCCATTCCGAATGCATGAGGACTAAACGGAAACGTTTTTATCCGGTATTGAGATCCTCTGCAAGTGTGAAAGCAGCGGACGCGGCTGCCATTCCTTCCCTTACACTCATTGTCCTTTTCACTTCAGTCACATGGACGGGACCAGTATATACAGGGTGACAACCTCCACACGAGAGGCACTAAAGGCACCCAGCTTTCCTAGACTCTGAATGACCCCTGCCCATGTACCCTGGTATAACCGGCTAATATCGCCTTTCAGGACCCACGGACTAGCCTTACAGGAGCTGAGCTGGCTAGATCAGCCGATACCCATCTTTCCCCGAATCCTGAATGTCATCTCTGATCGAGTACTTCTGTATCATGAGGAACTGCAATGAGGGCTATATCACGTCGGACCATCACGTCGGACCATCACGTCGGACTCAGCTTTCCCAGAGTCCTGAATTATTAGGACATCCTTATCTGATCCTGTACTGCTGCATTTTAGAAGTCTAGGAAAGCTGGGTGACCCCTCATGAGATCCACCTGCCACACTGGTTGCCACCCAGCTTTCCCAGAGGCAGATTTACATAAGACATCGGAGAACGAAGTCTGCGGCAGCTCGGCACAAGAGGACCATTCAAGGACTGGAGGCTACTGGGAATTTCTAGAGTTTTGGAGGAAATTCTCTGGAAATCGGAGTCTAAATGTAAAATTAAACTGTAAGCGCAGACTGTGCAGGGTATGGAGAGAATTACAGGGGAAAATGAGAAGTAATACGGCGAAGCGTCTATCTCTGCCACAATTAGAATAAGTGACTATCTCTCCCCCCCCCAATAATATTCACAGATCTCACCGACAAAACCTCTGCAAATTAACAGCAAACGTGCTGCACACAGGCGATCGCTGGAGCAACAGCGCCATCAAGTGGCAGCAATCAGGTACAACAGGCGCCAGCTCTGCCATCAATAATTCAGCGCAGGGAATGCAGGCGGCGTCCTCGGCCGGGATGTGTTTTAGCACTTCACCAGGCAGCGGTGTAAACATTTATTATTGAACGGTGCAGAATGTTCCAGGAAAGTGCCCCCCCCCCCCATGATAAATATGACTACAATGGCGATCGCCCTGCACAGTGACGTAACGATTCGCCAGCCTGTCGCTCTTAACGTGCTTACCATTACCAAGTGACATGTACAGCGCCGGTCGGTGACCCGTGATAATACAGAGTGGTAAAGGAGATGGCTAATTGTGGCGGCCACCCGTTGTTGTCCAGCCAAGGAAGGGCGAATAATAAAGGGGCTGTGCGCCGGATTAACCCCTCGGTAACAGATCAGACTTTCATTTCTATAATTCCTTTACTTACAGTGAAATGGACAGAAATCACACATGCCAGGGCTCCCGGAAAGAAGGAAGGACCCCCGGAGGGGCTGACAAATCTCCAAAGTGCTCCACATGCTCATCGCCCCCACTCCTGCACTCCGCTACGCTCCGCAGCGCAGATGAAGCAGAGCCAGGATGTTGTCTGTGCAGGGAGAGGCGAGGGGCAAAGACGCCTGGTCTGGGGTCTAGACGGGTCATTTGGAATATGGACTAGGGTTATTTAAGTGCGGGTAGGGTTGGGAGGAAGGTTTGGTTTGGGGTTTGTAAATGAAGGAGACTTTGATCTGGGGTCTGTAAATTGGGAGGGGTAAAGGTCCGGGGTCTGTAAACTGGGAGAGGTAAAGGTCCGGGGTCTGTAAACTGGGAGAGGTAAAGGTCCGGGGTCTGTAAACTGGGAGGGGTAAAGGTTCGGGGTCTGTAAACTGGGAGAGGTAAAGGTCCGGGGTCTGTAAACTGGAAGAGGTAAAGGTCTGGGGTCTGTAAACTGGGAGAGGTAAAGGTCTGGGGTCTGTAAACTGGGAGAGGTAAAGGTCTGGGATCTGTAAACTGGGAGAGGTAAGGTCTGGGGTCTGTAAACTGGGAGAGGTAAAGGTCTGGGGTCTGTAAACTGGGAGAGGTAAAGGTCTGGGGTCTGTAAACTGGGAGAGGTAAAGGTCTGGGGTCTGTAAACTGGGAAATGTTAAGGTCTGGGGTCTGTAAACTGGGAGAGGTAAAGGTCTGGGGTCTGTAAACTGGGAGAGGTAAAGGTCTGGGGTCTGTAAACTGGGAGAGGTAAAGGTCTGGGATCTGTAAACTGGGAGAGGTAAAGGTCTGGGGTCTGTAAACTGGGAGAGGTAAAGGTCTGGGGTCTGTAAACTAGGAGAGGAAAAGGTCTGGGGTCTGTAAATGGGGGATTGTTTGGTTTGGGGGTTGTAAATTGGGAAAGATTTGGGTTTTGATCTGTAAATGAAGGAGATTTGATCTGCGGTCTGTAAATGTGTGGAGGGCTTGGTCTGGGTTCAGTAAATGGGGAAGTTTTGATCAGAGGCCTGGTGCATGGTCTGCATTAATTTTTGGGGTGTGCTGAAGGAGGTCACATATGATTCAAATGCTAAGGGCCCTTTTTAATGAATACTGGGGAAATGGAGCTGCTGTGACTACTAGGGAATAACAATGGCTACTGTGATTACTGGGGTAGGAGGAGGTCTGCCATCACTACTGGGGTAGGAGGAGGACTGCTGTCACTACTGGGGTAGGAGGAGGACTGCTGTCACTACTAGGGTAGGAGGAGGTCTGCCATCACTACTGGGGGAGGAGGAGGACTGCTGTCCCTACTGGGGTAGAAGGAGGACTGCTGTCACTACTGGGGTAGGAGGAGGACTGCTGTCACTACTGAGGTAGGAGGAGGACTGCTGTCACTACTGGGGTAGGAGGAGGACTGCTGTCACTACTGGGGTAGGAGGAGGACTGCTGTCACTACTGGGGTAGGAGGAGGTCTGCCGTCACTACTGGGGTAGGAGGAGGTCTGCCGTCACTACTGGGGTAGGAGGAGGACTGCCGTCACTACTGGGGTAGGAGGAGGACTGCCGTCACTACTGGGGTAGGAGGAGGACTGCCGTCACTACTGGGGTAGGAGGAGGACTGCCGTCACTACTGGGGTAGGAGGAGGACTGCCGTCACTACTGGGGTAGGAGGAGGACTGCCGTCAGTACTGGGGTAGGAGGAGGACTGCTGTCACTACTGGGGTAGGAGGAGGACTGCTGTCACTACTGGGGTAGGAGGAGGACTGCTGTCACTACTGGGGGAGGAGGACTGCTGTCACTACTGGGGGAGGAGGAAGACTGCTGTCACTACTGGGGGAGGAGGAAGACTGCTGTCACTACTGGGGTAGGAGGAGGACTGCTGTCACTACTGGGGGAGGAGGAGGACTGCTGTCACTACTGGGGTAGGAGGAGGACTGCTGTCACTACTGGGGTAGGAGAAGGACTGCTGTCACTACTGGGGGAGGAGGAGGACTGCTGTCACTACTGGGGGAGGAGGAAGACTGCTGTCACTACTGGGGGAGGAGGAAGACTGCTGTCACTACTGGGGTAGGAGGAGGACTGCTGTCACTACTAGGGTAGGAGGAGGACTGCTGTCACTACTAGGGTAGGAGGAGGACTGCTGTCACTACTGGGGTAGGAGGAGGACTGCTGTCACTACTGGGGGAGGAGGAGGACTGCTGTCACTACTGGGGTAGGAGGAGGACTGCTGTCACTACTGGGGTAGGAGGAGGACTGCTGTCACTACTGGGGGAGGAGGAGGACTGCTGTCACTACTGGGGTAGGAGGAGGACTGCCACAACCAGCTCTGCTGTCACTACTAAGGGGAGTTCTGTTCTGACTACTAGAGGGCGAAACCTTAAGTGATGTTCAGGTTCTGGTTTGTACATTCTCACTGCAGTATGAACTGTGTCCTACAACACGTCGCTGCTGATGACGCAGCACTGATTCGCCCCGACTCTTCTGGGGGACGTTCACATGTACGGAGCACATCTTGGATGAGGCATATCTGGAAAATCTCACTAAAAACACTTTCGCGCCACAGATCACGATTTATACGACTACAACCTGACGGATAATATCTGATTGCTTCATTACAATGACTGCTGGACTCACACGGCCGGGGGCCCCTGAACTGACCGCCGCCCCTCCCCCGCCATAATGACTGTAATCACAGCCACAATGTCCGAGAAACAAATCAGTTGCGCAGTAAATAACGCCACTTACGAGGTGACTGTTTCACGGCAGCTTCGTATTCAGCGCCCAGTGTGCGTCCGAGCCCATTACGCTTCATACCGCATGACGCATCCTTCCAATGATACCAGAATCTACAGGACACGAGATGACAGAGCGGTCGCCATCCGCTCCTCAAAAAGATTCCTGACGGATAATGACAGCTTCAAGGGCCAAAGCCGACCAATGGCGAGCGCTCCCAACGTCCTGCCACGTAATGGAAACCGATGTGTCCTTCACTGAAGACGCGACCAAACTCAGTGCCCAGCAGGAGCCGCAGAGCTCAAAGGCAGAGGAAACCTGACCGGATCCGCTCCAAACACATCACAAGCTGCCGCTGATCCCCTGATCAACGTGGATATGTGGAGTCCTGTATGTGAGACTGTATATTTACTATACCTTCTGCCTGGAGCGGAGAGATCCTGACAGGCTTACTATGAAAATCTCCCCAGTCTGTCTATTATACTGCAGAGCTGCACTCACTATTCTGCAGTCACTGTGTACATACATTACTTATCCCGAGTTACATCCTGTATTATACTCCAGAGCTGCACTCACTATTCTGCTGGTGCAGTCACTGTGTACATACATTACTTATCCTGTATCGAGTTACATCCTGTATTATACTCCAGAGCTGCACTCACTATTCTGCTGGTGCAGTCACTGTGTACATACATTACTCATCTTGTACTGATCTTGAGTTACATCCTGTATTATACTCCAGAGCTGCGCTCACTATTCAGCTGGTCACGGCGTACATACAGTGCATTTGGAAAGTCTTCAGCCCCTCTCACTTTCCTCACATTCTGCCCTCAATCCCGCATAATGAGAAAGTAAAATAGAATTTTAGAGATTTTTTCTCACTTATTGAAAAAAGTATTCACCCCCCTTAGGCCTCATGCACACGGCCGTGCTTTGGGTGCGCATCTGAGCAGCAGTTTTTGCAGGTCAGTTGTGGACCGATTCATTTCAAGTCCTATTTTTTCCGTACGGATACGGATAGGACGGCTCTACTGAGGGTCGGATGCTCCATTACGCAAAATGCAGAATGCACATGGCCGACATCTGTGTTTTGCGGATCCGCAGATTGCTGACCAATCTGGCCCCCAATCTCTCAGGATCATCTCCGAGATGTTTCTCCACCTTGAGTGGAGTCCAGTGGATTGAACATGATTCGGATGACACGGCCCTGTCTATATAAGATCTCACAGCTGACAAAGCATCAGAGCTAAAGCCAAGCCTTGAGGAGGAGAGAACTGCCTGTAGAGCTCAGAGGCAGGATTGTGTGGAGGCAGAGATCTGGAGGAGAGGACAGAAACATTTCTGCTGCACTGAAAGTTCCCAAGAGCTCAGGGGCCTCCATAATTCTGACACGGAAGAAGAACCAGGACTCTTCCTACAGCGGCCGCCCCCCAAACTAAGTAATCGGGGTTGAAGCATGGTGGTGGCAGCATCATGTCTGGAGGAGACCAGGCGCCGCTCATCACCTGCCCAATACCATCCCTACAGTGAAGCATGGTGGTGGCAGCATCATGTCTGGAGGAGACCAGGCGCTGCTCATCACCTGCCCAATACCATCCCTACAGTGAAGCATGGTGGTGGCAGCATCATGTCTGGAGGAGACCAGGCGCCGCTCATCACCTGCCCAATACCATCCCTACAGTGAAGCATGGTGGAGGCAGCATCATGTCTGGAGGAGACCAGGCGCCGCTCATCACCTGCCCAATACCATCCCTACAGTGAAGCATGGTGGTGGCAGCATCATGTCTGGAGGAGACCAGGCGCCGCTCATCACCTGCCCAATACCATCCCTACAGTGAAGCATGGTAGGGGCAGCATCATGTCTGGGGGAGACCAGGCGCCGCTCATCACCTGCCCAATACCATCCCTACAGTGAAGCATGGTGGAGGCAGCATCATGTCTGGAGGAGACCAGGCGCCGCTCATCACCTGCCCAATACCATCCCTACAGTGAAGCATGGTGGGGCAGCATCATGTCTGGAGGAGACCAGGCGCCGCTCATCACCTGCCCAATACCATCCCTACAGTGAAGCATGGTGGTGGCAGCATCATGTCTGGAGGAGACCAGGCGCCGCTCATCACCTGCCCAATACCATCCCTACAGTGAAGCATGGTGGGGCAGCATCATGTCTGGGGAGACCAGGCGCCGCTCATCACCTGCCCAATACCATCCCTACAGTGAAGCATGGTGGTGGCAGCATCATGTCTGGAGGAGACCAGGCGCCGCTCATCACCTGCCCAATACCATCCCTACAGTGAAGCATGGTGGGGCAGCATCATGTCTGGAGGAGACCAGGCGCCGCTCATCACCTGCCCAATACCATCCCTACAGTGAAGCATGGTGGTGGCAGCATCATGTCTGGAGGAGACCAGGCGCCGCTCATCACCTGCCCAATACCATCCCTACAGTGAAGCATGGTGGAGGCAGCATCATGTCTGGAGGAGACCAGGCGCCGCTCATCACCTGCCCAATACCATCCCTACAGTGAAGCATGGTGGGGGCAGCATCATGTCTGGAGGAGACCAGGCGCCGCTCATCACCTGCCCAATACCATCCCTACAGTGAAGCATGGTGGGGGCAGCATCATGTCTGGAGGAGACCAGGCGCCGCTCATCACCTGCCCAATACCATCCCTACAGTGAAGCATGGTGGAGGCAGCATCATGTCTGGAGGAGACCAGGCGCCGCTAATCACCTGCCCAATACCATCCCTACAGTGAAGTATGGTGGAGGCAGCATCATGTCTGGGGGAGACCAGGCGCCGCTCATCTCCTGCCCAATATCATCCCTACAGTGAAGCATGGTGGGGGCAGCATCATGTCTGGAGGAGACCAGGCGCCGCTCATCACCTGCCCAATACCATCCCTACAGTGAAGCATGATGGTGGCAGCATCATGTCTGGAGGAGACCAGGCGCCGCTCATCTCCTGCCCAATACCATCCCTACAGTGAAGCATGGTGGTGGCAGCATCATGTCTGGAGGAGACCAGGCGCCGCTCATCACCTGCCCAATACCATCCCTACAGTGAAGCATGGTGGTGGCAGCATCATGTCTGGAGGAGACCAGGCGCCGCTCATCACCTGCCCAGTACCATCCCTACAGTGAAGCATGGTGGGGCAGCATCATGTCTGGAGGAGACCAGGCGCCGCTCATCACCTGCCCAATACCATCTCTACAGTGAAGCATGGTGGTGGCAGCATCATGTCTGGAGGAGACCAGGCGCCGCTCATCACCTGCCCGATACCATCCCTACAGTGAAGCATGGTGGGGGCAGCATCATGTCTGGGGAGACCAGGCGCTGCTCATCTCCTGCCCAATACCATCCCTACAGTGAAGCATGGTGGGGGCAGCATCATGTCTGGGGAGACCAGGCGCCGCTCATCACCTGCCTAATACCATCCCTACAGTGAAGCATGGTGGAGGCAGCATCATGTCTGGAGGAAACCAGGCGCCGCTCATCACCTGCCCAATACCATCCCTACAGTGAAGCATGGTGGAGGCAGCATCATGTCTGGAGGAGACCAGGCGCCGCTCATCACCTGCCCAATACCATCCCTACAGTGAAGCATGGTGGAGGCAGCATCATGTCTGGAGGAGACCAGGCGCCGCTCATCACCTGCCCAATACCATCCCTACAGTGAAGCATGGTGGTGGCAGCATCATGTCTGGAGGAGACCAGGCGCCGCTCATCTCCTGCCCAATACCATCCCTACAGTGAAGCATGGTGGGGGCAGCATCATGTCTGGAGGAGACCAGGCACCGCTCATCTCCTGCCCAATACCATCCCTACAGTGAAGCATGGTGGGGGCAGCATCATGTCTGGAGGAGACCAGGCGCCGCTCATCACCTGCCCAATACCATCCCTACAGTGAAGCATGGTGGTGGCAGCATCATGTCTGGAGGAGACCAGGCGCCGCTCATCTCCTGCCCAATACCATCCCTACAGTGAAGCATGGTGGTGGCAGCATCATGTCTGAGGAGACCAGGCGCCGCTCATCACCTGCCCAATACCATCCCTACAGTGAAGCATGGTGGGGCAGCATCATGTCTGGAGGAGACCAGGCGCCGCTCATCACCTGCCCAATACCATCCCTACAGTGAAGCATGGTGGGGCAGCATCATGTCTGGAGGAGACCAGGCGCCGCTCATCACCTGCCCAATACCATCCCTACAGTGAAGCATGGTGGTGGCAGCATCATGTCTGGAGGAGACCAGGCGCCGCTCATCACCTGCCCAATACCATCCCTACAGTGAAGCATGGTGGGGCAGCATCATGTCTGGGGGAGACCAGGCGCCGCTCATCACCTGCCCAATACCATCCCTACAGTGAAGCATGGTGGAGGCAGCATCATGTCTGGAGGAGACCAGGCGCCGCTCATCACCTGCACAATACCATCCCTACAGTGAAGCATGGTGGGGCAGCATCATGTCTGGGGGAGACCAGGCGCCGCTCATCTCCTGCCCAATATCATTCCTACAGTGAAGCATGGTGGGGGCAGCATTATGTCCCAGAACCAGTAAAGGGGCTGAAGAGACGCCCACCTGACGCTAGACTGATGGGGTCAGACTTACCCCGGCCCTGACAATTTTCTTCCTGCACCGCTGCTCCAATTAGCCAAGCGCCGCTAACTGGAAGTGTAAAGTATTACTGGGGAGAACGGTCACCCAGCTTTCCAGTATTCCTCAATATCTCACAGATGATGCCTCCATACAGGAGCAGGGGACGGGTTACAGCATGATTAACCCTTCAGATCTGTGTGTTAGCCACAGTGGCGGCCATATTGGTAATCAGCTTTTCCAAAAATGGATACAAAGAAAAAATAATTGTAAATGGAGTGTTTAACAATCGGACCAGGGGGGATTTTCTGGTTTTAGGGGCGACGCTCCTAAATCCTTGCTGCGGTGAGGACAGAGGACTGCAGATGCTGCAGAGGAGAAGGAGGGAGTGTAATTCCGAGGAGATGGAGACGGCAGCGGACAAGATTTAGGGGAGTGCGCGGCGGAGGGGCTCCAGTCAATCTCCCGGAGTTTATGGCCGCTCAGTAAATGTTATTTGAGTCTTACAAAGCGGCAGGTTCTACAAGCGTCTAGAAATCCATCCATCCAGAAACGGCAGCGCTCGCAGTTCAGCAGAGGACCGCGCTGAGCGCCGCAGCCTGTCTCGCTGATCCGTCCATTGATGGATATCGGGGAAGCACAGATCTGGGATAAGGATGAAATAGAGACCGCCGCCTCGTGTTTTATGTCACTCACCTGTGAACACGGAGCGGGCGCAGAGTATAGATTATCGTAACCGCCGCATCGCTGAGGACGGATGACACAAAATGGATGAGGGACGATTAGGAGACAGAAGAGCACTCATCTGCAATGGAAAATGAAGGGAAAGGCCACTCCGCAGAGCGCTCAGCCTGCATTGGGGCCTTAAAGGAGAACTCAAATTCAGGTTGAAACATTGTAACAGTCTGTGGAACCTTAAGAGCTATTTGCGCCTGATTACTATGCCCCGCCTCCATTTACACCCCTCACCCACCCTAAATCAAGGCCATGATGGATTTCAGAAAGGAGGCCCCTTTAAAAACGTGTCTTTCTACAGGAACGGAATTCCACATGAAAACGGTCACAATGCAGAGAAAAATGTCAAGTGGTGCAATTTACCTCCAGAGCTGCATTCACTATTCTGCTGATTTCCTGTTCGCTCTCGGGATCTTGAATTCTTAAACTTGCTGGTTCAATCGGTCATCGCAGAGGCAGGCGTGGTGCATTATGGGAGATGTAGCATTCAGACAGGGGCACTGTGCTGAGTGAGCCCTAAATACTCCCCCACAGTCAGCGCACGGACCGTCCACATCACCCCCATAGTCAGAGCAGGGACCGTCCACATCACCCCCACAGTCAGCGCAGGGACCGTCCACATCACCCCCATAGTCAGAGCAGGGACCGTCCACATCACCCCCACAGTCAGCGCAGGGACCGTCCACATCACACCCAGTGTCGGCGCAGGGGCCGTCCACATCACCCCCACAGTCAGAGCAGGGACCGTCCTCATCACCCCCACAGTCAGAGCAGGGGCCGTCCACATCAGCCCCACAGTCAGCGCAGGGACCGTCCACATCACCCCCAGTGTCGGCGCAGGGGCCGTCCACATCACCCCCACAGTCAGAGCAGGGACCGTCCTCATCACCCCCACAGTCAGAGCAGGGACCGTCCACATCACCCCCACAGTCAGCGCAGGGACCGTCCACATCACCCCCACAGTCAGCGCAGGGACCGTCCACATCACCCCCACAGTCAGAGCAGGGACCGTCCTCATCACCCCCACAGTCAGAGCAGGGACCGTCCACATCACCCCCACAGTCAGAGCAGGGACCGTCCACATCACCCCCACAGTCAGCGCAGGGACCGTCCACATCACCCCCATAGTCAGAGCAGGGACCGTCCACATCACCCCCACAGTCAGCGCAGGGACCGTCCACATCACACCCACAGTCAGCGCAGGGACCGTCCACATCACCCCCACAGTCAGAGCAGGGACCGTCCACATCACCCCACAGTCAGCACAGGGACCGTCCACATCACCCCCACAGTCAGCGCAGGGACCGTCCACATCACCCCCAGTCAGCGCAGGGACCGTCCACATCACCCCCACAGTCAGCGCAGGGACCGTCCACATCACCCCCACAGTCAGAGCAGGGACCGTCCACATCACCCCCACAGTCAGCGCAGGGACCGTCCACATCACCCCCACAGTCAGCGCAGGGACCGTCCACATCACCCCCACAGTCAGAGCAGGGACCGTCCACATCACCCCCACAGTCAGCCGAGGGACCGTCCACATCACCCCCACAGTCAGAGCAGGGGCCGTCCACATCACCCCCACAGTCAGAGCAGGGACCGTCCACATCACCCCCACAGTCCACGCAGGGGCCGTCCACATCACCCCCACAGTCAGCCGAGGGACCGTCCACATCACCCCCACAGTCAGCCGAGGGACCGTCCACATCACCGCCACAGTCAGAGCAGGGACCGTCCACATCACCCCCACACTCGGCGCAGGGACCGTCCACATCACCGCCACAGTCAGAGCAGGGACCGTCCACATCACCCCCACACTCGGCGCAGGGACCGTCCACATCACCGCCACAGTCAGAGCAGGGACCGTCCACATCACCGCCACAGTCAGAGCAGGGACCGTCCACATCACCGCCACAGTCAGCGCAGGGACCGTCCACATCACCCCCACAGTCTGCGCAGGGACCGTCCACATCACCCCCACAGTCGGCGCACGGACCGTCCACATCACCCCCACAGTCGGCGCACGGACCGTCCACATCACCCCCACAGTCGGCGCACGGACCATCCACATCACCCCACAGTCGGCGCACGGACCGTCCACATCACCCCCACAGTCGGCGCACGGACCGTCCACATCACCCCCACAGTCAGCGCAGGGACCGTCCACATCACCCCCACAGTCGGCGCACGGACCGTCCACATCACCCCCACAGTCGGCGCACGGACCGTCCACATCACCCCCACAGTCGGCGCACGGACCGTCCACATCACCCCCACAGTCGGCGCACGGACCGTCCACATCACCCCCACAGTCGGCGCACGGACCGTCCACATCACCCCCAGAGTCAGAGCAGGGACCGTCCACATCACCCCCCACAGTCAGCCCAGGGACCGTCCACATCACCCATAGAGTCAGAGCAGGGACCGTCCACATCACCCCCACAGTCAGGGACCGTCCACATCACCCCCACAGTCAGAGCAGGGACCGTCCACATCACCCCCACAGTCAACACAGGGACCGTCCACATCACCCCCACAGTCAACACAGGGACCGTCCACATCACCCCCACAGTCAGCGCAGGGACCGTCCACATCACCCCCACAGTCAGAGCAGGGACCCTCCACATCACCCCCACAGTCAGAGCAGGGACCCTCCACATCACCCCCACAGTCAGCGCAGGGACCGTCCACATCTCCCCCACAGTCAGCGCAGGGACCGTCCACATCACCCCCACAGTCAGAGCAGGGACCCTCCACATCACCCCCACAGGTCAGAGCAGGGACCCTCCACATCACCCCCACAGGTCAGAGCAGGGACCCTCCACATCACCCCCACAGGTCAGAGCAGGGACCCTCCACATCACCCCCACAGGTCAGAACAGGGAGCGTCCACATCACCCCCACAGTCAGCGCAGGGACCGTCCACATCTCCCCCACAGTCAGTCTTCCGTACACCTTCCCCTCCTCCAGTCAGACTGTTAGTTGCACTGCCGTCCATGTGTCCGATATTAAAGTCATTTTTAATGCCCGGAGACAATTATAAACTTTCCGTTTGTTTAACCGCTGACTCGGCGCGACCGTTATTCGCAGACATTTCCCAACACAAACTGTTCTGTCTCCTTTAGGAGTAATTGGGACTTAATTGCTGTGGTACATAACGTAGATAGAGAGCGCAGAGCGCTGATCAGTCTCACTCTGTTCTCCGGCTCAGGAGGGTTGGAAAAACACCTCCGAAATCCAGAGAAGCGATTAGACGAGGAGGGAATGCGGTTATAGCCCGATCAGCGTTCTCAGGTAGAATCCCCCGACCAGCGAGCGGAGGAGACGTTAATATAGACGACATTACACTCAGCACAACCGGTGGGCTGGGGGTCATCTGCTAAGACTGCAGCACAGTAGTGAAAAGGTTAATGCCTGCTTCCCTGGAGGTCTAGGGCAATGACTGGATTAAGGTCTGTTTTCCTGATGCTCTAGGGTAGCAAATGGGTTAAAGTCTGCTTGGTCTAGAGTCTAGGGTAGCGGTGAATGGGTTAAAGGTCTACTTCCTTTGTGATCTAGGGTAGCAAATGAGTTAACGTCTGCCTCTTTACTGGTCTAGTGTACCCAATGGGTTAATTTCTGCTTCCTTAGTGGTGAATGGGTTAATTGTCTACTTCTCTGGTGATCTAGGGTAGCAATTGGGTAAATGCTTTCCTACCGGTCTAAGGTAGTGGTGAATGGGTTAATTCCTTCATCCCTGGAGGTCTAGGGCAGTGTTTTCCAACCAGTGTGCCTCCAGCTGTTGCAAAACTACAACTCCCAGCATGCCTGCACAGCCAAAGGCTGTCCGGGCATGCTGGGAGTTGTAGTTTTGCACCAGCTGGAGGCACACTGGTTGGAAAACACAGGTCTAGGGTATTGGTGGATGGCTCCAGTCCAGCTTCCCCGGTGGTTTAGGATAGTGAAAGGGCTAATGGGCCTGCTCTGCTGGTGGTCTACAGTGGTGAATACATTACTGACTGTTTTCCTGGTGGTCTAGGGTAGTGAATGGTTAAATGTCGGCTTACCTGGTGGTCTAGGGTGGTGAATAGGTTAATGCTTTTTCTCTTGGTGATCTAGAGTAGTGAAGGCATTACTGTTTCCCTGGTGTCTAGGGTAGTGAATGGATTCCTGCCTGTTTCTCTGGTGGTCTAGGGTAGTGAATGGGCTAATGCATGCTTCCCTGGTGGCTTAGAGTTTAATGTCTTCTTACCTGGGGGTCTAGGGTAGTGAATAGATTCCTGCCTGTTTCTCTGCTGGTCTAGGGTAGTGAATGGGCTAATGCATGCTTCCCTGGTGGCTTAGAGTTTAATGTCTTCTTACCTTGGGGTCTAGGGTAGCGAATGGATTCCTGCCTGTTTCTCTGGTGGTCTAGGGTAGTGAATGGTTTAATGTCTGCTTACCTGGTGGTCTAGGGTGGTGAATAGGTCAATGCTTTTTCTCTTGGTGATCTAGAGTAGTGAAGGCATTACTGTTTCCCTGGTGTCTAGGGTAGTGAATGGATTCCTGCCTGTTTCTCTGGTGGTCTAGGGTAGTGAATGGGCTAATGCATGCTTCCCTGGTGGTTTAGAATAGTGAATGGTTTAACGTCTTCTTACCTGGGGGTCTAGGGTGGTGAATAGGTTCGTGTTTGTTTCCATGGTGGTCTAGGATAGTGGATTGGTTAGTTCCTGCTCACCTGGTGGTCAAGGATAGTGCAGTGATTAATGTCTGTTTCCCTGGTGGTGTAGGGTAATGGAGGGGTAAAGGCTGTGTTTACAGTAGCAATCAGCAGCCTCTTACCTAGAGTCAACTCCAACTGCGAAAATCCCTACAGTCAGAGATGGTCGCTCCATCGGGCCCAAGCGATCAATGATCGGAGCCAATGTGCGGCTCTCCAAGGAATCCTGGAGTACAGTTTGTTATGGGGGTGGTGCCATATTACATATACACCATTAGGTGGCGCCATACCAGAGAGATCCCATTACCAGACGGGGTTGTGCCCCTGACTGTGTCCAATCAGAATAAACAACCCGTTGTTAATTTATTCCTACATTTACAGGAGGAATAACAGCACATTACTTACTTAAACACAGGGGAGAGTGGACCGATCCTCTGGAGCGACCCTTTAAATATAATGAATCACGGGCTGTCAAAACCCACACACAATCTTAGCTGTGCGAAATATTAGAATTGTCGCCATCTTAATCAGCGGCCGCGGGGCGGTGTTATTACCGCTGATGTGAGCAGATCCATACACCCCCCCCGCCCGCACCAATCGCTGGCCGTAACGTCTGGAAGCTTTATCTTCATATCCAGAGAGAGGTGATAAAACGCGGCGCCCGCTGCTTTAAGAGTCTTTGGAGCTCTAAGGACTGAGAGTTTAATCGAAAACTGCAAAGCCAACGAAAACAAGCGTACGATATTTCTCTGCTGAGCCGTCAGCGGCGAACCTGTCCCCTGCGCGCAGCGCCGGATTACTGATCCAGAAGGAGCTTTACGGAGAGAAACCGAAAAGCATCGTTCCCCTATTAATAGTGAGTGGCGAGTGCAGGCGTCACCTTGCATCCTTACCACCCCTGAAAAACGGATTAATTGATGGCCGCCATGGCGACGTCTTATAAAGCAGCGACGTGTATTAACGAGACTTCAATCAATTAAAAAAAAAGTAACAAAAAAAAAATGTAAAAAATTTTTTTTTTTTAAATTAAAGGCTCTTAAAAATTACAACCCAAATCATGGCCATGTTGTAGAGGGTCGCCTACAGGTAGATGCAGGGATGCCTCCGCTGTGTCTACGCGATGCCTCATAACGTTACTGCATCTGAAAGGTTACTGTGACTAAGGCCTCTTGCACACAAACGTATTTTTTTTCAGTGTTTCGCGGTCCGTTTATAACGGATCCGTAGTTCCGTTTTTTGCTTCCGTTGTGTTTCCGTTTCGGTTCCGTTGTTCCATTCCGTTTTTCCGTATGGCATATACAGTATACAGTAATAACATACAAAAATTGGGCTGGTCTAAAAATTTTCAATAGATGGTTCCGCAAAAAACGGAACGGATACGGAAGACATACGGATGCCTTTCCGTATGCTTTCCGTTTTTTTTTGCGGACCCATTGACTTGAATGGAGCCACTGAACGTGATTTGCGGACAAGAATAGGACATGGTCTATATTTAAACGGAACAGAAAAAATGGAAAAACGGAAACGGAAGGCATACGGAGACACTTCAGTATTTTTTGCAGACCCATTGAAGTGAATGGTTCAGTATACTGTCAGTATACTGAGCTGAAAAAACTGCCAGTATACGGTCCGCAAAATACTGTCGTGTGCAAGGGGCCTAAGGCTATAGAGGGGGGGGGGGGTGCTGGTCCAGCAGGCGGTATTGAAAAGTGGTACTGCACGTAAGGCCCCTTTCACACGGGCATGATTTCCACGCGGGTGCAATGCGTGAGGTGAACGCATTGCACCCGCAATGAATCCGGACCCATTCATTTCTATGGGGCTGTGCACATGAGCGGTGATTTTCATGCATCACTTCTGATGCTTAGTAAAAATGTGAATTAAGGGGTTAAAAATTAAAAAATTAACTCACCTTATCCACTTGATCGCGTAGTTGCCGATCTCTTCTGTCTTCAAGCTTTAGCTGCCATCTAAAGGACCTGTGGTGACGTCACATCACATGGGCCATCACCATGGTGATGGACCATGTGATGTGCTCGGTGACGTCATCACAGGTCCTTTAGCCGACAGCTAATGAATGAAGAAGAGGAGAGATCGGCAACTATGCGATCAAGTGGATAAGGCGAGTTAATTTTTTTATTTTTAACCCCTCCATCCACATTTTACTAAGCATTCTGTATTGAGAATGCTGTTATTTTCCCTTAGAACCATGTTATAAGGGAAAATAATAAAATCTACAGAATACTCAACCCAAACCCGAACTTCAGTGATAAAGTCCGGCTTCGGGTCTGGGTACCAAACATGCTGATATTTCCCACGCGCGTGGAAAACGCATTACAAAAGTTTGCACACGCACGGAAAAATCGGGTATTTTCCCGCAACGCACCAGCATCCTATCCTGCCCCATTCCGCAACGCCCATGTGAAAGGGGCCTAACTCCTGATATAGTCAGAGTCCTGATTTAAACCCGTCAGACGTGTTATACCACCGGTATAATATAATCTATAGAGTTTCGTAAAGACGAGGCGTGATCCCTTTAAATATCAAAGAAGCGCACGAGGTTTTGTTCCTTCCATAAATGGTAAAATAGTTTTAATTCACATCTAGAAATTACAGAAAATTAATGCATTTCCAGGCTCGGCGCTGTGACTGAATCTGGTTAAAGAGAGGGGTGCTTTGGGAAAATAACTGCCCCAAGTGGTGGTGAAAAGTGGCACTGCAGGTAAGTACACATCGGCGGCGGCAAAGAATAGGGTTAGGGGAGCACCCGGCAGAGTCCCCTAAAATATGGTTCTCTCCATACACAAAGACATGGAGAAATCCAGCTTCCATAAAAATCTGTGCGCACGGACAGCGGCGTCTACGCATTTTGGGTCATTGTATACTGACCCTTACTCATGACCTGATGGTTCGCTCCTTAAAATAATAAAATAATTTCCCGAAAATGAAAATCAAACCATCCAAAGACTTTCTTTTTTTGAGAAATATAATAAGGAAGGGGGCGCTGTTGCATTAGTGTCTATGGAAAATAGAAACTTTGAATTAGTGGAGAAAAGCGGTACTGCAAGTGATCGGTAAAAAAGTGATGAATTGCAACAGCGCCGACACCCCCCGAAACATCAGCCCCTCGTATAAACCGGCAACAGGAGGTCTGAGGCTTTACAGAAACTGGTACGGAAAATTCCCTGAGCCTCGCCATGTTTTCTTTAAATCTCGCAGACTAATGATGTCATTGGACGATTCGCTATCTGCATGAAGGGAAATGGAGCTTTAATAAGTTTAGCTCCAGGAGGCTGGGAGCGGCGGTAAGTGAATGACTTATCTCTTCTGCTGATCCCGCTTATTTCCTCGCCGCCCTGCGCCGCTCCGTGCTCTGCGCTGATATGTCCATCACTCAACGCTCTGACGCCATTAATTATTGAAAACATGTTTTGCCAGAAAATGATTCTATTAGAAGCGGCAGAAATAACTGGCAGAGTTCAGGAGCGCCACCGAAAGAATCCGAGGCGGTATTAATGGGCTTGTCTATCTGAACGCCTCATACGCGGGCAGAAGCGCCATTAATTACTCTGCAATCAGAGCGGCGCAGTAATTGTGCGCAGTCTGGAACGTTCCACACCGCGAACATCATATCGATAGAATACGGAAAGAAACATTTCAAAGGAATGGTTACATTTAGTTTTTTTCTGAGCCCCTCCCTTACAAACTTGACTGGTTTTCATGTCTTGGCGCTAGTATATACAGCTGCAGGCTTGTTACAGTGTATCGGGGAGGGGGAGCTAGTCTCTGGATGAAAATGGAAATGTTTCCATTCACTGACAGGAAGCAGTGATAATGGTGAGAAAAGTGGATTAGAAAGTTCCAGTAATGTTCCCTCAGCAGCTGTATACCGCTGGAGGTGATGGGCGGGAGGAGGTACTTACCGGGCCAGGGGGGCACTAACCGGGCCGCGGAGGCACTGACCGGGCCGCGGGGGCACTCACCGGGCCAGGGGGGCACTAACCAGGCCACAGAGGCCGGCAGAAAAATCACAGCAGAAATCCAAGCGTCGACCTCCTGCTGTGAATCCCACAGTGGATTTTTCTGACTCACTTACCGGGCCACGAGGGCACTCACTGGGCCGCGGAGGCACTGACCGCGCCGCGGGGGCACTCACCGGGCCGCGGGGGCACTCACCGGGCCGCGGGGGCACTCACCGGGCCGCGGGGGCACTCACCGGGCCGCGGGGGCACTCACCGGGCCGCGGGGGCACTCACCGGGCCGCGGGGGCACTCACCGGGCCGCGGGGGCACTCACCGGGCCGCGGGGGCAGCAGAAGTCTAATCACTTCTGGTAATTTGTTCACATGTGCAGGTTTTAATTTGGTTTTCTGACGCTGTTTATGAAGTGGAGTTAAAAACTAAAAAATGGAGACCAGTCACCTGTCTTTTGGGGCACGTTCACACTGCTGATCGGGATCCACGTTGCTGATCATACGGCGCAGATGTGAAATTTTCGTCAAAAAGTGAAATGTTCACAAAATCCGCAGTGTATTGTACAGTGTGTGAATGGGGACTTAGAGCGTGTTCACACGACACTGACACGGGGGAGGGGGTACGACAGGCTAAATACGCGGCACTTACCGCAGAAATCTAAGGGTCGGCCTCCTGCCGTCAATCCCGCAGTGGATTTTTATGACTCTCTTAAAAAAAATAACTGATCAAAACCTGCTGGTGTGAATACTTCCCAACGACATTTTATAATTTCCGATATATTATTGCAGTCCACACTTCCTGCGTCGTGGCGGCGGTGTGCTGAGAACGGCGCATCCGATCTAACGGAAAATGGTGGGCCGGAGGCCAGTCCCTATTCTTCATCCCTTAAAGGAGAAGCCTCAGCTAAACGTTCCGTCACCTTCTGCAAAAGAATGGTGGTCAGGTGTTCCCCTTTAACTATATATGGATTCCCATGTAAATGTGGAGTTCCCCTTTAAGCAGACATGGATTCCCCTTTAACCAAATATGAAATTCCCCTTTAAGTATATTTGGATCCCAACTTAGGCAAATGTGGATTTGCCCTTTAGGTAAATATATGGAGTTCCCCTTTAAATATATATGGATTCCCATGTAAGCAAATATGGAGTTCCCTTTAAGTAGACAAAGAGTTCCCTTTAAGCAAGTATGGAGTTCTTCTTTAAGTGCATATGGATTCCCAGTTAAGCAACTATGGAGTCGCCCTTTATGTAAATATATGGAGCTCCCCTTTAAGTGTGTTTGGATTAAGGCAAGTATAGCTTTTTGTAATCACGGATTCCCATTTAGGCAAATCTGGAGTTCCCCTTTAAGCAAGTCCTTCACAGACATTCATCCCTAAACAATCTGAAACTTAGATGCGCGTTCAGCGGAGCCGCCATCGCGTGACGCCATAATGTACCCAGCTGTGAAGCTGGCAGTTTATAGAGAATGTGGCGGCTGGGAGCTCAGGAGTTAACTCAAACTGGCACTGGCGGGTCGCCCAACACAGTGCCCTCCACTGCGCCAACATGGCTGCTAATGAGAGGATTCTCCGACTGCTGAGCGGCGCTTCTCCCCGCGGGCTGCGAGCGTCTCGCTAATTAATGATGAAAACTTGTGGAAAATTTCAAGGTGGACGAGGCACTAAACATGTCTCCGATTACTCGGCGGCCATCTTTGGGAGGCCATTAATAACGCAGCAGCGGCCCGCACCTGACTCATCCAACTGGTTTCAGCTGGCGCAGCGTTTTCCCGGGGACGGACGGCGGTATCTCTGGCTGAGGTGACAGGGAAGACGTAACACTCTCCGCTCTTGACAGCCGGCTATATCTGACACCAATGTGCCCCGCGGTGTCCGAGATTCTGTCACATCACACGTTAGATCCGATACCGTCTAGTGATGAGCGGCAGGGGCAAGATTCGAACTCGACTACTATTCTCTTGATTGCGAAAAATCGGCAATGTAATATTCTCTGTTATCGAGTAAGGCGCAGCGCTTATACGCTAACTGCTGCTTATGCTGGGTTAGGCGGTGCTACATACACTATTCTGTTATCTCATGCTCAGAACTCATAGTCGTGATACTACTGGTTGTAGAAATGACACATATACTATTCTCTGTTTTCTACAGTCTGCAGCCCATTAAGTTTACTAATAATGGGTTCAGATGAAAAAAAAATAGATGAATATTCGTTTTTATGAATATATCACACTATATTCTAAATATTCGCGAATTCTCGAGGTGCCGGTATTCGCGATAAAAATTCACAATGCGAATATTCACGCTCAACACTAATACTGTCTACATAAAACACCGGAAACGTGTCACTACCTGGAATCACGGATTATAAACTGCATTACATCTTATGCTCTAGTCACAACCAGAGCTGCATCAACAGCTCCAGACCTCTCAGCTCACTGCTGCCCCCGCTGGTTGTAGGTGGTATTACTACATACACTATTCTGTTATCTCAGGCCCCAGACCTCACAGCTCACTGCTCCCCCCGCTGGTTGTAGGCGGTATTACTACATACACTATTCTCCTGTTATCTCAGGCTCCAGACCTCACAGCTCACTGCTGCCCCCGCTGGCTGTAGGCGGTATTACTACATACACTATTCTCCTGTTATCTCAGGCTCCAGACCTCACAGCTCACTGCTGCCCCCGCTGGCTGTGGGCGGTATTACTACATACACTATTCTCTCCTGTTATCTCAGGCTCCAGACCTCACAGCTCACTGCTGCCCCCGCTGGCTGTAGGCGGTATTACTACATACACTATTCTCCTATCTCAGGCCCCAGACCTCACAGCTCACTGCTGCCCCCGCTGGTTGTAGGCGGTATTACTACATACACTATTCTCCTGTTATCTCAGGCCCCAGACCTCACAGCTCACTGCTGCCCCCGCTGGCTGTAGGCGGTATTACTACATACACTATTCTCCTGTTATCTCAGGCTCCAGACCTCACAGCTCACTGCTGCCCCGCTGGCTGTAGGCGGTATTACTACATACACTATTCCTCCTGTTATCTCAGGCTCCAGACCTCACAGCTCACTGCTGCCCCCGCTGGCTGTAGGCGGTATTACTACATACACTATTCTCCTGTTATCTCAGGCTCCAGACCTCACAGCTCACTGCTGCCCCCGCTGGCTGTAGGCGGTATTACTACATACACTATTCTCCTGTTATCTCAGGCTCCAGACCTCACAGCTCACTGCTGCCCCCGCTGGCTGTAGGCGGTATTACTACATACACTATTCTCCTGTTATCTCAGGCTCCAGACCTCACAGCTCACTGCTGCCCCCGCTGGCTGTAGGCGGTATTACTACATACACTATTCTCCTGTTATCTCAGGCTCCAGACCTCACAGCTCACTGCTGCCCCCGCTGGCTGTAGGCGGTATTACTACATACACTATCCTCCTGTTATCTCAGGCTCCAGACCTCACTGCTGCCCCCGCTGGTTGTAGGCGGTATTACTACATACACTATTCCCTCCTGTTATCTCAGGCTCCAGACCTCACAGCTCACTGCTGCCCCCGCTGGCTGTAGGCGGTATTACTACATACACTATTCTCCTGTTATCTCAGGCTCCAGACCTCACAGCTCACTGCTGCCCCCGCTGGCTGTAGGCGGTATTACTACATACACTATTCTCCTGTTATCTCAGGCTCCAGACCTCACAGCTCACTGCTGCCCCCGCTGGCTGTAGGCGGTATTACTACATACACTATTCTCCTGTTATCTCAGGCTCCAGACCTCACAGCTCACTGCTGCCCCCGCTGGCTGTAGGCGGTATTACTACATACACTATTCTCCTGTTATCTCAGGCTCCAGACCTCACAGCTCACTGCTGCCCCCGCTGGCTGTAGGCGGTATTACTACATACACTATTCTCCTGTTATCTCAGGCTCCAGACCTCACAGCTCACTGCTGCCCCCGCTGGCTGTAGGCGGTATTACTACATACACTATTCTCCTGTTATCTCAGGCTCCAGACCTCACAGCTCACTGCTGCCCCCGCTGGATGTAGGCGGTATTACTACATACACTATTCTCTGTTATCTCAGGCTCCAGACCTCACAGCTCACTGCTGCCCCCGCTGGCTGTAGGCGGTATTACTACATATACTATTCTCTGTTATCTCAGGCTCCAGCCCTCACAGCTCACTGCTGCCCCCGCTGGTTGTAGGCGGTATTACTACATACACTATTCTCCTGTTATCTCAGGCTCCAGACCTCACAGCTCACTGCTGCCCCCGCTGGTTGTAGGCGGTATTACTACATACACTATTCTAGTGTTATCTCAGGCCCCAGACCTCACAGCTCACTGCTGCCCCCGCTGGCTGTAGGCGGTATTACTACATACACTATTCTCTCCTGTTATCTCAGGCTCCAGACCTCACAGCTCACTGCTGCCCCCACTGGTTGTAGGCGGTATTACTACATACACTATTCTCTCCTGTTATCTCAGGCTCCAGAGGAACCCTTTAAGAAGCCCCAGTATACGTCTCCAAAGATGGCCGCCCTCTCTGTGCCGAGCCCCATATAATACATTTGACTGGTGCGCCTGAAGTGCAGAGGATTTTCCCGGAGCGTTCATCGTCCCTTACGACACATTAAACATTTACGAGAAAAGTGGCGGAATTTACGGTTTGTTTCACGGATGGCGCTTATTGGGGAGGAGCAGCGACGCCCGGAGACCACGCACACAAACACCCAGAATGTAACAGGATACAATGTATCGATCATTAACCCATGGAGAGATTATAATACATGATAACACATGCAACATTGTGCTTTACAGGATACTCTAGTTACACCCAAAGCTGCAGCGACAATTCTGTTGGCTGCGCACACACCCACTATGGGGCACCTGAGCACGTTCCGCTCCGCTGCACCGCATTATGGGCGAATTTATCATGGGACTATATAATACCGTACCTGCTGTACACACTACGTCCCCGTGATGCAGGAGAGCGGAGTATACAGCGATGTACTGTACAGACACCGGAGAGAAGTGCAGCTCTGGAGGTGACTAGAGTATAACTCAGCATCAGAGCTGTGCTTGATCTGTGCGCTGCAGGAGGTGCAGTATATACAGCTAGCTCCCAGTATACGCACATCTCCCACAATGCACCACAGTACAGCATGCTCGCCCTACATGCATCCCCGGCAGAAACAACACTTCCGGATCCTACAGGTAAGAGGAAGCCATTAGTACAGTGAGTGAAGCTCCGGAAGCTTCTAAAGTATTAGAATAGCGCATGAGACTCTGGAGGGGTCAGGGGTATAACAATAGTGAATGCAGCTCTGAATGTGGCTAGAGTATAAGACTGGTGACCGCAGCTAAGGATAGAACTGGAGTAAATGAGTAATGAATGCAGCCCTGGGTGTGACTACAGTATAAGAATGCAGCTACACAGTCAAGTACAGTAACGGAATAGTGAACGCAGCTCTGGATGTGTATGGAGTAAGAATATGGGATATGTCTGGAGTACAGGACTAGTGAATGTAGATCTGGAGTATAAGAATAGGGAATAAAGCTCTGGAGCAGATGGGAGTGTAAGACTGGTGAGTGCAGCTCTGGAAGTGTCTGGAGTATAAGACAAGACTAGTGAAAGTATGTGAATGCAGGGAGAAGAATAATAAATGCAGCTCTGGATGTGTATGGAGTAAGAATATGGGATATGTCTGGAGTACAGGACTAGTGAATGTAGATCTGGAGTATAAGAATAGGGAATAAAGCTCTGGAGCAGATGGGAGTGTAAGACTGGTGAGTGCAGCTCTGGGAGTGTCTGGAGTATAAGAGAAGACTAGTGAAAGTATGTGAATGCAGGGAGAAGAATAATAAATGCAGCTCTGCATGGGACCCGACTATCAGAATAATAAATGCAGCTCTGGATGTGGCTGGAGTAACAATACCGAATAAAGCATTGAATAGGTCCGCAGCATATATAAAAAAAAGCAGCTCTGGATGTAACTAGAGAATGAGAATAATGAATGCAGCTGCGGATGGGTTTTCAGTATTCGCTAGTGACTGCAGCTCTGGAAGTGTCTGGAGCATAACACCAGTAAATACAGCTCTGGATGATACTGGAGTATAAGGCTCCATTCATACGTCTGCACAATAGGTCCGCATCCATTCCGCAATTTTGCAGAAGGGGTGTGGACCCATTCAGGGTGCAAAAGATGGGGACAGCACATCATGCGCTGTCCGCAGCCGCACTTCTGATCCGCGGCTCCGCAAAGAAATAGAGCATGTCCTATTATTGTCCGCAGCCACGGACAAGAATAGGCGTTTCCATCATAGTGCCGGCCATGTGCGGTCCGCAAAATGCAGAACGCACATGGCCGGTGTCGGACCGCAAAACAGCTGCGGACGTGTGAATGGACCCTGAGGCCCCTTGCAGATGAGCGTGAGGAGATTAGGTCCGGATGCGTTCAGTGAAAAATGCGCAATTTCGCAAGAAAGTCCATTCAGTTTTGTTTGTGATCGCGTTATAAAAAATTGAATGTTTACAAACAACATCTCTTAGCAACTATCCGTGAAAAACGCATCGCAGCCGCACTTACTTACGCAGCCCCATTCACTTCTATGGGGCCAGTGTTGCGTAATTATCGTAGAATAAAGAACATGCTACGATTTTTACACAACGCACAAGTGAGGCGTAAAAACCAACGCTCATGTACACAGACCCATTGAAATGAAAGGGTCCGGATTCTGTGCAGGCGCAATGCGTTCACGCCACGCATTGCACCTGCGCGGAATATTCACTAGTGCGAAAGGGGCCCAAGACTGATGAATGCAGCAAAGGATTAGTGAACGCAGCTCTGGATGCGACTGGAGCGTGGAAAGAGTGAGTGGAGTAGATGAATAGTGAATGCAGCTCTGGATGTGACTGGAGCGTGGAAAGAGTGGATGCAGCTTTAGATGTGAGTGGAGTAGATGAATAGTGAATGCAGCTCTGGATGTGACTGGAGCGTGGAAAGAGTGGATGCAGCTTTAGATGTGAGTGGAGTAGATGAATAGTGAATGCAGCTCTGGATGTGACTGGAGCATGGAAAGAGTAAGATGCAGCTTTAGATGTGAGTGGAGTAGATGAATAGTGAATGCAGCTCTGGATGTTACTGGAGCATGGAAAGAGTGGATGCAGCTTTAGATGTGAGTGGAGTAGATGAATAGTGAATGCAGCTCTGGATGTGACTGGAGCGTGGAAAGAGTGAATGCAGCTTTAGATGTGAGTGGAGTAGAATAGTGAATGCAGCTCTGGATGTGACTGGAGCGTGGAAAGAGTGAATGCAGCTTTAGATGTGAGTGGAGTAGATGAATAGTGAATGCAGCTCTGGATGAATTATAAGGTCCATCCTAAGAACTGACCAATCAGCACTTTCCCATCACCGGCACAAAAACATCTGGATCAGCCTGTGAAATGAACTGATGGGTCACTGTCCTACCCCAAAATCACAAAAAAGGGAGCAACTACAACCCCCACCTGGCAAAATACAAAGGAAAATAGCAGAATGATTTTGCCCCGTGACAACCTCCTTTGTGAGGCAGAACTGTGCTCAGACCGGTTGTCGCTTCCCTTCCCCCGCTCCTCTTGAGGATTGTCACTGCCGTGTACGATGACGGCGCTGCGCCCGGGTATCATTGCATCAGGATTTTTTTTCCATGAAGTCAAATGATTCTTAAAATGACTGACTACGGAGAGTAATAGGTGTAATAAAACCGCCATCTGCGTGCAGCAGCCTCATTGCCTTCCCCTATCTGCGCGCCTGGAGCCGTCCTGCCGGTTGTGGTAGATTAGCTCCAGCGCGGAGAGAAGCGACAGATTTGCCGTCATTTTCACACAATTGAAAAGTCAACGAGACTCGTCCTCGCCGTGTAATAGCGGAGAAGTGTTTTCTAGTGGTTGGCGGGTTTTTTGGCGCTGATGTTTGTGCTGCGCGGTGATGATGTGAAGCCGGTTATTGCAGCCGTCGGGTCAGGTATTGTTAGTGCGCTGTGGAGTGATACATCACTGAATGCCACCGCGCCGACTCCACTCTGCTCAACCATGACTTCCTCGCCTGAAATATAGCTAAATATGTCCTGGATGATATTCCCGGGATAATCCTGCAGCCACATACACACCGCCGACGCCGGATCAGGTGTGATGTGCCGCACGTTTATCTCGGTGCTATAACTCTACGCCAATTATTGCGCATGTTTTTCTGTTGTTAGAAGGTTTCATTTTCTTCCGTTTATCCAGTGATTCTATTCGGGTAGATAATAAGTCTGCCGCCACACACACGGTGCAATCACCGACAGACAATACACACACGGTGCAATCACCGACAGACAATACACGCAGCGCAATCAGCAGCACACGACATACACGGTACAATCAGCAGCAGACGATACACACACGGTGCAATCACCGACAGACAATACACGCAGCGCAATTAGCAGCACACGACATACACGGTACAATCAGCAGCAGACGATACACACGGTGCAATCACTGACACACTACACACACGGTGCAATCACCAGCAGACGATACACACACGGTGCAATCACCGACAGAAAATACACACACACAGAGCAATTACTGGCAGACGATACACACACACAGAGCAATCACCGGCAGACAATACACACACACAGAGCAATTACTGGCAGACGATACACACACAGTGCAATTACTGGCAGACGATACACACACGGTGCAATCAGCAGCAGACGATACACACAAGGTGCAATCAGCAGCAGACGATACACACACTGTGCAATCAGCAGCAGACGATACACACACTGTGCAATCAGCAGCAGACGATAAACACACTGTGCAATCAGCAGCAGACGATAAACACACTGTGCAATCAGCAGCAGACGATACACACACTGTGCAATCAGCAGCAGACGATAAACACACTGTGCAATCAGTAGCAGATGATAAACACACGGTGCAATCAGCAGCAGACGATACAAACACGGTGCAATCAGTAGCAGATGATACACACACGGTGCAATCAGCAGCAGACGATACACACACTGTGCAATCAGCAGCAGACGATACACACACTGTGCAATCAGCAGCAGACGATACACACACTGTGCAATCAGCAGCAGACGATACACACACTGTGCAATCACCGGAAGACGATACACACACTGTGCAATCACCAGCAAAGGAGACACACAGTGCAAGATACAGAATACAGCGTAGCACCTATAGAGAAAGCCTGTGACCTGGCATGTAAGGGTGTCACTCGGTATCGGCGCTGTACCCTATATATACTGTAAGTGTACGGTGCTCACTCAGCAGAGGAAAGTGAAGACACCTCAAGTCCCCTACACCCTCCGTCTGTCCATGGACGCCCCCACAGAACTGCTCAGCACTATGAGGACAGAGGTCTCTCATTAGTTGCATCCTGGGAGTTGTAGTGTTTTACTCTGTAGAAAGCTCCATATTCATAAAGGAGGTCATGCTCCGGTTACTATCGGGCTGTTCCGTCCCTGACACGACACCCGCCATGCGGTGACCTCTGCACAGCGCCTCCTATGATGATGTCATTGGTTACCTCTCTAGATTCTGCTGTGTGCCTCGTGCCTCGCTGATGTCTCACATTCATTTCCCTTTAAGGACGTTTCTCATGCCTCCGCTTCCCCCTGATTTCAGCGCCGTCTTTCAATCACCATGTATATCAGTGACGCTCGCACAATGTCACGTTGGTTTCATATTCTGCGCTTGTGCTGGTTTGTCTGACAGGGAAGCTTGATGAATTTACAGTTGCAGGAGGCACAGGCGAGTCCGGAAGGATGAGGATGACTGGGAAGACGAAAATTGCAGCCGGTTATGTCTTGTGATGATGTGCTGGGCATGAGACAGTCCAGGCGTGGTACATCACATTCTGAGGGTATTACACCCAGCATGCTCACAGGCTAGGTACTATGTCAGGGGAACTCAAACTGGTCACCGGGGGGCGCTGCACTAATCAGAAGCGTGGACTGAATAACAAACAGTGTGAAAAAAGTAGGCAGCAAAGGTCTGCATATGGGCTAGAACGGGGATCAGCAACCTTCGGCACTCCAGCCGTCGTGAAACTACAACTCCCAGCATGCAACCATGCTTGGCTGTTCTTCTAACTCTCACAGAAGTGAATGAAGCATTCTGGGGGTTGTAATTTCTAAACAGCTGGAGTGCCGGAGGTTAATGATCCCTGTGTTAGAATATAGCACTGAGCCGCCCTAGTGGCCACTATACCACATTGCACCACATTCACTGATCGCTGAGTATAGCACCATGTAGTGAGCTGGGGATGGCTGATATTAACATCTGGCTGCCTGCAGACTAGGGAGAGCTCACTACATACAGATTATACAGCCACCACTAGAGGGAGCTCACTACATACAGATTATACAGCCACCACTAGAGGGAGCTCAGGAGATTACTACATACAGATATATACAGCCACCACTAGAGGGAGCTCAGGAGATTACTACATACAGATATATACAGCCACCACTAGAAGGAGCTCAGGAGATTACTACATACAGATATATACAGCCACCACTAGAGGGAGCTCAGGAGATTACTGCATACAGATATATACAGCCACCACTAGAGGGAGCTCACTACATACAGAATATACAGCCACCACTAGAGGGAGCTCACTACATACAGATTATACAGCCACCACTAGAGGGAGCTCACTACATACAGATTATACAGCCACCACTAGAGAGAGCTCACTACATACAGATTATACAGCCACCACTAGAGAGAGCTCACTACATACAGATTATACAGCCACCACTAGAGAGAGCTCACTGCATACAGATTATACAGTCACCACTAGAGGGAGCTCACTACATACAGATATATACAGCCACCACTAGAGGGAGCTCACTACATACAGATTATACAGCCACCACTAGAGGGAGCTCACTACATACAGATTATACAGACACCACTAGGGGGAGCTCACTACATACAGATTATACAGCCACCACTAGAGGGAGCTCACTACATACAGATTATACAGCCACCACTAGAGGGGGCTCACTACATACAGATTATACAGCCACCACTAGGGGGAGCTCACTACATACAGATTATACAGCCACCACTAGAGGGAGCTCACTACATACAGATTATACAGCCACCACTAGAGGGAGCTCAGGAGATTACTGCATACAGATATATACAGCTATCACTAGAGGGAGCTCAGGAGATTACTACATACAGATATATACAGCCACCACTAGAGGGAGCTCAGAAGATTACTACATACAGATATATACAGCCACCACTAGAGGGAGCTCAGGAGATTACTGCATACAGATATATACAGCCACCACTAGAGGAGCTCAGGAGATTACTACATACAGATATATACAGCAACCACTAGAGGAGCTCAGGAGATTACTACATACAGATATATACAGCCACCACTAGAGGGAGCTCAGGAGATTACTGCATACAGATATATACAGCCACCACTAGAGGGAGCTCAGGAGATTACTACATACAGATATATACAGCCACCACTAGAGGGAGCTCAGGAGATTACTGCATACAGATATATACAGCCACCACTAGAGGAGCTCAGTACATACGATTATACAGCCACCACTAGAGAGCTCACTACATACAGATATACAGCCACCACTAGAGGAGCTCACTACATACAGATATATACAGCCACCACTAGAGGAGCTCGGAGATTACTACATACAGATATATACAGACACCACTAGAGGGAGCTCAGAGATTACTACATACAGATATATACAGCCACCACTAGAGGGAGCTCAGGAGATTACTACATACAGATATATACAGCCACCACTAGAGGAGCTCAGGAGATTACTACATACAGATATATACAGCCACCACTAGAGGGAGCTCAGGAGATTACTACATACAGATATATACAGCCACCACTAGAGGAGCTCAGGAGATTACTACATACAGATATATACAGCCACCACTAGAGGAGCTCAGGAGATTACTACATACAGATATATACAGCCACCACTAGAGGGAGCTCAGGAGATTACTACATACAGTTATATACAGCCACCACTAGAGGGAGCTCAGGAGATTACTACATACAGATATATACAGCCACCACTAGAGGGAGCTCAGGAGATTACTACATACAGATATATACAGCCACCACTAGAGGGAGCTCAGGAGATTACTACATACAGATATATACAGCCACCACTAGAGGGAGCTCAGGAGATTACTACATACAGATATATACACCCACCACTAGAGGGAGCTCACTACATACAGATTATACAGCCACCACTAGAGGGAGCTCACTACATACACATTATACAGCCACCACTAGAGGGGGCTCACTACATACACATTATACAGCCACTACTAGAGGGAGCTCACTACAAACAGATTATACAGCCACCACTAGAGGGAGCTCACTACATACAGATTATACAGTCACTACTACAGGGAGCTCACTACATACAGATTATACAGCCACCACTCCAGGGAGCTCACTACATACAGATTATACAGCCACCACTAGAGGGAGCTCACTACATACACATTATACAGCCACCACTAGAGGGAGCTCACTACATACAGATTATACAGCCACCACTAGAGGGAGCTAACTATATACAGATTATACAGTCACCACTAGAGGGAGTTCACTACATACAGATTATACAGTCACCACTAGAGGGAGTTCACTACACACAAATTATACAGTCACCACTAGAGGGAGTTCACTACACACAAATTATACAGCCACCACTAGAGGGAGCTCACTACATACAGATTATACAGCCTCCCCTAAAGGGAGCTCACTGCATACAGATTATACAGCAACCACTAGAGGGAGTTTACTACATACAGATTATACAGCCACTAGTAGAGGGAGCTCACTACATACAGATTATACAGCCACTACTAGAGGGAGCTCACTACATACAGAGTATACAGCCACCACTAGAGGGAGCTCATTACATTACAGATTATACAACCACCACTAGAGGGAGCTCACTACACACAGATTATACAACCACCACTAGAGGGAGCTCACTACATACAGATTATACAGCCACCACTAGAGGGTGCTCACTACATACAGATAATACAGCCACCACTAGGGGGAGCTCACTACATACAGATTATACAGCAACCACTAGAGGAGTTTACTACATACAGATTATACAGCCACCACTAGATGGAGCTAACTACATACAGATTATACAGCCACCACTAGAGGGAGCTCACTACATACAGATTATACAGCCACGACTAGAGGGAGCTAACTATATACAGATTATACAGTCACCACTAGAGGGAGTTCACTACATACAGATTATACAGTCACCACTAGAGGGAGCTCATTAGATACAGATTATACAGTCACTACTACAGGGAGCTCTACATACAGATTATACTGTCATTACTACAGGGAGCTCACTACATACAGATTATACAGCCACTACTAGATGGAGCTAACTACATACAGATATATACACCCACCACTAGAGGGAGCTCACTACATACAGATTATACAGCCACTGCAGACATACAGTCACCACAGAGGGAGCTCATATACAGATTATACCTTAGTAGGTGGAGCTCACTACACACAACATACAGCCACCACTAGGGGAGCTCACTACACACAGATTATACAAACCACCACTAGAGAGCTCACTACACAGACTACACAACCACCACTAGAGGACTCCTCACACATACAGACTAGCGGTCACCACCAATTAGAGTGGGTGCTCACTACTATTACAGATAATACAGCCACCACTAGGGAGCTCACTACATACAGATTATACAGCAACCACTAGAGGAGCTTACTACATACAGATTATACAGCCACCACTAGATGGAGCTAACTACATACAGATTATACAGCCACCACTAGAGGGAGCTCACTACATACAGATTATACAGCCACGACTAGAGGGAGCTAACTATATACAGATTATACAGTCACCACTAGAGGGAGTTCACTACATACAGATTATACAGTCACCACTAGAGGGAGCTCACTACATACAGATTATACAGTCACCACTAGAGGAGCTCACTACATACAGATTATACTGTCATTACTACAGGGAGCTCACTACATACAGATTATACAGCCACTACTAGATGGAGCTAACTACATACAGATATATACAGCCACCACTAGAGGGAGCTCACTACATACACATTATACAGCCACCACTAGAGGGAGCTCACTACATACAGATTATACAGCCACCACTAGAGGGGGCTCACTACATACAGATTATACAGTCACCACCAGAGGGAGCTCACTACATACAGAATATACAGCCACCACTAGAGGGAGCTCACTACACACAGATTATACAACCACCACTAGAGGGAGCTCACTACATACAGATTATACAGCCACCACTAGAGGGTGCTCACTACATACAGATAATACAGCCACCACTAGGGGGAGCTCACTACATACAGATTATACAGCAACCACTAGAGGAGTTTACTACATACAGATTATACAGCCACCACTAGATGGAGCTAACTACATACAGATTATACAGCCACGACTAGAGGGAGCTCTCTACATACAGATTATACAGCCACCACTAGAGGGAGCTCACTACATACAGATTATACAGTCACCACTAGAGGGAGCTCACTACATACAGATTATACAGCCACCACTCCAGGGAGCTCATTAGATACAGATTATACAGTCACTACTACAGGGAGCTCTACATACAGATGATACTGTCATTACTACAGGGAGCTCACTACATACAGATTATACAGCCTCCACTAGAGGGAGCTCACTACATACAGATTATACAGACACTACTAGATGGAGCTAACTACATACAGATTATACAGCCACCACTAGGGGGAGCTCACTACATACAGATTATACAGCCACGACTAGAGGGAGCTCACTACATACAGATTATACAGCCACCACTAGAGGGAGCTCACTACATACAGATTATACAGTCACCACTAGATGGAGCTCCCTACATACAGATTATACAGTCACCACCAGAGGGAGCTCACTACATACAGATTATACAGCCACCACTAGAGGGAGCTCACTACATACAGATTATACAGCCACCACTAGAGGGAGCTCACTACATACAGATTATACAGCCACCACTAGGGGAGCTCAAAACCTACAGATTATACAGTCACCACTAGAGGGAGCTCACTACATACAGATTATACAGCCACCACTAGATGGAGCTCACTACATACAGATTATACAGCCACCACTAGAGGGAGCTCACTACATACAGATTATACAGCCACCACTAGATGGAGCTCACTACATACAGATTATACAGCCACCACTAGAGGGAGCTCACTACATACAGATTATACTGTAAATCCATAACATCCCCCACCCCGGTCTAAGCCCCGCACACAGGGAGCACGTATGGCCATATTTTAGCTCTCTCCTCTTGTCTTGCACTTTTTCTAGGGGAAGAGCTTCCCTTTAAATCAGTTTTTTTTTTTTTGTTGCAAAGATCACATTGAGAATCCTGTCCCATCCCCCGAACACAGCGCACACTGAAAAACAATATCAATCCCCGCACCAGGTAGGAAGGTGGGGGACGGGGACCCTCGACTCTGTGTCAAAATCATTTTCTTCCTAAATTGGTTGTAAATGTAGAAACAAGCAGAGAGACAATAGAGAGCTGCGACTGTCTAATCCTGGGCACCACGGGAGCCGCACACGAGCTCCACGCCTCAATAATGGGTCGGCAGCTAGGAGTAAGCTTAATGGGGGGGGGGGGGGTTGTGGTGCGCGGATGGAGCCGAGCCCTGGACATCACTTCAGGGGTTACACCTCAAACTGGGTGAAGCAATTTTGCAAATTATCTGATCCGGCGTTAACACATCCAGAGCTGTAATCACAGTTCATCTGATTAGCTCTGATGCTCCAGGAGCTCGTCTCTTACTGCTGCCCCCTGCTGCTTCAGGTACAATATTGTGCGCTAAGCCCCAATAACAGAGACCAGCGGCAGTGACATGACGAATACCGCCTCATACCTCAGCCAAGGGCTCATGCACACGACCGTTGTTGTTTTGCGGTCCGTTTTTCACGGATCCGTTGTTCCGCATCTGATGATTTTTTTTTTTTACGCTGATTTAAGTCCTCTTCCGTTACGTTATTCCACAAAACATATCCATATGGTTTCTGTATGCGATCCGTTTTTTGCGGATCGGAAACGGAAATAGTAACTTATTAAAACACATGAGCATTATAGGCAGGGCATAGCATTTCTACAGTATTGATCCGCAAAATAAAGATGAAATACGGATGTGTTCCGTGTGCGTTATGTATTTTTTGAGGACCCATTGACTTGAATGGGGCCTCGGACAATAATAGGATATGCACTACTTTTTTTGTGGAACGGCCATGCGGACAAACGGAATCGGAATGCACAAGGAGTAACTTCCGTATTTTCTACAGCCCCATTAAAGTGAATGGCTCCTCATACGGGCCGCACAAAAAAACAAAACGAATGCGGAAAGAAAATATGGTCGCGTGCGTGAGCCCTTAGTACTAGGTATGAACTAGACAGAGGGAAAAAGTGGAGTCCGGGGGAGGGGGGGGAGAAAGAGGGGAGCCCGGAGGGGCCAAAAGGGAGCCAGGAAGGGACATGGGAGAGAGACGGGTCTGATGAGGACAGAATTCGTTTTTTTCCAGCGTTTTTTTTTTGTGTTTTCAGCTGATTTTCTTGCAGACCCTCTTTTCACATTCACAGGAGGGGGAGACTTTCGGCCTGCGGTTTATATACGGATATACAGAGGAAGTGACAGGGGGTACATACTTTCCAGTAGAAAATAAGCATGGCTTGCAAAAAATAAATAAAAAAATAAAAAAAGCCATTAAAAGTGCACAAATACACATGTAAAAATACATTTAAAAAGGCAAAAAAGCACTAAAAACAACAAAAACAAAACATATCACTAAGTGGCTGTCTTTGGATGTGTTATTTTAACCTAAAAAACAGAAAAGGAACCAAAAACGTGTAGTGCGGCAGCCCAATATACTGGCCCCTGCCGCCCTGACACATTTACAGGTTCTGGACCCTAAAAGCACAGTTCTCATAATCCTGTTTGGCAGCGGTTCAATCACCGATACGCAGCGGGCCCCGGGAGCGATATATTCTTCTACATAATGAGATATTACGAGACGCTCCCATCACATATCTCTGTCTACTTAATTAAAAATATCTACAGCCGGTAATTAAAGAGCGTCTCTCATGGACGAGCAGAGAGATAGGGGAAGCGAAAGGGCTGCCAGAGGGGGCTGAAGACAACCTGGAGGAGACGAGGGGGAGCAGAAGCCAGACAGTCTCACTGAGGAGAATATCTGATCCTGGAAAAGCTGGGTGACTATAACCAATGACAGGGTTCTACACTACACCAGGAGGAAGGGGCCACTGCATAACAAACCAGACATTCAGGAGCTTGGAAAAGCTGGGGGACAGGGACCTACAAATGGGGGCTTTCATTGACATAGCGTCACCTCTATAGTAAAACATCTCTGTGTTACATGTGTGTCATCTATGGCCTTACATAGGACTGCAGGTGACATCTACTACATTATCTGTACTCAGAGAGTTATCACTGTGTTATCTGTGGTGTTACATAGGACTGCAGGTGATATCTACTAAATTATCTGTACTGAGAGAGTTATCACTGTGTTATCTGTGGTGTTACATAGGACTGCAGGTGACATCTACTGCATTATCTGTACTCAGAGAGTTATCACTGTGTTATCTGTGGTGTTACATAGGACTGCAGGTGACATCTACTACATTATCTGTACTCAGAGAGTTATCACTGTGTTATCTGTGATGTTACATAGGACTGCAGGTGACATCTACTACATTATCTGTACTCAGAGAGATATCACTGTGTTATCTGTGGTGTTACATAGGACTGCAGGTGACATCTACTACATTATCTGTACTCAGAGAGTTATCACTGTGTTATCTGTGGTGTTACATAGGACTGCAGGTGACATCTACTACATTATCTGTACTCAGAGAGTTATCACTGTGTTATCTGTGATGTTACATAGGACTGCAGGTGACATCTACTACATTATCTGTACTCAGAGAGTTATCACTGTGTTATCTGTGGTGTTACATAGGACTGCAGGTGACATCTACTACATTATCTGTACTCAGAGAGTTATCACTGTGTTATCTGTGGTGTTACATAGGACTGCAGGTGACATCTACTACATTATCTGTACTCAGAGAGTTATCACTGTGTTATCTGTGGTGTTACATAGGACTGCAGGTGACATCTACTACATTATCTGTACTCAGAGAGTTATCACTGTGTTATCTGTGGTGTTACATAGGACTGCAGGTGACATCTACTACATTATCTGTACTCAGAGAGTTATCACTGTGTTATCTGTGGTGTTACATAGGACTGCAAGTGACATCTACTACATTATCTGTACTCAGAGAGCTATCACTGTGTTATCTGTGGTGTTACATAGGACTGCTGCACACTAGTAATAGAATACTCTGGGCTCCATTTACTAGATACTGGAGCGTATCTTTTCTGTACTGTGAGGATGAACTGGTCGGGTGACTGGATAAAGGATAATACCACAATTTGCCAATACAATTCTGATGTAACGGGAACATGTCGGTGTCAATGTGAGTTGTAGATAAGACGGGGCAGGGGCCTTTATTTATCATAAAAGTCAATCAAGATACCGGAGGACTGGAGTGCGGATTTATATCTTGTGACATTTCTTCTAAGTCTGAAGAACAATTTAAGATTAAAATGAACAAAACTTTAAGCAGACTAAAATGGCTGATAACAGGGGGCAATAGATTGTATTCTCCTGTCCTACAGTCAACCTCTCCCCTGAAATGACTGATAACAGGGGCAATAGACTGTATTCTCCTGTCCTACAGTCATCCTCTCCCCTGAAATGGCTGATAACAGGGGGCAACAGACTGTATTCTCCTGTCCTACAGTCATCCTCTCCCCTGAAATGGCTGATAACAGGGGGCAATCGATTGTATTCTCCTGTCCTACAGTCATCCTCTCCACTGAAATGGCTGATAACTGGGGGGATATACTGTATTCTCCTGTCCTACAGTCATCCTCTCCCCTGAAATGGCTGATAAAGGGGGCAATAGATTGTATTCTCCTGTCCTACAGTCATCCTCTCCCCTGAAATGGCTGATAACAGGGGCAATAGACTGTATTCTCCTGTCCTACAGTCATCCTCTCCCCTGAAATGGCTGATAACAGGGGGCAATAGACTGTATTCTCCTGTCCTACAGTCATCCTCTCCCCTGAAATGGCTGATAACAGGGGGCAATAGATTGTATTCTCCTGTCCTACAGTCATCCTCTCCCCTGAAATGACTGATAACAGGGGCAATAGACTGTATTCTCCTGTCCTACAGTCATCCTCTCCCCTGAAATGGCTGATAACAGGGGGCAACAGACTGTATTCTCCTGTCCTACAGTCATCCTCTCCCCTGAAATGGCTGATAACAGGGGCAATAGACTGTATTCTCCTGTCCTACAGTCATCCTCTCCCCTGAAATGGCTGATAACAGGGGGCAATAGACTGTATTCTCCTGTCCTACAGTCATCCTCTCCCCTGAAATGGCTGATAATGGGGCAATAGACTGTATTCTCCTGTCCTACAGTCATCCTCTCCCTGAAATGGCTGATAACAGGGGCAATAGACTGTATTCTCCTGTCCTACAGTCATCCTCTCCCCTGAAATGGCTGATAACAGGGGGCAATAGACTGTATTCTCCTGTCCTACAGTCATCCGTCTCCCCTGAAATGGCTGATAACAGGGGCAATAGACTGTATTCTCCTGTCCTACAGTCATCCTCTCCCCTGAAATGGCTGATAACAGGGGACAATAGACTGTATTCTCCTGTCCTACAGTCATCCTCTCCCCTGAAATGGCTGATAACAGGGGCAATAGACTGTATTCTCCTGTCCTACAGTCATCCTCTCCCCTGAAATGGCTGATAACAGGGGCAATAGACTGTATTCTCCTGTCCTACAGTCATCCTCTCCCCTGAAATGGCTGATAACAGGGGCAATAGACTGTATTCTCCTGTCCTACAGTCATCCTCTCCCTGAAATGGCTGATAACAGGGGCAATAGACTGTATTCTCCTGTCCTACAGTCATCCTCTCCCCTGAAATGGCTGATAACAGGGGGCAATAGACTGTATTCTCCTGTCCTACAGTCATCCTCTCCCCTGAAATGGCTGATAACAGGGGCAATAGACTGTATTCTCCTGTCCTACAGTCATCCTCTCCCCTGAAATGGCTGATAACAGGGGCAATAGACTGTATTCTCCTGTCCTACAGTCATCCTCTCCCTGAAATGGCTGATAACAGGGGCAATAGACTGTATTCTCCTGTCCTACAGTCATCCTCTCCCCTGAAATGGCTGATAACAGGGGGCAATAGACTGTATTCTCCTGTCCTACAGTCATCCTCTCCCCTGAAATGGCTGATAACAGGGGCAATAGACTGTATTCTCCTGTCCTACAGTCATCCTCTCCCCTGAAATGGCTGATAACAGGGGCAATAGACTGTATTCTCCTGTCCTACAGTCATCCTCTCCCCTGAAATGGCTGATAACAGGGGCAATAGACTGTATTCTCCTGTCCTACAGTCATCCTCTCCCCTGAAATGGCTGATAACAAGGGGCAATAGACTGTATTCTCCTGTCCTACAGTCATCCTCTCCCTGAAATGGCTGATAACAGGGGGCAATAGACTGTATTCTCCTGTCCTACAGTCATCCTCTCCCCTGAAATGGCTGATAACAGGGGGCAATAGACTGTATTCTCCTGTCCTACAGTCATCCTCTCCCCTGAAATGGCTGATAACAGGGACAATAGACTGTATTCTCCTGTCCTACAGTCATCCTCTCCCCTGAAATGGCTGATAACAGGGGCAATAGACTGTATTCTCCTGTCCTACAGTCATCCTCTCCCCTGAAATGGCTGATAACAGGGGCAATAGACTGTATTCTCCTGTCCTACAGTCATCCTCTCCCCTGAAATGGCTGATAACAGGGGGCAATAGACTGTATTCTCCTGTCCTACAGTCATCCTCTCCCCTGAAATGGCTGATAACAGGGAGCAATAGACTGTATTCTCCTGTCCTACAGTCATCCTCTCCCCTGAAATGGCTGATAACAGGGAGCAATAGACTGTATTCTCCTGTCCTACAGTCATCCTCTCCCCTGAAATGGCTGATAACAGGGGCAATAGACTGTATTCTCCTGTCCTACAGTCATCCTCTCCCCTGAAATGGCTGATAACAGGGGCAATAGACTGTATTCTCCTGTCCTACAGTCATCCTCTCCCCTGAAATGGCTGATAACAGGGGCAATAGACTGTATTCTCCTGTCCTACAGTCATCCTCTCCCTGAAATGGCTGATAACAGGGAGCAATAGACTGTATTCTCCTGTCCTACAGTCATCCTCTCCCTGAAATGGCTGATAACAGGGGCAATAGACTGTATTCTCCTGTCCCTACAGTCATCCTCTCCCCTGAAATGGCTGATAACAGGGGGCAATAGACTGTATTCTCCTGTCCTACAGTCATCCTCTCCCCTGAAATGGCTGATAACAGGGAGCAATAGACTGTATTCTCCTGTCCTACAGTCATCCTCTCCCTGAAATGGCTGATAACAGGGGCAATAGACTGTATTCTCCTGTCCTACAGTCATCCTCTCCCTGAAATGGCTGATAACAGGGGCAATAGACTGTATTCTCCTGTCCTACAGTCATCCTCTCCCCTGAAATGGCTGATAACAGGGAGCAATAGACTGTATTCTCCTGTCCTACAGTCATCCTCTCCCCTGAAATGGCTGATAACAGGGGCAATAGACTGTATTCTCCTGTCCTACAGTCATCCTCTCCCCTGAAATGGCTGATAACAGGGGGCAATAGACTGTATTCTCCTGTCCTACAGTCATCCTCTCCCCTGAAATGGCTGATAACAGGGGGCAATAGACTGTATTCTCCTGTCCTACAGTCATCCTCTCCCCTGAAATGGCTGATAACAGGGGGCAATAGACTGTATTCTCCTGTCCTACAGTCATCCTCTCCCCTGAAATGGCTGATAACAGGGGCAATAGACTGTATTCTCCTGTCCTACAGTCATCCTCTCCCCTGAAATGGCTGATAACAGGGGACAATAGACTGTATTCTCCTGTCCTACAGTCATCCTCTCCCCTGAAATGGCTGATAACAGGGGCAATAGACTGTATTCTCCTGTCCTACAGTCATCCTCTCCCCTGAAATGGCTGATAACAGGGAGCAATAGACTGTATTCTCCTGTCCTACAGTCATCCTCTCCCCTGAAATGGCTGATAACAGGGGCAATAGACTGTATTCTCCTGTCCTACAGTCATCCTCTCCCCTGAAATGGCTGATAACAGGGGGCAATAGACTGTATTCTCCTGTCCTACAGTCATCCTCTCCCCTGAAATGGCTGATAACAGGGAGCAATAGACTGTATTCTCCTGTCCTACAGTCATCCTCTCCCCTGAAATGGCTGATAACAGGGGCAATAGACTGTATTCTCCTGTCCTACAGTCATCCTCTCCCTGAAATGGCTGATAACAGGGGGCAATAGACTGTATTCTCCTGTCCTACAGTCATCCTCTCCCCTGAAATGGCTGATAACAGGGGGCAATAGACTGTATTCTCCTGTCCTACAGTCATCCTCTCCCCTGAAATGGCTGATAACAGGGGGCAATAGACTGTATTCTCCTGTCCTACAGTCATCCTCTCCCCTGAAATGGCTGATAACAGGGGCAATAGACTGTATTCTCCTGTCCTACAGTCATCCTCTCCCCTGAAATGGCTGATAACAGGGGGCAATAGACTGTATTCTCCTGTCCTACAGTCATCCTGTCCCCTGAAATGGCTGATAACAGGGAGCAATAGACTGTATTCTCCTGTCCTACAGTCATCCTCTCCCCTGAAATGGCTGATAACAGGGGCAATAGACTGTATTCTCCTGTCCTACAGTCATCCTCTCCCCTGAAATGGCTGATAACAGGGGCAATAGACTGTATTCTCCTGTCCTACAGTCATCCTCTCCCCTGAAATGGCTGATAACAGGGGCAATAGACTGTATTCTCCTGTCCTACAGTCATCCTCTCCCCTGAAATGGCTGATAACAGGGGGCAATAGACTGTATTCTCCTGTCCTACAGTCATCCTCTCCCCTGAAATGGCTGATAACAGGGAGCAATAGACTGTATTCTCCTGTCCTACAGTCATCCTCTCCCTGAAATGGCTGATAACAGGGGCAATAGACTGTATTCTCCTGTCCTACAGTCATCCTCTCCCCTGAAATGGCTGATAACAGGGGGCAATAGACTGTATTCTCCTGTCCTACAGTCATCCTCTCCCCTGAAATGGCTGATAACAGGGGGCAATAGACTGTATTCTCCTGTCCTACAGTCATCCTCTCCCTGAAATGGCTGATAACAGGGGGCAATAGACTGTATTCTCCTGTCCTACAGTCATCCTCTCCCCTGAAATGGCTGATAACAGGGGGGCAATAGACTGTATTCTCCTGTCCTACAGTCATCCTCCCCCCTGAAATGGCTGATAACAGGAGGCAATAGACTGTATTCTCCTGTCCTACAGTCATCCTCTCCCCTGAAATGGCTGATAACAGGGGGCAATAGATAAGACTAATACTGTCAAACATGATGGTGATGGATGAGTTTATGCTTGTGTCTGGACATGGAAGGGTTAATCTGGCACCCGTCTGGGGGCACACACTGGGCAGCAGGTAGCGGATCCTCAATTAACGTGTTTAATGGCGTACACGGTGTGGAACGCTCCACTTGGCGTCGGCCCAGAGATTCGCCGGGGGAGGAGGACGTCGCCGCCGCTCAATCGTCTTATTCTGCTTTTTAAGCTCTTTTCATTTAGCTTGAAACGTCTCCAAGTCAAGCAAATCAGGACACATTATCCCCATTAGCGCAGGTACCGCCGCGGCGAGGATGTACGCTGTAATGTCTCTGAACTAAAGGATCTGAAAAGTTAATTTATTAGCCAAAAGTGATGGACGGACATTTATTATTGACGCAACAAAAACGCAACATGAGAGAAAAAAAAACATTAAGACACAGCATGGCGGACCCCGACGTAATGACCCCCATAGGGCACTGCGCAACTCTGACAAATCTTCACTTATTATCTGCTGTTACATTGTGTCTTAGACTCCAGTCACAACCAGAGCTGCATTTATAATCCTTAGACTCCAGTTACATCTAGAGCTGCATTCACCATCCTACTGTTCTATCACGAATTATACTCCAGCCTTCTTCAGAGCTGCATTCACAATACTGCTGATCCATCATGAGTTATCTGCCACTCACATCTACAGCTTGTTCCAGAATCCTGCTGTTCTTACTGTCTAATGCTGCGCTGACATCCACAGCTGCATTCATAATTCTGCTGTTCCATTATGGCTTATACGCCACTCACAATTTTACTGCATCATCATGTCTTAGGCCCCTTGCAGACGAGCGTTCCTCACGCAGCGAGTCCGCAACGGAGCTCCCGGCCTGACCTTCCTGCACTGACGGGATTCACATAGTATTATATTGATTTAGGATGCTATGTAACCCTTACAGTTCTGGAATCTATTGGATAACACTGACATAATGCTGCCAGTGTTATCCAATAGATTCCAGAACTGTAAGGGTTACATAGCATCATAAATCAATATAATACTATGTGAATCCCGTCAGTGCAGGAAGGTCGGGCCGGGAGCTCCGTTGCGGACTCGCTGCGTGAGGAACGCTCGTCTGCAAGGGGCCTTATACTCCTCACTCATCCACAGCTGCATTCGCAATTCTGTTGAGTGAAACGTATCAGTGCAGTGCATTCTGGGAAATATAAGGTTTTCTTCAACCCCCCCCCCCCCCCGGCCAAATATCTCACAATGCAGTACCCCAGATGACAACCACAGTGCAGCTATGTAATCCTATAGCCTGAGAGCCGACAGGAAAGCAGTAGAATTGTGAACGCAGCTCTGGCTGTGACTAGAGTAGAAGGTCCAGAATCGGGGTCGTCCCAATTGTCTGTCATTTGACAAACTGCAGCAGAGGCGCGGCAATTATCTTCTCATTACCGCAGAGCCTGGCCGACCCCAGAGGGTTGAAATCCGCGGATCCCGGTGGCTGGTATTGAGGGGTTCTGTGACGCTCATTCTCATTCTATCACCGTGCTCTTGTCTTCTTTTGTCAGCTACTTCTGTTACCAGTTGGGGGTGTGTCCTGCACAGTCTGACAATGGCAGCACTGATTGGATAGAGTGAGTTTGTGCAGGTGCACACCCCCAACTGTAAACGCCCCCCTGTACCGGACTGCTAGCAATTCATTCATAACTTCTAGCAGGAATAATAAAGGAATGACACAACATAGAGCCATAAGAATAGATGCTCCAGAATTGTTATTACATGGGGGATGCATGAAGCTATTAAACCAGACATGTCAGCGGGGAGACGGCCTCTTTAAAGGGAGCTCCATTTTCACTTCTCCCCCATATTGGGCTCCTAAGCAGAGGGGCCCCAGTGCTCCACTCTACACCCACAGACGGGCAATGCCCTGCGATCTGACGCCACTCGTCACTCAGACTCCGGCGTCTCTGGATAATGGTCTCATGGAGAAGGAAAGCGGCTTATGAGCGCGGCGGTGGCTAACCGCGAGGTCAGGCGGATTAGTGATAAATCCGTGCGGCAGAGGAGGGGGGGGGTAATACACACGAGAAGCAATTACCAAACTATTAGGAGTAAGCGGCACTTCAACGCACGAGAGCCGCGCCCGCCAGGCGTACCGCACGAGCACGTGATGTAATCAGCAGTCGTCGTGAGATTTATCTCTGAAAATAGGTTCATCTAAAGTGTAAAAAACCAAAACCTTGTAAAACAAACAGTCTTACTCTCCAGTCACACCCAAAGCTGCTGCCAACCTCTGAACTCTCACAATGAAGGAGCTTTCACTGCCCCCTGCTGGGTAAGGGTTGTAAAGACTGGCATTCCCATCTCCTGATACATGTGGTTCACACTCCAGTCACCTCCAGAGCTGCATTCCCAAATTCCTGTTTCAGGCTGGCAGGACACACATGCCCCCTCCTCCTGCTGGTTCAGGGTCTTCATACAGAATGTGCGGCCGCAGATCACGGTGGGTGATGACGCTTTTACACAACATCTCCCACAATGCACTGCAGCGGTGAGCGCGCGCACATAGCGCAGGGCAGCAGAGAAGTGAACGCAGCTCTAGGTGTGACCGATGTCCACAGCTTCGCCTAGAAGTGTCAGCGTCGTATCTGAACACTGCGCCTCCCACCGCTGAAGACGTGAAATCCTGCCGTCAGCAGATTTATTGATGCAGCTCTGGATGCGAATAGAGTATGAGAGGCAGCAGAGATTATAGGAAATCATTGGAATCACGGATGCAGATTGGGGTGTGACTGGAGTATAAAAATGAACCCTGTGTACTAACAGGGAGTCAATAGATGTAGTATAACGCAGGCTGTAGTAACAATGACCCAATAGGGTGCGACAAACACGAGGCCCGGGCACCAACGGAGGCCATCATGCTGGTGGGTGCAGCTTAGGCTGTGACTGGAGTACAACAAACGGTAAAGCTATGAAGTTTGGTTCGGGTACGGAGCTTTTCCATTACGTCCCATGCACTCGGTGCTGAATGGAGAGAGTTGTGGGGGTCAGTGCCCCTTGCCTCAAGATGGGGGCGCCTCTGATGGCGATAGCGGGGAGGATAATCTGCCGCCGTGCGTTACCCGCGGGATGTCCCGGGCAGCGGCCGGCGCTTTAGACCTCATTTAATGTGACGATGCAAATGACCTGAATACAGCAAACGTGCGATCTGAGGAGCGGTAACGGCGTCCTGTGCCGCCGTAATGAGGTCCCCGGGGCCCCCGCACAAGGAACAAACTGTCCTCCTCCGACCGCGAGATGGACGCAAATAAAAGAGAAAATCCTCCGGCCGCTCACAAAAAATACAATTCACTGAACTTGGCCGACTGAAGACGACGCAGGTCACATCGCCGCCGCCGCCGCCCCTCCCCCGCCAGAGGAAGAGGAGAAGAAAAATTTATGGCTGTGATAAATTCGGGGTTTTCAGAAATGTCGCTGATCTTTCCGTGTTTTGCTGCAAGTCCCACAGGGGCCGTGAAGAAAGCAATAAGGAAGATGCCGGAGAGAAGGAGGCGGAGGACTACCACAACGCTGAGGGCCCGCTCCCTGCCTCCAAGTCTACACATCCCAGGCGGAGAGCGCTAACCCCCCCCAAATCTGATGACTAACGGCAAGACTGTCCTCTACACTACAGGAGCTAGGAGGTGTCTGTCCACAAGCATGCTGACTGTTTCCAGTAACAATCAACACAAAAACGAGTGCAGCTCTGGAGTATAATACAGGATGTAACTGAGGATCAGTACAGGATAAGTAATGTACGTACACAGTGACTCCACCAGCAGAATAGTGAGGTCAGCTCTGGAGTATAATACAGGATGTAACTCAGGATCAGTACAGGATAAGTAATGTAATGTACACAGTGACTGCACCAGCAGAATAGTGAGTGCAGCTCTGGAGTATAATACAGGATGTAACTCAGGATCAGTACAGGATAAGTAATGTATGTACACAGTGACTGCACCAGCAGAATAGTGAGTGCAGCTCTGCAGTATAATACAGGATGTAACTCAGGATCAGTACAGGATAAGTAATGTATGTACACAGTGACTGTACCAGCAGAATAGTGAGTGCAGCTCTGGAGTATAATACAGGATGTAACTCAGGATCAGTACAGGATAAGTAATGTATGTACACAGTGACTGCACCAGCAGAATAGTGAGTGCAGCTCTGGAGTATAATACAGGATGTAACTCAGGATCAGTACAGGATAAGTAATGTATGTACACAGTGACTGCACCAGCAGAAGAGTGAGTGCAGCTCTGGAGTATAATACAGGATGTAACTCGGGATCAGTACAGGATAGGTAATGTATGTACACAGTGACTGCACCAGCAGAATAGTGATTGCAGCTCTGGAGTATAATACAGGATGTAACTCAGGATCAGTACAGGATAAGTAATGTATGTACACAGTGACTGCACCAGCAGAATAGTGAGTGCAGCTCTGGAGTATAACACAGGATGTAACTCAGGATCAGTACAGGATAAGTAATGTATGTACACAGTGACTGTACCAGCAGAATAGTGAGTGCAGCTCTGGAGTATAATACAGGATGTAACTCAGGATCAGTACAGGATAAGTAATGTATGTACACAGTGACTGCACCAGCAGAATAGTGAGTGCAGCTCTGGAGTATAACACAGGATGTAACTCAGGATCAGTACAGGATAAGTAATGTATGTACACAGTGACTGTACCAGCAGAATAGTGAGTGCAGCTCTGGAGTATAATACAGGATGTAACTCAGGATCAGTACAGGATAAGTAATGTATGTACACAGTGACTGCACCAGCAGAATAGTGAGTGCAGCTCTGGAGTATAGTAGAGGATGTAACTCAGGATCAGTACAGGATAAGTAATGTATGTACACAGTGACTGCACCAGCAGAATAGTGAGTGCAGCTCTGGAGTATAATACAGGATGTAACTCAGGATCAGTACAGGATAAGTAATGTATGTACACAGTGACTGCACCAGCAGAATAGTGAGTGCAGCTCTGGAGTATAATACAGGATGTAACTCAGGATCAGTACAGGATAAGTAATGTATGTACACAGTGACTGCACCAGCAGAATAGTGAGTGCAGCTCTGGAGTATAATATAGGATGTAACTCAGGATCAGTACAGGATAAGTAATGTATGTACACATTGACTCCACCAGCAGAATAGTGAGTGCAGCTCTGGAGTATAATACAGGATGTAACTCAGGATCAGTACAGGATAAGTAATGTATGTACACAGTGACTGCACCAGCAGAATAGTGAGTGCAGCTCTGAAGGATGTCAGTCATTGATAAGAAAATAGTAGACGGTCCTAAGTGTGAAAGGCAGTTATCAAAACGAATAAAATACAAGTTTTATTAACCTAATCATTTCCCATAATCCTATATATCAATCTGCTCAGCTCCTCCTGCTTTATAAACGCGCTGCCTGCACTTCAATTTTATGGTCACAGCTTTGCTTTATATCACCTGCTTTAAACTAAGATAAAAATGAGACTTTTCAGGCTGACAGGGATCATCGCTGTGTGTCCGCTCTTCTGCTCTATTCTAAGCCTTTATCTACCAACCCAGAAACAAAAAAGCAAATAACACAGTCCGTGACTTTCCCAAATATCCACCGAGCGGATGATGGCAAGGACGACACTGCCACCATGTGGACACTCTGCACACTGCACCTGTATTATTAGCAGCTACATCCCAATTAGTAGCGGCAGTTTACAGTACAGGAAGCTTATTATAAAGAAGTGAGCGGCCGGTGCCTGCGAAAATCACATTATGTAACAAGTGCAAACAACAGATGCAATTAACATCTCCTCCAGCGAGAACAGGACGGCGGCGAGAGGAGAAATCCAGCACAAAGACAGGAGCAAAAAGGCAGCACCAGAGGCAGAAACATCTCCTAATTAAAAAATACCAGAGAAAAATCAGAAAACGCTTCACATCGCCCAATTCACATGACCCAAGAGTGAAGATGGCCGCACTCCTAAAGGTTAATATACAATCCTATGTATACAACACCCCCGAGCTCTGCTCCTGACCCCAGACTCTGAACCTAACTGTATATAAGAGCAAATCACAAGCTTCAGGAACCGCAGCAAAATCCACAACACTAGTCACCGACTAGACTAGAACAATATATAAATCCACTACATCCTGTATTACACTCCAGAGCTGCACTCACTATTCTGCTGGTGCAGTCACTGTGTACATACATTACTTATCCTGTACTGATCCTGAGTTACATCCTGTATTATACTCCAGAGCTGCACTCACTATTCTGCTGGTGCAGTCACTGTGTACATTACATTACTTATCCTGTACTGATCCCGAGTTACATCCTGTATTATACTCCAGAGCTGCACTCACTATTCTGCTGGTGCAGTCACTGTGTACATACATTACTTATCCTGTACTGATCCTGAGTGACATCCTGTACTATACTCCAGAGCTGCACTCACTATTCTGATGGTGCAGTCACTGTGTACATACATTACTTATCCTGTACTGATCCTGAGTTACATCCTGTATTATACTCCAGAGCTGCACTCACTATTCTGCTGGTATATTCACTGTGTACATACATTACATTACTTATCCTGTACTGATCCTGAGTCACATCCTGTATTAAACTCCAGAGCTGCACTCACTATTCTGCTGGTGCAGTCACTGTGTACATACATTACTTATCCTGTACTGATCCTGAGTTACATCCTGTATTATACTCCAGAGCTGCACTCACTATTCTGCTGGAGCAGTCACTGTGTACATACATTACATTACTTATCCTGTACTGATCCTGAGTTACATCCTGTATTATACTCCAGAGCTGCACTTACTATTCTGCTGGTGCAGTCACTGTGTACATACATTACCTACCCTGTACTGATCCTGAGTTACATCCTGTATTATACTCCAGAGCTGCACTCACTATTCTGCTGGTGCAGTCACTGTGTACATACATTACTTATCCTGTACTGATCCTGAGTTACATCCTGTATTATACTCCAGAGCTGCACTCACTATTCTGCTGGTGCAGTCACTGTGTACATACATTACTTATCCTGTACTGATCCTGAGTGACATCCTGTACTATACCCCAGAGCTGCACTCACTATTCTGCTGGTGCAGTCACTGTGTACATACATTACTTATCCTGTACTGATCCTGAGTTACATCCTGTATTATACTCCAGAGCTGTACTCACTATTCTGCTGGTGCAGTCACTGTGTACATACATTACTTATCCAGTACTGATCCTGAGTTACATCCTGTATTATACTCCAGAGCTGCACTCACTATTCTGCTGGTGCAGTCACTGTGTACATTACATTACTTATCCTGTACTGATCCTGAGTTACATCCGGTATTATACTCCAGAGCTGCACTCACTATTCTGCTGGTGCAATTACTGTGTACATACATTACTTATTCTGTACTGATCCCGAGTTACATCCTGTATTATACTCCAGAGCTGCACTCACTATTCTGCTGGTGCAGTCACTGTGTACATACATTACTTATCCTGTACTGATCCTGAGTGACATCCTGTACTATACTCCAGAGCTGCACTCACTATTCTGATGGTGCAGTCACTGTGTACATACATTACTTATCCTGTACTGATCCTGAGTGACATCCTGTACTATACTCCAGAGCTGCACTCACTATTCTGCTGGTATATTCACTGTGTACATACATTACATTACTTATCCTGTACTGATCCTGAGTTACATCCTGTATTATACTCCAGAGCTGCACTCACTATTCTGCTGGTGCAGTCACTGTGTAACATACATTACTTATCCTGTACTGATCCTGAGTTACATCCTGTATTATACTCCAGAGCTGCACTCACTATTCTGCTGGAGCAGTCACTGTGCATACATTACATTACTTATCCTGTACTGATCCTGAGTTACATCCTGTATTATACTCCAGAGCTGCACTCACTATTCTGCTGGTGCAGTCACTGTGTACATACATTACATTACTTATCCTGTACTGATCCTGAGTTACATCCTGTATTATACTCCAGAGCTGCACTCACTATTCTGCTGGTGCAGTCACTGTGTACATACATTACTTATCCTGTACTGATCCTGAGTTACATCCTGAATTATACTCCAGAGCTGCACTCACTATTCTGCTGGTGCAGTCACTGTGTACATACATTACTTATCCTGTACTGATTCTGAGTTACATCCTGTATTATACTCCAGAGCTGCACTCACTATTCTGCTGGTGCAGTCACTGTGTACATACATTACTTATCCTGTACTGATCCCGAGTTACATCCTGTATTATACTCCAGAGCTGCACTCACTATTCTGCTGGTGCAGTCACTGTGTACATACATTACTTATCCTGTACTGATCCTGAGTTACATCCTGTATTATACTCCAGAGCTGCACTCACTATTCTGCTGGTGCAGTCACTGTGTACATACATTACATTACTTATCCTGTACTGATCCTGAGTTACATCCTGTATTATACTCCAGAGCTTCACTCACTATTCTGCTGGTGCAGTCACTGTGTACATACATTACTTATCCTGTACTGATCCTGAGTTACATCCTGTATTATACTCCAGAGCTGCACTCACTATTCTGCTGGTGCAGTCACTGTGTACATACATTACTTATCCTGTACTGACCCTGAGTTACATCCTGTATTATACTCCAGAGCTGCACTCACTATTCTGCTGGTGCAGTCACTGTGTACATACATTACATTACTTATCCTGTACTGATCCTGAGTTACATCCTGTATTATACTCCAGAGCTGTACTCACTATTCTGCTGGTGCAGTCACTGTGTACATACATTACTTATCCTGTACTGATCCTGAGTTACATTATGTATTATACTCCAGAGCTGCACTCACTATTCTGCTGGTGCAGTCACTGTGTACATACATTACTTATCCTGTACTGATCCTGAGTTACATCCTGTATTATACTCCAGAGCTGCACTCACTATCCTGCTGGTGCAGTCACTGTGTACATACATTACTTATCCTGTACTGATCCTCAGTTACATCCTGTATTATACCCCAGAGCTGCACTCACTATTCTGCTGGTGGAGTCACTGTGTACATACATTATTTATCCTGTACTGACCCTGAGTTACATCCTGTATTATACTCCAGAGCTGCACTCACTATTCTGCTGGTGCTGTCACTGTGTACATACATTACATTACTTATCCTGTACTGATCCTGAGTTACATCCTGTATTATACTCCAGAGCTGCACTCACTATTCTGCTGGTGCAGTCAGTGTGTACATACATTACTTATCCTGTACTGATCCTGAGTTACATCCTGTATTATACTCCAGAGCTGCACTCACTATTCTGCTGGTGCAGTCACTGTGTACATACATTACTTATCCTGTACTGATCCTGAGTTACATCCTGTATTATACTCCAGAGCTGCACTCACTATTCTGCTGGTGCAGTCACTGTGTACATACTTTACTTATCCTATACTGGTCCTGAGTTACATCCTGTATTATACTCCAGAGCTGCCCTCACTATTCTGCTGGTGCAGTCACTGTGTACATACATTACTTATCCTGTACTGATCCTGAGTTACATCCTGTATTATACCCCAGAGCTGCACTCACTATTCTGCTGGTGCAGTCACTGTGTACATACATTACTTATCCTGTACTGATCCTGAGTTACATCCTGTATTATACTCCGAGCTGCACTCACTATTCTGCTGGTGCAGTCACTGTGTACATACATTACTTATCCTGTACTGATCCTGAGTTACATCCTGTATTATACCCCAGAGCTGCACTCACTATTCTGCTGGTGGAGTCACTGTGTACATACATTATTTATCCTGTACTGACCCTGAGTTACATCCTGTATTATACTCCAGAGCTGCACTCACTATTCTGCTGGTGCTGTCACTGTGTACATACATTACATTACTTATCCTGTACTGATCCTGAGTTACATCCTGTATTATACTCCAGAGCTGCACTCACTATTCTGCTGGTGCAGTCAGTGTGTACATACATTACTTATCCTGTACTGATCCTGAGTTACATCCTGTATTATACTCCAGAGCTGCACTCACTATTCTGCTGGTGCAGTCACTGTGTACATACATTACTTATCCTGTACTGATCCTGAGTTACATCCTGTATTATACTCCAGAGCTGCACTCACTATTCTGCTGGTGCAGTCACTGTGTACATACTTTACTTATCCTATACTGGTCCTGAGTTACATCCTGTATTATACTCCAGAGCTGCCCTCACTATTCTGCTGGTGCAGTCACTGTGTACATACATTACATTACTTATCCTGTACTGATCCTGAGTTACATCCTGTATTATACCCCAGAGCTGCACTCACTATTCTGCTGGTGCAGTCACTGTGTACATACATTACTTATCCTGTACTGATCCTGAGTTACATCCTGTATTATACTCCAGAGCTGCACTCACTATTCTGCTGGTGCGGTCACAGTGTACATACATTACCGATCCGGTGATACACCAGTATGGCTCATGCCTGTATCAGTCGCAGGAAGGCCTACGATCGGCGCTGGGAATTATCCGCACAGCAAGAGGTTGGTTAGGAGACATTTATAACGCCCAGCAGTACGGGTTGTCCGTTTATTAACCCCTCCACTCCTGAAGACGCCGCAGAGAAGGTGAAACGTGTCGCCGCACAGCACGGCTTTATTCAAGAGGTTTGGGAGACTTTCATATTAATGGTGGGGCCTCACATTACAGCGATGGTTTCTGGACGGGGTGACCCCGTTTAGGGCGGGTGTTGTGTTCATATACTGCAGTATATAGGGTCAGTACCAGCACCCCCATCATCTGCCTGAACCTGGTGGTATAACTGATCCATACGGTTCTAGGACTATTTTGGGGGCTCATGATGGGAGAGTTCCCCTTTAAACCCCCACTACATGGACGCAGTGTACACCAGAGCCGGACTTACCTGCACACCCGAGCCGGGAAGTAGAGCTTCTGCCAGGAGCGGCAGTAATACTGGGCGTGGTCAATGACTCGGATCCAGTCCAGCTCATCCATGGACACCTCGATGTAGTAGGAGTAGGACCTGCGTACGACAAACGGCGCGTTATAGGCCTGTTCAGACCATACCCAAGGACCTGGAGGGGTAAGTCATGCCCTAGTGCCCTGCTATACATCCTGGTGATTCCCCTTTTCTACTGTGCTGCTTGTGTGTCAGTCCTTACTGAAGTCTGGCATTGTATTTGTGGAGCAGGAAGCCCAGGAACATCATAATGAAATTCTACGTTATCTTCTGCGCTTCCACAAGTAAGAGGAGGAATTGTAATGATAAGGATATATAAAGGAATTGCAATGCAAGCGATTTCCCAATCCATGTCCAACACTGCGCCCAGTGCCCGCTGGTGACCAGTATGGGGCGGTGCCCCGGTAATGGACCTACCGGCTGTCCCGATCCCAGAGGAGCAGGCGGATGTGGTTAATGATGGACGGCTGCCCCAGCTTCACCTCCAGGCCGGAGCGGCAGTCATCCTCGATCGGGTGCCGAGAAAATCCGTGATCCAAGTCGTAGTTTTGGGTGTCGCCGTCCAGCAGGGCCGACTTCAGCTCCCCCTTCACCACCTGCGCCCCAAACTTCATGGTGGCGATGTTCTCCTCCGGGACTGGGGGACGGGACAAAGCAGGTTATAAAGGTGCAGAGCGGTATAATAACTCATCACTGTGCAGAACCTACTTATACTCCAGTCACACCCAGAGCTGCACTCAGAACTTAATGGAGCTGTGCCCTTAGGCCCCTGCAACGCGCGACGTAAACGCATCCGGAGCCAATACGTCACGCTCGTGTGAAAGAGGCCTTATCCCCAGAGAATGAATGGAGCGGCAGAGACATAAGGGACACAGCACCCCCGTCCTCAATCAGTGGGGGTCCCAGCCGTCGGACCCCCAGCCATCAGACAACATGGGAACCTGCTGAGTGTCAGAAGCAAGTAGTAGAAATCAGAATTATGAATGCAGCTCTGGGTGGGAATTGCACCACAGAATTTTAGATGCAGCTCTAGAAGTGACTGCAGTATTTAGGTTTGTGAATGCAGCTCTGAATGTGACTACAACGTAAAAACCGTAAATGAGGCTCTGAATGCATCTGGAACAAAGTAACTGTGAGCGCAGCTCTGGATGTAAAACTGAAGGCTGCCACTCTGGACGTGACTGGAGGCATGAATGAACACTGCAGCTCTGGTTATGACTGGAGTAGAAGAATAAAGACTGCAGCTCTGACCGTCACTGGAGTGTAAGAATTAATTATCTGATATACGCCAGTTTTCGTATATCTGGCGCGGCGCGACTTTTCCACGCTCACGCCAGGTCTAAAAAAGGGGGCGTGGCATAGGTGAGGAAGAGGAGGGGCCAGCAGGCCCGTCTCATTCATCACTTTCTACGCCTGTTTTAGGCCCCATTCACACGTCCGTAACACACCTGGCCGCCAGCCCCATAGAGATGCGGGCAAGAATAGGACATGCTCTATATTATTGTGGAGCCGCCGGCCGGAAGATCGGCGACCCGCTCCGCAAATGCAGATGTGGAGTACAGTGTGTGCTCTCCGCATCCAAAATGAATGGATCCGCACACGTTCTGCAAAATTGCGGAACGGGTGCGGACGTGTGAACGGGGCCTTAGACATAGAAATCAGTCTAAATTTAAGCCAGCAAGGAAGCTGTAACACATTGGTGGATGTGCCGAAGAGCAAGGGGTTATTGAGACCGGTGTCTTAAGAGATGACCCCCTAAGACTGCAGCTCTGTCTGTGGGTGGAGTATAAGAACGAAGACTGCAGCTTTGGATGTGACTGGAGTATAAGACATGCCATAGCTCAGATCATTGAAGGGTAACGTGGGAGCATCTTATTACTTAGCATCCCGCGGTAGTTGAGGTCCATGTCACGGCTCTCCGATCGCACTTTAATGGCGTCCAGGATGGCGTCGGGGGTGAGCAGTGTGGACGGTCTGACCACGTTCAGCAGCTCCGTGAGGCTCATTAGCGGGAGGCGGACGGAGGCCATGATTTCTGAGTGATTCTCCTTGGGGTTCTGTCTGCACCAGCGCATCAGAGACTGGAAAATGTCCTTCTCGGGGGCGGCAAACGAGTCTCTCCGCACGATATCCAGGAGAGCAGCCTAGGAACAGAACAGTCCCCAAGGGGGCGCACATCAGACCGCACAGCCCTGCAAACACTTCTGATAGGTGACATATTATCTAGAACCCTGTGTGGCAACGTGTAGCATATAACCTGGCATGGCATATAACCGAGAGCCCTATGTGATGATGTATAACCTAGAACCCTACGTAATTATGTGGGGAGTATAGCCGAGAGCCCTATGTGGTGATGTATAACCTAGAACCCTACGTAATTAAGTGGGGAGTATAGCCGAGAGCCCTATGTGGTGATGTATAACCTAGAACCCTACGTAATTATGTGGGGAGTATAGCTGAGAGCCCTATGTGGTGATGTGTAACCTAGAACCCTACGTAATTATGTGGGAAGTATAGCCGAGAGCCCTATGTGGTGATGTATAACCTAGAACCCAACGTAAGTATGTGGGGAGTATAGCCAAGAACCTATGTGGTGATATATAACCTAAAATACTATATAACTAAGTGTAGCCTAGAACCTATGCAATGATGTGTTCCATGTAATCTAGCACCTTGGGTAGTTATCATTCGTATATAACCTAGAACCCTATGCAGTGATGTGCGACATGTAACCTAGAACCCTATGCAGTTGGTATGTAATATATAACCTAGAACCCTATGTACAGGTGCTTGTGTGTACAGTGTAGCGTAAAACCCTATGCAATTATTTGTGACATTTAACCTAGAACCCTATGTAATTATGTGGGAAGTATAGTCGAGAGCCCTATGTGGTGATGTATAACCTAGAACCCTACATAATTATGTGGGGAGTATAGCCGAGAGCCCTATGTGATGATATATAACCTAGAACACTGTGTAACTAACTGTAGCCTAGAACCTATGCAATGATGTGTTCCATGTAATCTAGAACCTGTTGTCCTTGGTATATAACCTAGAACCCTATGCAGTGATGCGTGATATATAACCTAGAACCATATGCAGTTGATATGTAATATATAACCTAGAACCCTATTTACAGGTGCTTGTGTGTACAGTGTAGCCTAAAACCCCATGCAATTATTTGTGCCATTTAACCTAGAACCCTATGTAATTATGTGGTAAGTATAGCTGAGAGCCCTATGTGGTGATGTATAACCTAGAACCCTATGTAATTATGTGGGAAGTATAGCCGAGAGCCCTATGTGATGATATATAACCTAGAACACTGTGTAACTAAGTGTAGCCTAGAACCTATGCAATGATGTGTTCCATGTAATCTAGAACCTTATGTAGTTATCCTTGGTATATAACCTAGAACCCCATGCAGTTGATATGTAATATATAACCTAGAATCCCAAACAGTGATGTGTGACACGCAGTGCCAGTACCTTGGAGATGGTCAGGAAACCGTCACTGGAGAGCACGTCCTGCGCGTTCCGGTCCATGAACATACAGCAGGTGGAGCACAGTTTGGACAGGGAGTAGAGGCTGGCCGCGTCATAGATCATGCACACGTTCTGGATCTTTAGGATGGTGCACAGGTACTCGGACGTGGAATCCTCCAGCTCGGGGAAGCCATATTTGTGAGCTAAGCTCAGGAAGTCCAGCAGCACCTCCTCCCGCTCCTCCCGCAGGCTGGCCCGGCCCGTGTACATGTACTTCATCAGCATGGCGAACGCCTCAGGGCTCGTGTCCTGCAGGGTGATCTCCGCCTCCGGACGAGACTCCCTCATCCCTCCGTATAACAGCGCCCTGTGCATTGTACCACACAGATATCACACAGGCCTCAGTACCCTCCCCCTTACTTCAACCCCCATATACCTGCCTCCGCATACACCGACCCCATATACCTGCCTCCGCATACACCGACACCGACCCCCATATACCTGCCTCCGCATACACCGACACCGACCCCCATATACCTGCCTCCGCATACACAGACCCCCATATACCTGCCTCCCCCTTACTTTAACCCCCATATACCTGCCTCCGCATACACCGACCCCCATATACCTGCCTCCACATACACCGACCCCCATATACCTGCCTCCGCATACACTCGACACCGACCCCCATATACCTGCCTCCGCATACACCGACTCCCCATATACCTGCCTCCGCATACACCGACTCCCCATATACCTGCCTCCGCATACACCGACCCATATACCTGCCTCCGCATACACACGACCTCCCATATACCTGCCTCCGCATACACCGACCCCCATATACCTGCCTCCCATACACCCCCATATACCTGCCTCTCCGCATACACCGACTCCCCATATACCTGCCTCCGCATACACCGACCCCCATATACCTGCCTCCGCATACACCGACCCCCATATACCTGCCTCCGCATACACCGACCCCCATATACCTGCCTCCGCATACACCTGACACCGACCCCCATATACCTGCCTCCGCATACACCGACTCCCATATACCTGCCTCCGCATCACCGACCCCATATACCTGCCTCCATACCTGACCCCATATACCTGCCTCCGCATACACCGACCCCCATATACCTGCCTCCGCATACACCGAACCCCCATATACCTGCCTCCGCATACACCGACCCCCATATACCTGCCTCCGCATACACCGACCCCCATATACCTGCCTCCGCATACACCGACCCCCATATACCTGCCTCCGCTTACATCAACCCCCATATACCTGCCTCCGCATACACCGACCCCCATATACCTGCCTCCACATACACCGACCCCCATATACCTGCCTCCACATACACCGACCCCCATATACCTGCCTCCACATACACCGACCCCCATATACCTGCCTCCACATACACCGACCCCCATATACCTGCCTCCACATACACCGACCCCATATACCTGCCTCCACATACACCGACCCCCATATACCTGCCTCCACATACACCGACCCCCATATACCTGCCTCCACATACACCGACCCCCATATACCTGCCTCCGCATACACCGACCCCCATATACCTGCCTCCGCATACACCGACCCCCATATACCTGCCTCCACATACACCGACCTCCATATACCTGCCTCCACATACACCGACCTCCATATACCTGCCTCCGCATACACCGACCCCCATATACCTGCCTCCGCATACACCGACCCCCATATACCTGCCTCCGCATACACCGACCCCCATATACACCGACCTCCATATACCTGCCTCCGCATACACCGACCACCATATACCTGCCTCCAAATACACCGACCTCCATATACCTGCCTCCACATACACCGACCCCCATATACCTGCCTCCATACAGCCCATATACCTGCCTCCACACACCGACCCCCATATACCTGCCTCCACATACACCGACCCCCATATACCTGCCTCCATGTACACACACCTTCAAATATCTGCCTCCATATATCCTGATCCTCCTATATACACCGACCCCCATATATCCGCCTCCGCATACACTGACCCCCATATATCCGCCTCCGCATACACTGACCCCCATATATCCGCCTCCACATACACCGACCCCCATATACCTGCCTCTACATACACCGACCCCCATATAGTGACCGCCATATACCTGCCTCCATGTACACCAACCTTCAAATATCTGCCTCCATATACCCTGATCCTCCTATATACACCGACCCCCATATATCCGCCTCCGCATACACTGACCCCCATATTTCCGCCTCCATATTCACCACCCCTATATATGTACCTCCATATACTTTGTCCTACATCCCACTCCATCCAACAATATACTTTGCGTTTCAGTTTTCCATTTCTCTGCTTGCTGTCAATGAAAAGAAATTTCTTGCTTACATTCATAGGATAACAGCCTGAAGACACCTAGTTCTGCCTAGACAGCTGAAGGTTTGTTACAATGTACAACACAAATCAGTAATATTCAGGCTGATGAAGAATGTTTCCATTCACTAACATCGAGCAGAGATCTTGACCAAAGGAGGAATTGAAACACAAAGTAAATTAGAAAGTTGCAGACCTGTTTATCATGTGCAGAGGAAGCTTTGTTCTTTTTGCTATTGATGACGTCTCCATCAGTATCAGATGGTCGGGGGTCCGACACCCGGGGAGGTCGCGCTTCGTGTGACTGCAGCCCTCTGTTGACATCGCTGCGGTGATAGTGTAATTACGTGTACGTATGGCGTCCCGATTACCTCAGTGGGACGACTACTTCCTATTCACGTGTATTGGCAGGAGCCGTCCCATAGAAGTCAATGTAATTCCCGCCGATGGCGAGCAGGTAAGCAATGAAGGGAAGACGCTCTCGTACGGAGCGTGGCCTTCTCTTCAACCAGCTGATGGGTGGGGGTGCCGGGTGTCGGACCCTCCGCCGATCTGATATTGATGACCTGTCCCGAGGATACGTCATCAATGGTAAAAAGCAGGGAACCCCTTTAACCCCCCGGGCCCTACCTGAAGTACTGGCAGCGGGCAGCGAGGATGACCCTGTGCGCTGGGAACCTCATCTTGTCCACGATAAAGGTGACGTCGCTGTACTCCTCGCCATTTATCAGGGCGCCCACGTGCTCCGACAGGATGTGCACATGATCGATCTCACCGATGGCGGTGTACGGGCGCATGGGGTGGCTGTTACTCATCCTGGCACAGACCGGCAGCCCTGGAATAAGGGGCAGAGAGGTGATGAAGAAGGGGGGATACATGACTACGGACATAGTGCGGTATTATACATGGCGGAGGGGTGCGTATAATACATGGGGGAGGAGTACATGTACCGTAATACACAGGGGGTTAGTATAATACATGGGGGAGGGGTAAGTATAATACATGGGGGAGGGGTAAGTATAATACCAGGTGGTACGTATAATACAGGGGAGGAGTACATGTACCGTAATACACAGGGGTAAGTATAATACATGGGGAAGGGGTAAGTATAATACACAAGTGGTACGTATAATACATTGGGGAGGGGTAAGTATAACACATGGGGGAGGGGTACATATAATACACAAGGGGTACGTATAATACATGGGGGAGGGGTAAGTATAATACACAAGGGATACCTATAATACATGGGGGAAGGGTAAGTATAATACATGGGGGAGGAGTACATGTACCGTAATACACAGGGGGTAAGTATAACACATGGGGGAGGGGTAAGTATAATACACGAGGGGTAAGTATAATACATGGGGAGGGTAAGTATAATACACAAGGGATAAGTATAATACATGGGGAGGGTAAGTATAATACACAAGGGATACCTATAATACATGGGGAAGGGTAAGTATAATACATGGGGAGGGTAAGTATAATACATAGGGAGTACATATAATACATTGGGGAGGGGTAAGTATAATACAAGGGGGAGGGATAAGTATAATACATGGGGGAAGAGTAAGTATAATACATGGGGAGGGTAAGTATAATACACAAGGGATACATATAATACATGGGGAGGGGTACATATAATACATGGGGAGGGGTAAGTATAACACAAGGGGAGGGGTACATATAATACACGAGGGGTAAGTATAATACATGGGGGAGGTAAGTATAATACACAAGGGATACGTATAATACATGGGGAGGGGTAAGTATTATACATGGTGGAGGGGTATGTATAATACACAGGGAGGGTACGTATAATACATGGGGGGGGTAAGTATAATACACAAGGGATACCTATAATACATGGGGGAAGGGTAAGTATAATACATGGGGGGGGGGTAAGTATAATACAAGGGATACATATAATACATTGGGGAGGGGTAAGTATAATACAAGGGGGAGGGATAAGTATAATACATGGGGGAAGAGTAAGTATAATACATGGGGGGGTAAGTATAATACACAAGGGATACATATAATACATGGGGGAGGGGTACATATAATACATGGGGGAAGGGGGAAGTATAATACAAGGGGGAGGGGTACATATAATACACGAGGGGTAAGTATAATACATGGGGGAAGTGTAAGTATAATACACAAGGGATACGTATAATACATGGGGGAGGGGTAAGTATTATACATGGCGGAGGGGTAAGTATAATACACAGGGGATATGTATAACACATGGGGGAGTGGTGCATATTCCGTAATACCCAGGGGGTAAGTATAATACATGGCGGAGGGGTACATATAATACAGGAGGGGTAAGTATAATACACAGGGGGTAACTATAATGAGAGGATACATAGGAAACAAGTCTAATACACAGGGGTATATATAATACAGGGGGCACATATAATAAAGAGAAGGTAGGGATACACAGGAGGTAGGTATCACACACAGGAGGTAGGTATCACACACAGGGTATATATAACATAATGGAGGTAGGTATCATACACAGGAGGTAGGTATCATACACAGGGATAGATATGATACACAGGAGGTAGGTATTATACACAGGGATAGATAGGATACACAGGAGGTAGGTGTCACACACAGGAGGTAGGTATAATGCTGTCGGCGATGAATAGAACACACGGGAGGACACGGATACCACACGGGGCTCATACATGACACCCACATCCCACCACACGTATGTGTCACTCACCAGCCGCACTGACAGCTCTGCCTTACGTCTTCCCAGGTCCCGCCCACCGAGCGTCTATATGCGACCTGTCGTCATGACGTTCTAGTGCAGGGCGGCCATATTTACTCCTGGTACGTCCCGAACACGATTCCTATACCCACTTCCGGGTACAGCATTCTGCCGGGGTATAGGAATCTGGCAGAAACAGGAGGGCGCGACTACAACTGTCTGTAATACCTTTTCCAGTAGGGCTCCTTCACAGGAGAGGATCCGCTGCGTGAAAGAGAGCCAAGCCCCCACCGGACAGCAGAGACAGGGAGCATTAACATGATTGATAGTGCTCCTGGCCTCTCTGTTCTTTTTACTACAAAATCACAGCGAGGGCTCATGCATCCGGCCGTGTGCCCGCATCCAGCGGCTCCGCAATACACGGGCACCAACCGTGTGCATCACAGATCACGGACTCATTCACTTGAATGGGCCCGCGATCCGGGAGATGCGGTGCGGAAGGACGCAGCGGAACCCCACGGAAGCACTTCCGTGGTGTTTCTGGCCGTGTCCATGCACTACTTATTTTGCGGAACGGACAGATCATGGACCCATTCAATTGAATGGGTCTGGATCCGTCTGCAGCAGCCATACGTGCAATTGCGGTGCACATGTTCGTGTGTATGAGCCCCGTCACCGCTTTTTTGGCATTTTGTTTTTTTCGAATGGTATCGAGTATCACAATACTTTTTTATGGTATCGATACCGAATCAAAATTTTGGTATCGAAACAACTCTAATCAGGTCTATACAATCCAGGAACAAAACCTTAGGAACTGGCATCCATTTAAACATGGCCCTATTTAATCTCTACTTTTCTGAAATATCCGGATCAGCACAATTTCAGAATAAACAGGGACATGTCTCTCTCATTCTCCATAATATGTCATTTCCACCAGCACGAATAACTAACACGTTCGGCTGCAGCCATTTAAGCGCCGACTTCTTAACCTCATGTGAGGAAATCTTCCATTTTAAACCCCTGACCCCAAACCAAAACATATGCGCTTTATTAGACTCGAAGGATAAGTTTTCCGAGTAATTCCTCTTCATGGCTCACTTCTGGGCCCAATAACCCAAATTATCAATTGGACACCTGAAAAACATAAGAATCCATCAATAAATCTGGTCTGACGGATAATCGAAATCTATTAGAAGACCAGCGACCCATCCTTCTAATGATTGAACCCTCCAAACCCATCGAAGCCGCCTCAGTAGCTGCGCCTGTCCGGAATGAGTGGGAGGATATCCGGAAAGGACTCATTTAAACTTTTTTTGAGCAAGAAATTAAATTGATATCTTGTTAAAGGACCCACATCGGCAGGTACGAACAGAGCACCTGGACCATCCGGCCTTACCTGCAGCCGTAGCGGCTCTGACTGGAACCAGAGAAGAGTTTGACCGGCGCTTCAGAGAGGTAACTTGCCCACGACCCAAATGAATCCATTTCCGAACGTCTGATTTTTATTTTCACCATATCCCTAACAACCGTCACATCTGAAACAAGAAGGCTAAGACCGGACTTTTTTGAATTAGCTACCAGTTCACCAACTCTAAGCGCCCCAAAAAAGGCTAGGATAAAAGCTGTCCTAAACAAAACAACCTCAAAATCATCCTTTGCAAGAACACATAAAATCCTTTCTAAAATATCCAAAGAAATATTCCGCCTCATATCTATGTTAAAGGGGTTCTGCAGTTTGTTTAAACTGATGATCTATCCTCTGGATAGATCATCAGCATCTGATCGGCAGGGGTCCGACTCCCAGGACCCCCGCCGATCAGCTGTTTGAGAAGGCAGCGCCGCGCGGCCTTCTCACCGTTTACCGCCGGCCCAGTGACGTCACGACTTGTATCACCTGGCCTGGGCGCGGCTAAGATCTGTTCACTTCAATGGAGCATAGCCCCGCCCAGGCCAGTTGATACTAGTTGTGACGTCACTGGGCCGGCGGTAAATAGTGAGAAGGCCGCAGCGCTCCAGGAGCTCCGCTGCCTTCTCAAACAGCTGATCAGGATTGGCCACGGCATCTGAAGGGATAAAGAACACAAACTAGAATCCACAAAACCTATAAACAAAAAATCATCTAAATAATGGAAAACGCCGCCTTCCGGAATATTCACTTGAACAACCCAATGTAAAAACGAGGAAAAAGCTTCAAAGTACAAACACGACTTAAAAAAACCCATAGGGAGACATTTGCCAAAGTAAAACTTACCATCAAAACTAAAACCCAAAGAGTTAAAACCCTGAGGTCCAACCGGCAAAAGCCCGAAGCCTTGGTCGATTCCAGGGGGGGGGAGTAGGGCAACGGGGCAAATCCCCCCCCCCCCCTACACACTCCGGCTCCTCCGATCGCCGCACGGGGGAGCCGGAGCACCACCGAAAGCTTTCTCTTTCGGTCTTCAGCTTGCTCAGATGCCGTGATCAGGATTGACCATGGCATCTGAGGGGTTAAATGTCCGCAATCGGCATCACTGCCGGTTGTGGACATTAGCCGTGGGTGTCTGCTAAAAGAAGCAGGTGGCCACCAGTGGCTATGGCGCCATCTTAAGTGAACAGAGCTTAGCCCAGGACAGTTGATACAAGTCGTGAAGTCAATAGCCGGCAGTAAACATTTGAGCGCCGCTGTCTTCTCAAACAGATGATCGGCGAGGGTAGAAGATAGATCATCAGTTTAAATAAAGTGCAGAACCCCTTTAATTTTGGATAAATGAGATTCCATCTTAACGCTATCAATCACTATACCTAAGAATTCCAAACAGAAACAAGGGTAAACCGTTTTGTCATCCGCAAGAGGAATACCGAACTGACTAGCCATATTAAGAAAGAACTGATCTAATATCGGCCTTCGCCAGTAACGCCCACAGCCAAAACGTCGCTTGATCAATGTTAGTCGGCCTAATAACCATTTTTCAGGTGACAGAAACCCTTTAAAGCACCCTTTAATCCACGGGCCAATATCCTTCACACCCCATTTCAGGGAAGGGTGACCCGCCAGCTTTTGTCTGAACAGTTCATCCTACTGGAACCATACATACCCCCAAAGTTATGGCATGCCTCCAGTATGATGTCCGAGTGCTGAAAAAGACCACCGCATTTACCCGGAAACCTTCACCTAGCGCCGCTGCATAAATACAAAAAGCCCGCAGCCGGTTGTGAAAAGAACGCGGCTGACGATGTCTTCCGCCTTCATCCGGCTTCTCGTCCTTTTTGTCATTACTTACAATATGTTCCCTATTAGAAGGTAATAAAGACATTAAATCAATAAACTCTGAACGCCAAATGCGGTAGGTAAGGAGGTAAATGAAAACCCAGAGGCGAAACCTCATTAACACCGGCCGCAGATACCCCCACACCCCACTCAAGTACGGGAATGCTAGAAGCTAATTGATTTTTGTTTGACGCCACAGGATGGTTAACGCGGACTCCAGATGACGAAGCCATATTCCCTTTCTGAATAAAATCTGAAAAAAGCGAAGATAAACCTGAAACAAATTTTTTATTAGACAATAAATTGAATTGCACATTGAATTTCTCGCCACTAGATGGCGCCTCCTGTCCAGCTTCCCTGGATAGTCGCCGCTGACTTCAGGTAAGCTTGATGCAGATGGCGGCATTTTGGCTTCTCCCTTGCTGCTTCTGGGTATGCTGAAGATCCATTGCGGGTCGGCTTCAATGCTATCCTCCTCTTCATGCTGCCATTCTGAAGTGGCATCCCTGCCGCTCACCGTCGCTGCTTGCCGCCGCTGCCTACTGACATCCGACGCTCTCTGCGTTGATTGCCGGTGACGCCTCCTTCTGGAGCTCGCCGCTGTCGCCGATTCTTCGTCCGGACTCTCCCGGCTCGGACCCTCCTCTTCCCGGCCTCAGAAGGCGAAGTATAAGCACGCCTTGCCCTACGTGCTGCTGGGCAGCTCTTCTAATTCGGCCTCCACCACCAGCTCACTCTCCATCACCACTTCCTGTTCATCTTCCGCTGCTAAGCGATCCTCCGGTCCTTCCGCCGCCGCTGTAGCATCTTCAGGTTGGGCAAGACATTGCCGCAGCCACTCTTCTCCTCCCGGCGATTCCGCCTTCATGATCAGCTGCCGCAGTAAATCTTCCATCTTCTGCGCTGGTCCAGGTCTTCTTAAAACTGCAGGCAGCTAATGGCGGTGTCCTTTCTTTTAAACCCACAGGTTTCCCGCCGCAGAAGACTTCATCCAATCAGCTGATGATTATCTTCTCGCTGCTAGGCAACTGGACCAATGGGCAGCTGGCCTAAGAGAACTTGTCGCCAGGCAGAAGAAGCAACTGAACCGCCTGAAACCGGATTTACCTCAGGTAAGCCCTGTAGAAAACAGAGGGGGGGAGAGCACCACACAGCACCACATACACCCAAAACAATAAAACCACCAATAAAGGTGACCGTGTCACCATGCGTCCCCCAAGCTATACGCTCTGGGGGGCCCTTACATTCTTCACATAGGAGCAGTCCTTCAGAGGCAGGCCTTGAAAAAGTATTCATACCCCTTAAACTTTTCCACATTTTTTTCACGTTATATCCATAAACTTAGGGAACTTTCACACTAGCGTTAGAGATCTCCGGCAAGCAGTTCCGTGTGCAAACGGATACCATTTGATTCCGGATCCGTTTGACAAATGCATTAAAATGCCGGATCCGTCTCCCCGGTGTCATCCGGAAAAACGGATCCGGTATTTATCTTTTTCACGTTTTTAAAAAAACGGATCCGGCTTGATGTGTAAATGACATATCCGCCTACCTGATTTCTTACGTTGGATTGTACCATTGATATTGTAATGTATGTTCTTCCTTGTCTTGAAATTTAAATAAAATTTTACGTGATTAAAAAAAAAAAAACGGATCCGTTTTTCCGGAACACTTGGTACCGGATCCGGCATTAATACATAGCATTAATTCAATGGAAAATAATGCTGTATTCCGGCAAGTGTTCCGGAATTTTGGCCGGAGAAAAACATGCCAAATACCGTAAAAGTGACTGAACTGAAGCAGACTGAATGGATTGCTCTCCATTCAGACTGCATTAGGACAAAACTGAAGCGTTTTTTTCCGGTATTGAGCCCCTGTGATGGAACTCAATACCGGAAAAATGTAACGCTAGTGTGAAAGTACCCTAAGGCTTCGTTCACATCACCGTTCAGCCTTTCCTCCGTTTAGGAGCAGGAGAACGGAAAGCCCGGATGCGGCATATAACTGAGCCGAACGGAACCTAAGGACCTCATAGACTATAATGGGGTCCGTCAGGTTTCCGCTCAGAGGAAGATTTTTGAAGCGGAGTCAGAAGTCCTGCGTGCGCTACTTTTGTCTCCACTCCAAAATCATCTTCTGATCGGAAACCTAACGGACCCCATTATAGTCTAGGGGTCCTTAGGTTCCGTTCGGCTCAGTTATGTGCCGGATCCGTCCTTTCCGTTCTCCTGCTCCTAAACGGAGGAAAAGCTGAATGGTGATGTGAACGAAGCCTTAAATATATTTTATTGGAATTTTATGTGATCGACCGACACAAAGTAACAAATATGTGTGAGGTGAAAAGGTAATGGTAAAACGTCCTCCATGCTGTTCTTCAAGCGCATCTCTCAGTACAGACCAAAGCCTTATATACACGGTCTGAATCGCAAAAACTGCGGACAATCCGGGAATGTCATCTGTGTTCTGTCCGCTCCATCTGTCTGTCCGGCAAGTTATAGAACTTGTCCTATTCCTATCCATTTTGCAGACAAAATTAGTGATTTTTACTATTGAGAGCGAGAAAGTGGTGGCATATACACTGCTGGTGTATATGGTTTGTGGACAGCAAAATACATTCGTGTGCAGGCGGCCTAAAAAGATGGGAGGAATGGGCATGCAATAGAGGACACGCCCAAACACCCCCCCCCCCCTTTCCCCAAACAGCAGGATCTATGGCAGCCTCTACTGCAGGTAACAGTGAGAACACTAATATGTGCCCCCTGTTATCGGCCATTTCAGGGGAGAGGATGACTGTAGGACAGGAGAATACAGTCTATTGCCCCCTGTTATCAGCCATTTCAGGGGACAGGATGACTGTAGGACAGGAGAATACAGTCTATTGCCCCCTGTTATCAGCCATTTCAGGGGAGAGGATGACTGTAGGACAGGAGAATACAGTCTATTGCCCCCTGTTATCAGCCATTTCAGGGGAGAGGATGACTGTAGGACAGGAGAATACAGTCTATTGCCCCCTGTTATCAGCCATTTCAGGGGAGAGGATGACTGTGGGACAGGAGAATACAATCTATTGCTCCCTGTTATCAGCCATTTCAGGGGAGAGGATGACTGTAGGACAGGAGAATACAGTCTATTGCTCCCTGTTATCAGCCATTTCAGGGGAGAGGATGACTGTAGGACAGGAGAATACCGTCTATTGCTCCCTGTTATCAGCCATTTCAGGGAAGAGGATGACTGTAGGACAGGAGAATACAATCTATTGCCCCCTGTTATCAGACATTTCAGGGGAGAGGATGACTGTAGGACAGGAGAATACAATCTATTGCCCCCTGTTATCAGCCATTTCAGGGGAGAGGATGACTGTAGGACAGTAGAATACAGTCTATTGCCCCCTGTTATCAGCCATTTCAGGGGAGAGGATGACTGTAGGACAGGAGAATACAATATATTGCCCCCTGTTATCAGCCATTTCAGGGGAGAGGATGACTGTAGGACAGGAGAATACAGTCTATTGCCCCCTGTTATCAGCCATTTCAGGGGAGAGGATGACTGTAGGACAGGAGAATACAGTCTATTGCCCCCTGTTATCAGCCATTTCAGGGGAAAGGATGACTGTAGGACAGGAGAATACAGTCTATTATTCCCTGTTATCAGCCATTGCAGGGGAGAGGATGACTGTAGGATAGTAGAATACAGTCTATTGCTCCCTGTTATCAGCTATTTCAGTGGAGAGGATGACTGTAGGACAGGAGAATACAGTCTATTGCCCCCTGTTATCAGCCATTTCAGGGGAGAGGATGACTGTAGGACAGGAGAATACAGTCTATTGCCCCCTGTTATCAGTCATTTCAGGGGAGAGGATGACTGTGGGACAGGAGAATACAGTCTATTGCTCCCTGTTATCAGCCATTTCAGGGGGAAGGATGACTGTAGGACAGGAGAATACAGTCTATTGCTCCCTGTTATCAGCCACTTCAGGGGAGAGGATGACTGTAGGACAGGAGAATACAGTCTATTGCCCCTGTTATCAGCCATTTCAGGGGAGAGGATGACTGTAGGACAGGAGAATACAGTCTATTGCTCCCTGTTATCAGCCATTTCAGGGGAGAGGATGACTGTAGGACAGGAGAATACAGTCTATTGCTCCCTGTTATCAGCCATTTCAGGGGAGAGGATGACTGTAGGACAGGAGAATACAGTCTATTGCCCCTTGTTATCAGCCATTTCAGGGGAGAGGATGACTGTAGGACAGGAGAATACAGTCTATTGCCCCCTGTTATCAGCCATTTCAGGGGAGAGGATGACTGTAGGACAGGAGAATACAGTCTATTGCTCCCTGTTATCAGCCATTTCAGGGGAGAGGATGACTGTAGGACAGGAGAATACAGTCTATTGCCCCTGTTATCAGCCATTTCAGGGGAGAGGATGACTGTAGGACAGGAGAATACAGTCTATTGTTCCCTGTTATCAGCCATTTCAGGGGAGAGGATGACTGTAGGACAGGAGAATACAGTCTATTGCCCCTGTTATCAGCCATTTCAGGGGAGAGGATGACTGTAGGACAGGAGAATACAGTCTATTGCCCCCTGTTATCAGCCATTTCAGGGGAGAGGATGACTGTAGGACAGGAGAATACAGTCTATTGCCCCTGTTATCAGCCATTTCAGGGGAGAGGATGACTGTAGGACAGGAGAATACAGTCTATTGCCCCCTGTTATCAGCCATTTCAGTGGAGAGGATGACTGTAGGACAGGAGAATACAATCTATTGCCCCCTGTTATCAGCCATTTCAGGGGAGAGGATGACTGTAGGACAGGAGAATACAGTCTATTGCCCCCTGTTATCAGCCATTTCAGGGGAGAGGATGACTGTAGGACAGGAGAATACAGTCTATTGCCCCTGTTATCAGCCATTTCAGGGGAGAGGATGACTGTGGGACAGGAGAATACAGTCTATTGCTCCCTGTTATCAGCCATTTCAGGGAGAGGATGACTGTAGGACAGGAGAATACAGTCTATTGCTCCCTGTTATCAGCCATTTCAGGGAGAGGATGACTGTAGGACAGGAGAATACAGTCTATTGCTCCCTGTTATCAGACATTTCAGGGGAGAGGATGACTGTAGGACAGGAGAATACAGTCTATTGCCCCCTGTTATCAGCCATTTCAGGGGAAAGGATGACTGTAGGACAGGAGAATACAGTCTATTGCCCCCTGTTATCCAGCCATTTCAGGGGAGAGGATGACTGTAGGACAGGAGAATACAGTCCTATTGCCCCCTGTTATCAGCCATTTCAGTGCAGAGGATGACTGTAGGACAGGAGAATACAGTCTATTGCCCCCTGTTATCAGCCATTTCAGGGGAGAGGATGACTGTAGGACAGGAGAATACAGTCTATTGCTCCCTGTTATCAGCCATTTCAGTGGAGAGGATGACTGTAGGACAGGAGAATACAGTCTATTGCCCCTGTTATCAGCCATTTCAGGGGAGAGGATGACTGTAGGACAGGAGAATACAGTCTATTGCCCCTGTTATCAGCCATTTCAGGGGAGAGGATGACTGTAGGACAGGAGAATACAGTCTATTGCTCCCTGTTATCAGCCATTTCAGGGGAGAGGATGACTGTAGGACAGGAGAATACAATCTATTGCCCCCTGTTATCAGCCATTTCAGGGGAGAGGATGACTGTAGGACAGGAGAATACAGTCTATTGCCCCCTGTTATCAGCCATTTCAGGGAGAGGATGACTGTAGGACAGGAGAATACAGTCTATTGCCCCCTGTTATCAGCCATTTCAGGGGAGAGGATGACTGTAGGACAGGAGAATACAGTCTATTGCCCCTGTTATCAGCCATTTCAGGGGAGAGGATGACTGTAGGACAGGAGAATACAGTCTATTGCCCCATGTTATCAGCCATTTCAGGGGAGAGGATGACTGTAGGACAGGAGAATACAGTCTATTGCCCCTGTTATCAGACATTTCAGGGGAGAGGATGACTGTAGGGACAGGAGAATACAGTCTATTGCCCCTGTTATCAGCCATTTCAGGGGAGAGGATGACTGTAGGACAGGAGAATACAATCTATTGCTCCCTGTTATCAGCCATTTCAGGGGAGAGGATGACTGTAGGACAGGAGAATACAGTCTATTGCCCCTGTTATCAGCCATTTCAGGGGAGAGGATGACTGTAGGACAGGAGAATACAATCTATTGCCCCATGTTATCAGCCATTTCAGGGAGAGGATGACTGTAGGACAGGAGAATACAGTCTATTGCTCCCTGTTATCAGCCATTTCAGGGGAGAGGATGACTGTAGGACAGGAGAATACAATCTATTGCCCCTGTTATCAGCCATTTCAGGGAGAGGATGACTGTAGGACAGGAGAATACAGTCTATTGCCCCCTGTTATCAGCCATTTCAGGGGAGAGGATGACTGTAGGACAGGAGAATACAATCTATTGCCCCCTGTTATCAGCCATTTCAGGGGAGAGGATGACTGTAGGACAGGAGAATACAGTCTATTGCCCCTGTTATCAGCCATTTCAGGGGAGAGGATGACTGTAGGACAGGAGAATACAGTCTATTGCCCCCTGTTATCAGCCATTTCAGGGAGAGGATGACTGTAGGACAGGAGAATACAGTCTATTGCCCCCTGTTATCAGCCATTTCAGGGGAGAGGATGACTGTAGGACAGGAGAATACAGTCTATTGCCCCCTGTTATCAGCCATTTCAGGGGAGAGGATGACTGTAGGACAGGAGAATACAATCTATTGCCCCCTGTTATCAGCCATTTCAGGGGAGAGGATGACTGTAGGACAGGAGAATACAATCTATTGCCCCTGTTATCAGCTATTTCAGGGGAGAGGATGACTGTAGGACAGGAGAATACAATCTATTGCCCCCTGTTATCAGCCATTTCAGGGGAGAGGATGACTGTAGGACAGGAGAATACAGTCTATTGCCCCCTGTTATCAGCCATTTCAGGGGAGAGGATGACTGTAGGACAGGAGAATACAGTCCTATTGCCCCCTGTTATCAGCCATTTCAGGGGAGAGGATGACTGTAGGACAGGAGAATACAGTCTATTGCCCCCTGTTATCAGCCATTTCAGGGGAGAGGATGACTGTAGGACAGGAGAATACAGTCTATTGCCCCCTGTTATCAGCCATTTCAGGGGAGAGGATGACTGTAGGACAGGAGAATACAGTCTATTGCTCCCTGTTATCAGCCATTTCAGGGGAGAGGATGACTGTAGGACAGGAGAATACAGTCTATTGCTCCCTGTTATCAGCCATTTTCAGGGAGAGGATGACTGTAGGACAGGAGAATACACCTATTGCTCCCTGTTATCAGCCATTTCAGGGGAGAGGATGACTGTAGGACAGGAGAATACAATCTATTGCCCCCTGTTATCAGCCATTTCAGGGGAGAGGATGACTGTAGGACAGGAGAATACAGTCTATTGCCCCGTGTTATCAGCCATTTCAGGGGAGAGGATGACTGTAGGACAGGAGAATACAGTCTATTGCCCCCTGTTATCAGCCATTTCAGGGGAGAGGATGACTGTAGGACAGGAGAATACAGTCTATTGCCCCTGTTATCAGCCATATTTCAGGGGAGAGGATGACTGTAGGACAGGAGAATACAGTCTATTGCCCCCCTGTTATCAGCCATTTCAGGGAGAGGATGACTGTAGGACAGGAGAATACAGTCTATTGCCCCCTGTTATCAGCCATTTCAGGGAGAGGATGACTGTAGGACAGGAGAATACAGTCTATTGCTCCCCTGTTATCAGCCATTTCAGGGGAGATGATGACTGTAGGGACAGGAGAATACAGTCAATTGCCCCTGTTATCAGCCATTTCAGGGGAGAGGATGACTGTATGGACAGGAGAATACAGTCTATTGCTCTCTGTTATCAGCCATTTCAGGGAGAGGATGACTGTAGGACAGGAGAATACAGGTCTATTGCCCCCTGTTATCAGCCATTTCAGGGAGAGGATGACTGTAGGACAGGAGAATACAGCCCATTGCCCCCTGTTATCAGCCATTTCAGGGGAGAGGATGACTGTAGGACAGGAGAATACAGTCTATTGCCCCTGTTATCAGCCATTTCAGGGGAGAGGATGACTGTAGGACAGGAGAATACAGTCTATTGCCCCCTGTTATCAGCCATTTCAGGGGAGAGGATGACTGTAGGACAGGAGAATACAATCTATTGCCCCCTGTTATCAGCCATTTCAGGGGAGAGGATGACTGTAGGACAGGAGAATACAGTCTATTGCCCCCTGTTATCAGCCATTTCAGGGGAGGGATGACTGTAGGACAGGAGAATACAATCTATTGCCCCTGTTATCAGCCATTTCAGGGGAGAGGATGACTGTAGGACAGGAGAATACAGTCTATTGCCCCTGTTATCAGCCATTTCAGGGAGAGGATGACTGTAGGACAGGAGAATACAGTCTATTGCCCCCTGTTATCAGCCATTTCAGGGGAGAGGATGACTGTAGGACAGGAGAATACAGTCTATTGCCCCCTGTTATCAGCCATTTCAGGGGAGAGTGATGACTGTAGGACAGGAGAATACAGTCTATTGCCCCTAAGTTATCAGCCATTTCAGGGGAGAGGATGACTGTAGGACAGGAGAATACAGTCTATTGCTCCCTGTTATCAGCCATTTCAGGAGAGGATGACTGTAGGACAGGAGAATACAGTCTATTGCCCCCGTTATCAGCCATTTCAGGGGAGAGGATGACTGTAGGACAGGAGAATACAGTCTATTGCCCCCTGTTATCAGCCATTTCAGGGGGAGGGATGACTGTAGGACAGGAGAATACAATCTATTGCCTCCTGTTATCAGCCATTTCAGGGAGAGGATGACTGTAGGGACAGGAGAATACAGTCTATTGCCCCCTGTTATCAGCCATTTCAGGGGAGAGGATGACTGTAGGACAGGAGAATACAGCCTATTGCCCCCTGTTATCAGCCATTTCAGGGAGAGGATGACTGTAGGACAGGAGAATACAGTCTATTGCCCCTGTTATCAGCCATTTCAGGGAGAGGATGACTGTAGGACAGGAGAATACAGTCTATTGCCCCCTGTTATCAGCCATTTCGGGAGAGGATGACTGTAGGACAGGAGAATACAGTCTATTGCCCCCCCGTTATCAGCCGCCATTTCAGGGGAGAGGATGACTGTAGGACAGGAGAATACAGCTCATTGCCCCTGTTATCAGCCATTTCAGGGGAGAGGATGACTGTAGGACAGGAGAATACAGTCTATTGCCCCCTGTTATCAGCCATTTCAGGGGAGAGGAGGTGACTGTAGGACAGGAGAATACAGTCTAATTGCCCCTGTTATCAGCCATTTCAGGGGAGAGGATGACTGTAGGACAGGAGAATACAGTCTATTGCCCCTGTTATCAGCCATTTCAGGGAAGAGGATGACTGTAGGACAGGAGAATACAGTACAGTTCTCGTTATCAGCCATTTCAGGGGAGGGGATGACTGTAGGACAGGAGAATACAGTCTATTGCCCCCTGTTATCAGCCATTTCAGGAGAGGATGACTGTAGGACAGGAGAATACAGTCTATTGCCCCCTGTTATCAGCCATTTCAGGGGACGAGTGATGACTGTAGGACAGGAGAATACAGTCCTATTGCCCCTGTTATCAGCCATTTCAGGGAGAGGATGACTGTAGGACAGGAGAATACAGTCTATTTGCCCCTGTCATCAGCCATTTCAGGGAGAGGATGACTGTAGGACAGGAGAATACAGTCTATTGCCCCCAGTTATCAGCCATTTCAGGGGAGAGGATGACTGTAGGACAGGAGAATACAGTCCTATTGCCCCCTGTTATCAGCCATTTCAGGGAGAGGATGACTGTAGGACAGAGAGAGATACGGTCTATTGCCCCTGTTATCAGCCATTTCAGGGAGAGGATGACTGTAGGACAGGAGAATACAGTCCTACTGCCCTGTCGTAGCCATTTCAGGGGAGAGGATGACTGTAGGACAGGAGGAATACAATCTATTGCTCCCTGTTATCAGCCATTTCAGGGGGAGAGGATGACTGTAGGGACAGGAGAATACAGTCTATTGCTCCTGTTATCAGCCATTTCAGGGGAGAGGATGACTGTAGGGACAGGAGAATACATCTATTGCCCCTGTTATCAGCCATTTCAGGGGAGGAGGATGACTGTAGGACAGGAGAATACAGTCTATTGCCCCCTGTTATCAGCCATTTCAGGGGAGGATGATGACTGTAGGACAGGAGAATACAGTCTATTGCTCCCCGTCTGTTATCAGCCATTTCAGGGAGAGGATGACTGTAGGACAGGAGAATACAGTCTATTGCCCCTGTTATCAGCCATTTCAGGGGAGAGGATGACTGTAGGACAGGAGAATACAGTCTATTGCCCCTGTTATCAGCCATTTCAGTGAGAGAGGATTGACTGTAGGACAGGAGAATACAATCTATTGCCCCTGTTATCAGCCATTTCAGGGGAGAGGATGACTGTAGGACAGGAGAATACAGCCCTATTGCCCCTGTTATCAGCCATTTCAGGGGAGAGATGACTGTAGGACAGGAGAATTCCATCTATTGCTCCCTGTTATCAGCCATTTCAGGGGAGGGGATGACTGTAGGACAGGAGAATACAGTCTATTGCCCCCTGTTATCAGCCATTTCAGGGGGAGGATGACTGTAGGACAGGAGAATACAGTCTATTCCTCCCTGTTATCAGCCATTTCAGGGAGAGGATGACTGTAGGACAGGAGAATACAGTCTATTGCCCCCTGTTATCAGCCATTTCAGGAGAGGATGACTGTAAGACAGGAGAATAAGTGTATTGCCCCCTGTTATCAGCATTTCAGGAGAGGATGACTGTAGGACAGGAGAATACAGTCTATTGCCTCCTGTTATCAGCCATTTCAGGGAAAGGATGACTGTAGGAACAGAGAATACAATCTATTGCCCCCTGTTATCAGCCATTTCAGGGGAGAGGATGACTGTAGGACAGGAGAATACAGTCTATTGCTCCATGTTATCAGCCATTTCAGGGGAGAGGATGACTGTAGGACAGGAGAATACAGTCTATTGCCCCCTGTTATCAGCCATTTCAGGGGAGAGGATGACTGTAGGACAGGAGCATACAGTCTATTGCCCTGTTATCAGCCATTTCAGGGTGGAGGATGACTGTAGGACAGGAGAATACAATCTATTGCCCCCTGTTATCAGCCATTTCAGGGGGAGGATGACTGTAGGACAGGAGAATACAATCTATTGCCCCTGTTACGAGACATTTCAGGGGAGAAGATGACTGTAGGACAGGAGAATACAGGTCAATTGCCCCTGTTATCAGCCATTTCAGGTCGGGGAGAGGATGACTGTAGGACAAGAGAATACAGTCTATGCCCCTGTTATCAGCCATTTCAGGGAGAGGATGACTGTAGGACAGGAGAATACAGTCTATTGCCCCCTGTTATCAGCCATTCAGGGGAGAGGGATGACTGTAGGGACAGGAGAATACAGTCTATTGCCTCGCTGTTATCAGCCATCTCAGGGGAGAGGGATGACTGTAGGACAGGGAGCACGTCTATTGCCCCTGTTATCAGCCATTTCAGGGGAGGATGACTGTAGGACAGGAGAATACAGTCTATTGCCCCTGTTATCAGCCATTTCAGGGGAGAGATGACTGTGGGACAGGAGAATACAATCTATTGTCCCTGTTATCAGCCATTTCAGGGGGAGGGATGACTGTGGGACAGGAGAATACAGTCTATTGCTCCTGTTATCTGCCATTTCAGAGGAGGGATGACTGTAGGACAGGAGAATACAGCCATTGCCCCCTGTTATCAGACATTTCAGGGGAGAGATGACTGTAGGACAGGAGAATACAGTCTATTGCCCCCTGTTATCAGCCATTTCAGGGGAGAGGACGACTGTGGTGGCAGGTAGAATACGGATCTATTGCCCCCTGTTATCAACCATTTCAGGGAGAGGATGACTGTACGACAGTGAGCAATACAATCTATTGCTCCCTGTTGTCAGCCATTTTAGGGGAGAGATGACTGTAGGACAGGATAGCACTGATCAATTGCCCCACTGTTATCCAGCCATTCGCAGGGAGAGGATGACTGTAGGACAGGAGAATACAGAAGCCCTTATTGCCCCCTGTTATCAGCCATTCCAGGGGACAGGGCGACTGTGGGACAGGAGAATACAATCCTATTGCCCCCTGTTATCAGCCATTTCAGGGGAGGGAGGGATGACTGTAGGACAGGAGAATACAGTCAACTGCCCCTGTTATCAGCCATTTTGGGAGAGGATGACTGTAGGACAGGAGAATACAGTCTATTGCCCCTGTTATCAGCCATTTCAGGGGAGAGGATGACTGTAGGACAGAGAATACAGTCTATTGCTCCCTGTTATCCAGCCATTTCAGGTCAGAGGATGACTGTAGGACAGGAGAATACAGTCTATTGCCCCTGTTATCAGCCATTTCAGGGCAGAGGATGACTGTAGGACAGGAGAATACAATCTATTGCCCCTGTTACTCAGACATTTCAGGGAAAGGCTGACTGTGGGACAGGGAGAATACAGCCCATTGCCCCCTGTTAGCCATTTCAGGGAGAGGATGACTGTAGGACAGGAGAATACAATCTATTGTCCCTGTTATCCAGCCATTTCAGGAGAGAGGATGACTGTAGGACAGGAGAATACGGTCTATTGCCCCCTGTTATCAGCCATTTCAGGGGAGAGGATGACTGTAGGACAGGAGAATTCACATCTATTGCCCCCTGTTATCAGCCATTTCAGGGGAGAGGATGACTGTAGGACAGGAGAATACAGTCTATTGCCCCCTGTTATCAGCCATTTCTAGGGGGAGAGGATGACTGTAGGACAGGAGAATACAAGTCTATTCCTCCCTGTTATCAGCCATTTCAGGGGAGAGGATGACTGTAGGACAGGAGAATACAGTCTATTGCCCCCTGTTATCAGCCATTTCAGGGAGAGGATGACTGTAGGACAGGAGAATACAGTGTATTGCCCCTGTTATCAGCCATTTCAGGGAGAGGATGACTGTAGGACAGGAGAATACAGTCTATTGCCCTCCCTGTTACTCAGCCATTTCAGGGAAAGGATGACTGTAGGACAAGAGAATACAGTCTATTGCCCCCTGTTATCAGCCATTTTAGGGAGAGGATGACTGCAGGACAGGAGAATACAGTCTATTGCCCCATGTTATCAGCCATTTCAGGGGAGAGGATGACTGTAGGACAGGAGAATACAGTCTATTGCCCCCTGTTATCCAGCCATTTCAGGAGAGGATGACTGTAGGACAGGAGAATACAGCCTATTGCCCCCTGTTATCAGCCATTTCAGGGCAGAGGATGACTGTAGGACAGGAGAATACAATCTATTGCCCCCTGTTATCAGCCATTTCAGGGGAAAGGATGACTGTAGGACAGGAGAATACAGTCTATTGGCCCCCTGTTATCAGCCATTTCAGGGAGAGGATGACTGTAGGACAGGAGAATACAGTCTATTGCCCCCTGTTATCAGCCATTCCAGGTCGGAGAGAGGATGACTGTAGGACAAGAGAATACAGTCTATTGCTCCCTGTTATCAGCCATTTCAGGGGAGAGGATGACTGTAGGACAGGAGAATACAGTCTATTGCCCCTGTTATCAGCCATTCAGGGAGAGGATGACTGTAGGACAGGAGAATACAGTCTATTGCCCCTGTTATCAGCCATTTCAGGGGAGAGGATGACTGTAGGACAGGAGAATACAGTCTATTGCTCCCTGTTATCAGCCATTTCAGGGAGAGGATGACTGTAGGACAGGAGAATACAGTCTATTGCCCCTGTTATCAGCCATTTCAGGAGAGAGGATGACTGTAGGACAGGAGAATACAGTCTATTGCCCCTGTTATCAGCCATTTCAGGGAGAGGATGACTGTAGGACAGGAGAATACAGTCTATTGCCCCCTGTTATCTGCCATTTCAGGGAGAGTGATGACTGTAGGACAGGAGAATACAGTCATATTGCCCCTGTTATCAGCCATTTCAGGGGAGAGGATGACTGTAGGACAGGAGAATACAGTCTATTGCCCCTGTTATCAGCCATTTCAGGGGAGAGGATGACTGTAGGACAGGAGAATACAGTCTATTGCCCCCTGTTATCAGCCATTTCAGGGAGAGGATGACTGTAGGACAGGAGAATACAGTCTATTGCCCCTGTTATCAGCCATTTCAGGGGAGAGGATGACTGTAGGACAGGAGAATACAGTCTATTGCCCCTGTTATCAGCCATTTCAGGGGAGAGGATGACTGTAGGACAGGAGAATACAGTCTATTGCCCCCTGTTATCAGCCATTTCAGGGGAGAGGATGACTGTAGGACAGGAGAATACAGTCATTGCCCCCTGTTATCAGCCATTTCAGGGGAGAGGATGACTGTAGGACAGGAGAATACAGTCTATTGCCCTGTTATCAGCCATTTCAGGGGAGAGGATGACTGTAGGACAGGAGAATACAATCTATTGCCCCTGTTATCAGCCATTTCAGGGGAGAGGATGACTGTAGGACAGGAGAATACAGTCTATTGCCCCCTGTTATCAGCCATTTCAGGGGAGAGGATGACTGTAGGACAGAGAATACAGTCTATTGCCCCTGTTATCAGCCATTTCAGGGGAGAGGATGACTGTAGGACAGGAGAGACACAGTCTATTGCTCCCTGTTATCAGCCATTTCAGGGGGAGAGGATGACTGTAGGACAGGAGAATACAGTCTATTGCCCCTGTTATCAGCCATTTCAGGGGAGAGGATGACTGTAGGACAGGAGAATACAGTCCTATTGCCCACTGTTATCAGCCATTTCCAGGGAGAGGATGACTGTAGGACAGGAGAATACAGCCTATTGCCCCCTGTTATCAGCCATTTCAGGGGAGAGGATGACTGTAGGACAGGAGAATACAGTCTATTGCCCCCTGTTATCAGCCATTTCAGGAGAGAGGATGACTGTAGGACAGGAGAATACAGTCTATTGCCCCTGTTATCAGCCATTTCAGGGGAGAGGATGACTGTAGGACAGGAGAGTACAGTCTATTGCCCCCTGTTATCAGCCATTTCAGGGGAGAGGATGACTGTAGGACAGGAGAATACAGTCCTATTGCCCCTGTTATCAGCCATTTCAGGGGAGAGGATGACTGTAGGACAGGAGAATACAGTCTATTGCTCCCTGTTATCAGCCATTTCAGGGAGAGATGACTGTAGGACAGGAGAATACAGTCTATTGCTCCTGTTATCAGCCATTTCAGGGGAGAGATGACTGTAGGACAGGAGAATACAGTCTATTGCCCCTGTTATCAGCCATTTCAGGGCAGAGGATGACTGTGGACAGGAGAATACAGTCTATTGCCCCTGTTATCAGCCATTTCAGGGGAGAGGATGACTGTAGGACAGGAGAATACAGTCTATTGCCCCCTGTTATCAGCCATTTCAGGGAGAGGATGACTGTAGGACAGGAGAATACAGTCTATTGCCCCTGTTATCAGCCATTTCAGGGGAGAGGATGACTGTAGGACAGGAGAATACAGTCTATTGCCCCCTGTTATCAGCCATTTCAGGGGAGAGGATGACTGTAGGACAGGATAATACAGTCCATTGCCCCCTGTTATCAGCCATTTCAGGGAGAGGATGACTGTAGGACAGAGAATACAGCTCTATTGCCCCCTGTTATCAGCCATTTCAGGGGAGAGGATGACTGTAGGACAGGAGAATACAGTCTATTGCCCCCTGTTATCAGCCATTTCAGGGGAGAGGATGACTGTAGGACAGGAGAATACAGTCTATTGCTCCCTGTTATCAGCCATTTCAGGGGAGAGGATGACTGTAGGACAGGAGAATACAGTCTATTGCCCCCTGTTATCAGCCATTTCAGAGAGAGGATGACTGTAGGACAGGGAGAATACAGTCTATTGCTCCATGTTATCAGCCATTTCGGGGGGAGGATGACTGTAGGACAGGAGATATAGTCTATTGCCCCTGTTATCCAGCCATTTCAGGGAGAGGATGACTGTAGGACAGGAGAATACAGTCTATTGCTCCCTGTTATCAGCCATTTCAGGGTGGAGGATGACTGTAGGACAGGAGAATACAATCTATTGCCCCTGTTATCAGCCATTTCAGGGGAGAGGATGACTGTAGGACAGGAGAATACAGTCTATTGCCCCCTGTTATCAGCCATTTCAGGGGAGAGGATGACTGTAGGACAGGAGAATACAGTCTATTGCCCCTAGTTATCAGCCATTTCAGGGGGAGAGGATGACTGTAGGACAAGAGAATACAGTCTATTGCCCCTGTTATCAGCCATTTCAGGGGAGAGGATGACTGTAGGACAGGAGAATACAGTCTATTGCCCCTGTTATCAGCCATTTCAGGGGAGAGGATGACTGTAGGACAGGAGAATACAGTCTATTGCTCTCTGTTATCAAGCCATTTCCAGGAGAGGATGACTGTAGGACAGGAGAATACAATCTATTGCCCCTGTTATCAAAGCCATTTCAGGGGAGAGGATGACTGTAGGACAGGAGAATACAGTCTATTGCCCCCTGTTATCAGCCATTTCAGGGGAGAGGATGACTGTAGGACAGGAGAATACAGTCTATTGTCCCCTGTTATCAGCCATTTCAGGGGAGAGGATGACTGTAGGACAGGAGAATACAGTCTATTGCCCCCTGTTATCAGCCATTTCAGAGAGAGGATGACTGTAGGACAGGAGAATACAAGTCTATTGCCCCTGTTATCAGCCATTTCAGGGGAGAGGATGACTGTAGGACAGGAGAATACAGTCTATTGCCCCCTGTTATCAGCCATTTCAGGGGAGAGGATGACTGTAGGACAGGAGAATACAGTCTATTGCTCCCTGTTATCAGCCATTTCAGGGGAGAGGATGACTGTAGGACAGGAGAATACAGTCTATTGCTCCCTGTTATCAGCCATTTCAGGGAGAGGATGACTGTAGGACAGGAGAATACAGTCTATTGCCCCCTGTTATCAGCCATTTCAGGGGAGAGGATGACTGTAGGACAGGAGAATACAGTCTATTGCCCCCTGTTATCAGCCATTTCAGGGGAGAGGATGACTGTAGGACAGGAGAATACAGCCTATTGCCCCTGTTATCAGCCATTTCAGGGGAGAGGATGACTGTAGGACAGGAGAATACAGTCTATTGCTCCCTGTTATCAGCCATTTCAGGGGAGAGGATGACTGTAGGACAGGAGAATACAATCTATTGCCCCTGTTATCAGCCATTTCAGGGGAGAGGATGACTGTAGGACAGGAGAATACAGTCTATTGCCCCCTGTTATCAGCCATTTCAGGGGAGAGGATGACTGTAGGACAGGAGAATACAGTCTATTGCCCCCTGTTATCAGCCATTTCAGGGGAGAGGATGACTGTAGGACAGGAGAATACAGTCTATTGCCCCTGTTATCAGCCATTTCAGGGGAGAGGATGACTGTAGGACAGGAGAATACAGTCTATTGCCCCCTGTTATCAGCCATTTCAGGGGAGAGGATGACTGTAGGACAGGAGAATACAATCTATTGCCCCTGTTATCAGCCATTTCAGGGGAGAGGATGACTGTAGGACAGGAGAATACAGTCTATTGCCCCCTGTTATCAGCCATTTCAGGGGAGAGGATGACTGTAGGACAGGAGAATACAGTCTATTGCTCCCTGTTATCAGCCATTTCAGGGGAGAGGATGACTGTAGGACAGGAGAATACAGTCTATTGCCCCTGTTATCAGCCATTTCAGGGGAGAGGATGACTGTAGGACAGGAGAATACAGTCTATTGCTCCCTGTTATCAGCCATTTCAGGGGAGAGGATGACTGTAGGACAGGAGAATACAGTCTATTGTCCCCTGTTATCAGCCATTTCAGGGGAGAGGATGACTGTAGGACAGGAGAATACAGTCTATTGCTCCCTGTTATCAGCCATTTCAGGGGAGAGGATGACTGTAGGACAGGAGAATACAGTCTATTGCCCCCTGTTATCAGCCATTTCAGGGGAGAGGATGACTGTAGGACAGGAGAATACAGTCTATTGCCCCTGTTATCAGCCATTTCAGGGGAGAGGATGACTGTAGGACAGGAGAATACAGCCTATTGCCCCCTGTTATCAGCCATTTCAGGGGAGAGGATGACTGTAGGACAGGAGAATACAGTCTATTGCTCCCTGTTATCAGCCATTTCAGGGGAGAGGATGACTGTAGGACAGGAGAATACAATCTATTGCCCCCTGTTATCAGCCATTTCAGGGGAGAGGATGACTGTAGGACAGGAGAATACAGTCTATTGCTCCCTGTTATCAGCCATTTCAGGGGAGAGGATGACTGTAGGACAGGAGAATACAGTCTATTGCCCCCTGTTATCAGCCATTTCAGGGGAGAGGATGACTGTAGGACAGGAGAATACAGTCTATTGCCCCCTGTTATCAGCCATTTCAGGGAGAGGATGACTGTAGGACAGGAGAATACAGTCTATTGCCCCTGTTATCAGCCATTTCAGGGGAGAGGATGACTGTAGGACAGGAGAATACAATCTATTGCTCCCTGTTATCAGCCATTTCAGGGGAGAGGATGACTGTAGGACAGGAGAATACAGTCTATTGCCCCTGTTATCAGCCATTTCAGGGGAGAGGATGACTGTAGGACAGGAGAATACAGTCTATTGCCCCCTGTTATCAGCCATTTCAGGGAGAGGATGACTGTAGGACAGGAGAATACAGTCTATTGCCCCCTGTTATCAGCCATTTCAGGGGAGAGGATGACTGTAGGACAGGAGAATACAGTCTATTGCTCCCTGTTATCAGCCATTTCAGGGGAGAGGATGACTGTAGGACAGGAGAATACAGTCTATTGCCCCCTGTTATCAGCCATTTCAGGGAGAGGATGACTGTAGGACAGGAGAATACAGTCTATTGCCCCTGTTATCAGCCATTTCAGGGGAGAGGATGACTGTAGGACAGGAGAATACAGTCTATTGCCCCTGTTATCAGCCATTTCAGGGGAGAGGATGACTGTAGGACAGGAGAATACAGTCTATTGCCCCTGTTATCAGCCATTTCAGGGGAGAGGATGACTGTAGGACAGGAGAATACAGTCTATTGCCCCTGTTATCAGCCATTTCAGGGGAGAGGATGACTGTAGGACAGGAGAATACAGTCTATTGCTCCCTGTTATCAGCCATTTCAGGGGAGAGGATGACTGTAGGACAGGAGAATACAGTCTATTGCCCCTGTTATCAGCCATTTCAGGGGAGAGGATGACTGTAGGACAGGAGAATACAGTCTATTGCCCCTGTTATCAGCCATTTCAGGGAGAGGATGACTGTAGGACAGGAGAATACAGTCTATTGCCCCCTGTTATCAGCCATTTCAGGGAGAGGATGACTGTAGGACAGGAGAATACAGTCTATTGCCCCCTGTTATCAGCCATTTCAGGGGAGAGGATGACTGTAGGACAGGAGAATACAGTCTATTGCCCCCTGTTATCAGCCATTTCAGGGAGAGGATGACTGTAGGACAGGAGAATACAGTCTATTGCCCCTGTTATCAGCCATTTCAGGGGAGAGGATGACTGTAGGACAGGAGAATACAGTCTATTGCCCCTGTTATCAGCCATTTCAGGGGAGAGGATGACTGTAGGACAGGAGAATACAGTCTATTGCCCCCTGTTATCAGCCATTTCAGGAGAGGATGACTGTAGGACAGGAGAATACAGTCTATTGCCCCCTGTTATCAGCCATTTCAGGGGAGAGGATGACTGTAGGACAGGAGAATACAGTCTATTGCCCCTGTTATCAGCCATTTCAGGGAGAGGATGACTGTAGGACAGGAGAATACAGTCTATTGCCCCTGTTATCAGCCATTTCAGGGGAGAGGATGACTGTAGGACAGGAGAATACAGTCTATTGCCCCCTGTTATCAGCCATTTCAGGGGAGAGGATGACTGTAGGACAGGAGAATACAGTCTATTGCCCCTGTTATCAGCCATTTCAGGGGAGAGGATGACTGTAGGACAGGAGAATACAGTCTATTGCCCCCTGTTATCAGCCATTTCAGGGGAGAGGATGACTGTAGGACAGGAGAATACAGTCTATTGCTCCCTGTTATCAGCCATTTCAGGGAGAGGATGACTGTAGGACAGGAGAATACAGTCTATTGCCCCTGTTATCAGCCATTTCAGGGGAGAGGATGACTGTAGGACAGGAGAATACAGTCTATTGCCCCTGTTATCAGCCATTTCAGGGGAGAGGGATGACTGTAGGACAGGAGAATACAGTCTATTGCCCCTGTTATCAGCCATTTCAGGGGAGAGGATGACTGTAGGACAGGAGAATACAGTCTATTGCCCCCTGTTATCAGCCATTTCAGGGGAGAGGATGACTGTAGGACAGGAGAATACAGTCTATTGCCCCTGTTATCAGCCATTTCAGGGGAGAGGATGACTGTAGGACAGGAGAATACAGTCTATTGCCCCCTGTTATCAGCCATTTCAGGGGAGAGGATGACTGTAGGACAGGAGAATACAGTCTATTGCCCCCTGTTATCAGCCATTTCAGGGGAGAGGATGACTGTAGGACAGGAGAATACAGTCTATTGCCCCCTGTTATCAGCCATTTCAGGGGAGAGGATGACTGTAGGACAGGAGAATACAGTCTATTGCCCCCTGTTATCAGCCATTTCAGGGGAGAGGATGACTGTAGGACAGGAGAATACAATCTATTGCCCCTGTTATCAGCCATTTCAGGGGAGAGGATGACTGTAGGACAGGAGAATACAGTCTATTGCCCCTGTTATCAGCCATTTCAGGGGAGAGGATGACTGTAGGACAGGAGAATACAGTCTATTGCTCCCTGTTATCAGCCATTTCAGGGGAGAGGATGACTGTAGGACAGGAGAATACAGTCTATTGTCCCCTGTTATCAGCCATTTCAGGGGAGAGGATGACTGTAGGACAGGAGAATACAGTCTATTGCTCCCTGTTATCAGCCATTTCAGGGGAGAGGATGACTGTAGGACAGGAGAATACAGTCTATTGCCCCCTGTTATCAGCCATTTCAGGGGAGAGGATGACTGTAGGACAGGAGAATACAGTCTATTGCCCCCTGTTATCAGCCATTTCAGGGAGAGGATGACTGTAGGACAGGAGAATACAATCTATTGCTCCCTGTTATCAGCCATTTCAGGGGAGAGGATGACTGTAGGACAGGAGAATACAGTCTATTGCTCCCTGTTATCAGCCATTTCAGGGAGAGGATGACTGGTAGGACAGGAGAATACAATCTATTGCCCCCTGTTATCAGCCATTTCAGGGGAGAGGATGACTGTAGGACAGGAGAATACAGTCTATTGCCCCCTGTTATCAGCCATTTCAGGGGGAGGATGACTGTAGGACAGGAGAATACAGTCTATTGCCCCTGTTATCAGCCATTTCAGGGGAGAGGATGACTGTAGGACAGGAGAATACAATCTATTGCCCCTGTTATCAGCCATTTCAGGGGAGAGGATGACTGTAGGACAGGAGAATACAGTCTATTGCTCCCTGTTATCAGCCATTTCAGGGGAGAGGATGACTGTAGGACAGGAGAATACAATCTATTGCCCCCTGTTATCAGCCATTTCAGGGAGAGGATGACTGTAGGACAGGAGAATACAGTCTATTGCCCCTGTTATCAGCCATTTCAGGGGAGAGGATGACTGTAGGACAGGAGAATACAGTCTATTGCTCCCTGTTATCAGCCATTTCAGGGAGAGGATGACTGTAGGACAGGAGAATACAGTCTATTGCCCCCTGTTATCAGCCATTTCAGGGGAGATGATGACTGTAGGACAGGAGAATACAATCTATTGTCCCCTGTTATCAGCCATTTCAGGGAGAGGATGACTGTAGGACTGGAGAATACAGTCTATTGCCCCCTGTTATCAGCCATTTCAGGGGAGAGGATGACTGTAGGACAGGAGAATACAGTCTATTGCCCCTGTTATCAGCCATTTCAGGGGAGAGGATGACTGTAGGACAGGAGAATACAGTCTATTGCCCCCTGTTATCAGCCATTTCAGGGGAGAGGATGACTGTAGGACAGGAGAATACACTCTATTGCTCCCTGTTATCAGCCATTTCAGGGGAGAGGATGACTGTAGGACAGGAGAATACAGTCTATTGCCCCCTGTTATCAGCCATTTCAGGGGAGAGGATGACTGTAGGACAGGAGAATACAATCTATTGCCCCTGTTATCAGCCATTTCAGGGGAAAGGATGACTGTAGGACAGGAGAATACAGTCTATTGCCCCTGTTATCAGCCATTTCAGGGGAGAGGATGACTGTAGGACAGGAGAATACAATCTATTGCTCCCTGTTATCAGCCATTTCAGGGGAGAGGATGACTGTAGGACAGGAGAATACAGTCTATTGCTCCCTGTTATCAGCCATTTCAGGGGAGAGGATGACTGTAGGACAGGAGAATACAGTCTATTGCCCCTGTTATCAGCCATTTCAGGGGAGAGGATGACTGTAGGACAGGAGAATACAGTCTATTGCCCCTGTTATCAGCCATTTCAGGGGAGAGGATGACTGTAGGACAGGAGAATACAGTCTATTGCCCCCTGTTATCAGCCATTTCAGGGGAGAGGATGACTGTAGGACAGGAGAATACAGTCTATTGCCCCCTGTTATCAGCCATTTCAGGGGAGAGGATGACTGTAGGACAGGAGAATACAGTCTATTGCCCCCTGTTATCAGCCATTTCAGGGGAGAGGATGACTGTAGGACAGGAGAATACAGTCTATTGCCCCTGTTATCAGCCATTTCAGGGGAGAGGATGACTGTAGGACAGGAGAATACAGTCTATTGCTCCCTGTTATCAGCCATTTCAGGGGAGAGGATGACTGTAGGACAGGAGAATACAGTCTATTGCCCCTGTTATCAGCCATTTCAGGGGAGAGGATGACTGTAGGACAGGAGAATACAGTCTATTGCCCCCTGTTATCAGCCATTTCAGGGAGAGGATGACTGTAGGACAGGAGAATACAGTCTATTGCCCCCTGTTATCAGCCATTTCAGGGGAGAGGATGACTGTAGGACAGGAGAATACAGTCTATTGCCCCTGTTATCAGCCATTTCAGGGGAGAGGATGACTGTAGGACAGGAGAATACAGTCTATTGCCCCATGTTATCAGCCATTTCAGGGGAGAGGATGACTGTAGGACAGGAGAATACAGTCTATTGCCCCTGTTATCAGCCATTTCAGGGGAGAGGATGACTGTAGGACAGGAGAATACAGTCTATTGCCCCTGTTATCAGCCATTTCAGGGGAGAGGATGACTGTAGGACAGGAGAATACAGTCTATTGCCCCTGTTATCAGCCATTTCAGGGGAGAGGATGACTGTAGGACAGGAGAATACAGTCTATTGCCCCCTGTTATCAGCCATTTCAGGGGAGAGGATGACTGTAGGACAGGAGAATACAGTCTATTGCTCCCTGTTATCAGCCATTTCAGGGGAGAGGATGACTGTAGGACAGGAGAATACAGTCTATTGCTCCCTGTTATCAGCCATTTCAGGGGAGAGGATGACTGTAGGACAGGAGAATACAGTCTATTGCCCCTGTTATCAGCCATTTCAGGGGAGAGGATGACTGTAGGACAGGAGAATACAGTCTATTGCCCCTGTTATCAGCCATTTCAGGGGAGAGGATGACTGTAGGACAGGAGAATACAGTCTATTGCCCCCTGTTATCAGCCATTTCAGGGGAGAGGATGACTGTAGGACAGGAGAATACAGTCTATTGCCCCTGTTATCAGCCATTTCAGGGGAGAGGATGACTGTACGACAGGAGAATACAGTCTATTGCCCCCTGTTATCAACCATATCAGAGGAGAGGATGACTGTAGGACTGGAGAATACAGTTTTTTGCCCCCTGTTATCAGCCATTTCAGGGGAGAGGATGACTGTACGACAGGAGAATACAATCTATTGCCCCTGTTATCAGCCATTTCAGGGGAGGGGATGACTGTAGGACAGGAGAATACAGTCTATTGCCCCCTGTTCTGAATTTTACTCAAAGACAGAAGCCAGAGGGAACAGAAACACATGACCACAGGATCAGACAATACAGGTTGCTTTTAGTCTGTTTCCATGGTTGCACAAGGGTTTGTGTAGCAGCTGAGTACACGAAACGAGGAACAAATATATGTTACTTTCTTTTTGTTGTATTGGATCACACCTGGTAACCGACAGAAACAAAAACGCATGCGCAAGCAGCGCCATCACTCCGGAGACCACACCCAGATATTATAACTGCAGGAAATGTATATGAAATAAAAGAGACAACTCCCAGCGGACCATCACTCCCCACAGGATTTTCCAGTTTATTGTCAGGAAACACAGAGTTGCGATGGTCTGAGCGCGCTAACAGCGTTTTACTCTGCGTTCTCCTGTTAAGGCACTAAATTTGGGGTAATACTGACGATGCACAGGGCGGCTCTAGAGCAGGTGATCAGTCATTGGACGAAGGGAGGTCACATGACCTGTCATTATACCAGACTGATGTAGTGTAATGTTCTACGGCAGGGGTAGGCAACTTCTTCAGCACTCCTGCTGCTGTGAAACTACAACTCCCAGCATGCATAGTTCCACTGCTCTACTCAGAATAGTCATAGAAGTGAATGGAGCATGCTGTGATCTGTAGTTTCACACCAGCTGTAGTGCTGAAGGTTGCTGACCCCCGCTCTACAGCAACATCGCAATTTCTGCAAGAGGCGCCGGCGTCCAATGTGGAGCAATGGCGGCCGCTTACACGATGGACACCATGTTGTTGGGGCTGAGAATCTCGATCCAGTAGCCGTCAGGGTCCTGAACAAACGCCAAGCCTTTCATTTTACCTGCAAGAAATCAGGAAGTCGCATCATTTACTCCAATCATATACGGCTGGGTAACTCTGCTGACGCTCTAGTCACACCCAAAGCTGCACCTAAAACACTGGTGGCTTCTTCTGCCCTCACACTGTACACATTACTACATAGCACATAGAATAATGAGCGCTGCATATTTCGATGTAATGTCCCATCCTCCAGTCATGCCCAGAGCTGCAGCCTACATTCTGCTGACTGGAATATAAGCGTGGCGAGTGCAGCTCTCGGTGTGTCTGGAGGATAAGCGTGGCGAGTGCAGCTCTGGGTGTGACAGAAGACAGATATTGGACAAGCAGTTCAGAGTCTTTTTACCGTCATCCGGTTTCTTCACGAATGTGACTCCGAGCTCCTCAAATCTTTTACATGCGGCGTAGACGTCTGGGACAGCGATGCCGATATGACCTGCGACACGGAGGAGAGCAGAGGGGTCAGGGGTCAGTTCAGTGAATTAAAGGGCCAGTCACCCTATAACATTGCAGCAGCGTTATAAGACGATGGCTGATAACAGCGGACAATAGACTCTCTTCACTGCACAGACTGCAGGTTGGATATCCCTTCATCCATGGATTCTGACAACTTACCGAATCCACGCGGATCAGAGTTCCCGTTGTGATACGGCTTCTCATCATTCTCTGTCCCCCAATTACTGCAGGGAATACAACACAAGAGGAGTCACCTGACGTCAGAGGGTCCGTGGTGGGGGAAAGATGAAAACAAGCATTTGTGCTTACATAAACTGGAATGGAGCAGAGCTGCAGTGTAAAGCATAGAAGAGGCACAGTGCAGCACAAGGAAGAGGTTGATTTCTGACTACCTCAACTGAAGACAGTGATCACAACTGTGCACAAGCACACCTGCAGTGTAAAGCATAGGGGCATGACAGAGCTACAGCAGCTGAACCTAAGGAAATCAAATCTTACTGTGTGAGCTCCAGGGTCGCTTTACGAGAAAATGTCCAGGCCGTCCTCTCATTTATGTCCTCGGGGATGTCCTTCTTGTCCTCATAGCCCATGAAATACAAGGAGAACTTCATAGAGGGGAAATCGAACTTCTGGAGGAGACTGAGGGAGACAAGACTCAAGTTACTATGCAGAATGCTCCCCGCCTTGTATTAAAGGGCCGGTCACCTAATAAAGGCCAGCTTATAACAGTGCTGGAGCATTATAAGAGGAGCGGCTGATATCAGTCACATGTGATGTAATGTCTCTGGAGGTTATATCAGTACTGGAGTGTTATAAGAGGAGCGGCCGATATCAGTCACATATGATGTAATGTCTCTGGAGGTTATATCAGCCCTGGAGCGTTATAAGAGGAGCGGCTGATATCAGTCACATATGATGTAATGTCTCTGGAGGTTATATCAGCCCTGGAGCGTTATAAGAGGAGCGGCTGATATCAGTCACATATGGTGTAATGTCTCTGGAGGTTATATCAGTGCTGGAGTGTTATAAGAGGAGCAGCTGATATCAGTCACATATGGTGTAATGTCTCTGGAGGTTATATCAGTGCTGGAGCGTTATAAGAGGAGCGGCTGATATCAGTCACATATGGTGTAATGTCTCTGGAGGTTATATCAGTGCTGGAGCGTTATAAGAGGAGCGGCTGATATCAGTCACATATGGTGTAATGTCTCTGGAGGTTATATCAGTGCTGGAGCGTTATAAGAGGAGCAGCAGATATCAGTCACATATGGTGTAATGTCTCTGGAGGTTATATTAGTGCTGGAGCGTTATAAGAGGAGTGGCTGATATCAGTCACATATGATATAAGGTGTCTGGAGGTTATATCAGCGCTGGAGAGTTATAAGCAGAGAACCCCTTTAAACATAAAAGCGTCCACTAGAAGCCGCCGGGCCGTGTCATATGCAGAAGACAGTTCTGATCATGGCTCTGGGCAGTGGCGGATTAAGATAGGGACGTCCGGGTCGGTAGCCCGGGCCCAGCACCAACCCAAACGCCCGCATACTGCGGCAGCGCACGGGAGCGCATAGTTCCCTGCCCCGCTGCTGATCACCAACGTAGGCCTGAGACCTATGCGGTAGTGAATTCCCTGCGCAGGCGGGCGTGATGACGCAGCACTGTGATGTGTGCGCGCCTGCCTCATCCTGCGAGCAAGCACCTGGCCCTGGACATAGGTGAGTATTTAGCTTTTAATTTTTTTCATTTTTTATATTTTTATTTCATATGCCTACTTTGGGGGACATGTGGGGTGGGGACACACAGGAGGACGTATTAAGAGAAATCGGGGGGAAATTACTATATTGGGCCAAATTACTATGGAAGGATTACTATGTGGGGGCAGCGTGGGGGCAAATTACTGTGTGGGGGCAGCGTGGGGGCAAATTACTATGTGGGGGCAGCGTGGGGGCAAATTACTATGTGGGGGCAGCGTGGGGGCAAATTACTATGTGGGGGCAAATTACTATGTGGGGGCAGCGTGGGGGCAAATTACTATGTGGAGGCAGCGTGGGGGCAAATTACTATGTGGGGGCAGCGTGAGGGGGCGTTGCTATTGGGGAGGCAGTGTAGGGGCAATTCTATAATTTCTGGGGACACTACACAGGGATTATTACCCGGAGCACAGTATATGGTGTTATTACTGGGGGCACTCTAGGGGACATTATAGCTGCTGTGGACATTGTAGGGACATTTGGGGTAAATCATCAAACTGGTGTAAAGTAGAACAGGCTTAGTTGCCGATAGCAACCAATCAGGTTCCACCTTTCATATTGGACAGCTCTTTTGGAAATACAGTTCTACTTTACACCAGTTTGATGAATGACCCCATTATGTCTCCTGGGGGGGTCACTATTTTTCAGCAGTACAGTACCTGGGACATTGGGGAGCCCCACGGGCACAGTATTGGGGGTGGCACCAGGATGGAAAACCTGAGAAGTCTAACGCGTCTGTAACAAGCTCTGTAGAGACGAGGTGCGGCTGGAGGAATTAGTCATGGCGGTCTGGGTCAGACGGAGGAGAAGAGGAAAGAGAAGATCCACATGACAGGAGATGTCCCTGGATGTTAGAGGTATGGGGCGTTGCATTATTTTTATTATAATTATATGCATTTTAACCGCTTGCCGACCGCCTAACGCACGGATGCGTCCAGGCGGCAGCAAGTTTGTTCCTCCTGGACGCATCCGTGCGTCATCTCGCGAGAGGCGAGATCTGCTGTGAACACGTGCACGCGCGTTCACAGCAGAGCGCGGCTCTGCAGTTATACTACAGCCTGCCAGCGATGATCAATCGCTGGCAGGCTGTAAATGTAAAATAAATTAGATCAAACATTTATATCAGACGCTGTTTTGTGAACAGCGTCTGATATAGCTGCTACCTGCTCCTCTGGTCCCATTTGCTGCGATCGACCACCAGAGGACCAGGTAACACTGTAAAGTTGCACCAAACACTACACTAACCCCCCCACCCCCCACCCCCCCTCACTTTATAACCACTATTAACCCCTTGTTAACCCCTGATCACCCCCCTGTAAGGCTCTATTCACATGTCCATATGTGTTTTTCGCACATTGCCAGAACTATATAGAAAATGCTTTTTCTTGTACGCAATTGCGGACAAGAATAGGACATGTTCTATATTTTTGCGGAACGGAAGTGCAGACCCGGAAGCGCGGATCCGTAATTCCGGATCCGAGCGGGACAAAGTCTGTCCCCATAGAAATGAATGGGTCCGCAATTCCGTTCCGCAAACAGAATTTCGGACGTGTGAATGGGGCATAAGGGTACCTTATCACCGCCAGTTAGTTAGCTACTTGTTAGGTAGCTAGCGCCCAGCCCACCGCACCGCAGTCACTGATTTTGGCAGAGATTTTTTCATCCACATTGATCGATGCGAATGAAAAAATCTGTGCTGTTCATTTTTTTTTTTTTTTCAGCGCAGAGGCTGAACGGAGAAAAAAAATCTCATTACCCGTCTGCTCAATATACGGAGAATCGCAGAAACTCCTAATGCTGGCCATACGTGTAATGATTGCGGAGACCCTCAAATGCCAGAGCAGTACAAACACCTCACATGTGACCCCATTTTAGAAAGAAGACACCCCAAGGTATTCCGTGAGGGGTATGGCGAGTTCATGTAAAATTTTATTTTTTGTCACAAGTTAGTGGAATATGAGACTGAGAAAAAAAAAATATATATATATATAATCAATTTCCGCTAACTTGTGCCAAAAATTTTTTTTTCTGTGAACTCGCCATGCCCCTCACAGAATACCTTGGGGTGTCTTCTTTCCACAATGGGGTCACATGTGGGGTATTTATACTGCCCTGGCATTTTAGGGGTCCTAAAGCGTGAGAATCCAAATGCGTAAAAATGCCCTGTGAAATCCTAAAGGTACTCATTAGAGATGAGCGAACATTTAAAAAAAGTCCGTTGTTCGGGGTTCGGGTGGTGGTTAATTGCGCATCCCGTTATGGATTCCACAATAGCGCATATGGAATCCATAAGGGCGGCTGCCACCAACCCGAACTGTAGAACAGCTGAAGGACCTGGCGTGACATCACTGTCATGTGATCAGTGCAGGGGGCGTGGCTCAGCACGGGATCAAATCCAGCCCCCTGCACTGATCACATGACAGTGACGTCACGCCAGGTCCTTCAGCTGTTCAACAGTTCGGGTTGGTGGCAGCCGCCCCTTATGGATTCCATATGCGGTATTGTGGAATCCATAACGGGATGCGCGACTTACCACCACCCGAACAACGGACTTTTTTTAAATGTTCGCTCATCTCTAGTACTCATTGGTTTTAGGGCCCCTTTGCGCATCTTGGCTGCAAAAAAGTGTCACACATGTGGTATTGCCGTACTCAGGAGAAGTAGGGCAATGTGTTTTGGGGTGTATTTTTACATATACCCATACTGGGTGTGAGAAATATCTCTGTAAATGACAACTTTTTAAAAAATTTTATACAAAGTTGTCAGTTTACAGAGATATCTGGCGATACCACATAAGTGCCGCTTTTTTGCAGCCTGGGTGCACAAAGGGGCCCAAATTCCAACGAGTACCTTTAGGTTTTACATGGCGGCTCACAATTTAGCCCCACCCAAAATGCCAGAACAGTAAACACACCCCACAAATGACCCCATTTCGGAAAGTAGACACCCCAAGGTATTCACTGAGGGGCATAGTGAGTCCGTCTGAGATTTATTTTTTTTGCCAGAAGTTAGCAGAAATGGAAACTTTATTATTTTTATTTTTTTCCTCAGAAAGTGTCATTTTCCGCTAACTTGTGAAAAAAAAAAATGAAATGATCCATGAACTCACCATGCCCCTCCGCGAATACTTTGGGGTGTCTTCTTTCTAAAATAGTGTGATTTGGGGGGTATTTATACTTTCCTGGCATTCTAGCCCCTGAAGAAACAGGACAGGCGCTCAGAAAGTCAGAGCTGCTTCAAAATGCCGAAATTCACTTTTTTGCACCATAGTTTGTAAACGCTATAACTTTTACCCAAACCAATAAATATACACTTATTGGACTTTTTTTTATCAAAGACATGTAGAACAATAAATTTAGAGAAAAGTTTATATAGAAATGTAGTTTTAAAAAAAATAAATTACAACGGAAAGTGAAAAATGTCATTTTTTTGCAAAAATTTCGGTAATTTTTGATTAATAGCAAAAAAAGTAAAAATGTCAGCAGCAATGAAATACCACCAAATGAAAGCTCAATTAGTGAGAAGAAAAGGAGGTAAAATTCATTTGGGTGGTAAGTTGCATGACGGAGCAATAAACGGTGAAAGTAGTGTAGTGCGGAATTGTAAAAAGTGGCCTGGTCATTAAGGGGGTTTAAGCCACGGGGGGCTGAGGGGGTTAAATTTGGCGACCAAATTTTTCAGTTCAGGATCCAATTTGGGGTTTTTGTTTTTTTTAGTCTAAAGATGTGATATGGCCGAGGAAGAGACTGTGGGGCTCACAAAGCACCGCAGCCTCTTCATACCAAAAAAACTAAAATGGAGGGAGGGGCCGAGTTGGGCAGACAGCCCCGGGCCTATCACGCCCCTAATCCGCCCCTGGCTCTGGGTACAATGAGCTGTATGTAGACTGACGGCACTGGGGGCGCCCCCTGCTGGTCCCGGGGGACACTGGTCAGACTTACGTCATGCCGAGGCATTTGGTGTAGAACGGCAGTGATTTCTGGGGGTCTTTGATGCGGAGCATCGTCTGCTGCATCATAAAATCCTGCAAGATAAAGAAAAGACGTGAGAAGAAAACACGACCACAAAGCATCAGTGCAGGACGGCTACAGACACTGAACAAGCAGGAACGTGAGGAAAACAGCAGGACAGTGAGAACAGAAGTAGAGGCAGGAGAACGGAGTGCAGCTCTGGAGGTGAAAGCAGCATGAGAGGTACAAGAATTGAAGAGGGGAAGTGACTGGAGTAGAACGTAAAGTGCAGCTCTGGAGGCACCTGGAATATAAGGGTGGATTCACACGTCGCAGATTTAGTGCAGGATTTTAGCCCCTTCCAACCATCAGAATGAGAACGTTCTGCGGCACATGGATGAACGGGACAATCACAGAAATGTCTGCAGTGAGTCGGCCGTGTGTGAACGCCCCCAGACATGGACAGAAGAGTTTACTATTCTACAAGGACAACGCGCACTGCAGACTCCGCCCACCGCGCTGATCCGATACGCCAGAAACACGTGACCAATCACAATGCAGAGGAGACACAATGTAACAACCCCCACAGAAAGGACCCTACACTGCACCCTCAGCCCCGGGGGGGCCAATATGACAGCCTCGGGGTGAGGATACATGGAGGCAAAAGGGGTGAGAGGATATAATGGTGCGGGGGGTCGGGTGAGAGGCTATAATAATGGTGCAGGAGGGGGTGAGGATATAATGGTGCAGGGGGTGTGAGGATATAATGGTGCAGGGGGTGTGAGGATATAATGGTGCAGGAGGGCGGGGGTGAGGCTATAATAATTGTGCAGGGGGTGAGGATATAATGGTGCAGGAGGGGTGAGGATATAATGGTACAGGAGGGGGTGAGGATATAATGGTACAGGAGGGGGTGAGGATATAATGGTACAGGAGGGGGTGAGGATATAATGGTACAGGAGGGGTGAGGATATAATGGTACGGAGGGGGTGAGGATATAATGGTACGGAGGGTGAGGATATAATGAGTACGGAGGGGGTGAGGATATAATGAGTACGGAGGGGTGAGGATATAATGAGTACGGAGGGGGTGAGGATATAATGGTGCGGGGGTGAGGATATAATGGTGCGGAGGTGAGGATATAATGCTGCGGAGGGTGAGGATATAATGCTGCGAGGGGATATAATTGTACAGGGGGGTGAGGATATAATGGTACAGGAGGGGGCGAGGATATAATGGTACAGGAGGGGGGCGAGGATATAATGGTACAGGAGGGGGTGAGGATATAATGGTACAGGAGGGGGCGAGGATATAATGGTACAGGAGGGGGGCGAGGATATAATGGTACAGGAGGGGGGCGAGGATATAATGGTACAGGAGGGGGGGGGGCAGGGATATAATGGTACAGGTGGGTGGGGCGAGGATATAATGGTGCGGGGGAGGTGAGGATATAATAATGGTGCAGGGGAGGGGGGGGTGAGGATATAATAATGGTGCGGGGGGGGGATATAATGGTACAGGAGGGGGGGTGAGAATATAATGGTACAGGGGGGGTGGGTAGAGGAGATAATGGTACGGGGAAGGGGGGGGGGGTAGGTGAGGATATAATGGTACAGGGGAGGGGTGAGGATATAATGGTGCAGGGGGGGGTGAGAATATAATGGTACAGGGAAGGGGTGAGGATATATATAATGGTACAGGAGGGGGTGAGGTCAGGCTCAGTATATGGGCCCCCGTACCTTGGTGACCGGCTCCGGGTCCATACAGGCCGCGTACGCCGCCTCATCGCTCAGCCCGTGTAGCTCCTGTGTCTCCGCCATGTCAAATTTGTCAATGACCCTCCGACCACAGCCCGATTACGTCACAGCCCACCTGCAGCCAATCAACGATGACTGGGGCGGGGCTACTGTCACCTGGATCCGAGAGGTCACCTAATCGGGAATGGTGCTCCGCCCCATCTCCCGCTGCTCGCTCTGATTGGTTTATGATCGGTCAGAGGTCAGTTGCGCGGAGTGTCGAGTTAATTCGAGGTCATGTGACAGGGCGGGGCTGCGTCACCAAGAGAGCTGATGGGAAATCCGTGCCCGCTGCTGGAAGGAGGGGGGGCGGGGCTGAGGGAAGGAGGGGCGGGGATGTGGAGGCAGAGGGCGGGGGATTCAGAGATGTTCTTATTATGAGGCCTTCAATTCTCTCCACCCGGAATGGTTACCGGTTACACGGAGCGTTTAATGGACTGCGGTGAAGTAAAGAAGCTGAAGATGGAGACTCCAATCACCATGGACATTCTGATCAATCCCTCATCTATAATAGAGCTGCCAAGTTAAGCCTTCACCACAAAGAGGGCGTGGTTGTGAGGGCGTGGCTTAATGCGTCTGTTATTTGACACGGATGGTCAAATCATATTGAATTTTTCACAATTTTTTGAAAATAAAGCTTTTTTCGACCTGTTTTTAAAGGGAATTATCTGAAGTAAGTAATACATGAGGAGTCCAGTAATAATAGTAATGCCCCCATTAGTGCCCCCAGTAATAGTAATGCCCCATTAGTGCCCCCAGTAATAGTAATGCCCCCATTAGTGCCCTCAGTAATAGTAATGCCCCATTAGTGCCCCCAGTAATAGTAATGCCCCCATTAGTGCCCCCCACTAATAGTAATGCTCCCATTAGTGCCCCCCACTAATAGTAATGCCCCCATTAGTGCCCCCCAGTAATAGTAATGCCCCCATTAGTGCCCCCAGTAATAGTAATGCCCCATTAGTGCCCCCAGTAATAGTAACGCCCCCATTAGTGCCCTCAGTAATAGTAATGCCCCCATTAGAGCCCCCAGTAATAGTAATGCCTCCATTAGTGTCCCCAGTAATAGTAATGCCCTCATTAGTGTCCCCCAATAATAGTAATGCCCCCATTAGTGCCCTCAGTAATAGTAATGCATCCATTAGTGCCCCCCACTAATAGTAATGCCCCCATTAGTGCTCCCAGTAATAGTAATGCCCCCATTAGTGCCCTCAGTAATAGTAATGCCCCCATTAGTGCCCTCAGTAATAGTAATGCCCCCATTAGAGCCCCCAGTAATAGTAATGCCCCCATTAGTGCTCCCAATAATAGTAATGCCCCCATTAGTGCTCCCAGTAATAGTAATGCCTCCATTAGTGCCCCCCAGTAATAGTAATGCCCCATTAGTGCCCCCCAGTAATAGTAATGCCCCATTAGTGCTCCCCCGTAATAGTAATGCCCCATTAGTGTCCACCAGTCATAGTAATGCCCCGATTAGTGCCCCCAGTAATAGTAATGCCCCCCTAGTGCCCCCAGTAATAGTAATGCCCCCATTAGTGCCCCCCAGTAATAATAATGCCTCTATTAGTGCCCCTAGTATTAGTAATGCCCCCATTAGTGGCCCCCAGTAATAGTAATGCCCCCTCATTAGTGTCCCCAGTAGAAGTAATGGCCCCATTAGTGCCCCCCCAGTAATAGTAATGCCCCATTAGTGCCCCCAGTAATAGTAATGCCCCATTAGTGCCCCCCAGTAATAGTAATGCCCCCATTAGTACCCTCAGTAATAGTTATGCCCCCATTAGTACTCTCAGTAATAGTAATGCCCTCATTAGTGCCCCCCAGTAATAGTAATGCCCTCATTAGTGCCCCCCAGTAATAGTAATGCCCCCATTAGTGCTCCCCAGTAATAGTAATGCTCCCATTAGTGCTCCCCAGTAATAGTAATGCCCCCATTAGTGCCCTCAGTAATAGTAATGCCCCCATTAGTGGCCCCCAGTAATAGTAATGCCCCCATTAGTGCCCTCAGTAATAGTAATGCCCCCATTAGTGACCCCAGTAATAGTAATGCCCCCATTAGTGCCCCCTAGTAATAGTAATGCCTCCATTAGTGCCCCCCAGTAATAGTTATGTCCCCATTAGTGCCGCTAAAGAACTCACCTCGCGCTGCAGTGAAATGCTGACTGGAGATGGCCTGTGCTGGGGTCACCGATCATCAGCGTTCCCTGTAAGCTGCGCGGGCGCGCGGCCGCGCAACTTCCTTTATGCCTCCGCTCAGGACCTCTGCAGCCCGGACTTCATGTAATGGTGTATGCCGGTTCCGTACTCTGGGGAAGCCCACCCTGGCAATACACACAATATACAGTATACCGCTACACGGTGTAGGGGTTATATTGTCCAGCATGGTGTAACCTCCATACTGTACATACATGCTGTACAGTATAATCCCTGCACCATGCTGTACAGAGTACATTATAATCCATACACCATGCTGTACAGAGTACATTATACTCCCTGCACCATGCTGTACAGAATACATTATAACCCCTGCACCATGCTGTACAGAATACATTATAATCCCTGCACCATGCTGTACAGAATACATTATAATCCCTGCACCATGCCGTACAGAATACATTATACTCCCTGCACCATGCTGTACAGAATACATTATAATCCCTGCACCATGCCGTACAGAGTACATTATAACCCCTGCACCATGCTGTACAGAGTACATTATAACCCCTGCACCATGCTGTACAGAGTACATTATACTCCCTGCACCATACTGTACAGAATACATTATACTCCCTGCACCATGCTGTACAGAATACATTATACTCCCTGCACCATACCGTACAGTATACAGTATAATCCCTGCACCATGCTGTACAGTGTACATTATAATCTCTGCACCATGCTGTACAGAATACATTATAATCCCAGCACCATGCTGTACAGTGTACATTATAATCCCAGCACCATGCTGTACAGTATACATTATAATCCCTGCACCATGCTGTACAGTATACATTATAATCCCTGCACCATGCTGTACAGTGTACATTATAATCCCAGCACCATGCTGTACAGTATACATTATAATCCCTGCACCATGCTGTACAGTATACATTATAATCCCTGCACCATGCCGTACAGTATACATTATAATCCCTGCACCATGCTGTACAGTATACATTATAATCTCTGCACCATGCTGTACAGTATACAGTATAATCCCTGCACCATGCCGTACAGTATACATTATACTCCCTGCACCATGCCGTACAGTATACATTATAATCCCTGCACCATGCTGTACAAAATACATTATACTCCCTGCACCATGCTGTACAGAGTACATTATACTCCCTGCACCATGCCGTACAGAATACATTATACTCCCTGCACCATGCTGTACAAAATACATTATACTCCCTGCACCATGCTGTACAGAATACATTATACTCCCTGCACCATGCCGTACAGTATACATTATAATCTCTGCACCATGCTGTACAGTATACATTATAATCCCTGCACCATGCCGTACAGAATACATTATACTCCCTGCACCATGCCGTACAGTATACAGTATAATCCCTGCACCATGCTGTACAGAATACATTATAATCTCTGCACCATGCTGTACAGAATACATTATAATCTCTGCACCATGCTGTACAGAATACAGTATATTCCCTACACCATGCTGTACAGAATACATTATAATCCCTGCACCATGCTGTACAGAATACATTATAATCCCTGCACCATGCTGTACAGAATACAGTATATTCCCTACACCATGCTGTACAGTATACATTATACTCCCTGCACCATGCCGTACAGAATACATTATACTCCCTGCACCATGCCGTACAGAATACATTATAATCCCTGCACCATGCCGTACAGAATACATTATAATCCCTGCACCATGCTGTACAGAATACATTATAATCCCTGCACCATGCCGTACAGTATACATTATACTCCCTGCACCATGCTGTACAGAATACATTATACTCCCTGCACCATGCTGTACAGAATACATTATACTCCCTGCACCATGCCGTACAGAATACATTATAATCCCTGCACCATGCCGTACAGTATACATTATAATCCCTGCACCATGCCGTACAGTATACATTATACTCCCTGCACCATGCTGTACAGAATACATTATACTCCCTGCACCATGCTGTACAGAATACATTATACTCCCTGCACCATGCCATACAGAATACAATATAATCCCTGCACCATGCCGTACAGTATACACTATAATCCCTGCACCATGCCGTACAGAATACATTATAATCCCTGCACCATGCCGTACAGTATACACTATAATCCGTGCACCATGCCGTACAGAATACATTATACTCCCTGCACCATGTTGTACAGAATACATTATACTCCCTGCACCATGTTGTACAGAATACATTATACTCCCTGCACCATGCCGTACAGTATACAGTATAATCCCTGCACCATGCTGTACAGAATACATTATAATCCCTGCACCATGCTGTACAGAATACATTATAATCTCTGCACCATGCTGTACAGAATACATTATAATCCCTGCACCATGCTGTACAGAATACATTATAATCCCTGTACCATGCTGTACAGAATACATTATACTCCCTGCACCATGCCGTACAGTATACATTATAATCCCTGCACCATGCCGTACAGAATACATTATAATCCCTGCACCATGCTGTACAGAATACATTATAATCCCTGCACCATGCCGTACAGTATACATTATAATCCCTGCACCATGCTGTACAGAATACATTATACTCCCTGCACCATGCCGTACAGAATACATTATACTCCCTGCACCATGCTGTACAGAATACAGTATAATCCCTGCACCATGCTGTACAGAATACATTATACTCCCTGCACCATGCTGTACAGAATACATTATAACCCCTGCACCATGCTGTACAGAATACATTATACTCCCTGCACCATGCTGTACAGAGTACATTATAATCCCTGCACCATGCTGTACAGAGTACATTATAACCCCTGCACCATGCTGTACAGAGTACATTATACTCCCTGCACCATGCTGTACAGTATACATTATACTCCCTGCACCATGCCGTACAGTATACAGTATAATCCCTGCACCATGCTGTACAGTGTACATTATAATCTCTGCACCATGCTGTACAGAATACATTATACTCCCTGCACCATGCTGTACAGTGTACATTATAATCCCAGCACCATGCTGTACAGTATACATTATAATCCCTGCACCATGCTGTACAGTATACATTATAATCCCTGCACCATGCTGTACAGTGTACATTATAATCCCAGCACCATGCTGTACAGTATACATTATAATCCCTGCACCATGCCGTACAGTATACATTATAATCCCTGCACCATGCTGTACAGTATACATTATAATCTCTGCACCATGCTGTACAGTATACAGTATAATCCCTGCACCATGCCGTACAGTATACATTATACTCCCTGCACCATGCCGTACAGTATACATTATAATCCCTGCACCATGCCGTACAGAATACATTATACTCCCTGCACCATGCTGTACAAAATACATTATACTCCCTGCACCATGCTGTACAGAATACATTATACTCCTTGCACCATGCCGTACAGTATACATTATAATCTCTGCACCATGCTGTACAGAATACAGTATATTCCCTACACCATGCTGTACAGTATACATTATAATCCCTGCACCATGCCGTACAGAATACATTATACTCCCTGCACCATGCTGTACAAAATACATTATACTCCCTGCACCATGCCGTACAGAATACATTATACTCCCTGCACCATGCCGTACAGTATACATTATAATCCCTGCACCATGCTGTACAGTGTACATTATACTCCCTGCACCATGCTGTACAGTATACATTATAATCTCTGCACCATGCTGTACAGAATACATTATACTCCCTGCACCATGCTGTACAGAATACATTATAATCTCTGCACCATGCTGTACAGAATACATTATACTCCCTGCACCATGCCGTACAGTATACATTATACTCCCTGCACCATGCCGTACAGTATACATTATAATCTCTGCACCATGCTGTACAGTATACATTATAATCCCTGCACCATGCCGTACAGAATACATTATAATCCCTGCACCATGCCGTACAGTATACAGTATAATCCCTGCACCATGCTGTACAGAATACATTATAATCTCTGCACCATGCTGTACAGAATACATTATAATCTCTGCACCATGCTGTACAGAATACATTATAATCCCTGCACCATGCTGTACAGAATACATTATAATCCCTGCACCATGCTGTACAGAATACAGTATATTCCCTACACCATGCTGTACAGTATACATTGGTACGGAGGGGGGTGAGGATATAATGGTGCGGGGGGGGGGTGAGGATATAATGCTGCGGGGGATATAATTGTACAGGAGGGGGATGATATAATTGTACAGGAGGGGGGTGATATAATGGTGCAGGAGGGGGCCGAGGATATAATGGTGCAGGAGGGGGCCGAGGATATAATGGTGCAGGAGGGGGTCGAGGATATAATGGTACAGGAGGGGGCCGAGGATATAATGGTACAGGAGAGAGCCGAGGATATAATGGTACAGGAGGGGGCCGAGGATATAATGGTACAGGAGGGGCCGAGGATATAATGGTACAGGAGGGGGCCGAGGATATAATGGTACAGGAGGGGGCCGAGGATATAATGGTACAGGAGGGGGGCCGAGGATATAATGGTACAGGAGGGGGCCAGGGATATAATGGTACAGGAGGGGGCCGAGGATATAATGGTACAGGAGGGGGCCGAGGATATAATGGTACAGGAGGGGGCCGAGGATATAATGGTACAGGAGGGGGCCGAGGATATAATGGTACAGGAGGGGGGCGAGGATATAATGGTACAGGAGGGAGGCGAGGATATAATGGTACAGGAGGGGGCGAGGATATAATGGTACAGGAGGGGGGGGGCGAGGATATAATGGTACAGGTGGGTGGGGCGAGGATATAATGGTACAGGAGGGGGGGGGCGAGGATATAATGCACCATGCTGTACCAGAATACTCCCTGCACCATGCTGCACCATTATACTCCCTGCACCATGCCGTACAGAATACATTATACTCCCTGCACCATGCTGTACAGAATACATTATACTCCCTGCACCATGCCGTACAGAATACATTATACTCCCTGCACCATGCCGTACAGTATACATTATAATCCCTGCACCATGCCATACAGAATACATTATAATCCCTGCACCATGCTGTACAGAATACATTATAATCTCTGCACCATGCCGTACAGTATACATTATACTCCCTGCACCATGCTGTACAGAATACATTATACTCCCTGCACCATGCTGTACAGAATACATTATACTCCCTGCACCATGCCATACAGAATACAATATAATCCCTGCACCATGCCGTACAGTATACACTATAATCCCTGCACCATGCCGTACAGAATACATTATAATCCCTGCACCATGCCGTACAGTATACACTATAATCCGTGCACCATGCCGTACAGAATACATTATACTCCCTGCACCATGTTGTACAGAATACATTATACTCCCTGCACCATGCCGTACAGAATACATTATACTCCCTGCACCATGCCGTACAGTATACAGTATAATCCCTGCACCATGCTGTACAGAATACATTATAATCCCTGCACCATGCTGTACAGAATACATTATAATCTCTGCACCATGCTGTACAGAATACATTATAATCCCTGCACCATGCTGTACAGAATACATTATAATCCCTGTACCATGCTGTACAGAATACATTATACTCCCTGCACCATGCCGTACAGTATACATTATAATCCCTGCACCATGCCGTACAGAATACATTATAATCCCTGCACCATGCTGTACAGAATACATTATAATCCCTGCTCCATGCCGTACAGTATACATTATAATCCCTGCACCATGCTGTACAGAATACATTATACTCCCTGCACCATGCCGTACAGAATACATTATACTCCCTGCACCATGCTGTACAGAATACAGTATAATCCCTGCACCATGCTGTACAGAATACATTATACTCCCTGCACCATGCTGTACAGAATACATTATACTCCCTGCACCATGTCGTACAGTAAACATTATAATCCCTACACTATGCCGTACAGAATACATTATAATCCCTGCACCATGCTGTACAGAATACATTATAACCCCTGCACCATGCTGTACAGAATACAGTATAATCCCTGCACCATGCTGTACAGAATACATCATAACCCCTGCACCATGCTGTACATTATACATTATAATCCCTGCACCATGCTGTACAGAATACATTATACTCCCTGCACCATGCTGTACAGTATACATTATAATCCCTGCACCATGCTGTACAGTATACATTATAATCCCTGCACCATGCTGTACAGAATACATTATAATCCCTGCACCATGCCGTACAGAATACATTATAATCCCTGCACCATGCTGTACAGAATACATTATAATCCCTGCACCATGCTGTACAGTATACATTATAATCCCTGCACCATGCTGTACAGAATACATTATACTCCCTGCACCATGCTGTACAGAATACATTATACTCCCTGCACCATGCTGTACAGAATACATTATAATCCCTGCACCATGCTGTACAGTATACATTATAATCCCTGCACCATGCCGTACAGTATACATTATAATCCCTGCACCATGCTGTACAGAATACATTATACTCCCTGCACCATGCTGTACAGAATACATTATACTCCCTGCACCATGCTGTACAGAATACATTATAATCCCTGCACCATGCTGTACAGTATACATTATAATCCCTGCACCATGCTGTACAGAATACATTATAATCCCTGCACCATGCTGTACAGTATACATTATAATCCCTGCACCATGCTGTACAGAATACATTATACTCCCTGCACCATGCTGTACAGAATACATTATAATCCCTGCACCATGCTGTACAGAATACATTATAATCCCTGCACCATGCCGTACAGAATACATTATACTCCCTGCACCATGCCGTACAGTATACAGTATAATCCCTGCACCATGCTGTACAGAATACATTATAATCCCTGCACCATGCTGTACAGAATACATTATAATCTCTGCACCATGCTGTACAGAATACATTATAATCCCTGCACCATGCTGTACAGAATACATTATAATCCCTGCACCATGCTGTACAGAATACATTATACTCCCTGCACCATGCCGTACAGTATACATTATAATCCCTGCACCATGCCGTACAGAATACATTATAATCCCTGCACCATGCTGTACAGAATACATTATAATCCCTGCACCATGCTGTACAGAATACATTATAATCCCTGCACCATGCTGTACAGAATACATTATACTCCCTGCACCATGCCGTACAGAATACATTATACTCCCTGCACCATGCTGTACAGAATACATTATACTCCCTGCACCGTGTCGTACAGTAAACATTATAATCCCTGCACCATGCTGTACAGTGTACATTATAATCTCTGCACCATGCTGTACAGAATACATTATAATCCCAGCACCATGCTGTACAGTATACATTATACTCCCTGCACCATGCTGTACAGAATACATTATAATCCCTGCACCATGCTGTACAGTGTACATTATAATCCCAGCACCATGCTGTACAGAATACATTATAATCCCTGCCCCATGCTGTACAGTATACATTATAATCCCTGCACCATGCTGTACAGAATACATTATAATCCCTGCACCATGCTGTACAGTATACATTATAATCCCTGCACCATGCTGTACAGAATACATTATAATCCCTACACCATGCCGTACAGAATACATTATACTCCCTGCACCATGCTGTACAGAATACATTATAATCCCTGCACCATGCCGTACAGAATACATTATAATCCCTGCACCATGCCGTACAGAATACATTATAATCCCTACACCATTGCTTTACACAATACATTATAATCCCTGCACCATGCCGTACATAATACATTATACTCTCTACACCATGCCGTACAGAATACATTATAATCCCTGCACCTTGCTGTACAGAATACATTATAATCCCTGCCCCATGCTGTACAGAATACATTATAATCCCTGCACCTTGCTGTACAGAATACATTATAATCCCTGCACCATGCCGTACAGTATACAGTATAATCCCTGCACCATGCTGTGCAGAATACATTATAATCCCTGCACCATGCCGTACAGAATACATTATACTCCCTGCACCATGCCGTACAGCAATGTATTCTGTATGGCATGGTGCAGGGATTATAATGTATTCTGTACGGTATGGTGCAGGGATTATAATGTATTCTGTAAGGCATGGTGCAGGGATTATAATGTATTCTGTACAGCATGGTGCAGAGATTATACTGTATACTGTACGGCATGGTGCAGGGAGTATAATGTATTCTGTACAGCATGGTGCAAGGAATATAATGTACTCTGTACAGCATGGTGCAGGGATTATAATGTATTATGTACAGCATGGTGCAGGGATTATAATGTATTCTGTACAGCATGGTGCAGGGATTATAATGTATTCTGTACGGCATGGTGTAGAGATTATAATTATTCCGTACGGCATGTGTAGGGATACATAGTATTCTGTACGCATGCGTGCAGAATACACTGTATATCTGCACGGCATGGTGCAGGGATTATAATGTATACTATACGGCATGGTGCAGGGATTCATACTGCATTCTGTACGGCATGGTGCAGGAATTATAATGTACTGTACATCATGCAGGATATAATGCATGCTGTCACGGCATGAGATTATAATGTATTCTGTACCTAGCATGGTGCAGAGATTATAATGTATTCTGTACAGCATGGTGCAGAGATTATAACTGTATTCTGTACAGCATGGTGCAGGGATTATAATGTATTCTGTACGGCATGGTGCAGGATTATAACTGTATTCTGTACAGCATGGTGCAGGAGACACTGTATTCTGTACGGCATGGTGCAGGGAGTATAATGTATACTGTACAGCATGGTGCAGGGACTATACTGTATTCTGTACAGCATGGTGCAGGGATTATACTGTATTCTGTACGGCATGGTGCAGGGATTATAATGTATTCTGTACAGCATGGTGCAGGAGTATAATGTATTCTGTACGGCATGGTGCAGGGATTATAATGTATTCTGTACGGCATGGTGCAGGGAGTATAATGTATTCTGTACGGCATGGTGCAGGGATTATAATGTATTCTGTACAGCATGGTGCAGGGATTATAATGTATTCTGTACAGCATGGTGCAGGGATTATAATGTATTCTGTACGGCATGGTGCAGGGAGTATAATGTATTCTGTACAGCATGGTGCAGGGAGTATAATGTATTCTGTACGGCATGGTGCAGGGATTATAATGTATTCTGTACAGCATGGTGCAGGGAGTATAATGTATTATGTACAGCATGGTGCAGGGATTATAATGTATTCTGTACAGCATGGTGCAGGGATTATAATGTATTCTGTACGGCATGGTGTAGGGATTATAATGTATTCTGTACGGCATGGTGCAGGGATTATAATGTATTCTGTACAGCATGGTGCAGGGATTATAATGTATTCTGTACGGCATGGTGCAGGGAGTATAATGTATTCTGTACAGCATGGTGCAGGGAGTATAATGTATTCTGTACAGCATGGTGCAGGGAGTATAATGTATTCTGTACAGCATGGTGCAGGGAGTATAATGTATTCTGTACAGCATGGGGCAGGGAGTATAATGTATACTGTACAGCATGGTGCAGGGAGTATAATGTATTCTGTACGGCATGGTGCAGGGATTACACTGTATATTGTACAGGATGGTGCAGGGATTATAATGTATACTGTACAGCATGGTGCAGGGATTATACTGTATTCTGTACAGCATGGTGCAGGGAGTATAATGTATACTGTACGGCATGGTGCAGGGATTATAATGTATTCTGTACAGCATGGGGCAGGGAGTATAATGTATACTGTACAGCATGGTGCAGGGAGTATAATGTATTCTGTACGGCATGGTGCAGGGATTACACTGTATATTGTACAGGCATGGTGCAGGGATTATAATGTATACTGTACAGCATGGTGCAGGGATTATAATGTATTCTGTACAGCATGGTGCAGGGATTATACTGTATATTGTACAGGATGGTGCAGGGATTATAATGTATACTGTACAGCATGGTGCAGGGATTATACTGTATTCTGTACAGCATGGTGCAGGGATTATACTGTATTCTGTACGTTATGGTGCAGTGGTTACACTGTATGCTCTTTGATGTGACAATTATCTTAGATTTTCCTTTCGCCGACCCCGCTCAGCAGCTGCCAAGGCTTAGAGGGAACACTGCCGATCATAGGTAAGATTTAATGTGGCAGAGCTGCTGGGAATAAAGACAGAAAAGGGATATAAATGATAAGGTCACCACCGGACATCTTACACTGTAGTGTATGTACAGAGCAGTATACAGGAATCCTGCATTCTCTATAGAGGCCACTAGATGGCAGCAGCAGATAATAATAATAATAGGGTTGACTGCAGTCCTCAGTGTCTCCAGCAGGGGGCTCCATATTCCACTATTATGTCCAGTACAATCTTATCCAGGTTTCCATCCTGAAATACTTTTTCACCTTTTTGCACCTTTTATTCTGTAGAAGATCCAAGACTCATCAGGGTGAAGGGAGTTAGGGGAAGGGGAGAAGCAGGGTGGGCCCAGATCCTGTGCACAATGATGTAAGACAATAAACTCGCTCCATGTTTTCTATCCATTCTCACAAATAAGAGAAGCATCCTGGGTGAAAAAAATACATACAGAAAAGCTCATTTTTCATTATCTGGCCTGTTAGTAAATAAAAAAAAGCTTTAAGGGGTTTTCTCCCATTAATGATGGTAAAAATGAAAATCAGACATCATATCATATAGAACATAACAATCTCCTATTAACAAACCTAGAACCAGCCCTGCACCTCACATTAACTGCCCCATGTGCCCTGCTAGATTATCTTCAGCCTGGCAGTTCAAGGGGTGTGTCCTTTCTGCTGCAGCTTTCTCCCTGTAGAACATATGGCTGGTGGCAGTTGAAGATTTAAAGTGAGCGTGTGCGACCAGCTCAGTGAGACGGACAAAGAATAAGGAAAAGACCTAACAGCAGGTGGCGCTGTACAGATACACTTTATTGAATAACTCACTCACTATACTGAATTTTTAATTACATGCAATTACAAAAGTATTCAGATCCAGTGAATGTAGAATATGGTTCATGACACAATCCTTTTAAAAAAGTTAATATGTTCACATGACAGATTTTGAAGATCCGCCTACAATCTGCATTTTTTTTATACATTTTTTTCTAAACCAATAAGGCCTCTTGCACACGGGCGTCAGTTTGACGCCCGGATAAGAGGCGGGTGCGTTGCGGGAATCGCCACGATTTTTCCGCGCGTGTGCTAACGTTTGTAGTGTGTTTAGTACGCGCGTGAAAAAATCCGCATGCTTGGTACCCAGACCCTCAAGTCAGACTTCATCACTGAAGTCCGGTTTCGGGATGAGTATTCTGTATATGTAATTATTTTCCTTTATAACATAGTTATAAGGGAAAATAATCGCATTCTAATTACAGAATGCAATGTTCCCCGGGCTATAGAGGGTTAAAAATAATAAAGAGTTAACTCACCTTCTCCCATTGTACGCGCAGAGCCCCAGAACGTCTTCTCTCTTGATGATTGCTTGCTTCAGGACCTGTGGTGACGTCACACGGTCACATGGTCCAATCATAGAAGCATTTGAGTGGACCATGTGACCCATGTGATCCTGTGACGTCACCAAAGGTCCTTCATCCAACAATGGGAGAAGGTGAGTTAACTCTTTATTATTTTTAACCCTCTATAGCCCGGGGAACATTGCATTCTGCAACTATGTTATAAAGGAAAATAATAACGATCGGGTCCCCATCCCGATCGTATCCTAGCAACCATGCGGGAAAATCGCAACGCATCCGCACATGATTGCGGATGATTGCGATTTTCCCGCATCCCCATTCACTTCTATGGGGCCTGCGTTGCGTGAAAATCGCAGAATATAGAACATGCTGCAATTTTCACGCAACGCAAAAGTGATGCGTGAAAATCACCGCTCATGTGCACAGCACCATAGAAGTGAATGGGTCAGGATTCAGTGCGGGTGCAATGCGTTCACTTCACGCATTGCACCCGCGCGGAAAACTCGCCCGTGTGAAAGGGGCCTAAGTGTTAACATTTTCAGCTCGTGTTTTCGGCACAGATCCACAGCAAAGAACATGCATGGACACAAACGGAGCCGCTGTTTGATGCTTCTCATTCATTTCAGTGGGAGATTGAATCTGTCTCTGACCATTTGGAATCCATTGGGTCTGATAAAATTATTCTCAGCGCGGAATGAATTGAAGACTGTTCGGCAATGTTTGTACTTGAATAGTTACGATGTGTCCTTGTTACTTGTCTTAAGTGTTTATTTGAGACCTTGCCTATTTCTGTCGGATGAAATGGAAATGTTTGTGGAAACGGAATGCACACGGAAACACTTCCGTTTTTTCTTTGCAGAACCATTGAAATGAATGGTTCCGTATACGGAACACAAAAAACGCTCCGTACACGCGCAAAAAAAACGTTCATGTGAAAGAGGCCTTAGTAGAAGGCCTCTGAACGACCAAGGACTTGGTTGTAAATGTGTCTACTAGAGAGTTAGCATTGTCTGCATAGTTTGTCTTGGGATTCTGATTTATTGCAGATAAGATAAGTGGCCGCTCCAAGGTTCATAATAAAACCAGAAAACCAAGATCTGCACAGTGGCCATTATGGCGTAATCTAGAGCCATTCCATTAGGGGCTGAAGCTCTTTGGTTAACCACCTAACTGTTTTGCCCGAGTCCAGCTCCGGCAGTGGGAAAAGTAGCTAACTGGAGCGGGGAGGGCTGCTTTAGATGCTGCTATCTCCTGAATGGTCGCAGATGGTCTTGTTTGAAAGCTGTGACAGTCCAGACTTTCATACAAGACCAACATGACAGCTAAAGTCCAAGTAACAGAGAAGAAATCACTGGTAGAAATCAAGTCGAGACTTCACTTTCAGCTGCATTCACTGCATCCCGATTTCTATCAGTGATATCTTCCTCTGTCCTGAACATATTGTTGTCATTCTGGTCTTGTCTGGAATATCAGCTTTCAAATAAGACCAGTTGCATGTTTCTAGCTGCTACCATTCAGGAGGCAGCAGTATCTAGAGCAGCCTCCCCCCTCCAGTTTAGCTACTTTTCCCTCTGCTGGAGCTGGACTCTGGCAAAACAGTTAGGCCTCTTTCACACGGGCGAGTTTTCCGCGCGGGTGCAATGCGTGATGTGAACGCATTGCACCCACACTGAATCCTGACCCATTCACTTCTATGGGGCTGTGCACATGACAGTTGATTTTCACGCATCACTTTTGCAATGCGTGAAAATCGCAGCATGTTCTATATTGTGCGTTTTTAACGGAACGAAGGCCCCATAGAAGTGAATGGGGCTGCGGGAAAATCGCAAGCATCCGCAAGCAAGTGTGGATGCTTTGCGATGTTCCCGCATGGTTGCTATGCAACCATCGGGATGTGTAATCGGTTCTGTATTATTTCACATTATAACATAGTTATAATGTAAAATAATATCCTTAGCCATCTCTCTAATGTTTAACCGGCGCAGAATGGGTTAAAAATAATAAACTAATAATGCTTACCTGGTCTATTTGATACGAAGCTCGGCATCCTCCGTTAGCTTGCTAGTAGGAAGGACCTGTGATGATGTCACAGCGTCACATGGCCCAATCACCTGCTCCATCACTATGGTGATGGAGCATGTGATTGGTCCATGTGACCATGTGTCATCATCAGGTCACTTTACTAGCAGCTAACGAGAGGATGCCGGGCTTCGCGATCAAGTAGACCAGGTGTTATTATTAGTTTATTATTTTCAACCCATTCTCGCCGGTTTAAACATTAGGAGATGACCAAGGTATTATTTTACATTATAACTATGTTATAATGTGAAATAATACCAGCGGGAGAATTTCTGACCCAAACATGCACTTCTGTGAAGAAGTGCAGGTTCGGGTCTGGGTACCAAAAGTGCCGATTTTTCTCCCGCGCGTGCAAAACGCATGACAGCGCTTTGCACTCGCAGGGAAAAATTGCGGCGATTCCCGCAACGCACCCGCACTGTTTGACGGAGTGCACCCGCAATGCCCGTGTGAAAGAGGCCTTAGGGTCCAATCACACGTCTGTAGAATGGGTCCGCATCCGTTCCGCAATTCCGTGGAACGGGTGCAGACCCATTCATTCTTAATGGGGACGGAAAGGATGTGGACAGCACACATTGTGCTATCCGCATTTCTGGTCCGCAGCTCCCGAAAAAAATAGAACTTCTCCTATTCTAGTCCGAATTGCGCACAAGAATGGGCAGTTCTATAGGGGTGCCGGCCCGGTGTATTGCGGATCCGCAATACACTACGGACGTGTGAATGGACCCTTAGGTGGTTAAAACAGTATAAAAGCCGGACTGTTTCAGCAAACCATCGGAGTTCATCTATGAGATAGACGTATCTGCGTAGAAAATGGTTGTTCCCAATCGAGTCCCTGATGGTCTCGCTGACCGGGCCCCCAGCTGATGTGTCGCTGTCAGATGATGTAGTCAGGACTCTCGGTGTTATGATGTCATCAGTAGTTGTCTTATCCTTAACCCCTCATTGTTTGTAAGGGTTGTATTTGGTGTTGGTGTATTTACCTCATTTTGCTAAAAAGGACGTATATTTGCCTAATTTTTCTTATTCCCTTAATATATTTTTCTATTCTTACAGCGGTGTCGGTCGTCTCTCTTTAAAGAGTATCTGAATCTAAAATGGTGTATTTGTTAGCAAAAAAGATAATTCAGCGCAGATTCCGCCCCAAGACACGGCATCCATGTTGGAAAAAAGCAATGAAATGAAGGGGAAACCCTCCAAAATCAGCACCAAAAACCTCAGTGTGAACTGGCCCTAAAGGGGTTTGATGGGCCGTCTCCAGGACAAAGCCCACCGCCTCCAGCGCCCTCCACTGTGTAGCTGCCAGCGGCTGATCGGCGGGGCTGCCGGGTGTGGACCCTCACCGATCTGATATTGATGACCCAGAAAACTCCTTTAACCACTTCATTACCAAACCTATTTTGGCATTTATGACTGCGCTTTTGTATTTTCATTTTTCTGCATTTAGAGACAATTTTTTTTACACAATTGTATAAGGACGTATTTTTTTTTCTTTTTTGCAGTACAAGTTTAAACAACGTCAATATACGAGTCAGTACAATTGTAGTGATGCCAAATATTATTTAGTATATTTAACACTTTAAAAAAATAAACTTTATTAAACTATTTTGAAGAGGTTTTTAGGGAGATTTGTCTTTTTTTGTGAAAAAACAAAAAAACTATGGGATAGAAAATATTTACAATAAAAAAAAAGTCTTACCTCCATCCATCACCGCCGCTGCCGTTCCAGTGCTGCTTCTGGTCCTGCTGCTCTGCACTTCCTGTCCCGCCTTGAGAAGGCGGAGCTTAGCCAATCACAGGGTCACCGCTAAGACCAGGGATTGGCTGAGCGGCCTTTCCTGGCATTTCCAGTGTTTTCAAGCCTGGACAGGAAGTGGAGAGCAGCGCGGAGCATTGGACCAGCAGCACCGGGGATCGGTGGAGGTGAATAATGCAAATAGCGGAGAGGTGGATGTGCCGATCGATCTGTGTCTTGTCATCTAGCGAGTGCGCTGGGGGCCCGAAACCAAGTGTCCCATACCCAATGTGGCGGAATTTAGTCTCTCGTTCCTCCTCCCTCTGGTTTAATTCTAATGATTCTTCCTTCAGCTTCAGGGTTTTATGAGCTACTAAAATGACTCACAGACTAAATAAATAACAAAGACTCATAGAGCACGAAGACGGGGTAAAGCAGGGAGGAGGTGTAGAGCATGGAGGCAGTGTAGAGCAGGGAGGAGGTGTAAAGCAAGGAGGATGTGTAGGGCAGGGAGGATGTGTAAAGCAAGGAGGAGGTGTAGAGCAGGGAGGAAGTGTAGAGCAGGGAGGCGGTGTAGAGCAGGGAGGCGGTGTAGAGCAGGGAGGATGTGTAGGGCAGGGAGGAGGTGTAAAGCAAGGAGGAGGTGTAGAGCAGGGAGGAAGTGTAGAGCAGGGAGGAGGTGTAGAGCAGGGAGGAGGTGTAGAGCAGGGAGGAGGTGTAAAGCAGGGAGGATGTGTAAAGCTAGGAGAAGCTGTAGAGCAGGGAGGATGTGTAAAGCAGGGAGGAGGTGTAGAGCAGGGAGGAGGTGTAGAGCAGGGAGGAGGTGTAGAGCAGAGAGGAGGTGTAGAGCAAGGAGGATGTGTAGAGCAGGGAGGATGTGTAAAGCAAGGAGGAGGTGTAAAGCAGGGAGGAGGTGTAGAGCATGGAGGACGGTGTAGAGCAGGGAGGAGGTGTAGAGCAGGGAGGAGGTGTAGAGCAGGGAGGAGGTGTAGAGCAAGGAGGAGGTGTAGAGCAGGGAGGAGGTGTAAAGCAAGGAGGAGGTGTAGAGCAGGGAGGATGTGTAGAGCAAGAAGGATGTGTAAAGCAGGGAGGATGTGTAGAGCAGGGAGGAGGTGTAGAGCAGGGAGGATGTGTAGAGCAAGAAGGATGTGTAGAGCAGGGAGGATGTGTAGAGCAAGAAGGATGTGTAGAGCAGGGAGGATGTGTAGAGCAAGGAGGATGTGTAGAGCAGGGAGGATGTGTAGAGCAAGGAGGATGTGTAGAGCAGGGAGGATGTGTAGAGCAGGGAGGATGTGTAGAGCAGGGAGGATGTGTAGAGCAAGAAGGATGTGTAGAGCAGGGAGGATGTGTAGAGCAAGGAGGATGTGTAGAGCAAGGAGGATGTGTAGAGCAGGAGGATGTAGAGCAAGGAGGATGTGTAGAGCAGGGAGGATGTGTAGAGCAAGGAGGATGTGTAGAGCAGGGAGGATGTGTAGAGCAGGGAGGATGTGTAGAGCAGGGAGGATCTTTTAAGAAAATGAAACACTCTAAAAGTATATATATATATAATGCCTTATAACGCTTTTGATACACTTTTTATCAATTTGATACCTGATTTCTCTCAGCCGACAAATGTCTGATTAAACCCAAATCTGGTCAATATCAGATTTCCTATTTTATCTATACATATATATAGTATTAACCGGCCTAGAGCGGAATTCCGTTCTTTGGAGATTATACCGTGTTTCCAACAATATCGATAAATTTCTGCTGAATCGGATAAGTTTAGGATTATGCTGCAGGTACATCCCAATCTTATTCCAAAACAGATACTATACACAGAAAATGGTTAATTGAATATATATGTATGTGTATATAGAAACGAAAAAAATTGGTGAACTGCACCGCCTGTAAGTCGCTTGGTGTGCCTGTGGTACAGAGAGGGACTTCAGCTCTCTGGACACATAGAAAAAAAGCAGAGTCCACGGCACCACCTATAGTAATCTGTGTCTTTATTTCACCAAAAGGCAACGTTTCGGTTTTCCCAATGAAACTGGCTTGAGGACGGTTTCATTGGGAAACCGAACGATGCCTTTGGTGAAATAAAGACACAGATTACTATAGGTGGTGCCGTGGACTCTGCTTTTTTTCTGTATGTGTATATAGATATACAGTTGCAAGAAAAAGTATGTGAACCCTTGGGAATGATATGGATTTCTGCACAAATTGATCATAAAATGTGATCTGATCTTCATCTAAGTCACAGCAATAGACGATCACAGTCTGCTTAAACTAATAACACACAGAGAATTAAATGTTACCATGTTTTTATTGAACATTCACCATGTAAACATTCACAGTGCAGGAGGATAAAGTATGTGAACCCCTAGACTAATGACGTCTCCAAGAGCTAATTGGAGTGAGGTGTCAGCCAACCGGAGTCCAATCAATGAGATGAGATTGGAGGTGTTGGTTACAGCTGCCCTGCCCTATAAAAAACACACACCAGTTCTGGGTTTGCTTTTCCCAAGAAGCATTGCCTGATGAGAATGATGCCTCACACAAAAGAGCTCTCAGAAGACCTACGAATAAGAATTGTTAACTTGCATAAAGCTGGAAAGGGTTATAAAAGTATCTCCAAAAGCCTTGCTGTTCATCAGTCCACGGAATTGTCTATAAATGGAGCAAGTTCAGCACTGCTGCTACTCTCCTTTAGGAGTGGCCGTTCTGTAAAGATGACTGCAAGAGCACAGTGCAGACTGCTCAATGAGGTGACGAAGAAACCTAGAGTGTCTGCTAAAGACTTACAAAAGTCTCTGGCATATGCTATCATCCCTGTTAGCAAATCTACGATATGTAAAACACTAAACAAGAATGGATTTCATGGGAGGATACCACAGAGGAAGCCACTGCTGTCCCAAAAAAAAACATTGCTGCACATGTACAGTTTGCACAAGAGCACCTGGATGATCCACAGCAGTACTGGCAAAATAGTCTGTGGACAGATAAAACCAAAGTTGAGTTGTTTGGAAGAAACACACAACACTATGGGCCAGATTTATCATTACACTTCCATCTTACTCCAATTTCACATAAGTCCAAAGTCACTTTTGGCTCAGTCAGATTTATTAATGGTCCTTTAATACTGTGATAAATGTGGTTTGATGGCAGTAGTTCATCCTTCAGTAAACGGCTTTACAAAAGTCGCACATATTTACAAAAAAGTCGCATGTTCTATTAAAAAAGTCGCATAAGATAAGCATGGTCCTCACTGGAGTGAAATTGGGACTTTTTTGCGACTTTTTTAAAAAGTCCCAATGATAAATCTGGAGTGAAACTCATTAACATGGCTAACCACGCCCATTTTTACAAAACTGGAGTGAGTGGTGTACACATGTAAAAAAGTCGCAAAATTATGCGCAAATGAGTGTGAAAAGTCGCAAATGCCCTATTTTGGGACTTTTTGATGCCAAAATTCTGGAGTGAAGGTATGATAAATGATGGCCTATGTGTGGAGAAAAAGAGGCACAGCACACAAACATCAAAACCTCATCCCACCTGTGAAGTATGGTGGTGGGGGCGTCATGGTTTGGGGCTGCTTTGCTGCGTCAGGGCCTGGACGGATTGCTATCATCGAAGGAAAAATGAATTCCCAAGTTTGTCAAGACATTTTGCAGGAGAACTTAAGGCCATCTGTCCACCAGCTGAAGCTCAACAGAAGATGGGTGTTGCAACAGGACAACGACCCAAAGCATAGAAGTAAATCAACAGAATGGCTTAAACAGAAGAAAATCCGCCTTCTGGATCGGCCCAGTCAGAGTCCTGACCTCAATCTGATTGAGATGCCGTGGCCTGACCTCAAGAAAGCGACTCACACCAGACATCCCGAGAATATTGCTGAACTGAAACAGTTCTGTAGAGAGGAATGGTCAAGAATTACTCCTGATCGCTGTGCACGTCTGATCTGCAACTACAGCAGTGTTTCTCAAATAAGGGGGGCGCGAGGCTCCTTAAAGGGGGGCTCCAGGTCACAGGAGATGAACGCTTCCACTGTGGAAGCGTTCATCTCCATAGTGATCTGTATCGCCGTCCTCTGGACAGCGATACAGATCGCTGTGATGTGCGGCAGTGGAGGGAGAGGCTTCTCCCTCCCCTGCTCCTCTGATAGGCTGCGGGCCTTGTGCCGGCAGCCTATCAGAGCGGTTCAGGCGGCGCGATGACATCATCGCACCGCCTGAGCAGAGAGCAGAGCGGGACACAGGCCGGAAGAGGCCTGCATCCAGCGCTTCCAGGGAGGTAAGTATTGGGGGGTTAATGGAGCCTGCACATGAGTGGGGGAGGGGGTTAATGGAGCCTGCACATGATTGGGGGAGGGGGTTAATGGAGCCTGCACATGATTTGGGGAGGGGGTTAATGGAGCCTGCACATGATTGGGGGAGGGGGCTAATGTAGCCTGCACATGATTTGGGGGAGGGGGTTAATGTAGCCTGCACATGATTTGGGAAGGGGGGTTAATGTAGCCTGCACATGATTTGGGGGGAGGGGGTTAATGTAGCCTGCACATGATTTGGGGAGGGTGGGTTAATGGAGCCTGCACATGATTTTGGGAGGGGGAGAGAGCCTGCACATGATTTGTGGGGAGGGGGGAAGCCTGGACCCTCAACCACCTATTAAATCCAAGGGTTCACATACTTTATCCTCCTGCACTGTGAATGTTTACATGGCGTGTTCAATAAAAACATGGTAACATTTAATTCTTTGTGTGTTATTAGTTTAAGCAGACTGTGATTGTCTATTGTTGTGACTTAGATGAAGATCAGATCACATTTTATGACCAATTTGTGCAGAAATCCATATCATTCCCAAGGGTTCACATACTTTTTCTTGCCACTGTATGTTATAATCATTAATCCTCCTAGTTAGGTTAGGTTATAGTATACCGGAATATCGGCTAGCAGAAATCAGTTTCAAAGGTTATAAGATGGCAGGCTTCAATGGCTGGATAGTGGTCAAACGGATGTATCAGATGGATCAAGAGGTCGATCAGATGTCAAGATGTTTCAGGATGTTCATTCAAAAACATCGCCCAAGAAGCTCCCCTTCAAGATGATGATTCCAGCGACCCCCCTGTCAGCTCATACCATCTGTTATCTCACCTAGGAAGGGGCTCGGTCAGGTTTTATCATCAACTAGTGACAACAACTTATCACTAATAGGACCTCCACTAGTAACTTCACTATTTTGGCCTTAATTTCAATCTATCACTAGGCGGCACTAAGGCTCCATGTAAAAAGTTTTGGCCAAACTGGTTATTTTTCATGTATCCCTTTGTTGATCAAATAGGGGTAATCTTTAACTCAATGTCCGAACAAACAAAAGACATTGAGAAATGGATCTATTAACTAGTCAAACATCTTTTCTTTTCTCTCTTGACCAGACCTGAGTAATCCAGAAGACACATTGTAACACTAGAGCCATTGTTTCGGAGAAGACCCAGTGTTTACACTTGTCCACCTATGTAAAGAAACCCATGAAAAGCCATTATCCCAAACTATACAATGTAACACTAAACAGAAATACTATCTTTACACATTTCTAAGTGTCTTATCTGAGTAAATATATTTTATTGAATCTGTCTAAATCTTCTTCTTCCAAGACCAGACGGTGTAAATATTTTTGCACACACTGCTAACTTTTCAGTTACAGATTTTAAGTCCAAAGATATTGAACTCGAACAAAATCAGACCAAAATGGCTTTTCTTAATGTTCCTGTTCGTATATAGGCCTTATATAATGGACTCTTTTTATCCGTAAAAGTTCTGACAGCTGGTGTAGAGCAGAGAGGAGGGGTAAAGCAAGGAGGATGTGCAGAGCAGAGAGGCAATGTAGAGCAGGGAGGATGTGTAGTGGAGAGAGGAGGTGTAGAGCAGGGAGTATGTGTAGAGCAGGGAGGTGGTGTAGAGCAGGGAGGTGGTGTAGAGCAGGGAGTATGTGTAGAGCAGGGAGTATGTGTAGAGCAGGGAGGCGGTGTAGAGCAGGGAGGTGGCGTAGAGCAGGGAGGTAGTGTAGAGCAGAGAGGATGTGTAGAGCAGGGAGTATGTGTAGAGCAGGGAGGTGGTGTAGAGCAGGGAGGTAGTGTAGAGCAGGGAGGTAGTGTAGAGCAGGGAGGTAGTGTAGAGCAGGGAGGATGTGTAGAGCAGGGAGGATGTGTAGAGCAGGGAGGATGTGTAGAGCAGGGAGGTAGTGTAGAGCAGGGAGGTAGTGTAGAGCAGGGAGGATGTGTAGAGCAGGGAGGATGTGTAGAGCAGGGAGGATGTGTAGAGCAGGGAGGATGTGTAGAGCAGGGAGGTAGTGTAGAGCAGGGAGGTAGTGTAGAGCAGGGAGGAGGTGTAGAGCAGAGAGGAGGTGTAGAGCAGGGAGTCGGTGTAGAGCAGGGAGTATGTGTAGAGCAGGGAGTATGTGTAGAGCAGGGAGTATGTGTAGAGCAGGGAGTATGTGTAGATCAGGGAGGATGTGTAGAGCAGAGAGGAGGTGTAGAGCAGGGAGGAGGTGTAGAGCAGGGAGACGGTGTAGAGCAGGGAGGAGGTGTAGAGCAGGGAGGCGGTGTAGAGCAGGGAGTATGTGTAGAGCAGGGAGTATGTGTAGATCAGGGAGGATGTGTAGAGCAGAGAGGTGGCGTAGAGCAGAGAGAAGGTGTAGAGCAGGGAGGCGGTGTAGAGCAGGGAGGCGGTGTAGAGCAGGGAGGATGTGTAGAGCAGGGAGGACGTGTAGTAGAGAGAGGAGGTGTAGAGAAGGGAGGACGTGTAGTAGAGAGAGGAGGTGTAGAGCAGGGAGTATGTGTAGAGCAGGGAGGATGTGTAGAGCAGGGAGGAGGTGTAGAGCAGGGAGGATGTGTAGTAGAGAGAGGAGGTGTAGAGCAGGGAGGATGTGTAGAGCAGGAAGGTGGTGTAGAGCAGGGATGATGTGTAGAGCAGGGAGGATGTGTAGAGCAGAGAGGATGTGTAGAGCAGGGAGGAGGTATAGAGCAGGGAGGTGGTGTAGAGCAGGGAGGACGTATAGTAGAGAGAGGAGGTGTAGAGCAGGGAGGACGTGTAGTAGAGAGAGGAGGTGTAGAGCAGGGAGGATGTGTAGAGCAGGGAGGATATGTAGAGCAGGGAGGAGGTGTAGAGCAGGGAGGTGGTGTAGAGCAGGGAGGATGTGTAGAGCAGAGAGGAGGTGTAGAGCAGGGAGGCAGTGTAGTAGAGAGAGGAGGTGTAGAGCAGGGAGGCAGTGTCAAACAAGCCACCAGTGTTCCTTTTCCATTGGAGTCAGTCACAGTAAGAGCCAATTCACACACCAGTATGAACAGGTCTGCAATGTGGAACGGGTGCGGATTTCAAAGTGGCCGCAAAAGTTGCGGACAGCACACCGTGTGCTGTCTGCATCCGTGGTTTCATTCTGCGGCCGCACAAAAAATATAGAGCATGTCCTATTCTTGTCCGGAATTACGGACAAGAATAGGCATTTTCTATTAGAGTGACGGCCATGTGCGGTCCGCAAATTGCAGAATGCATACGGGACAGTATCCGTGTTTGCAAATTCGCATCTTGCAGACAAAACACATACGGCCGTCTGAATGAGCCCTACGTGGGACTAGCTGCAATACAGAGGAAGTGCTGTGTCCTTACCGGACTGCTCCTCTCCCTTTGCTGTGCTGATCGTCCGGGGTCCAGGAGGTCACACCCCCGCTAATCAAACATCAATCTCCAACTCTAAGGTTGGTGAAACCTATGGCAGTGACATCATCAACCAGGGTTTCCTCTGGGATCGTCAGGCTGCCCTGGGTCCTAGAACAGCCTGATCATATTCAGATGTCTGAAGACGTATGTTACTATAACCTAACAACCACTTGTCTATATAAATAAAGGGTTCAGTGTATAATAATATCATACATGAAAATCAGTTAACAAATATATATAAATCAGTTAACAAATACAGCATTTTTCACTTTAAAAGACACAATTTTTCCCCAAAAAATGTAAGTGTGTCTTATAAAGTAAATACTAATGAGCGCTTCCATTCAGGAAGCGCTTATTAGCATGCAGGAAGCACGGTGAGTGTAGTGCTGCTAGCACTTGCTGTACTCCCCGCTCCCTGGTCTTCTTCCAGGTGCCACGCTGTGTCCGGACTGAGTGCAGTGTCAGGATGTAGTGCACGTAGGCAATGTGCGAGGTCAGGTCACAGTGTGGGGCCTGGAATAAGACCAGAAAGCAGGGAGCACGCAGTCCAGAGCAGGAGAGGTAAGTTAATTTCTTTTTTTTTTGCCTTATCTGAGGTCTGATATTGATTGGGGGTCTGATATTGATTGGGGGGTCTGATCTGAGGTCTGATACGGATTGGGGGTCTGATCTGAAGCCTGATACTGATTGGGGGGTCTGATCTGAGGTCTGACACAGATTGGGGGTCTGATCTGAAGCCTGATACAGATTGGGGGACTGATCTGAGGTCTGATACTGATTGGGGTCCGATCTGAGGTCTGATACTGATTGGGGTCCGATCTAAGGTCTGATATTGATTGAGGGTCTGATCTGAGGCCTGATACAGATTAGAGGTCTGATCTGAGGTCTGACAAAGATTGAGGGTCTGATCTGAGGCTTGATACAGATTGGGGGACTGATCTGAGGTCTGACACAGATTGGGGGTCTGATCTGAGATCTTAAACTGATTGGGGTCTCATCTGAGGTCTGATACAGATTGTGGGTCTGATCTGAGGTCTGATACTGATTGGGGTCTGATCTGAGGCCTGATACTGATTGGGGTCTGATTTGAGGTCTGATATTGATTGGGGTCTGATCTGAGGCCTGATACTGATTAGGGGTCTGATCTGAGGCCTGATACAGATTGTGGGTCTGATCTGAGGTCTGATGTTGATTGGGGGTCTGATCTGAGGTCTGATATTGATTGGAGCTCTGATCTGAGGTCTGATATTGATTGGGGGTCTGATCTGAGGTCTGGTTGGGGGTCTGAGCTATGGTCTCATATTGATTGGGGGTCTGAGCTAAGGTCTGATTTTGATTGCGGGTTTGATCTTAGGCCTGATACTGATTGGGGGTCTGATCTGAGGCCTGATACATATTGGGGGTCTGATCTGAGGTCTGATCTGAGGCCTGATACTGACTGGAGGTCTGATCTGAGGTCTGATTGGGGGGTCTGATGAAGATTAGGTGTTTAATCTGATATCTGATGAAAAATATGCTTTTTCTGATTTTTCTTCTCAAAAATCTCAGTGCATTTTATACGAAAAATACACTGAATACAGTTTATCAGACAGCGTTCACCATGACATTAAATAGCGTGTAGACAAGTTGCAATCTTTATTACTGTCACAAGCCAAACATGACCGAATTATGAAATCTGTTCCGAAATCTTTATATTTTTCTTGCTTTGTTCCGACAAGACGGGAATAATCTTCCATCGGTGATTCAAAAAGTCTCGGTACATCCTGTGTATGAAGAGGGAGGAGGAATACTCTCACTCTCCATGGCAGAGAAGGAGTTGTACTTCACCTTTTGAGTTCACAATCCTTCTGAAGCAGTCGTGCAGAGGACACGTGTCACTGTGTGCAGGTCATGATGGACGCCATGTTGTCAGGAGAGAAGATCTCAATCCAGTAACCGTCAGGGTCTTCAATAAATGCCAGACCCTTGATCTTCCCTGCAAAATGCACAAGCGTTAATTCCAATATCATCGCGCCGGAAATGTAGGGCACAGGCAGCGTCTTCCGCAATCCTAACCTTTACTGTGTAGCATCGTATACCTATATCCGTAGCATGTCCGCTACAGTCTGATGAGGGGGTGAGCTGCAATACACAGGTTAAGGGCTCGTGCACACGACCGTTGGGTGTTTTGTGGTCCGCAAATTGCAGATCCGCAAAACACTCATACTGGCGGTGTGCACTCTGTGTTTGCGGACAATAATAGGACACGTTCTATTTTGTTGCAGAAGGGCCATGCGGACACAGAATGCACATGGAGTAATTTACGCTTTTTCGCGGTCCCATTGAAGTGAATGTTTCTGCATAAGGGCCGCAAAATATGTTGGTAAGCATAAGCCATAAGGCCCCTTTCACACGGGTTTTCCGCGCGGGTGCAATGCGTGAGGTGGACGCATTGCACCCGCACTGAATCCGGACCCATTCATTTCTATGGGGCTGTGCACATGAGCGGTGATTTTCACGCATCACTTCTGCGTTGCGTTAAAATTGCAGCATGCTCTATATTGTGCGTTTTTCACGCAACGCAGGCCCCATAGAAGTGAACGGGGCTGCGGGAAAATCGCAAGCATCCGCAAGCAAGTGCGGATGCAGTGCGATTTTCCCGCATGGTTGCTTAGCAACGGGACCAGATCTTTATTATTTTCCCTTATAACATGGTTATAAGGGAAATAATAGCATTCTTAATGCTGTGTAAAATGAGGATGAAGGGGTTAAAAATAATAAAAGTTAACTTACCTTAGCCACTTGATCGCGTAGTTGCGATCTGTCCTCTCTCTTCAAGCTTCAGCTACCAGCTAAAGGACCTGTGATGACGTCACATCACCATGGTGATGGACCATGTGATTGGACCATGTGATGTGACGTCATCGCAAGTCCTTTAGCTGTTAGCTGAAGCTGGGAAAGAGAAGACAGATCGCAACTACGGGATCAAGTGGCTAAGGTAAGTTAACTTTTATTATTTTTAACCCCTTCATCCTCATTTTACTATGAATTCTTTATTAAGAATGCTATTATTTTCCCTTATAACCATGTTATAAGGGAAATTCTCCAGAATACTCCACCCGAAACCGGACTTCGGGTCTGGGTACCAAACATGGCGATTTTTCACACGCGCGTGAAAAACGCATTACAAACATTTGCACACGCGCGGAAAAATCGCGCATATTCCCGCAACGCACCCGCATCCTATCCGGGCGTCAAACATGTCTGAAAGAGGCCTAAGTCTTCTAATTCTTTTATATTGATGACTGATTTTCAGGATAGGTCATCAATTTCTGATCGAGGGGGGAGGGTGACACCCTGCACCCCGCCAGTCAGCACTGGATCCACAGCTCTGTCCATTCTGTGTAGTGGATGGAGCCGGTTACCATTCACTTCAATGGAAGCAGCGCAGAAGTAATTACACACAATGGACAAAGCTGTAGTTCCACCGCCAAATGCTAGTGCCGGAGCTACTGCAGGGACGGGGAGTTCCACCACCACTGATATCGGTGGCCTATTCTGATATATAACGGAACTGGAAAACCCCTTTTAAATATTTAGACTTAATTTACACAGAAATTTGAATTGGCTTTTTTTTTTTCAGTGCAAAAAATGCCAGAAAAAAATACATGCATTCCTAGGTCTCTTTCATTACTTTCTTCTGCTTCATTGTGGCTTTTTTTTGTTTTTGTTTTGCATGTTCTATTACATGTTGTTTGGAAAATGGAAAATATGCGCCTGTCTCTGATTCTGCTTGCTTTGTTATCTTTAGAAAAAAGGCAAGGCAAAAAAAAAACCAGTGTAAAAACGCCATAAAAAAATGCAACACATTTCCACACGCTTGTTTGCTAGCCATCTGCACTCCCCTCTGTCACTTAGGCCTCATGCACACGGTCGTTGCCCGGCCGTGGCCATATTGTGGCCCGCAAACAGTGGGTCCGCAATATGCGGGCACCAGCCTTGTGCTCCCCGCATCACGGATGCGGACCCATTGAATGGGTCCACAATCCGGAGCTGTGGTGCGGAACGGAGGCACGGAAGCACTATGGAGTGCTTACGTGGTGTTTCTGTCCATGACTCCGCACCACAAAAAAATAGAGCGTTATATTTTTTTTCGGTCCAGACGGATCACGGACCCATCACTTGCCCGTGCATTGGGGACCGCAAATTGCGGTCACCAATTAACGGAAAGGCTGTGTGCATGAGGCCTAAGGCTACTTTCACATTAGCGTTTTTTGTGGATCCGTCATGGATCTGCAAAAACGCTTCATTTACCATAGTACAACCACATGCATCCGTCATGAACGGATTTGGTTGTATTATGTCTTCTACAGCCATGACAGATCAGTCATGAACACCATTGAAAGTCAATGGGGAACGGATCCGTTTTCTATTGTGTCCGTTATGCTGGAGTCCTCTCTTGCATAACGTAAACCGGACGGATCCATTATACAAGCCATAGACTTCTATTATGACAGAAAAAATAACGGAATGCCTCTAAAGGCATTCCGTTATGCATTCCGTCATGGAATTGCGTTATGGTCCATAACGCAATTCAGTAAATACCAGGAGGCGGCGACAAGAGTAAAAAACTCATCAGGCGTGAAACCTTCTGGATCCAGGTACCAGAAGGAATAAACCAGCGCTCAGACCTTATACACTGCTATTAGTGGTCATGTACTGGTATTAATCGTCATATACTGGTATTAGTAGTGATATACTGGTATTAGTAGTCATATACTGGTATCAACGGTTCATTATTTCTTTATTTGTATCTTATCTCTTATATATAGAAAAATGAGTTTCTGTCTGTCAGTCTTTTATGCACGGTGAAACGACTGGACCGATCTGCACCACATTTGGCACCTCAGGTGTCCGGGAAGGTTTTAGACCGGGTCTAGGACGTACCGTTCCTGAGATATTCTAAACAAAATGCAAATATGGCACCATCACATGACCAACATTAGCCAATAGAAGACTGCAGGTCTTTCACTTCTTTCCCAACTGCCATACACACGGTCACATGACCCTTATCAGCCAATAGAAGCTTGCAGGTCCTCCAGTCTCTAGATACACACAGCTTTACACCAGGTTTCCATGACAACCCAGCCATTTTTCTTCACTGCTATAGGTCATCTTTAAAAGGGCAGGGCGCTGTGGATGAAACTGTTAAGGGGACGGTCCGCTATGGAGGCGGGGTGCTGTAGTGGTCACTGTTAAGGGGGGCGGGTTATTATGAAAATCACTGGAAACGGGTACGGTGGAGGTCACTAATAAAGGGGAGGCTGGTGCTGTGGAGGTCACTGTTAAGGGGGCAGGGCACTGTGGAGGTCACTGTTAAGGGGACGGTGTGCTATGGAGGTCACCATTAAAGGGCCAGGCGGTGTGAGGGGGTCACTGTTAAGGGGGCGAGCCGCTGTTGAGGTCACAGTTAAGGGGATGGAGTGCTGTGGAGGTCAATGTTAAGGGGTAGATAGCTGTGGCGGGTCACTGTTAAGGGGACGAGCCACAGTGGAGATCTTTGTTAGGGGGGTGTGTGATGTTTTGTGGAGGTCACATTTTAAGAGGACGGGGCACTGTGGGGGGGCGGGGGCAGTGTTAAGAGGTGGGGAGCTGTGGAGGTCACTGTTAAGAGAGCGGGATACTGTGGAGATCACTGTTAAAGGAGTGGGGTGCTGTGGAAGTCACTGTTAAAGGTGTAGACACTGTAGAGGTCTCTGAAGGGGTAGATCGCTGTGTAGGGTCATTGTTAAGGGGGCGAGCTGCTGTGGATGTCTTTGTTAAGGAAGCTGGTTGGGTGCTGTTAGGGGGCAAAGTGTTGTAGAGGTCTTATATTAAGGGGCGTGGGGGGTCACTCTTAAAGAGGAGTGGCCCTGTGCAGGTCAATGTGAAGGGGGAAGGCCGCTGTTCAGAGCACTGTGAAGGGGTGGAATTTTGTGAAGGGTCAATGTTAAAGGGGTGGGCTGCTGTGGAGGTCAGTGTTAAGGGGCGGGGTACTGTGGAGGTCAATGTTAAAGGGACATGCGATGCAGAGGTCACATGTAAGGTGGCCGGGTTTTGTGGAGGTCAATGTTAAGGGACCGAGGTGCTATAGAGGTCACTGTTAGTGGACGGGCTCTGTGAAGGTCACTGTTAAGGGGGTGGGCCACTGTGCAGATCACTATTAAGTAGGCAGGGTGCTGTAGAGGTTACTTTTAAGAAGCAGGGCATTGTGGGGTTACTGTTAAGGGGATGAGCCACTGTAGGTCAGTGTAAAAGGGGAAGGGCACTGTGGAGGTCACAGTAAAGGGGGTGGGCCACTGTGAAGGTCACCGTTAAGAGGGAAGCGTATTTTGTAGGTGACTGTTAAAGGGGCCAGGTGCTGTATGTGTCATTGTTAAGGGGGCAGAGTGCTGTGGAGGTCACTGTTAAGGGGGCGGGCTTCTGTGGAAAACACTGTTATGGGGGCGGGGGGCTGTGAAGGTCACAGTTAAGAGGGTGGGCTGCTCTGGAGGTCACTGTTAAGAGGGCGAGGTGCTGTGGATGTCACTGTTAAGGGGGTGGGCTGCTGTGAAGGTCAAATTTAAGGGGGTGGGGCATTGTGGACAGTGGTGTATCTTGGTTTTGTGCTGCCCTAGGCGAGACTAAACTCGGGCACCCCCTAATATAAATTTGACCCGCCCCTTCCTGTCAAGGCCAAACCCCTTTCTCTGTAAACCCCGCCCTTCCTTTTAGGCTCCATCCTTTCCTGTATTCCTGTATTTAAAAGTGAATAACGACAGCCACACCTCACACCCCTCCCTTGATCCCACTAAGTGTCATCCACAGATCCCCCCCCTTAAGTGCCATCCACAGACAGATCCACCCCTTAAGTGCCATCCACAGATCCCCCTCTTAAGTGCCATCCACAGACAGATCCACCCCTTAAGTGCCATCCACAGATCCCCCTCCTTAAGTGCCATCCACAGATCCCCCCTCAGTGTCATCCACAGATTCCCCCTCTTTAGTGTCATCCACATATTCCCCCTTAGTGTCATCCACAGATTCCCCCCTCAGTGTCATCCACAGATTCTCCCCCTCAGTGTCATCCACAGATTCTCCCCCTCAGTGTCATCCACAGATTCCCCCCTCAGTGTCATCCACAGATTCCCCCTCTTTAGTGTCATCCACAGATCCCCCCTCAGTGTCATCCACAGATTCCCCCTCTTTAGTGTCATCCACATATTCCCCCTCAATGTCATCCACAGATTTTCCCCCTCAGTGTCATCCACAGATTTTCCCCCTCAGTGTCATCCACAGATTTTCCCCCTCAGTGTCATCCACAGATTCTCCCCCTCAGTGTCATCCACAGATTCCCCCCTCAGTGTCATCCACAGATTCCCCCTCTTTAGTGTCATCCACAGATTCCCCCTCAGTGTCATCCACAGATTCCCCCCTCAGTGTCATCCACAGATTCCCCCTCTTTAGTGTCATCCACATATTCCCCCTTAGTGTCATCCACAGATTCCCCCTCAGTGTCATCCACAGATTCCCCCTCAGTGTCATCCACATATTCCCCCTCTTTAGTGTCATCCACATATTCCCCCTCTTTAGTGTCATCCACAGATTCCCCCTCTTTAGTGTCATCCACAGATTCCCCCTCTTTAGTGTCATCCACAGATTCCCCCTCTTTAGTGTCATCCACAGATTCCCCCTCTTTAGTGTCATCCACATATTCCCCCTTAGTGTCATCCACAGATTCCCCCTCGGTGTCATCCACAGATTCTCCCCCTCAGTGTCATCCACAGATTCTCCCCCTCAGTGTCATCCACAGATTCTCCCCCTCAGTGTCATCCACAGATTCCCCCTCAGTGTCATCCACAGATTCCCCCTCTTTAGTGTCAATCCACAGATTCCCCCCTCAGTGTCATCCACAGATTCCCCCCTCAGTGTCATCCACAGATTCCCCCTCTTTAGTGTCATCCACATATTCCCCCTTAGTGTCATCCACAGATTCCCCCTCAGTGTCATCCACAGGTTCCCCCCTCAGTGTCATCCACAGATTCCCCCCTCAGTGTCATCCACAGATTCCCCTCTTTAGTGTCATCCACAGATTCCCCCTCTTTAGTGTCATCCACAGATTCTCCCCCCAGTGTCATCCGATTCCACTGATTTCCTACCTGCCCAGCGCCGTTGTAGGTAATTTATTCACTCCACTTGCCTGAGAAGAAAAGCGCCGGAAGACTCACACAGGCGCACTGGCAGGCGCATGCGCACTTCAATGCCTCTGCCAGTGCGCCTGTGTGAGTCTTCCGGCGCTTCTCTCAGGCAAGTGGAGTGAATAAATTACCTACAACGGGCGGCGCTGGGCGGGGAGGAGCGGCGCCGGGGCACCCCCAGCAGCGCAGCCCGGACAAAAAAAAAATCTATCACTGAGGCAAACAAGGCATCTTGCCGCCCCATTGGAAGTGCCGCCCTAGGCAAATGCCTTGTTTGCCTCGTGATAGATACGCCACTGATTGTGGAGGTCACTTTTAAAGGGGCGGACTGCTGTGTAGGTCAAAGTTAAGGGAGTGAGCTGCTGTGGAGATCACTATTAAGGGGGAGAGGTGCTGTAGAGGTCACTGTTAAGGGGGTGAGCACTGCGAAAGTCACTGTTAAGGGGCAGGACACTGTGAAGGTCACTTTTTGGGGCAGGCCACTGTCTAGGTGAGTGTAAAGGGTGCAGGGCACTGTGGAGGTCACTATTAAGGGGGGGGGGGGTGTAGAGGTCACTGTTATGGGGATACTGTGGATATCTTTTAACCTCACACATAAACATTAAATTAAATAGAGAAAATATACCTGTGTGACGCCACGTCATCCTGCTAGTCTCTTATATTAAGTAATAGTGTTGACTGGTTTATCAGGGGTTAATACCTGTAGCCAAATAATGGTTTTCATTGGTTCACCATGGGTTAACATCCCTGGTTTTCTGTAGCTAATTAAGTTCGTCATGTTACCCTCCCTTTATCTTTTAAAAGATATGTGTATCTTAACTTGTACAGGTCATGATTAAGAACGCCTCGGTTGGAAACGCGTTGATGATTTACTGGTGTCATTCTTGGAGCTGTAAAATAAATAATGTTATAAGCCAAGCCTTCTTCAGGCCAGAAATGAAAAAATCTCCAAAGAAACATGGATACAGGAAAGAAGAGAGGTGGAGGAATGATGGAGGAATGGTCTTGGAGAAAGAGTCCTTTGTTAGTTTACAGATAAGCCTTGCAAAGGTTTGTTTGTCTCTAAGTTCAGAGAGGAGAAGACCCTTCTCTGTCCAGGCCATAAAACCCATGAGACTAATGAGTTACTCCACATTAGATGCAGAATATCTGAATGTTCCAGGAGTACAACACCCAGCAGGACTATGAGACTCCTGAGACATTCACGTGTTCTGCATCCAATGTGGTGAACCTCATTATGTGCACCAAATGTCCAGCTCAGGGTCTTTATGTGGAGGGCAGACACCCCAGGCGGAGGATGACGTCTCACTGTCATTATATAAAGGAGAAAAAGACAACTTTTCCAAACATTTTGGTGATCCTGGCCACAGCACTACAGACCTCCAAGTATTAATATTAAAGGGCAATCTCAAATCCCAAAGAGATAGAGGAGTTTGGGACTACAAATGTATGACTGTCTTTGATACACAGGACTGAATTAGTCTCAAGGTTTTATGGCCTGCTACAAATTCTGAGACAAACAAGCCTTCACACCACGAATCTGTAAACTAATTAAAGGGAATGTGTCATCAGAAAATGGCCTACCGTAAAAATCACGTTTTTTTTTAACAAGTAAGAGTGACTAAGGGGTTACAGTAGATTCTTCGGATGTTTCTTCTGTTGACTCTGGGTAATCAAATCCAGCTCCCCAAGGGTTAGATAAACTCACTCTGCCAGGTCCTGTTCTCCAACGGTTAGATAAGCTCACTCTGCCAGGTCCTGTTATCCAAGGGTTAGATAAACTCACTCTGCCAGGTCCTGTTCTCCAAGGGTTAGATAGGCTCACTCTGCCAGGTCCTGTTCTCCAAGGGTTAGATAAGCTCACTTTTCCAGGTCCTGTTCTCTAAGGGTTAGATAGGCTCACTCTGCCAGGTCCTGTTCTCTAAGGGTTAGATAAGCTCACTCTGCCAGGTCCTGTTCTCTAAGGGTTAGATAAGCTCACTCTTCCAGGTCCTGTTCTCCAAGGGTTAGATAAACTCACTCTGCCAGGTCCTGTTCTCTAAGGGTTAGATAAGCTCACTCTGCCAGGTCCTGTTCTCCAAGGGTTAAATAAACTCACTCTGTCAGGTCCTGTTATCCAAGGGTTAGATAAGCTCACTCTTCCAGGTCCTGTTCTCTAAGGGTTAGATAGGCTCACTCTGCCAGGTCCTGTTCTCTAAGGGTTAGATTAGCTCACTCTTCCAGGTCCTGTTCTCCAAGGGTTAAATTAACTCACTCTGCCAGGTCCTGTTCTCCAACGGTTAGATAAACTCACTCTGCGAGGTCCTGTTCTCCAAGGGTTAGATAAACTCACTCTGCCAGGTCCTGTTCTCCAACAGTTAGATAAACTCACTCTGCCAGGTCCTGTTCTCCAAGGGTTAGATAAGCTCACTCTGCCAGGTCCTGTTCTCCAAGTGTTAGATAAGCTCACTCTGCCAGGTCCTGTTCTCTAAGGGTTAGATAGGCTCACTCTGCCAGGTCCTGTTCTCTAAGGGTTAGATTAGCTCACTCTTCCAGGTCCTGTTCTCCAAGGGTTAAATTAACTCACTCTGCCAGGTCCTGTTCTCCAACGGTTAGATAAACTCACTCTGCGAGGTCCTGTTCTCCAAGGGTTAGATAAACTCACTCTGCCAGGTCCTGTTCTCCAACAGTTAGATAAACTCACTCTGCCAGGTCCTGTTCTCCAAGGGTTAGATAAGCTCACTCTGCCAGGTCCTGTTCTCCAAGTGTTAGATAAGCTCACTCTGCCAGGTCCTGTTCTACAAGGGTTAGATAAGCTCACTCTGCCAGGTCCTGTTCTCCAAGGGTTAAATAAACTCACTCTGCCAGGTCCTGTTCTCCAACGGTTAGATAAACTCACTCTGCCAGGACCTGTTCTCTATGGGTTAGATAAGCTCACTCTTCCAGGTCCTGTTCTCTAAGGGTTAGATAAGCTCACTCTGCCAGGTCCTGTTCTCTAAGGGTTAGATAAACTCACTCTGCCAGGTCCTGTTCGCCAAGAGTTAGATAAGCTCACTCTTCCAGGTCCTGTTCTCTAAGGGTTAGATAAGCTCACTCTGCCAGGTCCTGTTCTCTAATGGTTAGATAAGCTCACTCTGCCAGGTCCTGTTCTCCAAGGGTTAAATAAACTCACTCTGCCAGGTCCTGTTCTCCAACGGTTAGATAAACTCACTCTGCCAGGTCCTGTTCTCCAAGGGTTAGATAAGCTCACTCTGCCAGGTCCTGTTCTCCAAGGGTTAGATAAGCTCACTCTGCCAGGTCCTTTTCTCCAAGGGTTAGATAAGCTCACTCTGCCAGGTCCTGTTCTCCAAGGGTTAGATAAGCTCACTCTTCCAGGTCCTGTTCTCTAAGGGTTAGATAAGCTCACTCTGCCAGGTCCTGTTCTCTAAGGGTTAGATAAGCTCACTCTGCCAGGTCCTGTTCTCCAAGGGTTAAATAAACTCACTCTGCCAGGTCCTGTTCTCCAACAGTTAGATAAACTCACTCTGCAAGGTCCTGTTCTCCAAGGGTTAGATAAACTCACTCTGCCAGGTCCTGTTCTCCAACGGTTAGATAAACTCCCTCTGCAAGGTCCTGTTCTCCAAGGGTTAGATAAACTCCCTCTGCCAGGTCCTGTTCTCCAAGAGTTAGATAAACTCACTCTGCCAGGACCTGTTCTCTATGGGTTAGATAAGCTCACTCTGTCAGGTCCTGTTCTCTATGGGTTAGATAAGATCACTCTGCCAGGTCCTGTTCTCCAACGGTTAGATAAACTCACTCTGCGAGGTCCTGTTCTCCAAGGGTGAGATAAACTCACTCTGTTAGGTCCTGTTCTCCAAGGGTTAGATAAGCTCACTCTGCCAGGTCGTTTTCTCCAAGGGTTAGATAAGCTCACTCTGCCAGGTCCTGTTCTCCAAGGGTTAGATAAGCTCACTCTTCCAGGTCCTGTTCTCTAAGGGCTAGATAAGCTCACTCTGCCAGGTCCTGTTCTCTAAGGGTTAGATAAGCTCACTCTGCCAGGTCCTGTTCTCCAAGGGTTAAATAAACTCACTCTGTCAGGTCCTGTTATCCAAGGGTTAGATAAGCTCACTCTTCCAGGTCCTGTTCTCTAAGGGTTAGATAGGCTCACTCTGCCAGGTCCTGTTCTCTAAGGGTTAGATAAGCTCACTCTTCCAGGTCCTGTTCTCCAAGGGTTAGATAAACTCACTCTGCCAGGTCCTGTTCTCCAACAGTTAGATAAACTCCCTCTGCCAGGTCCTGTTCTCCAAGGGTTAGATAAACTCACTCTGCCAGGTCCTGTTCTCCAAGGGTTAGATAAACTCACTCTGCCAGGTCCTGTTCTCCAACGGTTAGATAAATTCCCTCTGCCAGGTCCTGTTCTCCAAGAGTTAGATAAACTCACTCTGCCAGGTCCTGTTCTCCAAGGGTTAGATAAACTCACTCTGCCAGGTCCTGTTCTCCAAGGGTTAGATAAACTCACTCTGCCAGGTCCTGTTCTCCAAGGGTTAGATAAACTCACTCTGCCAGGTCCTGTTCTCCAACGGTTAGATAAACTCCCTCTGCCAGGTCCTGTTCTCCAAGAGTTAGATAAACTCACTCTGTCAGGTCCTGTTCTCTATGGGTTAGATAAGCTCACTCTGTCAGGTCCTGTTCTCTATGGGTTAGATAAGATCACTCTGCCAGGTCCTGTTCTCCAACGGTTAGATAAACTCACTCTGCGAGGTCCTGTTCTCCAAGGGTGAGATAAACTCACTCTGTTAGGTCCTGTTCTCCAAGGGTTAGATAAGCTCACTCTGCCAGGTCGTTTTCTCCAAGGGTTAGATAAGCTCACTCTGCCAGGTCCTGTTCTCCAAGGGTTAGATAAGCTCACTCTTCCAGGTCCTGTTCTCTAAGGGTTAGATAAGCTCACTCTGCCAGGTCCTGTTCTCTAAAGGATAGATAAGCTCACTCTGCCAGGTCCTGTTCTCCAAGGGTTAAATAAACTCACTCTGTCAGGTCCTGTTCTCTATGGGTTAGATAAGCTCACTCTGTCAGGTCCTGTTCTCTGTGGGTTAGATAAGATCACTCTGCCAGGTCCTGTTCTCCATCGGTTAGATAAACTCATTCTGCGAGGTCCTGTTCTCCAAGGGTTAGATAAACTCACTCTGTCAGGTCCTGTTCTCCAAGGGTTAGATAAACTCACTCTGCCAGGTCCTGATCTCCAAGGGTTAGATAAACTCACTTTGCCAGGTCCTTTTCTCCAAGGGTTAGATAAGCTCACTCTGCCAGGTCCTTTTTTCCAAGGGTTAGATAAACTCACTCTGCCAGGTCCTGTTCTTCAACAGTTAGATAAACTCACTCTGCCAGGTCCCGTTCTCCAACAGTTAGATAAACTCACTCTGCCAGGTCCCGTTCTCCAACAGTTAGATAAACTCACTCTGCCAGGTCCTGTTCTCCAAGGGTTAGATAAGCTCACTCTGCCAGGTCCTGTTCTCCAACGGTTAGATAAGCTCTTCAAGATTCAGATACACTCACAGGTTAAGCAAATGCCGATGTGACAGTTACTATGATGTATTCATACATTATAACTATAACCATGGTTTGTTCTAGTTTGACTTACATAAGTAGAGGCAGGGGCGGATTAGCCATAGACCCTACAGGGAAATTTCCCGGTGGGCTGATGCCCATGGGGCCTCCCAAGCCGTCCCTTCTGCAGCTGACCGAGTACATAATGAGCTATCAGTGGTAACTAACGCTGTGAGAATCATGTACTCATGTACCCGGCCAGTGACTGTACATGCCCTCCTGAATTCACCTGCTGTGGCCCGCACCTCACCTCTTAAGTCCCCTTCTCCATAGACAGGTAGAGGTATCAATAAAGCTGGATTTCCGGCCTACAAGCAGAGAACTGCTCTAAGGCAGGAGGACTCCATGTCTGTCTCCTATGTCTGTTTTCTCTGGTATACCGTAGTACCCCTATTTGGCAACCAGCAGGTGAACTATCGGGGCTACCTTTCTGTTCTCCCAAATTGCTAAAAACATATTTTTAAAGAATTTTTGATGGTTATTTTTAATTTTCCATGTCACTATATTTAAACAATATCCATAAAATCCTGCAGTTTTCACACTGACCACTAGGCCTAATAATTGGCACCACTTCTTGGTCTGTACAGATCACTCTACTGCAGTATTATATTTTTCTAATCCTGCCTGTAATGATAAGAAGATATCCTCTCTGTGTATAGATAAGACAGGATCCACCATTCACAATAGGCTATTGTCAGAGCTTATCTATTCCCTCCCTGTACAATGACCTCTGCACAGGTCACAGAGCATGCCTAGAAAGCTCTCCCATAGAAGTCAATGAGTTCCTCTCCTGTCCATTATGTCTATGACCCATGGGGCTGCCGTAAGGCAATTTTTTTGCTGCTTTTTACACAGCCTGAATTTCGGACAGATTATCGGGAATTAATGTTCCTGCGAACACTCATTCCCGGCAATCTGCCCGTGTAAATGTGCCGCCGAGCATTTTTCTTATTTCCGCCCAGAAACATTGCAGCTGTATGAGGACGAAAGATCACAATAGCGACCCCTGGTCCCCATACTGTGGAGGAGATCGCTGCACGCAAATGTAGCACTTCTCCTCCACTTAACAAGCAGCTGACTGTCATCTCGACAATCGGCTGTATACTTGAAGTGTGTAAACCTGTTAAGAACAGCTCAGGCAAGATGGCCGCCGCCATAATCATGTTCAGGAAATAGAATAAAAAAATCTGTAATCAGAAAATAAAATCAGATAAGAAAAAAAGGATGGATCCTTTAAGGACTCTTTCTCGAAGACCATTCCTCTGTTTGTTGGTTACTCCACTGTTCTTTCCTGTGAATATCCATGTTGTTTTAGAGATATTTTCATTTCTTCCCTGAAGAAGGGACCTGAGAGTCTCGGAAGCTTAATTATAACATCCGTTTAAAAGGAGGAGAACGGAAAGGATGGATTCGGCACATAACTGAGCCGAACGGGGCCTAAAGACCCCTAGACTATAATGGGGTCCGTTAGGTTTCCGCTCAGGGTATGATTTTTGAAGCGGACAAAAGAGTCCTGCATGCACTACTTTTGTCTCATCTTCTGAGCGGAAACCTAACGGACCCCATTATAGTCTATGAGGTCCTTAGGCTCAGTTCGGCTCAGTTATATGCCGCATCCGTGCTTTCCGTTCTCCTGCTCCTATACGGAGGAAAGGCTGAACGGTGATGTGAACCATTAAACCATTAAACCATTACTATTAAAAGGTATCAAATTAAAATATTTTATATTGTTTCTCTTTTTGAGAGCAGCAAGACTTCTCCCTACTGGCTAACACGGTACCAAACCTTTTTCTTTTGACAATTAGTCGCACGGCTGGGTTTCCACTGTATTCGACAGTTGGGTGGAACAGGGGCTTGTTGGTGCGGGACTCCAGCCCGGAAAATTTATTAACGGTTACACCTGGAAACAGGTGTAAATGTTGGGGAAAAACTACTTCAGTCAGGGGTCTATCAGTCAGGGGTCTATCAGTCAGGGGTCTATCAGTCAGCGGTCTATCAGTCAGGGGTCTATTAGTCAGGGGTCTATCAGTCAGGGGTCTATCAGTCAGGGGGTCTATCAGTCAGCGGTCTATCAGTCAGGGGTCTATCAGTCAGGGGCTATAAGTCAGGGGTCTATCAGTCAGGGGTCTATCATTCAGGGAGCTATCATTCAGGGGCTGTCAGTCAGGGTCTATCAGTCAGGGGTCTATCAGTCAGGGGTCTATCAGTCAGGGTCTATCAGTCAGGGGTCTATCAGTCAGGGGTCTATTAGTCAGGGGTCTATCAGTCAGCGGTCTATCAGTCAGGGGCTGGAGTAGTTTTTATGCCAGGTGCACGGACTTCCATGGAGGCACCTAATTTATGATGAAGCACAGGTCTAATCTTAAATTAGCTGAATCTTATGGCAGCATAGGGGGGAATCTAGGACCGGCATATAAAGCTGGCTGTATTCCCAGCGTCTTACCACTTGGAGTTTTTCCTGTATAGTGACGGTAATGTGATGCTGCTCGTTACCAGGGGTTATGACCACCCTGCAATGCAGCAGCGGTGGTCGTGCTTGCAAACTATAGGAAAAGCCTCTCTGGTGGCCGGGACAGTGGGAGTGCACACAGGCACACATGCGCAGCAGCTCCCATCCCAGCCACTTCATATCTACGCTGCAGCGGAGCTCTTAACCATGGAAACGAGCCGTGTATAATGAGATGGAAAAATGAATCCAGCCAGCAAAGGAGCAATATGGACAATCACAATACATTAGTAAGTGCCTGGTATTACGTTTCTCTACATGATTAATTCCATTTGCTGAAATGAGAGGACCTCTTTGACCAAAACACCAGTAGCAGAAAAAAACACTTTTCCTGTTTCATATTTCCCATAGATGTTTAGCGAACATCTGGAGCTGTTGTTTTCTTACTGTAAAAAAAGTAAAACCGAAAACCTCTGGGTGTAAGCCCCCAAATAACGCTCATGGATGACCCTACGCCCTTAGGGATGTTCACCCTGCTTCGGCTATTTTCACACTAGCGTTTTTTGCGGATTCCTCATGGATCTGCAAAAACACTCCAGTTACAATAATACAACCGCCTGCATCCGTCATAAACGGTTTTATTATGTCTTCTTTAGCCATGACGGATCCGTCTTGAACACCATTGAAAGTCAATGGGGGACGGATCCGTTTTCTATTGTGTCCAATTGTGCCGTTTGGCTCCGCTTTGTCAGGCGGACAGCAAAACGCTGCAGGCAGCCTCCAGAGCGGAATGGAGACTGATCGGAGGCAAACTGATGCATTCTGAGCGGATCCTTTTCCATTCAGAATGCATTGGGGCTTAACTGATCCGTTTTGGACCGCTTTTGAGAGCCCATGACAGATCTCAGAAACGGAAAGCCAAAACGCCAGTGTGAAAGTAGCCTTCACCTGACACTAATGCTGCACGTAAACTAAGAGAAGTATTTCTTTGGTATTGTCGGATTTCCTTATTAATAATAATAAAGTTTCACCGTCATTGGGTTTCTTCACAATCTTCACTCCAAGTTGCTCAAACCTCTTGCAAGCAGCGTAAATATCCGGGACAGCGATGCCGATGTGACCTGTATGCGGGAGAGCAGGGGTCAGATAAGGGGTCAGATAAGGGGTCAGTTCACAGGATGGCTACAGGAAGAATGGGGCCCGTGGATGGCTGTTTGTGGAGGGATCCACCTATAAAGTAATATTCCTAATGGACAGTCATTAAATACGAAGCAAGCTCTGCCTGACCGGATAGACTGGCCAATCCTCTGCTCATGCCACCGGCCCAATTCTTTCCAAACAATGGCATAAGAGAGGTCCGTCTGTTCCGATCGGCAGATGACACCTCTTCTCTGTGCCCAGTGCTTGACTGGCCAGTGATTGCATGTGCTTCCGGACATCCCTTCCATATGTCTCCATATGTCTCTGTGGCATTTGTACTATACCCGTCTCCCTCCTAGTCCTGACCTAAAACCCACCTATGAACGGCTGCTACTGTCTGTGAGCGGCCACCTGCCTGATCGTCTGCTTTGCAAAGGCCCCATTCTGACGTGAACAGGGGCTGACATTTTTTACCACTAAAAAGGAAAGTAAAAAAACACATATATCTGATTGAATATCACGTGTCTTTACACTTTTTCAGTGGTCTTTACTATCCTCAGAATAGGCCATCACTAGCTGATCTTTGGGGGTCCGACACCATGCGCTTCGTCCTAAGAGCTGCTGAGGTGATGGATAGAGATGAGCCACTTTTTGAAAAGTTCGATTCGGCTTTGTCACGAAGCACATATTTTTGTAAGTAGCAGACGCAATGACAGGCAGCTGCGATAGCGCCGCCAGCCATCATTGTACCCCTCAGATGCCGCGTTCATACATGGGAGTAAAAACTGTATAAAATAAATAAAAAATTCAATCAAACTTACCACCTCCATTTGCTTGCGACGGGCCGGACGCCGCCATCTTGCTTGTGGATCTGGCGCAAAATCTCACGTGGCGCGCAATTACATCGTCGCCATGCACGGGATTTCGGCCGAGACTGTCAATCAAGGCGGCCCGTCGCAAGCAAATGGAGGAGGTAAGTATGAATTTTCTAGTTTTTTACACTTTTTCAGGTTAAATCGATTCGCTAACACGAAGCACGAGGAAATTCAGCTTAGAGGCGAATCGAATTTATCCTGAAATACAGATTGAATTCCACTTCGTGGGATTCGATTTGCTCATCTCTAGTGATTGACTTTATTGGAAGCAACGTCTTTGTTGCAGATTTTTTTTCTGCTGATTTCCCACAGAAATGCAATCTTTCCTTTGCAAAAAGTCAGTCCCTTGTGTACATAACCTTAGGGAACAGCCACACATTGCGAGTTTACAAAGGATCAGAATGAAATCCGTGGCCTCAAAAAACTGCGGGAGAGTTGCTGCCAGGATCACAGCAGGTCTTGCTTTGCTTTCAACCTTCCTCCTGCCTAAACGGACATGGTGCAGATTAAAATCTCGCAGTTTATACGAATATCTCTGAAGATTTCTGAAATCTCATCCACTTTACTTGTGCTGTAAAGGGTTTTGACTTTCTTCATGAGGATCTGTAGCCTTTATGCCACATGCGCCGGTATCCTAATAGCTCTGTGTAAAGGTGATGAGACAATGCCTGCCTGCCCAGGCCAAATGCAAAAGGAAGCTCCTACCTCCCAATGATAGACATGAATAACGTTAAAGGAACATTGAATAACATTACTGCAAACAGGTCCAAAAAAATGCTGATTTCCTTCCTGGTAGAACATATTGTTTGACACCAAAAGAGGCAGCTTTTAGCGTAGGTTCCTGAATGAGATCACCTTGCAGTGGTGGATGGGCAAAACTTATTTTGATCAACATATATTTGTCAAGGATCTCACATTTATATAATTAGCATATTGTATAGGTAGTATGGCATTGGTTCATGCATTCTGTGTTGGCGGCGCACTGTTTCATTGTATTTGACTTTGTATTTTCAGTTATGGTGATGTGCAACTGTGCATTACAATGTGCTAACTAATATTGTTTTTTTGTCTTAGAGAACATATCACGTGTAAAATGTCTGAGATACAGAGACACAAAAAGAGCGTAAAGTGATAGAACTTACCAAAACCCAGGGGCTCGGAGTTGCCGTTATGGAATGGTTTCTCGTCGTTCTCACTGCCCCAGTTGCTGCAGGAAATAGAAACGTGCATGCATTACCTGCAGGAAGCCATTAGTCTGTATTTGTGTGGCCCAGAGAGACAAGAGGATGGCAACTTAGGCTAAGTTCACATCCACATGATTTCTTTGTTTTCTGTTCCTCTTTAGGAGCTGTTCGATAGAAACAGCAGGTGGCGCTATTCTAACTTCATTCCACTATACGGGGATATCAGCATTACATAGGCATAGTCCATACCGCCCAACTTTATGGACGGTCAAAGAGGGACACTTATGGTTTATCATGTGAAAGATCAACTTTACCTACATAGTTATATACTTCAATCGTTGTAGTTTTTTACACAATAGCGAAAAAATTATATCTGAATATAAAAATTTCTAAAATCCAAATTGCATTAAAAAATGAAATAATATGCAAGGCAGCTTTAATATAAAGATAGGAACCAGGGAAACACTTTCTGGATCAATATTGTAAATGTAATTATGCAAATCTATCCCTCAGATCAAAAAGAGGGACATTTAAGGAGCAAAGAGGGACTTGGGTCAAAAAGAGGAACTGTCCCTCCAAACGAGGGACACTTGGGAGGTATGACGGTCTACAATTATGGGCCAGATGTAACAATAAAAAGTATTCTTCATGGAATAAACCCTTTAAGTACAGATAGTGACTTGAAATATTAGAAAAAACACGGCAAATATGTACATAAAAACACAAACGTAATTTTTTTACAATATTTTCCCTTTAAACACGGTACCAATAGGCAGGCAACAAACTTCCCCAATTCTTTCCTATTAAAAGTGTAAAGAAGGTAGTAAAACTATGAAGTAATTATTTCCACCATATTCCGCAAGATTACTGCCAAACTCATTGGGTTCAGACTTGCGCGTTTTACAGCGCGTTCAAACGCGCTGTAAAACGCTCAACACATGAAAACCAATGCTTCCCTATGGCCCTGGTTCTCACTTGAGCGTTTTACAGCGCGTTTGAACGCGCTGAAAAACGCCCTACGCTCAAAAAAGTTCTTGAGCTTCTTTGGGGCGTTTTGTTGCGCGTATTGTGATTGACGCCACAGTAGTCAATCACACGAACGCGCGTACGACGAACTTTTTCTATTTGCAAAGACGCGCTGTAATACGCGCGACAGAAACGAGCGTTTTACGTGTGTATCAAATACGCTCAAGTGTGAACCCAGGGTTATCCCCCTGCACCAGAAAAGTGGCATCACATAAGTCGCAAATGTTTGCACATGCGTCTTTTGCTAAAAAATGTGCAACTTTTTTTGCCCATTTGGGCTACGTTCACACAACGACATTTGCCGTGCGACATTTTGTCGCACTATTGTCGCGCGACAATTTTTATAATGCGAGTCTATGGTGTCGCATTGCGACATGCAACATGCTGCGACTGCGACGCCACAGTCGCAAAAAATCCATTCAACATGGGTTTTTCTCCGACTGTGGCGTCGCAGTCGCAGCATGTCGCAATGCGACACCATAGACTCCCATTATAAAAACTGTCGCGCAACAATAGTGCGACAAAATGTTGCGCGACAAATGTGCAGTGAAGTTGTGCCCTATTTGTCGCGCGACTTATTGTCACGCGACAAATGTCGTCGTGTGAACGTAGCCTTAGGCTGCGCTGGGCGGTGTGTAGACAAGAGTGGACGGAGCCAATGTGGCTTAGGGCTTGTTCACACTACCGTATGGTTTTGTGGTCCGTTTTTCACGGATCCGTTGTGTTTCCGTTCCGTTTTCTGCAAAAACAGGAACTTTGTAATCATTGCAAACACTAAACACATATGCAAAATGGGCTGGGCACAGCATTTCTACAGCATGGATCCGCAAAAAAAGGATGACATACGGACATGTGTTCCGTATGCATTCCGTTTTTTATACCGACCCATTGACTTGAATGGAGCCAATGAGCGTGATTTGCGGACAATAATAGGACCTGACTCAAAATGTTGCGGAACGGAAAAACGGAAACGCTGTTTATGTGGCTCCCATTCACCTCTATGGGAGTTTCGGGCACAGCTCGCTCGGCGGCCACATACGAGGGGTCTTCTGATCTCAGCATTGAGCGGCGGAGATGGGAAGCCCCTCTAATGCACTTATACCTGTAAACATATCGTGTGCACATCACTCACTGTGTCAGCACCACCGTGGCTTTGCAGGAAAAGGCCCAGGCCTCCCTCTCCTTCACGTCTTCTGGGATGTCCTTCCCATCCTCGTAACCCAGGACATACTGCGAGAATTTCATGTAGGGGAAATCAAGTTTCAGGAGGAGACTAAGGAGCAAGAACAAGCACATCATAAGCTTCTCCTGCCCCTGAGACGTCCATTAGAAATGATAAATTCCACCACCTCCTCCGTTAGAGAATGACTGTACACAGTTACTCATCTCCTACTGATCGGGGGTCTTGTTCTCTGCTCACATCCAGAGCTGCAATTAAAATGGGAAGGTTTCTTAGGATTTGCTCACTATAGGCCCGTGCTGGATAGGGCGTCATTAAGTGTCCGCACCAAGTATTCTGTAATAGTGCGAAGCGGGACACAACTTCAACTCCTAGAATGTAATGCAGCCTTAGGATAAGTTAAAGAGGGCCTCTTCCCTCTGTTTTCGTAACTACTTGCAGTCTCCGTGTAATAATTCTGGAGCTTCTATTCTTATGTTGTGGGATTCCTCAAATATTCCTACTAGAAGTTTATGAATGAATTGATATGAGTCTGCAGTAAAGGTCCATCTGGTTGTTACTGCAGTACCCCAGACCTGGGGATATCTGCAAATGTTTATGATGTATTTTCATATGTTTTGGCCATATAATCCAGCAGAGGAGGAATGGTTGGCAGGAACAGGACTAACCACCCCATTCCTCCCCTTTTTTTGGAAATGGGCTGGTCCTACTTCCTGCCAGGAGGAGAAGTTCCTGAGTAAGCAGCAAAGAGAGAGGAAGCACGTGTTAAAGCTCCTACTCCTGGGAACCATATCCAAATCTCCTGTGAGTACAACACTCCAAAGGGATCATCCAGAACACAGCTTTACAGACACTGCTGCAGATGAGGGACTACGGCTCAGACACCATCACCTAGAACAACCACTAGGTCAGACAAACGGTAAGCCTGAATCTCACAATGGATGGCTAGTACACCATGTCGAAACATCTCATCAGGGCCACTACCACTCCCATCCTCTGCACTAGCTCCTCAGGGGCTTGCTCTATTACCAGTTGAGGGGATGTCCCTGCACACTCTGACCCTAGTAGCACAGATTGGACAGTTTTAGACTCAGTAGGGACACACCCCCATCTGGTAAGACCCAGGAGGACCTCTATTCATTAAGGTATAGTAGGAATAAGAGGGGAATAGCACAACATAGAGTTATAAGAATAGCTCTTCCAGACTGATCGTGGAATACAGTCATGTACGAAAGCAGACATGTCCGGAGAGGTGATGGGGCTCTTCAACTAAACAGATGTATGTCTGTCAGCAATTGTACCTGGTCTGGATTTCATGTGGCGGTCACTATGTACAATTACAGTAGGAGGGGGATGTTGATATTTTTCAAGCAACCCAAAATGCTTACTGAAACCAATAGAACGCCCATGTAATGTGGCTGGAGTTATACTGAGAATACTTTACACACAGGGGGACTCTATAATAACTAGACCACTTCTGAAGGCGATCGTCACATTGGATTTTATGTAGGGGTATCAGAGTACAGGGGCTGAATACAAATGCATGAAAACTTTTCAGATTTTTATTTATTAAACATTGTGAAAACCTTGTATCATTTTCTTTCCACTTCACACAGACTCGTTACTTTGTGTTGGTCGATCACATAAAATCCCAATAAAATACATTTAGGTTTGCGGGTGAAAGGTGAAAAATGTGGAAAAGTTCAAGTACTTTTTCAAGGCACTGTATGTTACACTAGCGGATCCGGGGGTGGGGGTAGGGGGCATCGGAGCAATTGCACCCCAGCCCCCCCCCCCCCCCCACGAGAATGAGGGCACCAGTGGCGGCGGCGGCAGGGCACAGGAAGATGAAGGCTTCCATTGTGGAAGCGTTCATCTCCATAGTCATCTGTATCGCCGTCCCCAGGACAGATACAGATGGCTGTGCTGCGGAGCAGGAGATGGAGAGGCGTGTCCCTTCCCTGTTCCTCTGATAGGCTGCCGGCACAAGGCCTATTAGAGGTTGCTGCAGGCGGCGTGATGATATCATTGCTCTACCTGAGCCATACAGAATGGGACACAGGCCGGAAGAGGCCTGCATCACATCGCTGCCATAGAGGTAAGTATAAGTGTTTTTTATTTTTATATGGGACAGTGTTATTGGCACATGATGGGGGGGGGGGGGAGGGGCACTTGTTAATGGCACATGATAGGGGGGCATGGAGAGGCACTTGATACTGGCACACGATTGGGGGGGAGAGGCACTTGTTACTGGCACATGATTGGGGGGCATCTATGAGGGCACCTTTTACTGGTACAATATTAGGGGGCATCTATGGGGGGGGACCTCTTACTGGCACATTATTTGGGGCATCTATGGGGGAGGGACCTCTTACTGGCACATTATTGGGGGCATCTATGGGGGCCCTTCTTACTGGCACATTATGGGGGCATCTACTGAGGCCACAAAGGAGTATTTTATATGGGGGGGCTCTGTGTGGTACTAGTATTATCAGGGGGTTTATCTGTTTCTGCAGCATAATATTGGGGACCACAGCGGCACAGTATTGGGGGTAGTAGGATGATTTGTCCAGAAGATGGGAGGATGATGGAAAAGTAGTAAACTAAGATTTTATTTTTGGTCAAACTGCAGAGACGAAAACTAGTGGTCTGGTCTGAAAGGAGAAGACGAGGAAAGAGAACATCTACATCAGGCATGCTCAACTTGCGGCCCTCCAGCTGTTGCAAAACTACAAGTCCCAGCATGCCTGAACAGCTTACAGCTATCAGCCTACAGCAGGGCATGGTGGGAGATGTAGTTTTACAACAGCTGGAGGGCCGCAAGTTGAGCATGCCTGATCTACATGAAAGGAGACGTCACTGGATGTAAGAGGTATGGGGCGCTGTATTACCCTGGATGTAAGAGGTATGGGGTGCTGTATTACCCTGGATGTAAGAGGTATGGGGCGCTGTATTACCCTGGATGTAAGAGGTATAGGGCGCTGTATTACCCTGGATGTAAGAGGTATGGGGCGCTGTATTACCCTGGATGTAAGAGGTATGGGGCGCTGTATGAGCCTGGATGTAAGAGGTATAGGGCGCTGTATTACCCTGGATGTAAGAGGTATAGGGTGCTGTATTACCCTGGATGTAAGAGGTGTGGGGCACTGTATTACCCTGGATGTAAGAGGTATGGGGAGCTGTAGGACCCTGGATGTAAGAGGTATAGGGTGCTGTATTACCCTGGATGTAAGAGGTATGGGGCGCTGTATTACCCTGGATGTAAGAGGTATGGGGCGCTGTATTACCCTGGATGTAAGAGGTATAGGGTGCTGTATTACCCTGGATGTAAGAGGTATAGGGTGCTGTATTACCCTGGATGTAAGAGGTATGGGGCGCTGTATTACCTTGGATGTAAGAGGTATGGGGCGCTGTATTATCCTGGATGTAAGAGGTATGAGGCGCTGTATTACCCTGGATGTAAGAGGTATGGGGCGCTGTATTACCCTTGATATAAGAGGTATGGGGCGCTGTATTACCCTGGATGTAAGAGGTATGGGGCGCTGTATTACCCTGGATGTAAGAGGTATGGGGCGCTGTATTACCCTGGATGTAAGAGGTATGGGGCGCTGTATTACCCTGGATGTAAGAGGTATGGGGCGCTGTATTACCCTGGATGTAAGAGGTATGGGGCGCTGTATTACCCTGGATGTAAGAGGTATAGGGCGCTGTATTACCCTGGATGTAAGAGGTATGGGGCGCTGTATTACCCTGGATGTAAGAGGTATGGGGAGCTGTATTACCCTGGATGTAAGAGGTATGGGGCGCTGCATTACCCTGGATGTAAGAGGTATGGGGCGCTGTATGACCCTGGATGTAAGAGGTATGGGGCGCTGTAGGACTCTGGATGTAAGAGGTATGAGGCGCTGTATTATCCTGGATGTAAGAGGTATGGGGCGCTGTATTACCCTGGATGTAAGAGGTATAGGGTGCTGTATTACCCTGGATGTAAGAGGTATGGGGCGCTGTATTACCCTGGATGTAAGAGGTATGGGGCACTGTATTACCCTGGATGTAAGAGGTAGTGTTGAGCGCGAATATTCGAAAAGCGAATTTTTTTAGCGAATATCGGCACTTCGCTAATTCGCGAATATTTCGAATATAGCGCTATAAATTCGCTATTTCGAATATTCGTTTTTTTTTTTTTTTTTTTTTAGTTATATTTTTTTCTTTCCCTCTTCCCAACAGTAGTTCTTACCTGTCCTGAGGATTCCTGGCTTCCTGGCTGCTCTAGTCAGTGCCCATTGCCGCTTCTGCCGACTTCCGTGCTCATGGAGCGTCCCCATCCATGGGAGAATCTACATATACTAAAATGTACTGTCGGATTTGAGGAATTACGTTGAAATCGCAATGCGATTAATTCAAGTTATATTAATCGCATTGCGATTTTAACTTAGAGCTGAGTTTATAATGGGTCAGCTTGCTAGAATGAACGAGTTAACGAATTTGGAATATAGCAGCACTGCTAAGTTGAATTCGCAATGCGATTAATTTAACTTGAAGTAATCGCATTGCGATTTCAACTTGGCACTGCTAGTGCTATATTCCATATTCGTTAATTCTAGCCTATGTAAGAAAGCAGTGCTAAGTTGAAATCGCAATGCGATTACTTCAAGTTAAATTAATCGCATTGCGAATTCAACTTAGCAGTGCTGCTATATTCCATATTCGTTAACTTCGCTCATTCTAGCAAGCTGACCCATTATAAACCCAGCTCTAAGTTGAAATCGCAATGCGATTAATATAACTTGAATTAATCGCATTGCGATTTCAACGTAATTCCTCAAACCGACAGTACATTTTAGTATATGGAGACGCTCCCATGGTGATGGGGACGCCCATGAGCACAGAAGTTATGGTTGGCTTGGTAGAATTAGCGAATAGCTAATATGACGAATGTATTCGTCATATTCCTCAAAACGAAGATAACGAGTATTCTACATCTTCGCTTTAGCAACCTATTCGTCAACCTCGCTAATTCTAGCAATCAAATAGGAAGGTTGACTATAGAGACAGCTGTGTTAAATTGCTATGCGATTTTTTTTTTTTAATAGAATAATTATATTACTTGATATAATTATTATAATTATTCTATTTATTAAAAAAAAAAAATCGCATAGCGTAATTAAACACAGCTGTCTCTATAGTCAACCTTCCTATTTGATTGCTAGAATTAGCGAGGTTGACGAATAGGTAGCTAAAACGAAGATGTAGAATACTGCTATCTTCGTTTTGAGGAATAGACGAATACATTCGTCATATTCGTCATCCTCGCTAATTCTAGATATGAAACCAATAGGAAAGTAGCCTTAAGTACAAATCGCAATATGCGATTATTTAAATCGCATGTTAATCGCGATAACTAGAAAAAATGACGAATATTCGATTTCGACGAATATGAAACGAATATTCATTCGAATATTCGCGAATTTCGTCGAAATCGAATATGGCACCTGCCGCTCATCACTAGTAAGAGGTATGGGGAGCTGTATTACCCTGGATGTAAGAGGTATGGGGCGCTGTATTACCCTGGATGTAAGAGGTATGGGGCGCTGTATGACTCTGGATGTAAGAGGTATGGGGCGCTGTAGGACTCTGGATGTAAGAGGTATGAGGCGCTGTATTATCCTGGATGTAAGAGGTATGGGGTGCTGTATTACCCTGGATGTAAGAGGTATGGGGCGCTGTATTACCCTGGATGTAAGAGGTATGGGGCGCTGTATTACCCTGGATGTAAGAGGTATGAGGGGCTGTATTACCCTGGATGTAAGAGGTATGGGGCGCTGTATTACCCTTGATGTAAGAGGTATGGGGCGCTGTATTACCCTGGATGTAAGAGGTATGGGGTGCTGTATTACCCTGTATGCAAGAGGTATGGGGCGCTGTATTACCCTGGATGTAAGAGGTATGGGACGCTGTATTACCCTGTATGTAAGAGGTATGGGGCGCTGTATTACCCTGGATGTAAGAGGTAGGGGGCGCTGTATGACCCTGGATGTAAGAGGTATGTGGCGCTTGTATTACCCTGGATGTAAGAGGTATGGGGCGCTATATTACCCTGTATGTAAGAGGTATGGGGCGCTGTATTACCCTGTATGTAAGAGGTATGGGGCGCTGTATTACCCTGGATGTAAGAGGTATGGGGCGCTGTATTACCCTGGATGTAAGAGGTATGAGGTGCTGTATTACCCTGGATGTAAGAGGTATGGGGCGCTGTATTACCTTGGATGTAAGAGGTATGGGGCGCTGTATTACCCTGGATGTAAGAGGTATGGGGCGCTGTATTACTCTGGATGTAAGAGGTATGGGGCGCTGTATTACCCTGGATGTAAGAGGTATGGGGCGCTGTATTACTCTGGATGTAAGAGGTATGGGGCGCTGTATTACTCTGGATGTAAGAGGTATGGGGCGCTGTATTACCTTGGATGTAAGAGGTATGGGGCGCTGTATTACCCTGGATGTAAGAGGTATGGGGCGCTGTATTACCCTGGATATAAGAGGTATGGGGCGCTGTATTACCCTGGATGTAAGAGGTATGGGGCGCTGTATTACCCTGGATGTAAGAGGTATAGGGCGCTGTATTACCCTGGATGTAAGAGGTATGGGCGCTGTATGACCCTGGATGTAAGAGGTATGGGGCGCTGTAGGACTCTGGATGTAAGAGGTATGAGGCGCTGTATTATCCTGGATGTAAGAGGTATGGGGTGCTGTATTACCCTGGATGTAAGAGGTATAGGGCGCTGTATTACCCTGGATGTAAGAGGTATAGGGCGCTGTATTACCCTGGATGTAAGAGGTATGGGGCACTGTATGACCCTGGATGTGAGAGGTATGAGGCGCTGTATTACCCTGGATGTAAGAGGTATGGGGCGCTGTATTACCCTGGATGTAAGAGGTATGGGGCGCTGTATTACCCTGGATGTAAGAGGTATGGGGCGCTGTATGACCCTGGATGTAAGAGGTATGAGGAGCTGTATTACCCTGGATGTAAGAGGTATGGGGCGCTGTATTACCCTGGATGTAAGAGGTATGGGGCGCTGTATGACCCTGGATGTAAGAGGTATGGGGCGCTGTATGACCCTGTATGTAAGAGGTATGGGGCACTGTATTATCCTGGATGTAAGAGGTATGGGGCGCTGTATTACCCTGGATGTAAGAGGTATGGGGCGCTGTATTACCATGGATGTAAGAGGTATGGGGCGATGTATTACCCTGGATGTAAGAGGTATGGGGCGCTGTATTACCCTGGATGTAAGAGGTATGGGGCGCTGTATGACCCTGGATGTAAGAGGTATGGGGCGCTGTATTACCCTGGATGTAAGAGGTATGGTGCGCTATATTACCCTGTATGTAAGAGGTATGGGGCGCTGTATTACCCTGTATGTAAGAGGTATGGGGCGCTGTATTACCCTGGATGTAAGAGGTATGGGGAGCTGTATTACCCTGGATGTAAGAGGTATGGGGCGCTGTATTACCCTGGATGTAAGAGGTATGGGGCACTGTATTACCCTGGATGTAAGAGGTATGGGGCGCTGTATTACCCTGGATGTAAGAGGTATAGGTCGCTGTATTACCCTGGATGTAAGAGGTATGGGGCGCTGTATTACCCTGGATGTAAGAGGTATGGGGTGCTGTATTACCCTGGATGTAAGAGGTATAGGGTGCTGTATTACCCTGGATGTAAGAGGTATGGGGCGCTGTATTACCCTGGATGTAAGAGGTATGGGGCGCTGTATTACCCTGGATGTAAGAGGTATGGGGCACTGTATGACCCTGGATGTGAGAGGTATGAGGCGCTGTATTACCCTGGATGTAAGAGGTATGGGGCGCTGTATTACCCTGGATGTAAGAGGTATGGGGCGCTGTATTACCCTGGATGTAAGAGGTATGGGGCGCTGTATTACCCTGGATGTAAGAGGTATGGGGCTCTCTATGACCCTGGATGTAAGAGGTATGGGGCGCTGTATTACCCTGGATGTAAGAGGTATGAGGCACTGTATTACCCTGGATGTAAGAAGTGTGGGGCGCTGTATTACCTTGAATGTAAGAGGTATGGGGTGCTGTATTACCCTGGATGTAAGAGGTATGGGGCGCTGTATTACCCTGGATGTAAGAGGTATGGGGCGCTGTATTACCCTGGATGTAAGAGGTATGAGGCGCTGTATTGCCCTGGATGTAAGAGGTATGGGGCGCTGTATTACCCTGGATGTAAGAGGTATGGGGTGCTGTATTACCCTGTATGTAAGAGGTATGGGGCACTGTATTACCCTGGATGTAAGAGGTATGTGCGCTGTATTACCCTGGATGTAAGAGGTATGGGAGCTGTATTACCCTGGATGTAAGAAGTATGGGGAGCTGTATTACCCTGGATGTAAGAGGTATGTGCGCTGTATTACCCTGGATGTAAGAGGTATGGGGCGCTGTATTACCCTGGATGTAAGAAGTATGGGGAGCTGTATTACCCTGGATGTAAGAGGTATGAGGCGCTGTATTACCCTGGATGTAAGAGGTATTGGGCGCTGTATTACCCTGGATGTAAGAGGTATGGCGCGCTGTATTACCCTGGATTTAAGAGGTATGGGGCACTGTATTACCCTGGATGTAAGAGGTATGGGGCGCTGTATTACCCTGGATGTAAGAGGTATGGGGCGCTGTATTACCCTGAATGTAAGAGGTATGGGGCGCTGTATTACCCTGTATGTAAGAGGTATGGGTAGCTGTATTACCCTGGATGTAAGAGGTATGAGGAGCTGTATTACCCTGGATGTAAGAGGTATGGGGCGCTGTATTACCCTGGATGTAAGAGGTATGGGGCGCTGTATTACCCTTGATGTAAGAGGTATGAGGTGCTGTATGACCCTGGATGTAAGAGGTATGAGGCGCTGTATTACCCTGTATGTAAGAGGTATGGGGCGCTGTATTACCCTGGATGTAAGAGGTATGAGGCGCTGTATTACCCTGGATGTAAGAGGTATAGGGCGCTGTATGACCCTGGATGTAAGAGGTATGGGGCGCTGTATTACCCTGGATGTAAGAGGTATGGAGCGCTGTATTACCCTGTATATAAGATGTATCTGGCGCTGTATTACCCTGGATGTAAGAGGTATGGGGCGCTGTATTACCCTGGATGTAAGAGGTATGGGGCGCTGTATTACCCTGGATGTAAGAGGTATGAGGCGCTGTATAACCCTGGATGTAAGAGGTATTGGGCGCTGTATTACCCTGGATGTAAGAGGTATGGGGCACTGTATTACCCTGGATGTAAGAGGTATGGGGCGCTGTATTACCCTGGATGTAAGAGGTATGGGGCGCTGTATTACCCTGGATGTAAGAGGTATGGGCGCTGTATTACCCTGGATGTAAGAGGTATTGGGCGCTGTATGACCCTGGATGTAAGAGGTATGGAGTGCTGTATTACCCTGGATGTAAGAGGTATGGGCGCTGTATTACCCTGGATGTAAGAGGTATGAGGCGCTGTACTACCCTGGATGTAAGAGGTATGGGGCGCTGTATTACCCTGGATGTAAGAGGTATGGGCGCTGTATGACCCTGGATGTAAGAGGTATGGAGTGCTGTATTACCCTGGATGTAAGAGGTGTGGGCGCTGTATTACCCTGGATGTAAAAGGTTTGGAGCGCTGTCTTACCCGGGATGTAAGAGGTATGAGGCGATGTATAACCCTGGATGTAAGAGGTATGGGGCGCTGTATGACCCTGGATGTAAGAGGTATGGGGCGCTGTATTACCCTGGATGTAAGAGGTATGGGGCGCTGTATTACCCTGGATGTAAGAGGTATGGGGCGCTGTATGACCCTGGATGTAAGAGGTATGGGCGCTGTATTACCCTGGATGTAAGAGGTATGGGGCGCTGTATTACCCTGGATGTAAGAGGTATGGGCGCTGTATGACCCTGGATGTAAGAGGTATGGGGCGCTGTATTACCCTGGATGTAAGAGGTATGGGTCGCTGTATTACCCTGGATGTAAGAGGTATGGGGCGCTGTATTACCCTGGATGTAAGAGGTATGGGGTGCTGTATTACCCTGGACGTAAGAGGTATGAGGCGCTGTATTACCCTGGATGTAAGAGGTATGAGGCACTGTATGACCCTGGATGTAAGAGGTATGAGGCGCTGTATTACCCTGGATGTAAGAGGTATGAGGCACTGTATGACCCTGGATGTGAGAGGTATGAGGCGCTGTATTACCCTGGATGTAAGAGGTATGAGGCGCTGTATTACCCTGGATGTAAGAGGTATGGGCGCTGTATGACCCTGGATGTAAGAGGTATGGGGCGCTGTATGACCCTGGATGTAAGAGGTATGGGGCGCTGTATTACCCTGGATGTAAGAGGTATGGGGCGCTGTATTACCCTGGATGTAAGAGGTATTGGGCGCTGTATGACCCTGGATGTAAGAGGTATGGAGTGCTGTATTACCCTGGATGTAAGAGGTATGGGGCGCTGTATTACCCTGGATGTAAGAGGTATGGGGCGCTGTATTACCCTGGATGTAAGAGGAATGGGGCGCTGTATTACCCTGGATGTAAGAGGTATTGGGCGCTGTATGACCCTGGATGTAAGAGGTATGGAGTGCTGTATTACCCTGGATGTAAGAGGTGTGGGGCGCTGTATTACCCTGGATGTAAAAGGTTTGGGGCGCTGTATTACCCGGGATGTAAGAGGTATGAGGCGATGTATAACCCTGGATGTAAGAGGTATGGGGCGCTGTATGACCCTGGATGTAAGAGGTATGGGGCGCTGTATTACCCTGGATGTAAGAGGTATGGGGCGCTGTATTACCCTGGATGTAAGAAGTATGGGGCGCTGTATGACCCTGGATGTAAGAGGTATGGGGCGCTGTATTACCCTGGATGTAAGAGGTATGGGGCGCTGTATTACCCTGGATGTAAGAGGTATGGGGCGCTGTATGACCCTGGATGTAAGAGGTATGGGGCGCTGTATTACCCTGGATGTAAGAGGTATGGGTCGCTGTATTACCCTGGATGTAAGAGGTATGGGGCGCTGTATTACCCTGGATGTAAGAGGTATGGGGTGCTGTATTACCCTGGATGTAAGAGGTATGAGGCGCTGTATTACCCTGGATGTAAGAGGTATGAGGCACTGTATGACCCTGGATGTAAGAGGTATGAGGCGCTGTATTACCCTGGATGTAAGAGGTATGAGGCACTGTATGACCCTGGATGTGAGAGGTATGAGGCGCTGTATTACCCTGGATGTAAGAGGTATGAGGCGCTGTATTACCCTGGATGTAAGAGGTATGGGGCGCTGTATGACCCTGGATGTAAGAGGTATGGGGCGCTGTATGACCCTGGATGTAAGAGGTATGGGGCGCTGTATTACCCTGGATGTAAGAGGTATGGGGCGCTGTATTACCCTGGATGTAAGAGGTATTGGGCGCTGTATGACCCTGGATGTAAGAGGTATGGAGTGCTGTATTACCCTGGATGTAAGAGGTATGGGGCGCTGTATTACCCTGGATGTAAGAGGTATGGGCGCTGTATTACCCTGGATGTAAGAGGTATGGGGCGCTGTATTACCCTGGATGTAAGAGGTATTGGGCGCTGTATGACCCTGGATGTAAGAGGTATGGAGTGCTGTATTACCCTGGATGTAAGAGGTGTGGGCGCTGTATTACCCTGGATGTAAAAGGTTTGGGGCGCTGTATTACCCGGGATGTAAGAGGTATGAGGCGATGTATAACCCTGGATGTAAGAGGTATGGGGCGCTGTATGACCCTGGATGTAAGAGGTATGGGGCGCTGTATTACCCTGGATGTAAGAGGTATGGGGCGCTGTATTACCCTGGATGTAAGAGGTATGGGGCGCTGTATGACCCTGGATGTAAGAGGTATGGGGCGCTGTATTACCCTGGATGTAAGAGGTATGGGGCGCTGTATTACCCTGGATGTAAGAGGTATGGGGCGCTGTATGACCCTGGATGTAAGAGGTATGGGGCGCTGTATTACCCTGGATGTAAGAGGTATGGGGCGCTGTATTACCCTGGATGTAAGAGGTATGGGGCGCTGTATGACCCTGGATGTAAGAGGTATGGGGCGCTGTATTACCCTGGATGTAAGAGGTATGGGGCGCTGTATTACCCTGGATGTAAGAGGTATGAGGCGCTGTATTACCCTGGATGTAAGAGGTATGAGGCGCTGTATTACCCTGGATGTAAGAGGTATGAGGCGCTGTATTACCCTGGATGTAAGAGGTATGAGGCGCTGTATGACCCTGGATGTAAGAGGTATGAGGCGCTGTATTACCCTGGATGTAAGAGGTATGAGGCACTGTATGACCCTGGATGTGAGAGGTATGAGGCGCTGTATTACCCTGGATGTAAGAGGTATGAGGTGCTGTATTACCCTGGATGTAAGAGGTATGGGGCGCTGTATGACCCTGGATGTAAGAGGTATGGGGCGCTGTATGACCCTGGATGTAAGAGGTATGGGGCGCTGTATTACCCTGGATGTAAGAGGTATGGGGCGCTGTATTACCCTGGATGTAAGAGGTATGGGGCGCTGTATTACCCTGGATGTAAGAGGTATGAGGCGCTGTATTACCCTGTATTTCTGTAGTGATGGGAGCAGGGGTGTAACGATCTCCGGAAGTGCCCCTCCTGAGACCAGGCTCTGGATCCGCCACTGGTATGTGAGCTCTTCTCTCTCCTTGTTCTAGCGATCAATGGGGGTCTCAGCAATAGGAATCCCCCGATGAAAACTTTTGATGTGACATAATTTTTTCCAAAGTACAGAGAGACTTAAAATAAGAGAGACGAGTCCCATGGTGAGAAGACGTATGGGCAGAGTCAGAGACTTACGTCATTCCAAGGCACTTATTGTAAAATGTCAGTGATTTCAGGGGATCTTTGATCCGGAGCATGGTCTGCTGCAGCAGAAAGTCCTGCAATGTGCAGAGAAGAAATCTATGTATTTAACGGCTTACAAACCCACATACTCATGTCATGTATATCAGTAAAATACAGAGCGTCACGTAAATGACCCAGAAAGTACGACCTGTATGAAGATTTTCTGGTCACAGAGCGGTTGGATCAGAATATACTGGGGCAGATTGACTAACCCTGTAGATGGTGTAACCCATTAACCACTTCCAGACTGGGGCAGTTTTGTACTTGAGGACCGCACTGTCATCACAAATGCTTTCTGGTGGTTATCACTAGTGTTGAGCGAATTGACTTCGATCTGAATATCAGGAATATTCGATTTGTCATGAAGCTGAATTTCCTCATTCTTCGTGGTAACAAATCGATTTTATCTGAATGGCAGAATATAGAACACAGAATATAGAGCATGCTGCGATTTTCACGCAACGCAAAAGTGATGCGGGAAAATCACCGCTCGTGTACACAGCCCCATGGGTCCAGATTCAGTGCGGGTGCTGTCCGTTCACCTCACGCATTGCACCCACGCGGAAATCACGCCCGTGTGAAAGCCTCCTAAGTGATTCTCTGGGAGTCAGGCTGTATTTATAAATGGGTGTGAATTGTCTTTTCTATGATTCTTCGATTTCTCTGTAGAAGGCCCAGTGCGGCCCTGAATCTTTCTCCCAGGAGTCCATCTTCCTGGATTGTGACCTGAGGCACGGGATGACACTGAGTAATAGACCTGCAGAAAACCTCGCTGTCACTGTGGGCGTGCGCTCAATTACCTGCACCCGAAACTGGGGCAGATGATGTAATGTGTGATATGAAGGCGGCGCTTCCTGTCCTACCACTTCTGCCGGGTGAAGCCTCAGTCCGTGCTCTGTGTCCTTTACCTGAGGGACTGAGCTCTGGTGCATGGAGAGCAAGATATAGGACCTAACCCTATATAATCCAAATATATAGGACCGGCCCACCCTATACCATCCTAATATACAGGACCTGCCCACCCTATACCATCCTAATATATAGGACCTGCCCACCCTATAGAATCCTAATATATAGGACCTGCCCACCCTATATAATCCAAATATATAGGACCGGCCCACCCTATACCATCCTAATATACAGGACCTGCCCACCCTATACCATCCTAATATATAGGACCTGCCCACCCTATAGAATCCTAATATATAGGACCGGCCCACCATATAGAATCCTAATATATAGGACCTGCCCACCCTATATAATCCAAATATATAGGACCGGCCCACCATATAGAATCCTAATATATAGCACCTGCCCACCCTATATAATCCAAATATATAGGACCGGCCCACCATATAGAATCCTAATATATAGCACCTGCCCACCCTATACCATCCTAATATACAGGACCTGCCCACCATATAGAATCCTAATATATAGGACCTGCCCACCCAATACCATCCTAATATACAGGACCTGCCCACCCTATACCATCCTAATATACAGGACCTGCCCACCCTATACCATCCTAATATATAGGACCTGCCCACCCTATAGAATCCTAATATATAGGACCTGCCCACCTTATAGAATCCTAATATATAGGACCGGCCCACCATATAGAATCCTAATATATAGGACCTGCCCACCCTATATAATCCAAATATATAGGACCGGCCCACCATATAGAATCCTAATATATAGCACCTGCCCACCCTATACCATCCTAATATACAGGACCTGCCCACCATATAGAATCCTAATATATAGGACCTGCCCACCATATAGAATCCTAATATATAGGACCTGCCCACCCTATACCATCCTAATATACAGGACCTGCCCACCCTATACCATCCTAATATATAGGACCTGCCCACCCAATACCATCCTAATATACAGGACCTGCCCACCCTATACCATCCTAATATACAGGACCTGCCCACCCTATAGAATCCTAATATACAGGACCTGCCCACCCTATAGAATCCTAATATATAGGACCTGCCCACCCTATACCATCCTAATATACAGGACCTGCCCACCGTATAGAATCCAAATATATAGGACCTGCCCACCCTATACCATCCTAATATACAGGACCTTCCCACCCTATACCATCCTAATATATAGGACCTGCCCACCGTATAGAATCCAAATCCAAATATATAGGACCTGCCCACCCTATAGAATCCTAATATATAGGACCTGCCCACCCTATACCATCCTAATATATAGGACCTGCCCACCGTATAGAATCCAAATATATAGGACCTGCCCATCGTATAGAATCCTAACATATAGGACCGGCCCACTCTATCTAATCCTAATATATGGGACATGCACACCATATAGAATCCTAATATATAGGACCGGCCCACTCTATCTAATCCTAATATATGGGACATGCACACCGTATAGAATCCTAATGTATAGGACCGGCCTATCCTATAGAATCCTAATATATAAGACCTGCCCACCCTATAGAATCCTAATATATAGGACCTGCCCACCCTATACCATCCTAATATATAGGACCTGCCCACCCTATACCATCCTAATATATAGGACCTGCCCACCCTATAGAATCCTAATATATAGGACCTGCCCACCGTATAGAATCCAAATATATAGGACCTGCCCATCGTATAGAATCCTAACATATAGGACTTGCACACCCTATACCATCCTAATATATAGGACCTGCCCTCCCTATAGAATCCTAATATATAGGACTGGACCACCCTATAGAATCCTTATATATAGAACCTGCCCACCCTATAGAATCCTAATATATAGGACTGACCACCCTATAGAATCCTAATATATAGGACCTGACCACCTTATATAATCCTAATATATAGGACCTGACCACCCTATAGAATCCAAATATATAGGATCTGCCCACCATATAGAATCCTAATATTTAGGACCTCCCCACCCTATAGAATCCTAATATTTTAGGACCTGCCCACCCTATAGAATCCTAATATACAGGACTGGCCAGTGGCGTAGCGTGGGGGGGGGGGCGTTGCCCAGGGCGCACAACTGCAGGGGGCGCCAGCAGGTGACAAGTGAGATGGGCACAGGGAGATGGATGCGACAGCGATACAGATGGATGCTGCAGGGCAGAGGAGAGACGTCTCCCTTTCCCGTTCCTCTGATAGGCTGCTGGCACAGAGGCCGGTGCTGGCGGCACGATGACATCATCGCTCCACCTGAGCCGTACAGCGCAGGACACAGGCCGGAAGAGGCCTGCATCGCTTTGCTGCCAGCCTGATGGAGGTAAGTATAAGAGTTTTTTTTTTTATATGGTACAATACAGGAGAGGAGCACTGTGGGGGCACTTCTTACTGGCACATGATTGGGGGGGCATCTTTGGGGAACTTCTTACTGGCACGTTATTGGGAGGCACTGTGGGGGCATCTATGGGGGCACTTCTTACTGGCAAATTATTGGGGGGCACTGTGGTGGCATCTTAGGGGTATTTTATGCTTGCAAATTATGGGAGACATTGAGGGCATCTACTGGGGCACTATGAGGAAGGGGGGAGAGGAGCACTATGGGGGCTTTTACTGGGGGCACTATATAGTGGTATTTTATACTGGCACATTATGGGGGCACTATGGGGACATTATCTAAACTGGGAGCATTAAAAGGGGGTATTTTTTGCACTGTCACAATATAAGGAGAATTATTACTACTGGGGGTCTATGGGGAACATGATTACTAGTATGGGCATTATGGGAGCATTATTACTTCTGGGGCACAGTGGGGACATGTTGGGGGCACTGTAGGATCACTATTACTACCATGTGTGTCCTAGCAGAGAATTATTCCTATTGGTGGGACTTTTGGGAGCACTATTACTTTAGGGCACCTTGGCACAGTATCAGCTTAGCACAGTTATTTTTGGGGGACGTTATGTTGACACTATTAGTGTCAGGGGCACTATTTGCTGGGCGCGGTTATTTTAGGGCACTGAGTGCCAATAATTATTGAAGGGGGCACTATCTGTGTGGTACTAGTATTATCAGGGGGTTTATCTGTTTCTGCAGTGTAGTATTGGGGGGCACAGTATTGGGGGTGGTAGGATGATTTGTCCAGAAGATGCGAAGATGATGGAAAAGTAGTAAACTAAGAGTTTTTTTTGTCAAACTGCAGAGACGAGAAATGGCTGAAAAATGGTGGTCTGGTCTGAAGAGAGAAGACGAGGAAAGAGAACATCTACATGAAAAGAGACAGCACTGGACCTGCCCACCCTATACAATCCTAATATATAGGACCTGCCCACCTTATAGAATCCTAATATATAGGACCTGCCCACCCTATACCATCCTAATATACAGGACCTGCCCACCCTATACTATCCTAATATATAGGACCTGCCCACCCTATAGAATCCTAATATATAGGACCTGCCCACCCTATACCATCCTAATATATAGGACCTGCCCACACTATAGAATCCTAATATATAGGACCTGTCCACCCTATAGAATCCTAATATATAGGACCTGCCCACCCTATACAATCCTAATATATAGGACCTGCCCACCCTATACTATCCTAATATACAGGACCTGCCCACCCTATAGAATCCTAATATATAGGACCTGCCCATCCTATACCATCCTAATATATAGGACCTGCCCACACTATAGAATCCTAATATATAGGACCTGCCCACCCTATACCATCCTAATATATAGGACCTGCCCACACTATAGAATACTAATATATAGGACCTGCCCACCCTATAGAATCCTAATATATAGGACCTGCCCACCCTATACAATCCTAATATATAGGACCTGCCCACCCTATACCATCCTAATATATAGGACCTGCCCACACTATAGAATACTAATATATAGGACCTGCCCACCCTATAGAATCCTAATATATAGGACCAGCACACCCTATACCATCCTAATATATAGGATCTGCCCACCCTATAGAATCCTAATATTTAGGACCAGCACACCCTATACCATCCTAATATATAGGACCTGCCCACCCTATAGCATCCTAATATATAGGACCAGCCCACCCTATAGAATCCTAATATTTAGGACCTGCACACCCTATACCATCCTAATATATAGGACCTGCCCACCCTATAGAATCCTAATATATAGGACCAGCACACCCTATACCATCCTAATATACAGGACCTGCCCACCCTATACCATCCTAATATACAGGACCTGCCCACCCCATACCATCCTAATATATAGGACCAGCACACCCTATGCCATCCTAATATACAGGACCTGCCCACCCTATACCATCCTAATATAAAGGACCTGCCCACCCTATACCATCCTAATATACAGGACCTGCCCACCCTATACCATCTTAATATATAGGACCTGCCCACCCCATACTATCCTAATATATAGGACCTGCCCACCCTATACCATCCTAATATATAGGACCTGCCCACACTATTCCATCCTAATATATAGGACCTGCACACCCTATACCATCCTAATATATAGGACCTGCCCACCCTATACCATCCTAATATATAGGACCTGCTCACCCTATAGAATCCTAATATATAGGACCAGCACACCCTATACCATCCTAATATACAGGACCTGCCCACCCCATACCATCCTAATATATAGGACCTGCCCTCCCTATAGAATCCCATTATATATAGGACCAGCACACCCTATACCATCCTAATATATAGGACCTGCCCACCCTATACCATCCTAATATACAGGACCTGCCCACCCTATACCATCTTAATATATAGGACCTGCCCATACTATTCCATCCTAATATATAGGACCTGCCCACCCCATACCATCCTAATATATAGGACCTGCCCACCCTATACCATCTTAATATATAGGACCTGCCCATACTATTCCATCCTAATATATAGGACCTGCCCACCCCATACCATCCTAATATATAGGACCTGCCCACCCTATACCATCCTAATATATAGGACCTGCCCACCCTATAGAATCCTAATATATAGGACCTGCCCACCCTATAGAATCCTAATATATAGGACCTGCCCACCGTATAGAATCCAAATATATAGGACCTGGTACTCCCTTATGTAATCCTACCATATAGGACCAGTTTACCCTTTATAATCCTAATATATAAGACAGTACTCACCCTATATACAGTAATTCTACTATATAGGACCTACTACTCACTATATATATACATATATATATATATATAATTTATTTTACACAAGTTGCTTGATAAGAAAAAAATTGATCTCTCTAACTATTATGGGACTACAGATCAGATCATGCACTGCTGGGAGTAGTAGTGTCACAAGAACTGGAGAAGCACAGGTTACATGTCCCTATGATGAGCATTACAGAGACCATATAGATCCCAATACCTAGTAATGCATGCAGTGTATGTATAATGTGTACATTCAGTACCTGGGTTGCTGTGTCGGCTTCCCCGAGCTCTGGTGTCTCCTCCATGTTTACTGCCGGCACTGATGACACTGTAGGTGGACGGACGGCCTGACGCCCCAGACACACCCGTCCTGAGTTACTCACATTCTGGACACGCCTGCTCATGATGAACAGTCACTCATTTAGGGATTCATTACTAAGGGTGAATTCACACGCTGCAGATTTGGTGCGGAAGTAATCCATGTGCTTGCCACCAAAACAACAGAGCTTTAGTCACAGAAATTTCTGTATCAAATGTTCCCCTTGTGAATATATTATTATCCATCCATGATATTTACGGAGCACCAGCATATTCCACAGCGCCGTACAGAGACTTTCGGGTCCCGTTCTCTGGGGAGAATCTACAAACTCCAGCAGAACCTGCGCCTACATGGGGGGACTGATGGCACGATGCTGGGACTGCTATAGGACCCCCCCAGTCATGACATGCCTGGTCCTCGTCCCGTGTTCATTAGTGACTGCGCAGTCATTCGCCTGTCTCTTAGGGTGCATTCACACTACCGTATTTTTATTCATTTCAATAGGGCCGCAAAAAATGCGGACAGCACACAGATGTCACCCACGTGCTCTCCGCATCCGTGCGACCGAGCAGCAAGTCCTATTCTGGTCCATTTTGTGGACAAGAAAAGTTTTTTTTCAGAGGGGCCCATGAAAAGTGCGGAATGCACACGGACCTACGTCTGTATTATGCAGATCAGCGATTTGTGGACCCCAAAACAGATACAGTCGTGTAAATGCCCCCTTAGGCCTATTGCACACAAACGATTTTTTTTGCGAGTGTACTGGGCTGTTTTTTGAGTTCCGTATACGGAAAAAAAAAACGGAAGGTACTCCGTATGCATTCCGTTAAAAGATAGAACTTGTCCTATTCTTCTCTGCATCATGGACAAGGATAATACTGTTCTATTAGGGTCAGATGTTCCGTTCTGCAAAAAACGCAATGCACACGGATGTCATCCGTTGTTTTTGCGGATCCGTTTTTTGCAGACCGCAAAATGCTGAAAAAGCCATACAGTCGTGTGCAATAGGCCTTAAAGGGTTACTCCTATAATTGAATGTTAGGGCAGAATGCAATAACTAGTGCGACTGTCCCTTCATTCCAAAAACTTGTGGAGTCTGGGTAGTGCCGGGGTCTGCATGCAGTGTGTCTGTTCTCTCAACTTCTTATGACATCGTCCCCAGTGTCTGAGATAGGGAGAATAGATTGTGAGCTCCTCTGGGAACAGAGACTGACCCAATCATCTCTGTATAGCGCTGTGTATGAACATCATGAAGATCTGGGACCCCCATCAATGCGGAGAATGAAGGTGCTGCACCCCCCCCCCCCCCCCCTCACTCCTCACTTATTTCCTGCACAGTAGTTACGTTCTAGTGAGACGGTCCATGACACAGTTCCCGGCACATCTCGGAAGTCAAGAGGAGCAAAAGGATGCAGCACTAAGGCCTCATGCACACGACCGTTGTTTGTTTCCGCGTCCGTTCCGTTTTTTTTCACGGATAGGATGCTTCCCCATTCATTTCAATGGGTCCGTCAAAAATTGCGAATGGTCAACCGTTTTTGTTCCGCATCCGTGATCAGTGTTTTCATTCCGTCAAAAAAATAGTGCATGTCCTATTTTTTTCACGTTTGCGGACAAGGATAGGCATTTTTACAATGGATCTGCCATAAAAATCGGATCCGTCAAAAAAAACAGTCCATCATCCGTTTTTTTTGACGGACGCAAAATTTCAAGGAGGAGCGGACGCGGAGGCAGGCAACGGTCGTGTGCATGTAGCCTTAGGCTGAGTTCACACTTCAGTTATTTGATCAGTTAAGCCTCTTGCACACGACCGTATGGCTTTTTCAATATTTAACGGTCCACAAAAAAAGGATCCGCAAAAAATGCGGATGATGTAGTTGTGCATTCCGTTCTTTGCCGGCCCCTGATAGAACAGTGCTATCATTGTTTGTTATGCAGACAATAATAGGACATGTTCTATCTTTGAACGGAACAGAAAAACGGAAGTACGGAAACGGAAGGCATATGGAGTACCTTCCGTTTTTTTGCAGATCCATTGAAATGAATGGTTCTGTATACGGAACGTAAACGGAAAAAATCCCTGAAAGGACTCTGGAGGAGCCTGAACTGTATGACTGGAGCGACGCGTTCACCCCGGATATTATAACTGCAGGAGACGGGTAAGAAATAAAGCAGACAACTCCCAGGGGACAATCACTCCCAGCAGGAATTTCCAGTTTATTGGCGGGTAAAGACTGAGCGTAATGATGGCGTTCTACACTGCGCGCTCCTATTAGGGTCCATTCACACGTCCGCAATTCTGGACCCATTAATTTCAATGAGGACAGACGATGTCCCGGCCGGGTCCGCAATCGCGTTCCCGAAAAAAAATAGAACATGTCCTATTCTTGCGGACAAGTAAAGGCATTTTCTATGTAGTGCCGACGATGTGCGGTCCGCAAATTGCGGAACGCACATCGCCGATATACGTGTTTTGCGGATCCGTGAATGGACCCTTTAGGAGGTAATATTGATGATGCACAGGCCGGCTGTAGAGCAGGTGATCAGTCATTGAACGAGGTCACATGACCTGTCGCTATACCGGAGTGATTTAGTGTAATGTTCTGCACGGTGGATGCTGTCTGGTGGTCTCTATGGTAAAAACGCAACTTCTACAGGAGGCGCCGGCGTCCAATGTAAAGCAACAGCAGCCGCTTAGACGACGGACTCCATGTTGGGGCCTAAAATCTCGACCCAGTAGCCGTCAGGGTCCTGAACAAACGCCAAGCCTTTAATTTCACCTGGAAAAAAAAAAAATGAAGTCGCGTCAGTTTACGCCAATCACATACGGCCGCGTAACTCTGCTCATGCTCTAGTGACACCCAGAGATGCACCGAGAACGCACACTCTGCTGAGACATGCAGTGTGCATTATTCTGATGCAATGTCCCATCCTCCAGTCAGATCCAGAGCTGCAGTCAAAATTCTGCTGACCTAGAAGTCCACCCCCTTATATTCCTATATATCGGGAGCGCAGTCATGTGACTGAAGTGTGAATATGGAGTTCATTGTGTCCGATTAAACTATTCTGACCTATGACCTCTGGTGTGAAACTCCGGTACGCTTTTCCGGCAGACAAACGTAGAATCGTGCAGTCAGAACAGCGGATGGATGTCTGCTGGACCCCATTACACTTAGGGGGCTGGCGGACATTCGGAGCCAGATCCGATGAACTCTGGGCGGCTGTTCTCTGCCGGAATTCGCATTAGAGGTGTGAAGGCAGCCTTAACTGTTTGTGCGACACCTCGTCCATGTCGGTCTGATGAAATGAACAAAGACGCTGGTCTGAAACACGACTCAGGTCTTGGAATGCCGAGTGGTGTAGTGTGGCCTAAAATATCTCTTTATGTGTGTCACGGTGCTCCTACCTGGATACCGCTGGACCCCAGGCCTTGGCTCCGATAAATAAATGGGAATAATTGAGGGATAAAAGAATGACTTGAGTTCAGACCTTGAGATGAAGTTCCATGGCAGCTTTGCTTCGCATAAACATTCTCCAAAACGGTTTACAGGCTTTGTCCCAGCAGGCTTTAGCATGAAACTGACAGGCAAACTCCACTCTGCTATATCTGTTTCTCTCTGTCTCTGCTGTTCTGACAGGGCTGGCTGTATAACTCAGCTTCTTCTGTATGCTGCACTTCTTCTCTGTAGTCTGACTCTAGGTTATGCCAGGGAACTTTCCTCCTGGCTCCTGAGGCTTCAGGCTTTGGCCTCCATGGCCAGCAGAGCTCAAGGTGCTCTGGCTGGCGTGGGCACATCCAGCAGAGACGTTCCCCTGCACACCCGTCCCTTAGCAGGTGGTAAACTAGACTGACTAGAACTTCTGCCCCACCCTTCCTGCAGGAAGTAGGACTCGCCCACCTCTCTCCGGAGGGGGTAGAATGGAATGGTACGATCCAATATTGGGTAATATCGTTACGAATAAGGCTAGGTCTACACGACGACATCTGTCGCGCAACAATTTTTATAATGATAGTCTATGGTATCGCATTGCGACATACGACATGCTGCAACTGGGACACAACAGTCGCAGAAAATCCATTCAAGATAGATTTTTCTGCGACTGTCATGTTGCAGTCGCAGCGTATGTCGCAATGCGACACCATAGACTACCATTAGAAAAATTGTCGCGCGACATTAATGCAACAAAATGTCGTGTGACACATGTTGCAGTGTAGTTGTGCTGTATTTGTCATGTGACACATGTTGCAGTGTAGTTGTGCTGTATTTGTCGTGTGACACATGTTGCAGTGTAGTTCTGCTGTATTTGTCGTGTGACACATGTTGCAGTGTAGTTGTGCTGTATTTGTCGTGTGACACATGTTGCAGTGTAGTTGTGCTCTATTTGTCGTGTGACACATGTTGCAGTGTAGTTGTGCTGTATTTGTCATGTGACACATGTTGCAGTGTAGTTGTGCTGTATTTGTTGCGTGACACATGTTGCAGTGTAGTTGTGCTGTATTTGTCGTGTGACACATGTTGCAGTGTAGTTGTGCTCTATTTGTCGTGTGACACATGTTGCAGTGTAGTTGTGCTGTATTTGTCGTGTGACACATGTTGCAGTGTAGTTGTGCTGTATTTGTCGTGTGACACATGTTGCAGTGTAGTTGTGCTCTATTTGTCGTGTGACACATGTTGCAGTGTAGTTGTGCTGTATTTGTCGTGTGACACATGTTGCAGTGTAGTTGTGCTGTATTTGTCGTGTGACACATGTTGCAGTGTAGTTGTGCTGTATTTGTCGTGTGACACATGTTGCAGTGTAGTTGTGCTGTATTTGTCGTGTGACACATGTTGCAGTGTAGTTGTGCTGTATTTGTCGTGTGACACATGTTGCAGTGTAGTTGTGCTGTATTTGTCGTGTGACACATGTTGCAGTGTAGTTGTGCTGTATTTGTCGTGTGACACATGTTGCAGTGTAGTTGTGCTCTATTTGTCGTGTGACACATGTTACAGTGTAGTTGTGCTCTATTTGTCGTGTGATACATGTTGCAGTGTAGTTGTGCTGTATTTGTCGTGTGACACATGTTGCAGTGTAGTTGCGCTGTATTTGTCGTGTGACACATGTTGCAGTGTAGTTGTGCTGTATTTGTCGTGTGACACATGTTGCAGTGTAGTTGTGCTGTATTTGTCGTGTGACACATGTTGCAGTGTAGTTGTGCTGTATTTGTCGCGTGACCTAGCCTAATCCTCAGTTCATATTTAGAAGAGCACCGATCACTAAGGATAAACTAGTCCCCAGCTCACTCCGTAGAGACTCCTTTTTACCTAACGGACAATTCACATGGTGCGGCTTTTGCGCTGCGTGTAAGAATTAAACTAAAGAAGAGAAATAATGCCCGAAAAAGGGTCTGATTAGAAGTAATGTGGGGAACAAAGACTTTACGTCATATATATATACAAATAGAGAGGTGCAGATCCAGTCGAGTATATAGATGAAAAGGAGATGGATATATCAGATGCGGAGTCTGCAACCTGCAGGTCTGAATATAGAGTTCTGAGTATTAATCACTGTGTCCTAATACAGAGGCATTTCCCGTGGCAACGCTAACTGTAAGAGGTAGTACCTTATATCAGTGTTTCCCAACCAGTGTGCCTCCAGCTGTGGCAAAACTACAACTCCCAGCATGCCCGCACAGCCAAAGGCTGTCCGGGCATGCTGGGAGTTGTAGTTTTGCCACAGCTGGAGGCACACTGGTTGGGAAACACTGCCTTATATTATAGCATAAATACATACAGATTTAGGGGGCACATGTAATTTCCATGCGCTGGAGGGCTGCCAGGTAGTAGCTAGAATAGGAAGAGATGGTGAGAGTAGTCACTTCCTGTCCAGGAAACACAAGGTTAATGAGCTGCCTGCTGAAAGGACTAAAAATCTGTAAGGAGTTCATGGTGGCAATTGGGAATCTGTCACCTGGTTATCCACATATTTTTTTTCCTTTAGCTTAGGGCAGGCATCCACAAACTGCGGCCCTCCAGCTGTTGCAAAACTACAACTCCCAATATGCCCGAACAGCCTACAGCAGGGCATTGTGGGAGTTGTAGTTTTACAACAGCTGGAAGGCCGCAGTTTGAGGATGCCTGGCCTAGGGCAAGAAAGTACCTTATATCCGGATCTGTTCTTCTTTTTGCCGTGTCTCTTGTATTTTCTGTTAAAAAACGCTTTATCCATTATGTAAATTAGGCTGTAAGGAGCCCAGAGGGGCGTTTTTTCTCCGTCAAGGAGCCCAGGAACGCCCCCCTGATGTGCCCAAACCGCCTTAATTTGAAGCTGAAGAACGCCTCCAGCAGCAGAAATCGTGTCCCAGAGGCGAGTCTAACGGCTTCGGCCCCCTGACTACCTCCGCTCTCTGCCCGGAATACATCGCAGTGCCGGCGATTGCCTGCGCGATCTGACGGCAACAGCCTCAATTGTGTCACTGGGCATGCGCCTAGCCCAGTGACGTTTTTGGAGCGCTGTTGCCCTCAGTTGCTGTTGGATCGCGCAGGCAATCGCCGGCACTGCGCCTGCACGAGATTTCTGGCGGGAAGAAGATCGGGGATGTATTCTGGGCAGAGAGCGGAGGTAGCCGGGGGGCGGAGCCGTTAGCCTCGCCTCTGGGACGCAATTTCTGCTGCTGGAGGCATTCTTCAGATTCAAATTTAGGCGGTCTGGGCACATCAGGGGGGCGTTCCCGGCTCCTTGGAAGAGAAAAAACGCCCCTCTGGGCTCCTTGGATCCTAATTTACATAATGGATAAAGCAGTTTTTAACAGAAAATACAAGAGACACGGCAAAAAGAAGAACAGATCCGGATATAAGGTACTTTATTACACATGGCTAAAGGGGAAAAAAAATGTGGATAGCCGGGTGACAGATTCCCTTTAAATGTTTTAGTATTTAAATGAAGTGCAATGGAATGAATATTTGTAAACCATTTTAGATGTGAATTTATATATTTTTAAACATATAAGGTTACATTTACACGGATTTCCACGGATCCGCAAAACACGGACACCAGCAATGTGTGTTACGCATTTTGCAGACCGCACACCGCCGGCACTCTCATAGAAAATACCTTTTCTTGTCCGCAATTGCGGACCCGGGCGGGACATCGTCTATCCCCATAGGAATGAATGGGTCCGCAATTCCGTTCCACAAAATGCGGAACAGAATTGCGGACGTGTGAATGGGGCCTAAGGCGTATTATGTGAATAGGAGGGAAGTAGACGGATACGATGCCGCAAGCAGCATTTACACCAGACACAGATGGTGACACGCCCCGGATGAAGCCCGGGTCGGGCTATGAGATTTTACAACATTTTATATGAATGAAGCAAGTCTTAAATCTTGTAAGCGCAATAAAAACCTGTTTTAATACCATAAACCCGGTGAGCACTGTGCGTATATCCTCTTATAGGAGCTGAAGAAAGGTATTGGACACCTAGAGGATCCCTCGGCATTGAGGAAAGGCTATAACATTTGGATCTGAAGTAACCCGAGGGCTAAAAGAAGTAGAGACTGCGCCGAACTGCCCTTTTTTTCTGTGGTTTTACAAGTGGGGTTTCGGGATTACTCTTTATAGTTTCCGCTGCAATTCACATATACTGAATCGGATATCCGACTTCCTTATTTGTAGAGATGACTTTATGTTAGACCATTAAAGACAGTAGCAGGGTGTAGGAGCGGCACCAGCACTCGGGCGTGTTACATAATCACGTGCTGTCTTTGGTCTAACCCTTGTTCTTTGTAAGTTTTCTATCCTTAGTTTTTACCCAATTTGCTAAAGGAAGGACATTTGCCGATTGTCACTATAATCTTAATAAATGTACGTATATATTTTACTATTCTCAAAGTGGCGTGTTGTCTCCCTTTAACCCCTTCCTGACACATGAAGTACTATTACGTCATGGAAGGCACTGCCTTCCCGCATTTGGACGCAATAATACGTCATGGTGATCGTGCGCGCCCAATCACTGCAGGGGTCCGGCAGTCCTTGGTAGCCGGGCCCCTGCTCTATCCGCCAGCATCGCTGTTTACATTGATGCCGGCAGAGTAACCCCTTCTATGCCACGGTCCACGTTGACTGCAACATAGAAGGGGTTTGTGTCGAGTGAGGGAGCGCATCGGGTCCCCGCGCTGCTGTGACGGGGACTCAAAATGTGTGAGAAGGCAGCCTGATGCTGTGCAGAGGCTGCCCAATGTCTTGGACGACATCGGGACCTGCCTTCTACGGTTGCCCAGGAGATCCAGCCTCAGGCCCGTCTCCTAGGCAACCTGTCCAGCCTCAGGCCTGTCTCCTAGGCAACCTGTCCAGCCCAGGCCCGTCTCCTAGGCAACCTGTCCAGCCTCAGGCCCGTCCCCAAGGCAACCTGTCCAGCCTCAGGCCCGTCTCCTAGGCAACCTGTCCAGCCCCGGGCCCGTCTGCTAGGCAACCAGTCCAGCCTCAGGCCGGTCTGCTAGGCAACCTGTCCAGCCTCAGGCCGGTCTGCTAGGCAACCTGTCCAGCCTCAGGCCCGTCTGCTAGGCAACCTGTCCAGCCCCAGGCCCGTCTCCTAGGCAACCTGTCCAGCCCCAGGCCCGTCTCCTAGGCAACCTGTCCAGCCTCAGGCCTGTCTGCTAGGCAACCTGTCCAGCCTTAGGCCCGTCTCCTAGGCAACCTGTCCAGCCTCAGGCCCGCCTCCTAGGCAACCTGTCCAGCCCCAGGCCCGTCTCCTAGGCAACCTGTCCAGCCTCAGGCCCGTCTCCTAGGCAACCTGTCCAGCCTCAGGCCCGTCTCTTAGACAACCTGTCCAGCTCCAGGCCCGTCTCTTAGACAACCTGTCCAGCCCCAGGCCCGTCTCTTAGACAACCTGTCCAGCCCCAGGCCCGTCTCCTAGGCAACCTGTTAGTGTACTGCTCAGTGTAGTACACTAACAGGCAATGCTTTACAATACAGAAGTATTGTAAAGCATTGTAGAGGGGATCAGACCCCCAAAAGTGAAAGTCAAAAATAAAATAAAGAAAAAAAAGTAAAATAAACGCCCCTTTCCCCTTATTTTATAATAAAAAACAGAAAGAAAAAAAAAACACATATTAGGTATCCGTAATTACCGGCTCTATAAATATATCACATGATCCACCCTGTCCGATAAACACCATAAAAAATAGCCATTTTTGTCATCTTACATCACAAAAAGTACAACACCGAGCGATCAAAAAGGCGTATGTCCCACAAAATGTTATCAAAAAACGGCACCTCATCCACCAAAAAATGAGCCCCTACCTAACACAATCGCCCAAAAAATAAAAAAAACTATAGTTCTCAGAACATGGAGACACTAAAACATATTTTTTTTTTTTTCAAAACTGTTATTATTGCGCTAAAGTGAAATACAAAAAAAAAAAAAATTCACATATTAGGTATCGCCACGTCTGTAACAACCAGCTCTATAAAAATATCTCATGACCTAACCCCTCAGGTGAACACCGTCACCGTAAAAATAAAAAAAACGGTGTAAAAAAAAGTCATTTTTGTCGCTTTACATCACAAAAATTGCAACAGCAAGTGATCAAAAAGACGTTTGCCCCCCAAAATATGGAGAAACTGAAATATGATTTTTTTTTTTTTCAAAACTGCTATTATTGTGTTAAAGTAAAATAAATAAAAAAAAGTTGACATATTAGATATTGTCGCGTTAGTAACAATCAGCTCTATAAAAATATTACATGACCTAACCCCTCAGGTGAACACCGTAAAAAAAAAAAAAAAAAAAAAAAGTGTAAAAAAAAGCCATTTTTGTCACCTTACATCACAAAAATTGCAACACTAAGCGATCAAAAAGGCATATACCCCCCAAAATAGTACCAATCAAACCGTCCCCTCATCCTGCAAAAAAATGAGACCTTACCTAAGACAATCGGTCAAAAAATAAAAAAGCTATGGCTCTCAGACTATGGAGACACTAAAACATCATTTCGGTTTAAAAAATGCTATTATTGTGTAAAACTTAAATAAAATATTAGGTATTGCCGCGTGTGTAATGATCTGCTCTATGAAAAATCATATGACTTAACCCCTCAGATGAATGCTGGAAAAAATAAAAAAAAAAATGCGCCAAAACAACCAATTTTTTGGTCACCTTGCCCCATAAAGTGTAAAATGGTACCAATAAAAACGTTAACTCTTTCTGCAAAAAACAAGCCCCTGCACTAGACGATCGGCAGAAAAATAAAAAAAATATGGCGTTCAGAAATGGAGACACAAAAACATCATTTAAAAAAAAAAATGCTTTATTATGTAAAACTGAAACAAACAGAAAGTAGACATATTTGATATCATTGCGTCCGTAACAACCTTCTCTATAAAAATAGCACATGATCTACCCTGTCAGATTGATGTTGTAAAAAAAAATAAAAAATATGGTGCCAAAACATCCATTTTTTGGTTACCTTGCCTCACAAAAAACTTAATACAGAGCAATTAAAAATCATATGTACCCCAAAAAAGTACCAATGAAACTGGCACCTTATCCCGTAGTTTCCAAAATGGGGTCACTTTTTTGAGTTTCTACTGTAAGGTGCATCGGGGGGCTTCAAATGGGACATGGTGTCTAAAAACCAGTCCAGCTAAATCTGCCTTTCAAAAACCATATGGCGTTCCCTTCCTTCTGAGCTCTGCCGTGTGCCCTTACATCAGTTTACGACCACATGTGGGGTGTTTCTGTAAACTGCAGAATCAGGGTAATAAATATTGAGTTTTGTTTGGCTGTTAACCCTTGATTTGTTACTGAAAAAAATTGATTAAAATCTAAAATCTGCCAAAAAAGTGAAATTCTGAAATGTCATCTCCATTTTCCAATAATTCTTGTGGAACACCTAAAGGCCTCTTTCACACGGGCGAGTTTTCTGCGCGGGTGCAATGCGTGCGGAGGACGCATTGCACCCGCACTGAATCCGGACCCATTCATTTCTATGGGGCTGTGCACATGAGCGGTGATTTTCACGCATCACTTCTGCGTTGTGTGAAAATCGCAGCATGCTCTATATTGTGCGTTTTTCACGCAACGCAGGCCCTATAGAAGTGAATGGGGCTGCGGGAAAATCGCAAGCATCCGCAAGCAAGTGCGGATGCGTTGCGATTTTCCCGCATGGTTGCTTAGCAACGGGACCAGATCTTTATTATTTTCCCTTATAACATGGTTATAAGGGAAAATAATAGCATTCTTAATAAAGAATGCTTAGTAAAATGAAGAGGAAGGGGTTAAAAATAATAAAAGTTAACTTACCTTAGCCACTTGATGGCGTAGTTGAGATCTCTCCTCTCTTTCCCAGCATCAGCTAAGATCTAAAGGACCTGTGATGAGGTCACATCACATGGTCCAATCACATGGTCCATCTTACCATGGTGATGTGACGTCATCACAGGTCCTTTAGATCATAGATGATGCTGGGAAAGAGAAGACAGATCGCAACTACGCGATCAAGTGGCTAAGGTAAGTTAACTTTTATTATTTTTAACCCCTTCCTCTTCATTTTACTAAGCATTCTTTATTAAGAATGCTATTATTTCCCCTATAACCATGTTATAAGGGAAAATAATAAAATCTCCAGAATACTCCACCCGAAACCGGACTTCAGTGATGAAGACCGGCTTCGGGTCTGGGTACCAAACATGGCGATTTTTCACACGCGCGTGCAAAACGCATTACAAACGTTTGTCCCCGCGCGCATATTCCCGCAACGCACCCGCCTCTTATCCGGGCGTCAAACATGACGCCCGTGTGAAAGAGACCAAAGGGTTAACAAAGTTTGAAAAATCAGTTTTGAGTACCTTGAGGGGTGTACTTTCTAAAATGGGGCCATTTATGGGTGTTTTTTTTTATTATGTAAGCCCCACTTCAGACCTGAACTGGTCCTTAAAAAGTGGGTTTTGTAAATTTTAAAAAAAATTTCTAAATTTGCTTCTAAACCTTCTAACATCCCCAAAAAATAAAATTTCATTTTCAAAATGATCCAAGTAGACATATGGGGAATGTAAAGCAATAACTATTATATGAGGTATCATTATCTATTGTAAATGTAGAGAAATTGAAATTAGAAAATTTGGGAATTTTTCACAATTTTGGGTAAATTTGGGATTTCTTCACAAATAAAGGTGAAATATATTAAATCAAATTTATTACTATCATGAAGTACAATGTGTCACGAGAAAACATTCTCAGAATGGCCTGGATAAGTAACCCTGGGTTCAGACCTGAGCGTTTTTGGAACGCGCGTTTTTGTCGTGCGTATTTTAGCGCGTTTTTGCAAATAGGAAACGCGCGTCATACGCGCGTTCGTGAATCTGGAGACCAATAGAAAAAGGCATATCTACACTTTAACGCGCGTTCCCATTGAAGTCTATGGGAGGAAAAGCGCGACAAGCGCCCAAAAAAACGCTCCTGAACGAGCTTATGCGTCGGGCGTTTTACAGCGCGTTTTTACGCGCTGTAAAACGCTCAAGTGTGAACCACTCCCATAGGGATGCATTGGTTTTCATCTGTTGAGCGTTTTACAGCACGTTTGAACGCGCTGTAAAACGCTCAGGTGTGTACCTAGGGTAAGTGTTCCAAAGCTATTACCACATAAAGTGACACATGTCAGATTAGTAAAAAAAATTGCCTGGGCAGGAAGTTGAAGACTGGCCCGGGGTAGAAGGGGTTAAAGAGTATCTGAACCTGAACCATGGTGAAATCAGCTCTGGGTGTGACTAGAGTAAAGGCATTGTGAATGCAGCTCTGGGTGTGACTGGAGTAAAGGCATTGTGAATGCAGCTCTGGGTGTGACTGGAGTATAAGCATGGCAAGTGCAGCTCTGAGTGTGACTGGAGTATAAGCATGGTGAATGCAGCTCTGGGTGTGACTGGAGTATAGGCATGGTGAAATCAGCTCTGGGTGTGACTGGAGTATAAGCAGGGTGAATGCAGCTCTGGGTGTGACTGGAGTATAAGCAGGGTGAATGCAGCTCTGGGTGTGACTGGAGTATAAGCATGGTGAATGCAGCTCTGGGTGTGACTGGAGTATAAGCATGGTGAATGCAGCTCTGGGTGTGACTGGAGTATAGGCATGGTGAAATCAGCTCTGGGTGTGACTAGAGTAAAAGCATGGTGAATGCAGCTCTGGGTGTGACTGGAGTAAAGGCATTGTGAATGCAGCTCTGGGTGTAACTGGAGTATAAGCATGGTGAATGCAGCTCTGGGTGTGACTGGAGTATAAGCATGGTGAATGCAGCTCTGGGTGTGACTGGAGTATAAGCAGGGTGAATGCAGCTCTGGGTGTGACTGGAGTATAAGCATGGTGAATGCAGCTCTGGGTGTGACTGGAGTATAAGCATGGTGAATGCAGCTCTGGGTGTGACAGAAGACAGATATTGGACAAGCAGTTCAGAGTCTTTTTACCGTCATCCGGTTTCTTCACGAATGTGACTCCGAGCTCCTCAAATCGTTTACATGCAGCGTAGACGTCTGGAACCGCGATGCCGATATGACCTGCGACACGGAGGAGAGGTCAGCGGAGGTCAGCTCAGTGAATTAAAGGGCCAGTCACCCTATAACAGTGCAGCAGCGTTATAAGACGATGGCTGATAACAGCGGACAATAGACTCTCTTCACTGCACAGACTGCAGGTTGGATATCTCTTCGTCCATGGATTCTGACAACTTACCGAATCCACGCGGATCCGAGTTCCCGTTGTGATACGGCTTCTCCTCATTCTCTGTCCCCCAATTACTGCAGGGAATAAAACACAAGAGGAGTCACCTGACGTCAGAGGGTTTGGGGGGTAGTTGGGGGAGCAAGGGCAGGTGGAGAGCCGAGACTGACAATTTCTGGAGGTAGGGCAGTGGATTTATGCTTACATAAACTAAAGCAGTTTAAAAACAGAGCTGCAGTGTAAAGCATGGGGGAAGGAAAGCGCAACACAAGGGGGAGGTCGATTTCAGACTGCAACAGGCAATGCATCTAAGATGGATAATCGTTAATTTCTAACGATAATTTGTTTTCCCTTAGTCCTAACAGCAGCACAGATGGGGTTAACCACCCCCCGTGGACTGGCAGGACCGGCGGAATGTTTAATGAGCCCAAGACTAATAACTCAATTTAACAATTAAGTGTCTCCTTAAAAGGAGGAAGTCAACCCCCAGCCCACTGTGTTTATAGCAAGAAAAAAACTAGACTTACTAGGGTGGGAAATTTGTGTGCTGCTGTTAGGACTAAGGGAAAACAAATTATCGTTAGAAATTAACGATTCCCTTACGTCCTACCAGCAGCACAGATGGGGAGATAGCAAGAAGAAACCCCTAGGGAGGGCCTTCCTGCCTGGCAGAACTAAGAATAGTCTGCCCAAAGGCCGAAAACTCAGCTAGACTGGCATCTAGTCTATAATGGGAGATGAATGTCGATTCAGAGCTCCAGGAGGCAGCTTTGCAAATCATGTTGAGAGGCGGAAGACTCCTCTTGGCAAGAGAAGTAGCCACAACTCTAGTAGAGTGGGCCTTCTCGAATCCCGGAGGGTCCAGAGATTGTGGAAACAAAGGATTCCTTAATAGCCTCCTGAATCCACCGACTGATGGAAGGTTTGGATGCCTTACAGCCTTTAAATTTACCAGCAACAGGATTAGCAGATTCTCATCTTTCCTGAACTCCTTGATCTATCCACATAGATCCAGAGACATCTCGAGACGTCCAGAGGATGTCTAGCAGGTTCTTAGGAGGAGGCGGTAGATGTCGACAGAACCGGGAGGAATATCACCTGGTTGATGTTCTGGAAGGAAGGAACTTTAGGCCTACAATACGGGAGGAATCTAAGAAGGTCCCGGTCATGTAAGAATAGGGCTCATGTGCTGAGAGAGCTTGAAGCTCAGAGACCCTCTTGGCCAAAGTCACTACAAGGAGAAACACAAACTTCCAAGTGACGAACTTGATGTCCACCTCCTCTAACGGTTCAAAGGGGGGAGATGCTAACCCCCTGAGAACTACTGAAAACCCATTGAAAAAAAGGGGTCTCAGTACTGTAGGCTTTAATCTTTCAGCTCCTTTAAGGAACCGTTTGATCAGCGGGTCCTGAGAAAAAAGCCTGTTAAGGCAAGCTGAGATGGCTGAAACTTGAATCTTCAGAGTAGAAGGGCAAGGCCTCTATCAAGGCCGTTTTGCAGGAACTGAAGGATAGCGGAGAGGGGCGGATCTGCAGACGCCACCTCAGTTGAGGTACAACAGGATGAGAATATCATCATAATAAGAGAGTAGGCTCTCTTGGTAGAGTCCGCTCTAGAATGAGACAGCGTTCTCAGGACCGACTCTGAAAGCCCTTCTATTCTGGGAAGGGACTGATCAACCTCCAGGCTGTCAGGTTGAATCTGTGCAGATCTGAGCAGAGGTGAGTGTCCCACGACACCAGGGTCTGCTGTGGGGGGAGCCTCCAATATTGTCCTCGACTCAACTGGGTGAGCTAGGTAAACCAGGATCTCTTCGGCCAAAACAGTATGATGGCTATCACCGAGGCCTGATCCTGACAGATTTTCATCAATACCCTCGGTATCATGGAAAAGGGAGGGAAGATGTAAGCCAGCCTGAACCTCCAGGATATTGACAGAGCGTCTAACGCCAGGGGGTTGTCCTCCCTGTAGAGGGAGCAGAACCTCTCCACCTTGGCATTGAACCTTGTTGCCATGAGATCCACCTCTGGCATACCCACTTGAGAACTATCTGCTTGATTTTCCGGATGTAAAGACCACTCCCCCGACGGAAGACCGCGGCTCAGCCGCTATCATATTGAGGGAGCCTTGGATGTGGATCGCAGATAAGTGGGAAAGGTACAACTCTGCCTAATCTAGAATCACCCCGATCTCTGACAGGAGGGGAAGTGATCTCGTGCCTCCCTGCTGGTTGATGTAAAGTACCGCAGTCACATTGTCTGACTGGACTTTCACCGCTTTGCCCCGGATCTGAGGGGCTAAGTGAAGGAGGGCTAGCCGGATAGCTTGAATCTCGCGGAGATTGGATGAAAGAAGCCACTCCTGAGGAAACCAGGTCCCGTGAACTGGAGAGTCGCCTAGGTGAGCGTCCCAGCCTACTTAGGACGCATCCGTAGTCAATATGACCCAGATTGGCTGGGTCATAGACTTCCCGTCTAAAAGATGGCGCCACCATCTGAGGGAATATCGAGTTTGCCAAGTCAGGGAGCACAGGGAGTTTAGCCCAGCAGGGCTGCCATTCCATTAGGAGAGGACCTCCGACTGTAGAGGGCGGAGGTGCCATAGAGCCCAAGGGACTGCTTCCGCAGACGCTGACATGAGCCCCAACATCATCATGAGAGTCCGGATTGGAACTCGCCGGGGAAAGGAACTTGCCGTGTTCTGAACCCGGAATCTTCTTTCTGGAGTCAACTGGAGCGACATCCCAGTGGAGTCGATTATGAAGCCTAGATATCTTACTGAAGTCGACGGGCTCACGTTCGACTTCTACCAGCTGATGATCCAACCTAGGTGGAACAGAAAGGAGATTGTTACCTGAAGAAGTTGGGTTAGGACCGCTAGAGCAGAGGCTTTCAAAGCCAGTCGTCCAGATAAGGAATGATGGTCAGTCCTTGAAGCCTCAAAGCCGCCACCACAGAACCACCACCTTGGTAAAAGTGTGAGGGGCAGAAGAAATGCCAAAGGGAAGGGCAACAAACAGAAGATGCCTGACGACACCGGACACCTGGACCGTGATCCTGACATACTTCCTGGAACCAGGATGGATCGGATGTGCAGATATGCATTCTTGAGGTCCAGGGTTGCCATCACGTCTCCAGGATTGACGACGTGAACTACTGACCTGATGGTTTCTACACGAAACTTCACCTTCCTTATAAATCGATTGAAATATCTCAGATCGATAATCATCCGGAGATCTCCTGAAGCCTTGGGAACCAGAAAAACTGGTGAATAGATCCCTAGGCCCCGTTCTCCTGCCGGAACCTCCCCCAGAGCCCCTTTGCAAATGTAGTCCTGAATGTAGGCCTCTAGGATCGCCTCCTTGGCAGTTTGTAGAAGGTTGATCTTGACAAACCTGTCCAGCGGAATAGAGGTGAGGTTGACTAAATAACCGTTGGAAATGATATTCAGGACCCAGGGATCCGAGATCTCTTGGATCCATTCTTCTCAGAAGTGGGAGAGACGACTCCCGACGGGTACATGAAGCTTAGGAATGGGGAACCTTATTGGCAGGACGGCAGGAGTAACGGGAATTAACCAAGAGCCTCAAAGAGGCCCGTAGTCAGGAGGTGGATTTTCCATCTTTGGCTCCTCCACGAGAGCACCTCAAACCTTTTCGCTGTGCTCTCCAGTCACTACAAGAGCTTGTTTGCTGGCCAGACCTGCCACCGCGGTCTTGTCTGCCCTGCCCTCGAAAGGACTGCTGGGGAAGGCTCTTCACCTTCTAGTCTGAAAGGCCCTCCATGATCTTATCTAGCTCCGAACCGAACAAACGGTTGATGCACAAGAAGTCCGTAGCCAGGTTGATGGTCTTGAAAGCAGCCAGTATGTCGTCCTGGAAAAAACCTCTGGTTCACATCAACTTGAATTTGATCCAGGCGAGATCGGAGGAACGTACAGACTTTAAAAGCCGCTATGGCTGTGGAAGTGGAACCTTTTCCAGGTTTTTTCCACTCTATATCATGACAGAGAGGAGGGTCTCATCCGCTTTGAAGACACGAGGTGCCCGAGTAGCAGGAACGGGAGGCTCCCCACAGTCAACATCATGGTCCCCCGACCTGATGGACTTGAGCAACTTCTGTGTCTTTCCAGGGGAGAAAACACAACGTCAGCTCCTCCTCATCCGAGGAGGAAGAAACTAAGGAGACCAAGAAGGTCTCTTTACCGGGACAGAAGTCTCCATAGGGGCCTGGGCACGAATAGGAAGCCTTTCCATCCAGCAGGCCTATGACTCCTTTAACAGAGCCATTGATACATATCCTGCAACGTAGGTTCACTAGAGGTCAGAAACCTCTAACGGCAGCTGTAACACCTGGTGTAGGTTAAGTCAACAGACCCAGGGATTCCCAACCGGTCTCCCAAGCTGGTCTTAGCCCAGCCTTAAGCTGTTTAGCTTCTGCGACCTCATGAGTGCAGGTATGATCAGCTTACAATAACCGTTGACTGCTGCAGGATAGATGCTTCCTCTTGGAATCCACTTTCCTGCCTTCCGAATCCCGCGGAGAAGACATCACTGCGGGAAAAAAAGGGACAAATAAAACATTTGTAAACCACCTATCTACGCAGGAAAGGTAGAAAAATAGACCGGAGGCAGCTGAGGAAAAAAACACCACAAGTGGAACAACACTAATTTTAGGACTCTGGGAGCTGGCTGAAAAAGCATATGCAGCCAGAGACTGAACTGGAGCACACAGCCTCCCAAAATAGGGGAAGGCTAGGGATAGCCAATCCACCCTTCCCCTAGTAAATCCTCCACAGGAAGATGCATAAAAAAAAATCGCATCTATGAAAAAAATTGTGCCCGTGAAAAATCACGGCCGGATTACCCGGAGGTGATGCAAAAGGAGAGTCCTCGCGTCACCTCCGGAAGATGGCGGCGCACAGGGAATGGGAATCCTGGACCAAGGACGCCGCCAAAATACCCCAGCAAATAAGCTGCCGGCCAAACTGACAAGGTACCTAGGAAAAAGGGCAATGCCGTTACCCAAACGAAAAGAAGGCTCCCCGCACTTTCCATAAGAAAGGGGGGAACAAACCGCCTAGTCCACCTGTCCAGCAGGACAGAAAAAAACACAGTGGGCTGGGGGTTGACTTCCTCCTTTTAAGGAGATACTTAATTGTTAAATTGAGTTATTAGTCTTGGGCTCATTAAACATTCCGCCGGTCCTGCCAGTCCACGGGGGGTGGTTAACCCCATCTGTGCTGCTGGTAGGACGTAAGGGAACTGATCATTACGCTGTACTAATGGAGCACATGTACAGTGTAAAGCACAGGGGACAAGGCAGCAGGGCTAAAGCAGCTGAAAAACTGTGTAAAGAAAACAAACAGTACACTCACGTGCAATAATAGCTCGGTCCACTGCGCGGATCCAAGTCGTGTTCAAGCTACAATCTGAATAGGGACCAAGAGGGATCCAGCGTGATACATAAAGGCATAATCCTTTATCAAATAACGTCGGTTAAAGGGGTTCTGCACTTTGTTTAAACTGGTTTTGTAAGAGATGCTATCTTGGAGTATCTCAATGAAAATAAGCAAATTACACCATATCAGCATGGCTTCATGAGGGATCGGTCATGTCAAACTAATTTAATCAGTTTCTATGAGGAGGTAAGTTCTAGACTTGACAGCGGCGAATCAATGGATGTCGTATATCTGGACTTCTCCAAAGCATTTGACACTGTACCTCATAAAAGGTTAGTATATAAAATGAGAACACTTGGACTAGGAGAAAATATCTGTATGTGGGTAAGTAACTGGCTCAGTAATAGAAAACAGAGGGTGGTTATTAACGGTACACACTCAGATTGGGTCACGGTCACTAGTGGGGTACCTCAGGGTTCAGTATTGGGCCCTATTCTCTTCAATATATTTATTAATGATCTTGTAGAAGGCTTGCACAGTAATATATCAATTTTTGCAGATGACACTAAACTGTGTAAAGTAATTAACACTAAAGAGGACAGTTTTCTGCTACAGAGGGATCTGGATAGATTGGAGGCTTGGGCAGAGAAATGGCAGATGAGGTTTAACACTGACAAATGTAAAGTTATGCACATGGGAAGGAATAATGCAAGTCACCCGTACATACTAAATGGTAAAACACTCAGTAACACTGACATGGAAAAGGATCTAGGAATTTTAATAAATAACAAACTAAGCTGTAAAAACCAGTGTCAGGCAGCTGCTGCTAAGGCCAATAAGATAATGGGTTGCATCAAAGGGGCATAGATGCCCGTGATGAAAATATAGTCTTACCACTTTATAAATCACTAGTCAGACCACACATGGAGTACTGTGTACAGTTCTGGGCTCCCGTGAACAAGGCAGACATAGCAGAGCTAGAGAGGGTTCAGAGGAGGGCAACTAAAGTAATAACTGGAATGGGGCAACTACAGTACCCCGAAAGGGTATCAAAATTAGGGTTATTCACTCTAGAAAAAGAGCGACTGAGGGAGATCTAATAACTATGTATAAATATATCAGGGGTCAGTACAAAGATCTCTCCCATCATCTATTTATCCCCAGGACTGTGACTGTGACGAGGGGACATCCTCTGCGTCTGGAGGAAAGAAGGTTTGTACACAAAAATAGAAAAGGGTTCTTCACGGTAAGAGCAGTAAGACTATGGAACTCTCTGCCTGAGGAGGTGGTGATGGTGAGTACAATAAAGGAATTCAAGAGGGGCCTGGATGTATTTCTGGAGCGTAATAATATTTCAGGCTATAGCTACTAAAGAGGGGTCGTTGATCCAGGGAGTTATTCTGATTGCCTGATTGGAGTCGGGAAGGAATTTTTTCCCCTTAAGTGGGGAAAATTGGCTCTACCTCACAGGGGTTTTTTGCCTTCCTCTGGATCAACTTGCAGGAAACAGGTCGAACTGGATGGACAAATGTCTTTTTTCGGCCTTATATACTATGTTACTATGTTACTATGATGATCTATCCTCTGCATAGATCAGGGGTGCACAACCTGCGGCCCGGGGGCCACATGCGGCATTTGATACCATTCGGTGCGACCCCCAAACATCTGGTAAAAGACATGTACTGTAGGTCTATGTCTTATGGCTTCTTCCATGTATCTTTCATGTATTCTCTTATTAGATGGGAGTCCTAGAACTGTAACTATAGTTTATACTGTATGTTCGATGTGCCAAAAATACAGTATTTCAGTGGGTAATTCCCCTTTAAGTTTTATTTTCGGCCCTTGGAATTGGTTCAGGCTGACAATGTGGCCCCCAACTAGAAAAGGTTGTGTACCCCTGGGCTAGATCATCAGCATCTGATCGGCAGGAGTCCGACACCCGGGACCACCACCGATCAGCTGTTTGAGAAGGTAGCAGCGCTCCAGGAGCGCCGCGGCCTTCTCACTGTTTACCGCAGGCCCAGTGACGTCACAACTAGTATCAATTTGCCTGGGCGGGGCTAAGTGAACAGAGCTTAGCCCCGCCCAGGCCAGTGATACTAGTCGTGACGTCACTGGGCCGGCGGTAAACGGTGAGAGGGCCGCGCCGCTACCTTCTCAAACAGCTGATCGGCGGGGGTCCTGGGTGTCGGACCCCTGCCGATCAGATGCTGATGATCTATCCAGAGGATAGATCATCAGTTTAAACAAAACACCTCTCTCACTGGCGTTGGAAAACACCGAGCCAGTTTATCTCAGGGAGTTCTGGTCCTGGCCTGCGAATGTCGAAGGCCCCATATAGTAGTACAGTATAATGTCTCCTTGCGACCCCCTACATCTCCTCCTCATCTCTGTCTACCATCATACCCCTGCTCTCCACAGTGCTGCACCCCCTACATCTCCTCCTCATCTCTGTCTAACATCCTACCCTTGCTCTCCACAGTGCTGCACCCCCTACATCTCCTCCTCATCTCTGTCTACCATCCTACCTGTGCTCTCCACAGTGCTGCACCCCCTACATCTCCTCCTCATCTCTGTCTACCATCCTACCTGTACTCTCCACAGTGCTGCACCCCCTACATCTTCTCCTCATCCCTGTCTACCATCCTACCTGTACTCTCCACAGTGCTGCACCCCCTACATCTCCTTCTCACCTCTGCCTACCATCCTACCTGTACTCACCACAGTGCTGCACCCCCTACATCTTCTCCTCATCCCTGTCTACCAACCTACCTGTACTCGCCACAGTGCTGCACCTCCTACATCTCCTTCTCACCTCTGCCTACCATCCTACCTGTGCTCTCCACAGTGCTGCACCCCCTATATCTCCTCCTCATCTATGTCTACCATCCTATCTGTGCTCTCCACAGTGCTGCACCCCCTACATCTCCTTCTCATCTCTGTCTACCATCCTACCCCTGCAATCCACAGTGCTGCACCCCCTACATCTCCTCCTCATCTCTGTCTAACATCCTATCTGTGCTCTCCACAGTGCTGCACACCCTACATCTCCTCCTCATCTCTGTCTACCATCCTACCTGTGCTCTCCACAGTGCTGCATTCCCTACATCTCCTCCTCATCTCTGTCTACCATCCTACCCATGCTCTCCACAGTGCTGCATCCCCTACATCTTCGCTTCATCTCTGTCTACCATCGTACCCGTGCTCTCCACAGTGCTGCAACCCCTACATATCCTCCTGATCTCTGTCTACCATCCTACCCATGCTCTCCACAGTGCTGCATCCCCTACATCTCCTCCTCATCTCTGTCTACCATCCTACCTGTGCTCTCCACAGTGCTGCATCCCCTACATCTCCTCCTCATCTCTGGCTTCCATCCTACCCGTGCTCTCCACAGTGCTGCACCTGCTACATCTCCTCCTCATCTCTGTCTACCATCCTACCTGTGCTCTCCACAGTGCTGCACCTCCTACATCTCCTCCTCATCTCTGGCTACCATCCTACCCGTGCTCTCCACAGTGCTGCACCCCCTACATATCCTCCTCATCTCTGTCTACCATCCTACCTGTGCTCTCCACAGTGCTGCACCCCCTATATCTCCTCCTTATCTCTGTCTACCATCCTATCTGTGCTCTCCACAGTGCTGCACCCCCTATATCTCCTCCTTATCTCTGTCTACCATTCTATCTGTGCTCTCCACAGTGCTTTTCATGCATTTTTATTCTGAAAAAATAAAAACGCTTTCATTTATGTGTTTTATGAGCTGTAAGGACTAATTTTTTGTGGGACGATCTGTAATTTTATTGATACCACTTTGGAGTGTGTTTGACTTTATGTTTTAATAGTACTGGTGTTTTTGCATGTGGCGATGCCGATGATGTTTTTTTTATAGCTGTTGCATGACAGGCAGCGCGCACTCCTGGGTCTTTGAGCTCTCCGGTGCCGTGGTCATATTTGAATTTTAAAAAATTATCTGTGAGGGTTGTATGTTACTCCTGTGGTGTATGAAGGACTGGAAGAGGTGAAATAATACACAGAATAAACATGTTATATAGGAAACAAAGACAACAGTCTTGGAACGGAATAAAAGGGACGGGGAGAGAGACATAAATCTCCAGGTTCCGATAAGCAAAACCTCGCTTTATCAGGAGTTAGTGAAACCCGGATAACACACGGATGCATCAATGGCCACCTTTTTACGGATTTAAGCACAGACACAGACGTGTGAATGAGGGCTAACATATGGTTTTTGATGTGAAAACGTACAGAAATCTGCATGAAAAACCATACTGATTTTCTGTTCTGAGATCTGCAGTGTTGTGCAGCTGCCGTAAAACAGCTAAGGCTACTTTCACACTGGCGTTTTGGTTTCCATTTGTGAGATCCGTTCAGGGATATCACAAGCGATCCAAAACGGATCAGTTTTTCCCTTAATGCATTCTGAATAGAAAAGGATCCGCTCAGAGAGCATCAGTTTGGCTCCGTTCCTGCTCCATTCCGCTCTGGAGGCTGCCTGCAGCGTTTTGGTGTCCGTCTGACGAAACTGAGCCAAACCGATCCGTCCTGACACACAATGTAAGTTAATGGGGACGGATCTGTTTTCACTGACACAATATGGCACAATACAAAACGGATCAGTCCCCCCTTGGCTTTTAATGGTGTTCAAGATGGATCCGTTCTGAACGGATGCATGCGGCTGTATTATCCGAACAGATGCGTTTGTACCGATCCATTAAGGATCCGCACCAAACGCGTGTGTGAAAGTAGCTTAACCTGAAGAAAGAAAATCTTACTGTGTGAGCTCCAAGGTTGCCTTGCGTGAGCACATCCAGGCCTTCCACTCATTGGAGTCCTCGGGGATGTCCTTCTTGTCCTCATAGCCCATCAAATACAAGGACACCTTCATAGAGGGGACGTCGATCTTCCGGAGGAGACTGAGGGAGACAAGACTCAAGTTATCTCTTTACTTTGTAGTAAAACGTTGGTCACCCAAAAATGACCAGCTTATAATAGTGCTGCAGCGTCTGATATCAGTCACATATGATGTGATGTCTCTGGAGGTTATATCAAAACTGGAGCGTTATAAGAGGACCGGCTGATATCAGTCACATATAATGTAATGTCTCTGGAGGTTATATTATCACTGGAGCGTTATAAGAGGAACTGCTGATATCAGTCACTTATGGTGTAATGTCTTTGGAGGTTATATCAGTGCTGGAGCGTTATAAGAGGAACGGCTGATATCAGTCACATATGATATAATGTCTCTGGAGGTTATATCAGCGCTGGAGCGTTCTAAGAGGAGCAGCTGATATCAGTCAGATATGATGTAATGTCTTTGGAGGTTATATCAGCGCTGGAGCGTTATAAGAGGAACGGCTGATATCAGTCACATATGATATAATGTCTCTGGAGGTTATATCAGCGCTGGAGCGTTATAAGAGGAGCGGCTGATATCAGTCACATATGATATAATGTCTCTGGAGGTTATATCAGTGCTGGAGCTTTATAAGAGGAGCGGCTGATATCAGTCACATATGATATAATGTCTCTGGAGGTTATATCAGTGCTGGAGCTTTATAAGAGGAGCGGCTGATATCAGTCACATATGATGTGATGTCTCTGGAGGTTATATCAGTACTGGAGTGTTATAAGAGGAGCGGCTGATATCCGTCACATATCATGTAATGTCTCTGGAGGTTATATCAGTGCTGGAGCGTTATAAGAGGAGCGGCTGATATCAGTCACATATGATATAATGTCTCTGGAGGTTATATCAGTGCTGGAGCTTTATAAGGGGAGCAGCTGATATCAGTCACATATCATGTAATGTCTTTGGAGGTTATATCAGTGCTGGAGCGTTATAAGAGGAGCGGCTGATATCAGTCACATATGATGTAATGTCTCTGAAAGGTTATATCAGCACTGGAGCGTTATAAGAGGAGCGGCTGATATCTGTCACATATCATGTAATGTCTCTGGAGGTTATATCAGTACTGGAGCGTTATAAGAGGAGCGGCTGATATCAGTCACATGTGATGTAATGTCTCTGGAGGTTATATCAGCACTGGAGCGTTATAAGAGGAGCAGCTGATATCAGTCACATATGATATAATGTCTCTTGAGGTTATATCAGCGCTGGAGCGTTATAAGGGGAGCGGCTGATATCCGTCACATATGATGTAATGTCTCTGGGAGGTTATATCAGTGCTGGAGCGTTATAAGAGGAGCGGCTGATATCAGTCACATATGATATAATGTCTCTGGAGGTTATATCAGTACTGGAGTGTTATAAGAGGAGCGGCTGATATCCATCACATATCATGTAATGTCTCTGGAGGTTATATCAGTGCTGGAGCGTTATAAGAGGAGCGGCTGATATCAGTCACATATGATGTAATGTCTCTGGAGGTTATATCAGCACTGGAGCGTTATAAGAGGAGCGGCTGATATCCGTCACATATCATGTAATGTCTCTGGAGGTTATATCAGCACTGGAGCGTTATAAGAGGAGCGGCTGATATCCGTCACATATCATGTAATGTCTCTGGAGGTTATATCAGTACTGGAGCGTTATAAGAGGAGCGGCTGATATCAGTCACATGTGATGTAATGTCTCTATATCACTGGAGCAGTATAACAGTGTGTGGGGGGTGATACCCATTATGTATGGAAGGTGATCAGCGCTAGAGATATGTGATATGACGTAGTGATCCTCGTTGGAGGTTTATGCTCCTCCTGTCACTCCTCCAGAACACTACAGTCTCTCCACTGCCTGGCTGATAACAGTAGACTGTAGCAGATGACATGGTGCAGGTATAGTGCCATGGGGACAGCTTCTCCTGCAGATACGGCACCCGGCAGCACTGTAGCTGGTCTGACATTTATATATTTTTGAATCTATAGAGCACTATATATATATATATATATATATATATATATATATACACACACAGACTGGATGTAAGATACTCTACATGGCTAGAAGTATGTGACCCCCTCCCCTCATCTATTTAAGGAATATGGCCGTTTCAGAAACACCAACTGCTAACAGGAGCACTGAAGACTGATAGATTGTAACAAACTCTCAGCTGTGAAAAGTAGTGTTATTTTTAATCTGTGTATATCAATAGTGAGTTTCCTTTCATTGACAGCATGCAGAGATCTTCCAAACGATAAATTTAGTGCAGGAACGCTACATGCATGAGGCAGCCTTCAACTTGTGGGACATATGTCTCTGGGTACAATGAGCTGTATGTAGACAGACGGCACTGGGGGCGCCCCCTGCTGGTCCCGGAGGACACTGGTCAGACTCACGTCATGCCGAGGCATTTGGTGTAGAACGGCAGTGATTTCTGGGGGTCTTTGATGCGGAGCATCGTCTGATGCATAATAAAATCCTGCAAGATAAAGAAAAGACGTGAGAAGAAAACACGACCACAAAGCATCAGTGCAGGACGGCTACAGACACTGAACAAGCAGAAACGTGAGGAAAACAGCAGGACAGTGAGAATAAAATAAAAGTGAAGCATGAGAATGGCGAGTGCGGCTGTGGAGGAGACAGGGGCATGACAACGGCGAGTGAGGCTCTGGATGTGACTGCAGAATGAGAACGGCGAGTGCGGCCCTGGATGTGACTGGAGAACAAGAAAGGCGAGTGCGGCTCTGGATGTGACTGCAGAATGAGAACGGCGAGTGCGGCTCTGGATGTGACTGCAGAATGAGAACGGCGAGTGCGGCTCTGGATGTGACTGCAGAATGAGAACAGTGAGTGAGGCTCTGGATGTGACTGGAGAATGAGAACAGTGAGTGAGGCTCTGGATGTGACTGGAAAATGAGAACAGTGAGTGAGGCTCTGGATGTGACTGGAGAATGAGAACGGCGAGTGCGGCTCTGGATGTGACTGCAGAATGAGAATGGCGAGTGCGGCTCTGGATGTGACTGGAGAATGAGAACAGTGAGTGCGGCTCTGGATGTGACTGGAGAATGAGAACGGCGGGTGCGGCTCTGGATGTGACTGCAGAATGAGAACGGTGAGGCGGCTCTGGATGTGACTGGAGAATAAGAAAGGCGAGTGCAGCTCTGGATGTGACTGGAGAATGAGAACGGCGAGTGCAGCTCTGGATGTGACTGCAGAATGAGAACGGCGAGTGCGGCTCTGGATGTGACTGGAAAATCAGACAGACGAGTGCGGCTCTGGATGTGACTGGAAAATCAGACAGACGAGTGCGGCTCTGGATGTGACTGGGGAATGAGACGACGAGTGCGGCTCTGGATGTGACTGGAGAATCAGACAGACGAGTGCGGCTCTGGATGTGACTGGGGAATGAGAACGGCGAGTGCGGCTCTGGATGTGACTGAGAATGAGAACGGCGAGTGCGGCTCTGGATGTGACATGACAATTGTGAGTGCAGCTTTGAAGGTTAAGAAGAGTAGGATAATTGACAAGGGGACATTGAAGGTGACAAGAAGAATAATATAAAGTGCAGCTCTGGAGGCACCTGGAATATAAGGGTGGATTCACATGTGGGAGATTAATTGCAGAATTTTAGTTCCTTCCATAGACCAGAATGAAGTTGTTCTGCGGCACATGGATGAATGGGACAATCACAGAAATGTCTGCAATGTGAACACACCAACGTGTTAATAAATCACATCTCCGCCGTGCGCCACAAACTGAAGTTTACGCCAGCTATGAGCTGCCATAGTCTTCAGCTATAACATATGCCAGCTTCTGGTGAACGTTTAGTAAAACTAGCGGGCTGCACAAAGCCCCACCCCCAAGCTCAAAAAGTCTCAAAATATTGTGCAAATATACAACTTTATGATGCCACTCCATCTGAATCCTCTCCTGAATTGCGTCAGATGTGGTCTATGAAATTGTATTTATGAATTATTGTTTTGCATTATTTGGGATTTGCATTGATATTGCACCTTGCACTTTTCTTATTACTCCCCTGACGAACCAGTAAATGGGGAAACGCGTCGGGTTAGTTTAGGGTTAAAAAGGGAAAGACAGGATAGGCACGAGACCACAGGCCACCCACCATCAGGGTGTTCCTGTGGGTTGAGGCTGTAGTTAGGGCCACATAGGGAAACCTAGGCCCGCTAAGTCCTTCCTATACCGATTGTCTCCTGTGTATACTGCTTATATTGGTCCATCATTGATTTAAAATGTGTATTGACATTTATTGGGTACCTGGAAATTACTATTAATAGTTAGAATAAAAGTAAAGTTTTATACGTCTTACCGCTATCCTCTGAGGCCAATGAACATGCCGGTAATTGGTTTCAATGCGCTCAGCCTCGCTGAAGAGGCTGAGGGCAATAAAGCTGCAATTCTTATGAGCAATAGTCAGTAATAAATGCATTTTAAAAATCCATCATTGTTCAAAATAAAAAAAATGGATTTTGTACGCTCAAATATCAGTTTCAAAATTACAAAAAAACTTTAAAAAAAACTTAAAAAAATATAAAAGTTACCACCCTTTCCGTATAATAAAAAATATAAACATCATGGGTATCACCGTGCCCGAAAACGCCCATAATATTAAAATATAAAAATACTTTTCTAATGGCGAATGGCGTAACGGAAAAAAGTGTTAAAATGGCCAATTTGCCATTTTTTCGTTGCTTCTCCAACCCAAATTGTTTTTATAAAAAATATGATCAAAAAGTCACACCTACTCCAAAATGGTAAAAATCAACACTAAAGATTGTCTGGCAAAAAATGAGCCCCCACACAGCTCAGGAGATATAACTATAATAAAGTTATGGGGGTCAGAAAATGGGGATGTAAAAAAAATTAAAAAAAAATTTCGCCAAAGTTAAAATTTATTTTTACACTATTTAGACATAGAAAACCTATACATCATTGTAATTGTACTGAACCAGAGAAGGAAGGACATGGGTCAGATTTGGCCCAAACGGAACGGCATAGGAACAAAATCCGTTAAACGATGGAGGAATTGCTTTTTCCACCCCATTTGGAATTTTTTGACCGCTTCCCACTACATTTTATGCCATAATTAATGGTGGCATTAGAAAGAACAACTTGTCCTGCAAAAAATAAGCTATGTGAAAAGACATAAAAAAGTTATGGCTCAGGGAAAATAGAGAAGAAAAATAAAAACGCAAAAACAAAAAAACCTCCTGTATCCTAAGGCTTTACCAGTTGTCGGGAGAGGGAATTGTTATAACATGGAATAAGATTGTAAGCCATTGTGCTGTACCGCAGGCTAGCCTGCACCACGCACCTAAACAATTGTTCCTGATTCAGGCTAATAATGGGTAAGGCGTGGCTGGCTCATATTCCAGCATCCACCGGAGGGCGCCACGCTGTACAGCACAAGGGTCTCAGCCTCCTGGCTGGGTGTATGTACATTTATTTGTGTGTAACCAGCATCTGTGGGAGGGTTCATTACCTTGTTTAAGTAAAACTACGGTTGTGGCAAAACTGGTGTTTGAGTTGCTTTCTTCGTTTGTGGCTTCGCTGTATGCTGGGGAGCCCACCCCGGTACACGGCTTACAGTACCTCGCCATTGCGAGTCTTCAAACAGGATGTTCTCAGATGGAAGTGGCCCCTGAGCTTAGAGGGTCACAGAGTGTCCTCAGCAGGTTGTATCAGAGATACAGAGACTGGAAGAGTCACAGAAAGGCAGAGAAGTGGACGTCCTTTGGCCACATCCCACACTGATGACCGCTTCATTGTGAAGAATGCCCTGCGGAACCGGGTGATGAATGCCACACAACTCCAGGCACATGTAAGGTAGTTGAGAGGCACCCAAGTGTCATGTCAGACCCTTGAAATACGTTTACATCAGCGTGGTCTGCGTGCTAGACGACCTGCAAGGGTATCTGACCGCACCACCAGACACAGGCGCCATCGCCTTACATGGACCGGGGAGCATCTACGCTGGACGAGGGACTAGTGGGCCTCAGTGCTGTTCACTGATGAAAGTCGATTCACGCGGAGCAGAAATGATGGCCGTCAACGATGTTGGAGACGTTAAGGAGAGCGCTCTGCATCAGCCACTGCTGTCAGGTGTGTCTAGGCAATACAGAACTGTCCTACACTTTATGAATGGTTCATCTGTACAGCTAAGAGACTGTCTGCAAGACAAGAAAGATGGGCCTTGTTTTTCTCTAGATTTAATTTCATAATTTCTTATCGGCCAGGTTCAAGAAATGGCAAGGCTGATCCCTTGTCCAGGAATCTTGCTGAACCACAGGAGGGTCTAAAACAGAGTCTACTATTTTATCTTCCAAAAAATTTATAGGAATACTGGACTCTAAATAACTTTTAACCATGTTCAGAGAGCGATACCAGAATGACTATTTTCTCAACCATCCTTCCAAAGATGTGGACCTTTCTTTTAAAGATGGGGTTTGGAAGCAGGAACACAGAATATATGTCCCTGAATCTGCTCGACTTGAAGTCCTCAAATTGGTTCCACGATTCTAAAATTGCAGGGCATCTTGGAGTCATGAAAACTTACGACCCACTGCTTCGTTCATTTTGGTGGCCTAATTGTAAGAATGATGTTAGAAAATATGTTTCCTCCTGTTTAACATGTGCACGAAACAAGACACCAGATCTCCTCTTCTAGGTCTTCTTCAACCACTTCCAGTTCCATCCAGGCCTTGGGGATCAATTTCCATAGATTTTATTGTGGACCTTTCTCCTTCTAAAGAAATGACTACCATCCTTGTTGTTGTGGACCGACTCACAAAGATGGCCCATTTCATTCCAATTAGAAAAATTCCTACTGCAGAACAAACTGCAGAATTAATGATTAAGGAGATATTTAGGTTGCATGGAATTCCTGACAATGTAATTTCAGATAGGGGTGTTTAATTCACATCAAGATTTTGGAAGAACTTCTGTTCAGCTTAAGGAGTTAGTTAATTAGTTTCCTGCTTTTCATCCTCGGTCCAATGGCCGGACGGAAAGAACAAACCAAACTCTGGAACAATACCTCCACTGATTTATTTCCTACCTTCAAGATGATTGGGTGGACTATTTAGCAACAGCAAAATTTGCATACAACTCTAAACATAGTTCTACATCTCAAAGTCCATTTTTTGCGAACTTTGGCTTACATCCAGTATTTATTCCTAACCTCCCTCTTAGTACATCTATTCCTGCTGTTAGTCACAGACTAACGAAATTGTGAGAAACCCAGAAGAAACCAATAGAGATGCTACAAGAAGCCCAAGAAGACTATAAGAAAGCAGCTGATAAACATCGCAAAGTTCCTCCCACCTTTAAAGTTGGTGATAAGGTTTGGCTATCGACTAGAAATCTGAAAACACATGTTCCATCTCCAAAATTGGGTCAAAAATTCATAGAACCTTTCCAGATTTCTGAACAAGTTAATCAAGTTGCCTTCCGTCTCAAACGTCCTAACAAATTGAAAATACACCCTGTGTTCCACGTATCATTGCTCAAGCCATTTAACGAAAACCCATTTCCAGGAAGAAATCAGCCGCCCCCTGCACCAGTAAAAGTCCAAGGGGACGAATAATACATTGTTGAAAAATTGTTGGACTCTAAAATTTTCAGAGGTCAAGAGCAATATCTGGTGCAACGCAAGGGTTATGGACCAGAAGAGAATTCATGGGAACCAGAAAACAATGTTCACTCCCCTAGGCTTACAAAGGCATTTCATGACAGCCATCCAGACAAACCAGCTCCGAAGGTGTCCAGAGGCCATCCTGAAAGGAGGGGACTACTGTCAGGACTCAAACCCAGGGACTCCTGTGTCCCAGGCGGCTGCTCTTCCAACTGAGGCTATTCTGCTTTCTGGACAGCTCCTGTGCTGAACTTGTGCCTAGTTCCTGTGCCTCTAGTTTTGGTTTCCGCCTCCCTGTTCCATGACTGAACTTCCTTTTTAAGTCCAGCCTTGCAAATCCTGCCTTGTGAGATTATTGTTCTCCCAGCCTGTAATCAAGCTAGTCTCTCCTGCTTGCTGATGTTATCCTGTGCATCGACCACTGTCTTCCTCCTGATTACGGTATTTTGCCTAATCCTCTAATACTGAGGTTATTCTGTGCATCGATCACTGGCTTCCTCCTGACTACGTTACCGGCCTTACAATTACCCCAAGTAGTCGCAATAAAAGACTCCGAACCAGACCCGGACCGTTACAATACCTTTGCGCAATACCTCATCAAAGACCATTGCAAAAGAACTGGTCCATATGTTTAGTCGGGTTGGTATTACAAAAGCAATACTCACAGACCAAGGGACGCCTTTTATGTCTAAAGTCATGAAGGAACTTTGCAGGCTTTTTAACCCCTTAAGGACTCGGCCCTATTTCACCTTAAGGACCAGGTCATTTTTTGCAAATCTGACCAGTGTCACTTTATGTGGTGATAACTTTAAACCGCTTTTACTTATCCTGGCCATTCTGAGACTGTTTTTTCGTCACGTATTGTACTTCATGACACTGGTAAAATGGAGTAAAAAAAAAGTATTGTTATTTATAAAAAAATACCAAATTTACCCAAAATTTAAAAAAATTAGCAATTTTCCAAGTTTCCATTTCTCTACTTCTATAATACATAGAAATACCGCCAAAAAAAGTTATTTATTTACATTCCCCATATGTCTACTTCATGTATGGATCATTTTAGGAATGCTATTTTATTTTTTGGGGATGTTACAAGGCTTAGACATTTAGAAGCAAATCTTGAAAATGTTCAGAAATTTTCAAAAACCCACTTTTAGGGACCAGTTCAGGTTTGAAGTCACTTTGTGAGGCTTACATAATAGAAACCACCCAAAAATGACCCCATTCTAGAAACTACACCTCTTAAGGTATTCAAAACTGATTTTACAAACTTTGTTAACCCTTTAGGTGTTCCACAAGCGTTAATGGCAAATAGAGATAAAATTTCAGATTTTTGATTTTTTTTGGCAAATCTTTCATTTTAATCCATTTATTCCAGTTACAAAGCAAGGGTTAACAGCCAAACAAAACTCAATATTTATTGCCCTGATTCTCTAGTTTGCAGAAACACCCCATATGTGGTCGTAAACTGCTGTATGGCCAAACGGCAGGGCTCAAAAGGAAGGCAGATTTTACTGGACTGGTTTTTAGACACCATGTCCCATTTGAAGCCCCCCTGATGCAACCCTAGAATAGAAACTCACAAAAAGTGACCCCATTTTGAAAACTACGGGATAAGGTGGCAGTTTTGTTGTTACTATTTTAGGGTAAATATGATTTTTGGTTCCTCTATATTACACTTTTTTTGAGGCAAGGTAACAAAAAATAGACATTCTGAAATGTCACCTCAATTTGCCAATAACTCTTGTGGAACACCTAAAGGGTTAACAAAGTTTGTAAAATCAGTTTTGAATACCTTGAGGGGTGTAGTTTCTTTGATGGGGTCACTTTTTTGGAGTTTCTACTGTAGGGGTGCATCGGGGGGCTTCAAATGGGACATGGTGTCAAAAAACCAGCCCAGCAAAATCCGCCTTCCAAAAACCATATGGCGTTCCCTTTCTTCTACACCCTTCCATGTGCCCGTACAGTAGTTTACGACCACATATGCAGTGTTTCTGAAAACTACAGAATCAGTGCAATAAATATTGAGTTTTGTTTGGCTGTTAACCCTTGCTTTGTTACTGGAAAAATTAATAAAAATGGAAAATTTGAAAAAAATAGCTGTTTTGGGACCGTTTTAATTTTGAACTGACAGGTTAGATTGTGTGCTATTTCTATAGAGCAGGTTGTTACGGACGCACAATACCAAATATGACTACTTTTTTGGAATTTTTGCTTCAGTTTTTCATAATAAAGCATTTGTGAAAAAAATGATTTTTTAGTGTCTACCCATTCTGAAAGCCATATTTTTTTTATTTTTTTTTGGGTGACTGTCTTATGTAAGGCCTCATTTTTTGTGGGATGAGATGGCGGTTTGATTGGCACTATATTGGGGTGCATATGACATTTTGGTCGCTTGCTATTACACTTTTTGTGATGTAAGGTGACAAAAATGGCTTTTGACACCGTATTTATAATAATTTTTTTTTGCTGTGTTCAGCTGAGGGGTTAGTTCATGGGATATTTCTATAGAGCATGTTTTTACAGACGCGGCAATACCTAATATGTATACTTTTTATTTATTTATTTATTTAAGTTTTACACAATAATATCATTTTTGAAACAAAAAAAAAAATCATGTTTTAATGTCTCCATAGTCTGAGAGCCATATTTTTTTATTCTTTTGGGCTATTGTCCTATGTAGGGTATCATTTTTTGCGAGATGAGATGGCGGATTGATTGGCACTATTTTGGGGTTCATATACATTTTTAAACGCTTGCTATTACACTTTTTGTGATGTGAGGTGAGAATATTTTTTTTTTTGGACACTATTTTTATTTAATTTTTTTTACGGTATTTACCTGAGGGGTCAGATCATGTGATATTTTTATAGAGCAGTTTTTTACGGACGCGGCGATACCTAATATGTGTAGTGTATTTTATTGTTTTAATTTTTATTCAGTGATATGGTTTTTGTTTGTTTTTTTTACTTTTTTTCACTTTTTTACAGACCCACTTGGTTCTTGAAGATCCAGTGGATCTGGTGTCTATATAATACAGTGAAGTACACTATATAGTGTACTTTACTGTATTTTCTACTTTACAAAGTCTGAATAGACTATTCAGACTTTCAGTATCATGGAAAGCATCTTGCTCCCATGGTAACCATCACCCGCTGCCATAAGAGAGCAGCGGGTGATGGATGGGGAGGGAGGGGGGCTCCCTCCCTCTGCGATCGCATCCTGTCGGGGGCTGCAAGGGCACAGCAGCCCCCCGATGGGAGAGGGAGGGAGCTCCCTTCCTGTTAATCTCTTCCATCCCGTGGTCCGTACGGACCGCGGTATGGAAGGGGTTAAACGGCTGGCATCTTAACAAGCACAGATGCCAGCCGTTTCTATCAGGGTGTCAGCAATGTGCTGACACTCTGATACATCCACTAGACACCAGGGAATATTACAGAGGAGGCGGGCGGGGGATTGCAATAACTACATACATCCGTCTATCACCCCCAAACTGACGGATGGGTTGAAAGATTGAATAAGACTGGTGGTAGAAAGGTGGTAGATAAAGATGGAAAAAATTTGGACTTTTTGCTCCCATATCTGCTGTTTGCCATATTGGAGGTACCGCAGTCATCCACGGGGGGTTTTCACCTTTTGAGCTTGTATACGGTAGACATCCACGTGGTTTATTAGATGTGGCTAAAGAAATGTGGGAAGGACAGGTCACACCATACGTGTCACAGATGCAGGACAGGATTTCAGCAGTCATGCCAATTGTTAAGGAACATATGCAACGGGCTCAAGGAGTACAGAAAATGATTTATGATAGGGGGGCCCCAAGATCCGAACATTTGCGCCAGGGGAACGTGTACTAGTTCTCGTCCCCACAGTGGAGAGTAAATTCTTGGATAAACGGCAAGGTCCGTTTGAAATTATTGAAAGAGTAGGTGATGTGAATTATAAAGTATAACGAAGTATACCATATTAATCTGTTAAAACCTTGGAAAGACTGCAAAGTCCTGGCGGCAGCACTTGCTCCAGCCATCAATAACGGGGCAGCAATGCCTGCGGTCAGAATAGCTGAGACTCTCTCCGATGTCCAAAAGAAGGAAGCTAGATAGTTGGTCGCCCAGAACAGAGAGTTTTTTTCAGAAAAGCCGGGGCGGGCACCACTCATAAAACACGATATCCTAACTGAACCTGGGGTTAGGGTCCATGTAAAACCTTATAGGATTCCTGAGGCCAGACGAGAGGCAGTCTCAAAAGAAGTAAAAGATGTGCTGGAGTTGGGAGTAATCGAGGAGTCTCATAGTGAATGGTCAAGCCCTATTGTGTTACTTCCAAAGCCTGATGGCACCGTAAGGTTCTGTAATGATTTTAGGAGGTTAAATGTTCGATGCATACCCTATGCCACGAGTGGATGTACTTATAGACCAACTTGGTACAGCCCGTTACATTACGACCTTAGACCTGACAAAGGGTTATTGGCAGATACCCCTGACGGACGCTGCCAAAGGGAAGACAGCATTTTCCACACCTGATGGCCTATTCCAATATGTAACTATGCCTTTCGGACTACATGGGGCTCCTGCAACATTTCAGCGGCTACTGGACAGAGTTTTGAGGCCACATAGACAGTACGCTTCTGCTTATCTTGATGACATGGTGATACAAAGTGCGGACTGGGACACACACCTACTCAAAGTACAGGCAGGGATTGATGATTTGAGAAGAGCAGGGTTGACAGAAAACCCCCAAAAATGTAGCATGGGTCTAGAAGAAGCCAAGTACTTGGGTGACATTATTGGGAGAGGTGTAGTCAAGCCCCAAATTGCCAAGATTGAAGCCATACAGAACTGGCCCCAGCCTGTAAATAAGAAACACGTGAAGGCATTCCTGGGGATTCCCGGCTATTATAGGTGGTTCATACCCAATTTTGCAGCTATAGTGGTTCCCTTAAAGGGTTTCTGTCACCAGGATTACACATTATAAGCTGTCTGACATTAGCTATGTGCTAATGTCAGAGCAGCTTGATAATGTCTTTTTTATAAAAATCCGATTTATATTTTGGCTGAAAACCGTACTTTTATAATATGTAAATTAGCCTCTAGGAGCAGGGGGGCGTTGCCCTGCTCCTAGAGGCTCCGTGCGGCAACCTGCTGGCACGCCCCTTCTTACTTTGAGTGACAGTGCCGGGCAGCGTTCCTCTGGCACTGTCTCCTTCTGAAATCCCGCGCCTGCGCCGCCGCTCTGTATTCGGCGCAGGCGCGGTGAGCAGAGGACGCTGGTGCCTGCTGTCCTCAGCTCACCGCGCCTGCGCTGAATACCTCTGAGTACACCCGGAAGCAAGGACAGCGCGGGATTTCAGAAGGAGACAGTGCCGGAGGATCACTGCCCGGCACTGTCACTCAAAGTAAGAAGGGGCGTGCCAGCAGGTTGCCGCACGGAGCCTCTAGGAGCAGGGCAACACCCCCCCTACTCCTAGAGGCTAATTTACATATTATAAAAGTACGTTTTTCAGCCAAAATATAAATCGGATTTTTATAAAAAAGACATTATCAAGCTGCTCTGACATTAGCACATAGCTAATGTCAGACAGCTTATAATGTCAAAACTTGATGACAGAAACCCTTTAACCAATCTCACCAAGGGAAGAGGAATCAAAGAAGGTAAGAGCAGCACACTTAGATCTTCCTGGGCAACATAGGAATGTATCAGCTGCGCCAAAACCGCAGATCCAATGCGGTCACCCAATACAACAAGGAGGGAAGGGCTGCAGCAGCATCTCCGATATTCTTCTTTATTCTGAGTACTTCATGCTTCACAAAGGCTGATTGCAGCCGAAACGTTGCAGTTTATCTGTTGTATATATGCCTTGAAGTACTCAGAATAAAGAAGAATATTGGAGATGCTGCTGCAGCCCTTCTTTCCTTGTTACCAAGGGAAGAGGGTCAGTGATGATAAAGTGTAACGATGAAGCAGAGGAGACTCTAAAACGGCTTTTTGTTCTCATCCAGTACTGATGACCCCTGACTTTGTGGTACAGACAGATGCTTCTTACTCAGGAATAAGGGCAGTGTTGTCACAGAATATTAATGGAGAGGAGCATCCCGCACTTTACTTGAGTCGGAAACTAAATAAGCACGAGAAGAACTACAAGGTTGTAGAGAAGGAGTGTTTGGCCATCAGGTGGGCTTTAGAATCACTCAAATATTACTTGTTGGGTCGGCAGTTTCGGTTAGCCGCTGATCCTGCCCCCCTGAAGTGGATGAACCTGAATAGAGAGAAAAATAGCAGAGTGACAAGATGGTTAGGAAGGCTAGGAATGTGGCAAGGAAACGTGGACGCGTTGTCACGTGTGCACTGTCTGTAGGTGTCAGTTGCTCAGTCCACTTGTCTGAGCAAAAGGGGGGAATATGTGACACCAATGCAGGATTGGTGGTGGAAGGGAGGTATATTTCCCCAACATTCCTCTCCTAGGTGAAGTAGCGGTTGAAAGACTCTCACCCTCTCACCTGTGAGATAATGAATGAAGCAGCACTGAGGGGGGGGGGGGTTAAACCGGGGCCAGGAGGTCAGTCAGTCTCTGCCTGGGGACACAGAGAGTCTGTCTGTGTAAGTGAGCCAAATGTCAGGAAAAGGTTGCTGAAAGTCTTGTTTTGTGAGCTGACAGGGAGAAGCCCTCCAGCAGATAGACAGGCGAGGTTTTCTTTGCTGTTTTGGTATTTTATCTGCAACCTTATCAATAAAGGTTACAAGTCAGCTTAAAATTGGATGGAACCGACAATTGTCCTTTGACCCCAGCAAAGGCGATCCCGAGTATAACCCCTCACAATATATACACTAAGGAGGACAGTATACTCTGTATATACACTACAGAGGACAGTATACTGTATATACACTACAGAGGACAGTATACTGTATACATGCACTACAGAGGACATTATACAGTATATATACTATAGAGGAAAGCATTCTGTATATATACTATAGAGGACAGTATACTGTATATATACTACAGATGACAGTATACTGTATATATACTACAGAGGACAGTATACTGTATATATACTACAGAGGACAGTATACTGTATATATACTACAGAGGACATTATACAGTATATATACTATAGAGGAGACAGTATACTGTATATATATACTACAGAGGACAGTATTCTGTATATATACTACAGAGGACAGTATACTGTATACATACTACAGAGGACATTATACAGTATATATACTATAGAGGAAAGCATTCTGTATATATACTATAGAGGACAGTATACTGTATATATATACTACAGAGGTAAGTATTCTGTATATATACTGCAGAGGACAGTATACTGTATATATATACTACAGAGGACAGTATACTGTATATATACTACAGAGGATAGTATACTGTGTATATACTACAGAGGACAGTATACTGTATATATACTACAGAGGACAGTATACTGTATATATAGTACAGAGGATAGTATACTGTGTATATACTACAGAGGATGGTATACTGTATATATACTACAGAGGATGGTATACTGTATATATATATATACACTACAGAGGACAGTATACTGTATATATATACTACAGAGGACCGTATACCATATATACACATTACAGAGGACCGTATACCCTATATACACATTACAGAGGACAGTATACTGTATACATATTATAGAGGACAGTATAGAGTATAGACACACTACAGAGGACAGTATACTGTATATATACTACAGAGGACAGTATACTGTATATACACTACAGAGGACAGTATACTGTATATACACTACAAAGGACAGTATACTGTATATACACTACAGAGGACAGTATACTGTATATGCACTACAGAGAACAGTATACTGTATATACTACAGAGGACAGTATACTGTATATACACTACAAAAAACAGTATACTGTATATACACTACAGAGGACAGTATACTGTATATGCACTACAGAGGACAGTATACTGTATATACTACAGAGGACAGTACACTGTATATACACTACAGAGGACAGTATACTGTATATACTACAGAGGACAGTACACTGTATATACACTACAGAGGACAGTATACTGTATATACTACAGAGGACAGTACACTGTATATACACTACAGAGGACAGTATACTGTATATACTACAGAGGACAGTACACTGTATATACACTACAGAGGACAGTATACTGTATATACTACAGAGGACAGTACACTGTATATACACTACAGAGGACAGTATACTGTATATACTACAGAGGGCAGTATACTGTATATACACTACAAAGGACAGTATACTGTATATACACTACAGAGGACAGTATACTGTATATGCACTACAGAGAACAGTATACTGTATATACTACAGAGGACAGTATACGGTATATACACTACAGAGGACAGTATACTGTATATACACTACAGAGGACAGTATACTGTATTTTGTCTGGCAGCCACCTCCTCACCCCTGATATTGGTGGCTGGCTCCGCAGCCATGCTGCATTCTAAGTGATCATACTACCCTGATGCGTAGCAAAGATCAGTGCTTTGCTGTCCTTCCATTGCTCATTATCGTCAGCTGGCCTCCTTACGGGCTGCACCCCCGGGTTCCCATGGATCCCCATGGCTGCACCCCCCGGTCCCCATGGATCTCTGTGCCTACCCTACACCTGTAAATAAGGAGCTTTGCTATTAGATGCTTTGGGCATGTTTTTCTATCTGTGTGTGTCACGTTCGGGTGTGGGAGGGAAGCACCACACCGAACATAGGAGGGAAAGGGGTGAGGGAATAAGGCCTGGAAACTAGGGAAAGGAGATGGACACCTCCTAGTAAAACCCTAATCAAAGTCCTGACTAACTACCAGTATGAACAGATCCCAGGAGGTAGGTAGGTTCATACACCGTAACCTAGTGTCCTAACAGATCCTATAGGACCCTGGACTAATGTCAGGACTGAGACAACCTGTTTCTCCAAGAGGAAGGACGAACAGGAGTCTCCCTAAGGCCTTAATACAACAGACAGGGAAATACAACACACAGAACTCAAACAAAATACAAAAAGGGAAAGGAAAGACTTAACTTCAAAGGAGCAATGGAAGCACCAGGAACTCCCCTGAGATCCACACACCAGCAATCCACAACTCAAACTGAAACTATAAACCGCACAGCATAGTGGGAGAAGCAACTATAAATAAGGAAGGTTAAATGACCACATTAGCAACACCTGAGGCAAGGAGTGTGGCCATTACCAGAAACAACACAGACACCTATTGATCCACAAGGAGACCTGTCAGATCAAACCACATGTTGCCAGTCTTGCCGATCTCCTGCCACCTGTCACGGGAACGTATGACTGGTGCTCATCTAATCAACCTTATCTCTAAACTACTAAGGGGCCATAAACACTTATTTAAGGCTACATTCAAATGACCATATGAATGAGTCCGCATCTGTTCCGCAATTTTATGGAACAGGTGCGGACCCATTCATTTATATGGGTCCTCAAAAGATGCATCCGTTGCTCTGTGTTGCGGCCCCGCAAAAAAAAGAAAATAGAACATGTCCTATTCTTGTTTGCAATTGCGGACAAGAATAGACATTTTCTATGATAGCCGCGGCATGTGCGGTTCGAAAATTGCAGAACGCACATGGGCAGGTATCCGTGTTTTGCGGATCTGTAAAACACAACGTTCGTGTGAATGTAGCCCTAGCTACATTCTTATAAAGACTGAGCCATAATCAGTGTTTTTAAGATCAGGAGCTGTCAGTCTGACGGAGCAGAGAGAAAATTCTAATTCTGCTACTAGAGCATGTCAGCTCTGTACCGAGAAAAGGACTCCATATTTTTGATAATTTAAAAAAATCATTTTTAGCTTAAAATAAGTACAATGCAATAATAAAAATATTGCCCCCCAAAAGGTGTACATAGCCTTTAACCCTAGCACAGAGAAGGGAGAGAAAACTCCCCCTGTAGCTCTCCCAGCTCTGGCGGGAAAGAGGACAGGGTGGGCGACCATAAGGCCCCTTTCACACGGGCGAGTTTTTCGCGCAGGTGCAATGCGTGAGGAGGACGCATTGCAGCTGCACTGAATCTGGACCCATTCATTTCTATGGGGCTATGCACATGAGCGGTGATTTTCCCGCATCACTTTTGCATTGCGTGAAAATCGCAGCATGTTCTATATTCAGCGTTTTTCACTCAACGCAGGCCCCATAGAAGTGAATGGGGCTGCGGGAAAATCGCAAGTTTCCTAAGAGACGGGACACGATCTTTATTATTTTCCCTTATAACATGGTTATAAGGGAAAATAATAGCAATCTCAATACAGAATGCATAGTAAAATGTGCATTAAGGGGTCAAAAATAAAACAAATAAACTCACCTTATCCACTTGATCGCGTAGCTGCGATCTCTTCTTCATTCATTAGCTGCCAGCTAAAGGACCTGTGGTGACGTCACATCACATGGTCCATCACCATGGTGATGGACCATGTGATGAGCTCAGTGACGTCATCACAGGTCCTTTAGCCGACAGCTAATGAATGAAGAAGAGATCGCAGCTACGCGATCAAGTGGATATGGTGAGTAATTTTTTTCTTATTCATTCTGTAGTGAGAATGCTATTATTTTCCCTTATAACCATGTTATAAGGGAAAATAATAAAATATACAGAATACTCAACCCAAACCCGAACTTCAGTGATGAACTCCGGCTTCAAGTCTGGTTACCAAACGATTTTTTCCCACGCGCGTGCAAAACGCATTTTTTCGCTAATTTTCCCGCTACCCACCCGCCTCTTATCCGGGCGTCAAACATGATGCCGGTGTGAAAGAGGCCTAATGATACCAAACTGAAGGATACTGGTCGGAAGGCTTCCACGTGTTCCCCAAGAAAACAACCTGAAGCAGGTGGAGTGGGGGGGGGGGGGGGGATTCTGTGGCTTCCAGGTTGTTTCCTGTCTCTGGAGAGGTGACAAAACGCTCCTGCCAGTGTCATAGTGGAGGCGCCAGGGAATCAACCATAGGCAGCGCACCTGTTACCACCCCCCATAGCTTCACACCCCATACCAGAGAGAAAGACGATGTGGCACAAGGTTTGGCGTAAAAATTGTGTATTGGTTATGTACCCGCACTGTGTCACAGCTTCTCAATCACGTCCGTTCCCAGCCGGATCCCATGTCCAAGACCTCATGTCCAAAAACATGCTCCTCAGCCGCGTCCCTCCCAACAGACAGCTGCACCCCACTAAGCAGTGCTTAGCCCCCACGTGTGGGTCCACAGGTATCAACTAGCTGGTTGAAATACTGCAATTTTGCCAACAAAATCCAAAGCTTGCTTTGCCTAAGTCCTCCTTATTCCTCATCCCCAATCAACTATTACTTCCCCTAACTTCATTACCTCTTGTCTCCAAGACCTCTCCTCCTCCCCGCCAGTCTCCTCCTCAACCAACCACATTCCTACAAGCTACCGTACGGCCCCTTTCACATTGTGTTTTTAATTCAGGTTTCGAGATCCAGTAGAGGAACGCAAAACCTGAATTAAGGCTACTTTCACATTAGCGTTAGGATTGTCCGGCAGGGGAACAGCCTGCCGGATCTGTACTAACTCTTGCACATGTGTGCTGCCGGAAGCCTGCTCCACGAGCTGTAGTTGTGGTCCAGCCGCCTCTCTGCATGTCTGCCGTGATGTGGGCGCATCTCTGACTTCCCTTATAGTGAATGGGGCCGGAGCAGACTTCCGGCGGCACACACGTGCCAACATTCGTACGCATCTGGCAGGCTATTCCCCTCCATCCATCCAGTTCGGCCTGTTATCCTGCAAATTGATCCAGAAAATGGTAAAAAAGGGGAAAAAAAATCCTTCCCGACAATCAGGCGTCAGAATAACTCCCTGGATCAATGACCCCTCTCTAGTAGCCATAACTGTAATATTATTACATTCCAGAAATACATCCAGGCCCCTCCTGAACTCTTTTAGTGACTCCACCATCACCACCTCCTCAGGCAGAGAGTTCCATAGTCTCACTGCTCTTACAGTATAGAGTCCATAGTCTCACTGCTCTTACAGTAAAGAGTCCATAGTCTCACTGCTCTTACAGTAAAGAGTCCATGATCTCACTGCTCGTACAGTAAAGAGTCCATAGTCTCACTGCTCTTACCGTAAAAAGTCCATAGTCTCACTGCTCTTACCGTAAAAAGTCCATAGTCTCACTGCTCTTACCGTAAAGAGTCCATAGTCTCACTGCTCTTACCGTAAAGAGTCCATAGTCTCACTGCTCTTACAGTAAAGAGTCCATGGTCTCACTGCTCATACAGTAAAGAGTCCATGGTCTCACTGCTCTTACCGTAAAGAGTCCATAGTCTCACTGCTCTTACAGTGAAGAGTCCATAGTCTCACTGCTCTTACCGTAAAAAGTCCATAGTCTCACTGCTCTTACACTAAAGAGTCCATAGTCTCACTGCTCTTACCGTAAAGAGTCTATAGTCTCACTGCTCTTACAGTAAAGAGTCCATAGTCTCACTGCTCTTACCGTAAAAAGTCCATAGTCTCACTGCTCTTACAGTAAAGAGTCCATAGTCTCACTGCTCTTACCGTAAAGAGTCCATAGTCTCACTGCTCTTACAGTAAAGAGTCCATAGTCTCACTGCTCTTACCGTAAAGAGTCCATAGTCTCACTGCTCTTACAGTAAAGAGTCCATAGTCTCACTGCTCTTACCGTAAAGAGTCCATAGTCTAAACTGCTCTTACAGTAAAGAGTCCATAGTCTCACTGCTCTTACAGTAAAGAATCCATAGTCTCACTGCTCTTACAGTAAAGAGTCCATAGTCTCACTGCTCTTACAGTACAGAGTCCATAGTCTCACTGCTCTTACATTAGAGTCCATAGTCTCACTGCTCTTACAGTAAAGAGTCCATAGTCTCACTGCTCTTACAGTAAAGAGTCCACAGTCTCACAGCTCTTACAGTATAGAGTCCATAGTCTCACTGCTCTTACCATAAAGAGTCCATAGTCTCACTGCTCTTACCGTAAAGAGTCCATAGTCTCACTGCTCTTACCATAAAGAGTCCATAGTCTCACTGCTCTTACCGTAAAGAGTCCATAGTCTCACTGCTCTTACAGTAAAGAGTCCATAGTCTCACTGCTCTTACAGTATAGAGTCCATAGTCTCACTGTTCTTACAGTAAAGAGTCCATAGTCTCACTGCTCTTACAGTAAAGAGTCCATAGTCTCACTAGCTCTTACAGTATAGAGTCCATAGTCTCACTGCTCTTACCATAAAGAGTCCATAGTCTCACTGCTCTTACCGTAAAGAGTCCATAGTCTCACTGCTCTTACCAGTAAAGAGTCCATAGTCTCACTGCTCTTACCGTAAAGAGTCCATAGTCTCACTGCTCTTACAGTAAAGAGTCCATAGTCTCACTGCTCTTACAGTAAAGAGTCCATGGTCTCACTGCTCTTACAGTAAAGAGTCCATAGTCTCACTGCTCTTACAGTAAAGAGTCCATAGTCTCACTGCTCTTACAGTAAAGAGTCCATAGTCTCACTGCTCTTACAGTACAGAGTCCATAGTCTCACTGCTCTTACATTAGAGTCCATAGTCTCACTGCTCTTACAGTAAAGAGTCCATAGTCTCACTGCTCTTACAGTAAAGAGTCCACAGTCTCACTGCTCTTACAGTATAGAGTCCATAGTCTCACTGCTCTTACCAGTAAAGAGTCCATAGTCTCACTGCTCTTACCGTAAAGAGTCCATAGTCTCACTGCTCTTACCGTAAAGAGTCCATAGTCTCACTGCTCTTACCGTAAAGAGTCCATAGTCTCACTGCTCTTACAGTAAAGAGTCCATAGTCTCACTGCTCTTACAGTAAAGAGTCCATGGTCTCACTGCTCATACAGTAAAGAGTCCATGGTCTCACTGCTCTTACCGTAAAGAGTCCATAGTCTCACTGCTCTTACAGTGAAGAGTCCATAGTCTCACTGCTCTTACAGTAAAGAGTCCATAGTCTCACTGCTCTTACACTAAAGAGTCCATAGTCTCACTGCTCTTACCGTAAAGAGTCCATAGTCTACACTGCTCTTACAGTAAAGAGTCCATAGTCTCACTGCTCTTACAGTAAAGAGTCCATAGTCTCACTGCTCTTACAGTAAAGAGTCCATAGTCTCACTGCACTTACCGTAAAGAGTCCTCAGTCTCACTGCACTTACAGTAAAGAATTCATAGTCTCACTGCTCTTACAGTATAGAGTCCATAGTCTCACTGCTCTTACCATAAAGAGTCCATAGTCTCACTGCTCTTACCGTAAAGAGTCCATAGTCTCACTGCTCTTACCATAAAGAGTCCATAGTCTCACTGCTCTTACCGTAAAGAGTCCATAGTCTCACTGCTCATAGAGTAAAGAGTCCATGGTCTCACTGCTCATAGAGTAAAGAGTCCATAGTCTCACTGCTCTTACAGTAAAGAGTCCATAGTCTCACTGCTCTTACAGTAAAGAGTCCATAGTCTCACTGCTCTTACAGTAAAGAGTACATAGTCTCAATGCTCTTACAGTAAAGAGTCCATGGTCTCACCGCTCATACAGTAAAGAGTCCATGGTCTCACCGCTCTTACAGTAAAGAGTCCATGGTCTCACTGCTCTTACAGTAAAGAGTCCATGGTCTCACCGCTCTTACAGTAAAGAGTCCATGGTCTCACCGCTCTTACAGTAAAGAGTCCATAGTCTCACTGCTCTTACAGTAAAGAGTCCATAGTCTCACCGCTCTTACAGTAAAGAGTCCATAGTCTCACTGCTCTTACAGTAAACGGTCCATAGTCTCACTGCTCTTACAGTAAAGAGTCCATAGCCTCACTGCTCTTACAGTAAAGAGTCCATAGTCTCACTGCTCTTACAGTATAGAGTCCATAGTCTCACTGCTCTTACAGTAAAGAGTCCATAGTCTCACTGCTGTTACAGTAAAGAGTCCATAGTCTCACTGCTCTTACAGTAAAGAGTCCATAGTCTCACTGCTCTTACTGTATAGAGCCCATAGTCTCACTGCTCTTACAGTAAAGAGTCCATAGTCTCACTGCTCTTACAGTAAAGAGTCCATAGTCTCACTGCTCTTACAGTATAAAGTCCATAGTCTCACTGCTCTTACAGTACAGAGTCCATAGTCTCACTGCTCTTACAGTAAAGAGTCCATAGTCTCACTGCTCTTACAGTGAAGAATCCTTTTCTATGCTTGTGCAGAAACCTTCTTTCCTCCAGACGCAGAGGATGTCCCCTCATCACAGTCTTGGGGATATTTAGATGATGGGAGTGATCTCTGTACTGACCCCTGATATATTTATACATAGTTATTAGATCTCCCCTCAGTCGTTTTAATTCTAAACTGAATAACCCTAATTTTGATAATCTTTCAGGGTACTGTAGTCCACTTATTCTAGTTATTACTTTAGTTGCCCTCCTCTGGACCCTCTCCAGCTCTGTACAGTTCTGGGCTCCTGTTAACAAGGCAGACATAGCACAGTCCTCCATGTGTGGTCTGACCAGTGATTTGTAAAGTGGTAGGACTATCTTCTCATCACCGGCAGCCCAACCGAGGTGCAGTCCGTCTCTACGATAGAGCCTGTAGCTGACAGAGAAGTCGGCCCAGTTCTCCGGGACCCCGAACCCCTCCTTCCTACACCAGTTCTTGAGCCACTTTTCCCCCTCCCTAACCTCCCGCTGCCTTTCTTATGAGGTCCTTGCCCTAAGCTTGTGACCTAAATCCCTAAAATCATTTTTAAGGACTCTCCACCTATTTCTAACTTTGTCATTGGTTCCGATATGGACCATGACCGCTGGGTCTTCTCCAGCCCCTCCCAGTAATCTGTCAACCCGATCCGCGATGTGTCGGACTCGAGCGCCAGGAAGACAACACAGCGTTGGACGATCCCAGTCTTTGTGACTATCTGTTCCCCTAATAATGGAGTCTCCCACTACCAGCACCTGTCCTGCTCTCCTGCTTACTGGAGCTGGCATTTCCCTGACTGGCAGAGGAAGGGTCCGGCTGCAGCAGTGCCAACCCTGAACTGACATCCCCCTAATCTGCCAACCTTGTGTCAGATCAGGGCTAGCCTCCCTGCACTCTTCCCTCTACTCCGCTTTCTAACTGTTATACAGCTACCTACCTCACTTTCCTGAGCCTCCTCGCTACCACCCTCCCCCACATCTACTCCATAGAGCGTCTGCTCAGTGAGCAGCAAACTCTGTTCTAAATTACCAACGCTTCTCAGTGTTTACACTCTGCCGGTTAGATACTCGATGTGAGATTCCAAACAGGCAATTTGCTCACATTTTGATCAAAGATATGAAAACGGCTGTTCCAGAACTGCAAACATCAGAGAAGACATGCGCTGGACGGCGCTGTCACTGATGGACACATACTAATGGGGGTTACACAAGAAAAGAGAAAAAATACAATACAGTGCAATATTAAGCAAGTGATTTACTGAAGTGCCTCCTAAAGTCCTTGAATCTCAAGTCACATAATCTAAAGTCACACAAACAAACACACACTTGAAATCAAACACTCGAAAGCTCACAAACTCGCGTTGTTTGCCTACTTGTATAAGTGCAGGTCGTCATGAACCCCATTGAAAGTCAATGAAGAACGGATCCATTTTTTATTGTGTCAGAGTTAAATGGATCCATCCCCAATGACTTGCATTGTGGGGTATGACGTTTTGCTCCGCACCCCATGACGGAAAGAAAACCTAAAAAATGTCGATACCGGAAAATAGAAACGCTAGTGTGAAAGTAGCCTAAAAGCATCTGTTTAATACATCCTGATAGTAGCCTAAGTCAATGGGCAGATGATCCGTTATTTTCATGCCGGTGTAACGTGGTATCTCCAGAATTGCGATGTGAGATTTTCCATCCTTTGCCCTTTTGCGCATGCGCAGATCGTCCAAACGTCACTTCCGGCGCGACAGGTAGGGAAATCGCACGAAGTAGGGAGATGCCACGTTACACCGGATCAGGTTTGTTCAGTTTTGCAAACCAGACACAAAGACGCCGTTTGTAGCAGTTTTGGGTCCAGCCCCAAAACGGAACAGAACTGAACTTCTAGACCCTCTGCCAGATCTAAAAACCTGAAATAGAAATGAAGATGTGAAAGTAGCCCAAGTGCGATCACAATGGCTTCCTTACGGCCCCTGGCAGAACTTGTCCCTCTATACATAAAAGAAACATGTGACCAATGCAGAGAGACACAATGTAACAACCCCCCATACATAGAATACAAAAGACGTTACTGGCCCCTGACCCTGGTGGGAATCCACGCTACAGCCCTGGGAGCAGTTGTCAGGAATTTTCTGGGCCTGACCCGGCTCCTCTTTCCTTCAGGAAGAAGGCTGAATGTCATGAGATAAAGGCGATTGTGACTGAAACATTGTGACGCCAGCCTCACCCTGAAGAAGGCAGGGACACAATATATACCCCAGAAAATATAAATCCCGACTCACCAGACACAATCCTGTCCAGATTCAGCGTCTGGGAAAGCTGGGTGCCAACCAATATGGCCGCCAAGGAATCTTCAAATAGCTTTCCTAACACCCTGAATGATAACTATTCCGTCATCCAGGAAAATAGACAAAAGGGGTTGGGGGAGGGGATGTAACTGTGCAGGGGGTGTAAGTAATAATGGTGAGGGGGGGCATATACTGGTGCAGAGGGGGGATATAATGGTGCAGAGGGGGGGGGATATACTGGTGCAGAGGGGGGATATAATGGTGCAGGGGGGTTGAGGATATAATGGTGCAGAGGGGGGATATAATGGTGCAGGGGGGTTGAGGATATAATGGTGCAGAGGGGGGTTGAGGATATAATGGTGCAGAGGGGGGAGATTATAATGTCACAGGAGGGGGTGAGGATATAATGCTGCGGGGTGGTGAGGATATAATGTTACAGGAGGGGGGAGGATATAATGGTACAGGAGGGGGTGAGGATATAATGCTGCGGGGGGGGAGTGAGGATATACTGTTACAGGAGGGGTGAGGATATAATACTGCAGGGGTGGATATAATGCTGCGGGGGTGAGATTATAATGTTACAGGAGGGGGTGAGGATATAATGCTGCAGGGGGAGATTATAATGTTACAGGAGGGGGTGAGGATATGATGTTGCAGGGGGAGATTATAATGTTACAGGAGGGGGTGAGGATATAATGTTGCAGGGGGAGAGGATATAATGGTACAGGAGGGGGTGAGGATATAATGCTGCGGGGGGTTGGTAGAGGATATATATAATGGTACAGGAGGGGGAGGATATAATGCTGAAGGGGAGGTGAGGATATAATGCTGCTGGGGGGGGGGGTGAGGATATAATGCTGCGGGAGGAGGTTGGGTGAGGATATATATAATGGTACAGGAGGGGGGAGGATATAATGCTGAAGGGGAGGTGAGGATATAATGCTGCAGGGGGGGGGGTGAGGATATAATGTTGCAGGAGGGGGGGGGGGGGATATATATAATGGTACAGGAGGGGGTGAGGATATAATGCTGCAGGGGGGGGTGAGGATATATATAATGTTACAAGAGGGGGTGAAGATATATATAATGTTACAGGAGGGGGTGAGGATATATATAATGGTACAGGAGGGGGTCAGGTCAGGCTCAGTATGTGGGGCCCCGTACCTTGGTGGCCGGCTCCGGGTCCGTACACGCCGCGTACGCCGCCTCATCGCTCAGCCCGTGTAGCTCCTGTGTCCCCTCCATGTCAGTGACTGACTGAGCCCCGGACCTCAGCCGACCGGAGACTAACCATCACTGGGGCGGGGCTTCTGTCGCCTGGATACAAGAGATAGCTCATTAGGTACAGGGCCCCGCCTCCTCGCTGTGATTGGTTGTTACCTGGTCCTAACAGGGCGGAGGGAGGTAGGGGTCAGTGTCACCAAGAGGCAGGGGGTAAGACTGATACCTGTTCTGGGAGGAGGGGCGGGGCTGTGGAGACAGAGGGCGGGGCCAGGCTTTTACAGCTATACTAAGAGACATTCTGATGAATCAGCTTCTCATCTATTATACAGATGTCTGCAGCCACCACTAGGGGGAGCTCGGTGCATGGGGATTTATGCAGCTTCTGAAACGGAACAGTTCAGTCTGGGGCCCCTGCTCCCAGGAGTCCTCTGCTCGGCCTCCACTGTGGATGCTTTACTTCCTTAGAGACCAGTGCCGTAGATAATTTTTTTTCCTGGGGGGGGGTTCAGCTTTCTCAAATTACAGTATAAGACGTTATCAGGAGCACAGACACACGAGAAGATGTGCTGCAGCTTGCAACCTAGCCTGGAACTGTGACAGAGAGGAGCAATATAGCTGCAGCACCATTGACATGCATTAATTTGCACTTTGCATGCAGAAATCATCCATATTCCCATCATGTTGCATTATCCCCCAATAAAATAAATCACACAGACAGATCAGTCTTACTGAGGACTCCTGAGAGACCGCGCCACGCCACCCACATTGCTTGGAGGGAGGCTTGGACTGAGGAATCCTGGTCCTGGAGACTAGTAAGTGCTCACTGCTCAGTGAGACTGTGTGAGAGAGACTGGGGAGATCAATTTTTTTCAAGAGTAAGACTAATCTGTGTGATTTATTTTATTGGGAGATGATGCAACATGATGGAAATATGGATGATTTCACTTCAGTCCCCACAGAGTGTGGGGACTGGGGACAGGGACTGAAGTGAAATCATCCATATTTCCATCATGTTGCATCATCTCCCAATAAAATAAATCACACAGATTAGTCTTACTCTTGAAAAAAATTGATCTCCCCAGTCTCTCTCACACAGTCTCACTGAGCAGTGAGCACTTACTAGTCTCCAGGACCAGGAGTCCTCAGTCCAAGCCTCCCTCCAAGCAATGTGGGTGGCGTGGCGCGGTCTTTCAGGAGTCCTCAGGGCTGGGGGGGGCTCTCTCTGTGTCAGTCACAGACTCACACTGACTGTCACTGAGTCTGTTGTCAGTGACTTCACTTGACTCAGCCTGGGCCAGGCGTGGGGCGGGCGGGCGCAAGCACTGCAGGCAGGTGGCAGCTCTTCTTCTCTGCTAGCTAGACACTGCCTGTGCGCGCCGCCCGCACCACGTGACAAACAGTGAGTCAGTGACTGCTCACCTCACTGAATCACTACGCGCCGCCCGCACCCGCACGGGTCCGGCATGAGCCGAGCCGGGTCCTCCTCCACCTGTCTTACTACAGTACACATACACACGCGCTGCGTGGCAGAAGCAGCTGGCGCAGCGCATCTATTAAAAAAAAAAAAAAGGGCAAACGTTCTGGGGGGTTTGAACCCCCCTATCCCCCCCTTATCTACGCCCCTGTTAGAGACCCCCAGAGCGAAGGCTCAGTGCAGATGAGCGGCGGCCCCTGACTACTGCCCACCGCCCACCTGAAGCAGCCGCATTTACTAAGACCGATGTTACGCCAGTCTCAAAAGGTGCTGTTCGTCAGTCAAAAATTAGGCTAAATGAGATGGGTCACAGGAGGCCACACCCCTCTTAATAAACCACACCCACTTTTCTGGTGGGGCCCATTCAAACGTTTGCTGTGGGGCCCAGTCATTTCTAGGTACACCACTGCGGGTTATATTTGGTGTATACACAGAGAATGGTCCGAAGGCTTGCCCCAGCTACAGCCTCCACTCCCACTGACCCCCAGTGTTTGCGGCATATCACTATTTCTCTGCTTATTGAAGCAGACAGTATACATTTCATGTAGGTGCATACAGCTGCACAGTACGCAGAGTAAATAAAGAGTGTGTGTGTGAACACGGCCTGGGCTGGGGTCACCGATCATAGCTAAGATGTGGCAGAGCTGACGGGAATAAAGACAGAAAATGGATATAAATGATAAGGTCACCACCGGACATCTTACACTGTAGTGTATATAGAGTGCAGTATACAGGAATTCTGCATTATGTATGGTGGCCACTAGATGGCAGCAGCAGATAATAATAGTAACATAGTACATAACAAAAACAGAAGATAGGGCAGCACTACCTTAGTCCGTAAATGAACAATGCTTTCTGTGGCGGTGCCTGTGGTGTCGGATCCCGGCCGTGGACCCCCGCAATAGATTCAGAAGAAAAGACGAAAACCACGGCACTCTTCTTGAAAAGCTGTGCAATTTATTCACCCAGTATGCGACGTTTCGACACTCGGTCTTTCTCAAGTCTGAACATAGTACATAAGGCGGAAAAAAGACATCTGTCCATCCAGTTCGGCCTCAGTGCTAGTTGATCCAGAGGAAGGCAAAAAAAAACCTGTGGGGCAGAAGCCAATTTTCCCCACTTAAGGGGAATAAAAAATTCCTTCCCGACTCCAATCAGGCATCAGAATAACTCCCTGGATCAATGACCCCTCTCTAGTAGCTATAGCCTGTAATATTATTACACTCCAGAAATACATCCAGGCCCCTCCTGAACTCTTATAGTGACCACCATCACCACCTCCTCAGGCAGAGAGCTCCATAGTCTCACTGCTCTTACAGTAAAGAGTCCATATTCTCATTCTCACTGCTCTTACAGTATAGAGTCCGTAGTCTCACTGCTCTTACAGTATAGAGTCCATAGTCTCACTGCTCTTACAGTAAAGAGTCCATATTCTCACTGCTCTTACAGTATAGAGTCCGTAGTCTCACTGCTCTTACAGTATAGAGTCCATAGTCTCACTGCTCTTACAATAAAGAGTCCATAGTCTCACTGCTCTTACAGTAAAGAGTCCATAGTCTCACTGCTCTTACAGTAAAGAGTCCATAGTCTCACTGCTCCTACAGTAAAGAGTCCATAGTCTCACTGCTCTTACAGTAAAGAGTCCATAGTCTCACTGCTCTTACAGTATAGAGCTCCATAGTCTCACTGCTCTTACAGTAAAGAGTCCATAGTCTCACTGCTCTTACAGTATAGAGTCCATAGTCTCACTGCTCTTACAGTAAAGAGTCCATAGTCTCACTGCTATTACAGTAAAGAGTCCATAGTCTCACTGCACTTACAGTATAGAATCCATAGTCTCACTGTTCTTACAGTGAAGAGTCCATAGTCTCACTGCTCTTACAGTATAGAGTCGATAGTCTCACTGCTCTTACAGTAAAGAGTCGATAGTCTCACTGCTCTTACAGTAAAGAGTCTATAGTCTCACTGCTCTTACAGTAAAGAGTCCATAGTCTCACTGCTCTTACAGTAAAGAGCCCATAGTCTCACTGCTCTTACAGTAAAGATTCCATAGTCTCACTGCTCTTACAGTAGAGTCCACAGTCTCACTCCTCTTACAGTAAAGAGTCCATAGTCTCACTGCTCTTACAGTATAGAGTCCATAGTCTCACTGCTCTACAGTAAATAGTCCATAGTCTCACTGCTCTTACCGTAAAGAGTCCATAGTCTCACTGCTCTTACAGTAAAGAGTCCATAGTCCCACTGCTCTTACAGTAAAGAGTCCATAGTCTCACTGCTCTTACAGTAAAGAGTCCATAGTCTCACTGCTCTTACAGCAAAGAGTCCATAGTCTCACTGCTATTACAGCAAAGAGTCCATAGTCTTACGACTCCTACAGTAAAGAGTCCATAGTCTCACTGCTCTTACAGTGAAGAATCCATAGTCTCACTGCTCTTACAGTAAAGAATCCATAGTCTCACTGCTCTTACAGTATAGAGTCCATAGTCTCACTGCTCTTACAGTAAAGAGTCCATAGTCTTACTGCTCTTACAGTAAAGAGTCCCTAGTCTCACTGCTCTTACAGTAAAGAGTCCATAGTCTCACTGCTCTTACAGTAAAGAGTCCATAGTCTCACTGCTCTTACAGTAGAGTCCATAGTCTCACTCCTCTTACAGTAAAGAGTCCATAGTCTCACTGCTCTTACAGTAAAGAGTCCATAGTCTCACTGCTCTTACAGTAAAGAGTCCATAGTCTCACTGCTCTTACAGTAAAGAGTCCATAGTCTCACTGCTCTTACAGTAAAGAGTCCATAGTCTCACTGCTCTTACAGTAAAGAGTCCATAGTCTCACTGCTCTTACAGTATAAGAGTCCATAGTCTCACTGCTCTTACAGTAAGAGTCCATAGTCTCACTGCTCTTACAGTAAAGAGTCCATAGTCTCACTGCTCTTACAGTATAGAGTCCATAGTCTCACTGCTCTTACAGTAAAGAGTCCATAGTCTCACTGCTCTACAGTAAAGAGTCCATAGTCTCACTGCTCTTACAGTAAAGAGTCCATAGTCTCACTGCTCTTACAGTAAAGAGTCCATAGTCTCACTGCTCTTACAGTAAAGAGTCCATAGTCTCACTGCTCTTACAGTGAAGAATCCATAGTCTCACTGCTCTTACAGTAAAGAGTCCATAGTCTCACTGCTCTTACAGTATAGAGTCCATAGTCTCACTGCTCTACAGTAAAGAGTCCATAGTCTCACTGCTCTTACAGTAAAGAGTCCCTAGTCTCACTGCTCTTACAGTAAAGAGTCCATAGTCTCACTGCTCTTACAGTAAAGAGTCCATAGTCTCACTGCTCTTACAGTAAGAGTCCATAGTCTCACTGCTCTTACAGTAAAGAGTCCATAGTCTCACTGCTCTTACAGTAAAGAGTCCCTAGTCTCACTGCTCTTACAGTAAAGAGTCCATAGTCTCACTGCTCTTACAGTACAGAGTCCATAGTCTCACTGCTCTTACAGTAGAGTCCATAGTCTCACTCCTCTTACAGTACAAGAGTCCATAGTCTCACTGCTCTTACAGTATAGAGTCCATAGTCTCACTGCTCTTACAGTAAAGAGTCCATAGTCTCACTGCTCTTACAGTAAAGAGTCCATAGTCTCACTGCTCTTACAGTAAGAGTCCATAGTCTCACTGCTCTTACAGTAAAGAGTCCATAGTCTCACTGCTCTTACAGTAAAGAGTCCATAGTCTCACTGCTCTTACAGTAAAGAGTCCATAGTCTCACTGCTCTTACAGTAAAGAGTCCATAGTCTCACTGCTCTTACAGTAAAGAGTCCATAGTCTCACTGCTCTTACAGTAAAGAGTCCATAGTCTCACTGCTCTTACAGTAAAGAGTCCATAGTCTCACTGCTCTTACAGTAAAGAGTCCATAGTCTCACTGCTCTTACAGTAAAGAGTCCATAGTCTCACTGCTCTTACAGCAAAGAGTCCATAGTCTCACTGCTCTTACAGTAAAGAGTCCATAGTCCCACTGCTCTTACAGTAAAGAGTCCATAGTCTCACTGCTCTTACAGTAAAGAGTCCATAGTCTCACTGCTCTTACAGTAAAGAGTCCATAGTCTCACTGCTCTTACAGTAAAGAGTCCATAGTCTTACTGACTCCTACAGTAAAGAGTCCATAGTCTCACTGCTCTTACAGTGAAGAGTCCATAGTCTCACTGCTCTTACAGTAAAGAATCCATAGTCTCACTGCTCTTACAGTATAAGAGTCCATAGTCTCACTGCTCCTACAGTAAAGAGTCCATAGTCTCTACTGCTCTTACAGTAAAGAGTCCCATAGTCTCACTGCTCTTACAGTAAAGAGTCCATAGTCTCACTGCTCTTACAGTAAAGAGTCCATAGTCTCACTGCTCTTACAGTATAGAGTCCATAGTCTCACTGCTCTTACAGTAAAGAGTCCATAGTCTCACTGCTCTTGACAGTAAAGAGTCCATAGTCTCACTGCTCTTACAGTATAGAGTCCATAGTCTCACTGCTCTTACAGTGAAGAGTCCATAGTCTCACTGCTCTTACAGTATAGAGTCCATAGTCTCACTGCTCTTACAGTAAAGAGTCCATAGTCTCACTGCTCTTACAGTAAAGAGTCCATAGTCTCACTGCTCTTACAGTATAGAATCCATAGTCTCACTGTTCTTACAGTAAAGAGTCCATAGTCTCACTGCTCTTACAGTATAGAGTCCATAGTCTCACTGCTCTTACAGTAAAGAGTCCATAGTCTCACTGCTCTTACAGTAAAGAGTCTATAGTCTCACTGCTCTTACAGTAAAGAGTCCATAGTCTCACTGCTCTTACAGTAAAGAGTCCATAGTCTCACTGCTCTTACAGTAAAGAGTCCATAGTCTCACTGCTTCTTACAGTAAAGAGTCCATAGTCTCACTGCTCTTACAGTATAGAGTCCATAGTCTCACTGCTCTTACAGTATAGAGTCCATAGTCTCACTGCTCTTACAGTATAGAGTCCATAGTCTCACTGCTCTTACAGTGAAGAGTCCATAGTCTCACTGCTCTTTGACAGTAAAGAGTCCATAGTCTCACTGCTCTTACAGTAAACTGTCCATAGTCTCACTGCTCCTTACAGTAAACTAGTCCATAGTCTCACTGCTCTTACAGTAAAGAGTCCATAGTCTCACTGCTCTTTACAGTAAGCAGTCCATAGTCTCACTGCTCTTACAGTAAAGAGTCCATAGTCTCACTGCTCTTACAGTAAAGAGTCCATAGTCTCACTGCTCTTACAGTAAAGAGTCCATAGTCTCACTGCTCTTACAGTAATAGAATCCATAGTCTCACTGCTCTTACAGTAAAGAGTCCATAGTCTCACTGCTCATACAGTATAGAGTCCATAGTCTCACTGCTCTTACAGTAAAGAGTCCATAGTCTCACTGCTATTACAGCAAAGAGTCCATAGTCCCACTGCTCTTACAGTAAAGAGTCCATAGTCTCACTGCTCTTACAGTAAAGAGTCCATAGTCTCACTGCTCTTACAGTACAGAGTCCATAGTCTCACTGCTCTTACAGTAGAGTCTATAGTCCCACTGCTCTTACAGTAAAGAGTCCATAGTCTCACTGCTCTTACAGTAGAGTCCATAGTCTCACTCCTCTTACAGTAAAGAGTCCATAGTCCCACTGCTCTTACAGTATAGAGTCCATAGTCTCACTGCTCTTACAGTAAAGAGTCCATAGTCTCACTGCTCTTACAGTACAGAGTCCATAGTCTCACTGCTCTTACAGTAGAGTCTATAGTCCCACTGCTCTTACAGTAAAGAGTCCATAGTCTCACTGCTCTTACAGTAGAGTCCATAGTCTCACTCCTCTTACAGTAAAGAGTCCATAGTCTCACTGCTCTTACAGTATAGAGTCCATAGTCTCACTGCTCTTACAGTAAAGAGTCCATAGTCTCACTGCTCTTACAGTAAAGAGTCCATAGTCTCACTGCTCTTACAGTAAAGAGTTAATAGTCTCACTGCTCTTACAGTAAAGAGTCCATAGTCTCACTGCTCTTACAGTAAACTGTCCATAGTCTCACTGCTCTTACAGTAAATAGTCCATAGTCTCACTGCTCTTACCGTAAAGAGTCCATAGTCTTACTGCTTTTACAGTAAAGAGTCAATAGTCTCACTGCTCTTACAGTATAGAGTCCATTGTCTCACTGCTCTTACAGTATACAGTCCATAGTCTCACTGCTCTTACAGTATAGAGTCCATAGTCTCACTGCTCTTACAGTAAAGAGTCCATAGTCTCACTGCTCTTACAGTAAAAAGTCCATAGTCTCACTGCTCTTACAGTAAACTGTCCATAGTCTCACTGCTCTTACAGTAAACTGTCCATAGTCTCACTGCTCTTACAGTAAAGAGTCCATAGTCTCACTGCTCTTACAGTAAAGAGTCCATAGTCTCACTGCTCTTACAGTAAAGAGTCCATAGTCTCACTGCTCTTACAGTAAAGAGTCCATAGTCTCACTGCTCTTACAGTAAAGAGTCCATAGTCTCACTGCTCTTACAGTATAGAATCCATAGTCTCACTGCTCTTACAGTAAAGAGTCCATAGTCTCACTGCTCATACAGTATAGAGTCCATAGTCTCACTGCTCTTACAGTAAAGAGTCCATAGTCTCACTGCTATTACAGCAAAGAGTCCATAGTCCCACTGCTCTTACAGTAAAGAGTCCATAGTCTCACTGCTCTTACAGTAAAGAGTCCATAGTCTCACTGCTCTTACAGTACAGAGTCCATAGTCTCACTGCTCTTACAGTAGAGTCTATAGTCCCACTGCTCTTACAGTAAAGAGTCCATAGTCTCACTGCTCTTACAGTAAACTGTCCATAGTCTCACTGCTCTTACAGTAAAGAGTCCATAGTCTCACTGCTCTTACAGTATAGAATCCATAGTCTCACTGCTCTTACAGTAAAGAGTCCATAGTCTCACTGCTCATACAGTATAGAGTCCATAGTCTCACTGCTCTTACAGTAAAGAGTCCATAGTCTCACTGCTCTTACAGTATAGAATCCATAGTCTCACTGCTCTTACAGTAAAGAGTCCATAGTCTCACTGCTCTTACAGTAAAGAGTCCATAGTCTCACTGCTCTTACAGTAAAGAGTTGATAGTCTCACTGCTCTTACAGTAAAGAGTCCATAGTCTCACAGCTCTTACAGTAAAGAGTCCATAGTCTCACTGCTCTTACAGTAAAGAGTCCATAGTCTCACTGCTCTTACAGTAAAGAGTCCATAGTCTCACTGCTCTTACAGTAAAGAGTCCATAGTCTCACTGCTCTTACAGTAAAGAGTCCATAGTCTCACTGCACTTACAGTATAGAATCCATAGTCTCACTGCTCTTACAGTAAAGAGTCCATAGTCTCACTGCTCTTACAGTAAAGAGTCCATAGTCTCACTGCTCTTACAGTAAAGAGTCCATAGTCTCACTGCTCTTACAGTAAAGAGTCCATAGTCTCACTGCACTTACAGTATAGAATCCATAGTCTCACTGCTCTTACAGTGAAGAGTCCATAGTCTCTCTGCTCTTACAGTAAAGAGTCGATAGTCTCACTGCTCTTACAGTAAAGAGTCCATAGTCTCACTGCTCTTACAGTAAAGAGTCCATAGTCTCACTGCTCTTACAGTAAAGAGTCCATAGTCTCACTGCTCTTACAGTAAAGAGTCCATAGTCTCACTGCTCTTACAGTAAAGAGCCCATAGTCTCACTGCTCTTACAGTAAAGATTCCATAGTCTCACTGCTCTTACAGTACAGAGTCCATAGTCTCACTGCTCTTACAGTAGAGTCCATAGTCTCACTCCTCTTACAGTAAAGAGTCCATAGTCTCACTGCTCTTACAGTAAAGAGTCCATAGTCTCACTGCTCTTACAGTAAAGAGTCCATAGTCTCCCTGCTCTTATAGTATAGAGTCCATAGTCTCACTGATCTTACAGTAAAGAGTCCATAGTCTCACTGCTATTACAGCAAAGAGTCCATAGTCCCACTGCTCTTACAGTAAAGAGTCCATAGTCTCACTGCTCTTACAGAAAAGAGTCCATAGTCTCACTGCTCTTACAGTATAGAATCCATAGTCTCACTGCTCTTACAGTAAAGAGTCCATAGTCTTACTGCTCTTACAGTAAAGAGTCCATAGTCTCACTGCTCTTACAGTAAAGAGTCCATAGTCTCACTGCTCTTACAGTAAAGAGTTGATAGTCTCACTGCTCTTACAGTAAAGAGTCCATAGTCTCACAGCTCTTACAGTAAAGAGTCCATAGTCTCACTGCTCTTACAGTAAAGAGTCCATAGTCTCACTGCTCATACAGTATAGAGTCCATAGTCTCACTGCTCTTACAGTAAAGAGTCCATAGTCTCACTGCTATTACAGCAAAGAGTCCATAGTCCCACTGCTCTTACAGTAAAGAGTCCATAGTCTCACTGCTCTTACAGTAAAGAGTCCATAGTCTCACTGCTCTTACAGTAAAGAGTCCATAGTCTCACTGCTCTTACAGTAAAGAGTCCATAGTCTCACTGCTCTTACAGTAAAAAGTCCATGGTCTCACTGCTCTTACAGTAAAGAGTCCATAGTCTCACTGCTCTTACAGTAGAGTCCATAGTCTCACAGCTCTTACAGTATAGAATCCATAGTCTCACTGCTCTTACAGTAAAGAGTCCATAGTCTCACTGCTCTTACAGTAGAGTCCATAGTCTCACAGCTCTTACAGTATAGAATCCATAGTCTCACTGCTCTTACAGTAAAGAGTCCATAGTCTCACTGCTCTTACAGTAAAGAGTCCATAGTCTCACTGCTCTTACAGTAAAGAGTCCATAGTCTCACTGCTCTTACAGTAAAGAGTCCATAGTCTCACTGCTCTTACAGTAAAGAGTCCATAGTCTCACTGCTCTTACAGTAAAGAGTCCATAGTCTCACTGCTCTTACAGTATAGAGTCCATAGTCTCACTGCTCTTACAGTATAGAGTCCATAGTCTCACTGCTCTTACAGTAAAGAGTCCATAGTCTCACTGCTCTTATAGTATAGAGTCCATAGTCTCACTGCTCTTACAGTAAAGAGTCCATAGTCTCACTGCTCGTACAGTACAGAGTCGATAGTCTCACTGCTCTTACAGTAAACAGTCCATAGTCTCACTGCTCTCATAGTAAAGAGTCCATAGTCTCACTGCTCTTACCGTAGAGAGTCCATAGTCTCACTGCTCGTACAGTACAGAGTCCATAGTCTCACTGCTCTTACTGTAAAGAGTCCATAGTCTCACTGCTCTTACAGTAAATAGTCCAAGCAAGTGCGGATGCAGTGCGATTTTCCCGCATGGTTGCTTAGCAACGGGACCAGATCTTTATTATTTTCCCTTATAACATGGTTATAAGGGAAATAATAGCATTCTTAATAAAGAATGCTTAGTAAAATGAGGATGAAGGGGTTAAAAATAATAAAAGTTACCTTACCTTAGCCACTTGATCGCGTAGTTGCGATCTCTCCTCTCTTCATGCTTCAGCTAACAACTAAAGGACCTGTGATGACGTCACATCACATGGTCCAATCACATGGTCCATCTTACCATGGTGATGTGACGTCATCACAGGTCCTTGAGATCTTAGATGCTGCAGGGAAAGAGAGGAGAGATTGCAACTATGCGATCAAGTGGCTAAGGTAAGTCAACTTTTATTATTTTTAACCCCTTCCTCTTCATTTTACTAAGCATTCTTTATTAAGAATGCTATTATTTCCCCTATAACCATGTTATAAGGGAAAATAATAAATTCTCCAGAAGACCCGAAACCGGACTTTAGTGATGAAGTCCGGCTTCGGGTCTGGGTACCAAACATGGCGATTTTTCTCACGCGCGTGCAAAACGCACTACAAACGTTTGTACCCGCGTGCATATTCCCGCAACGCACCCGCCTCTTATCCGGGCGTCAAATATGACGCCCGTGTGAAAGAGGCCTAAGCGATAAAGGCGTATGCCGCCCAAAATTGTACCAATCAAACCGTCACCTCATCCCACAAAAAATGAGACCCTTTATAAGACAAGTAAAAAAGCTATGGCTCTCAGACTATGAAGACACTAAAACATAATTTTTTTGTTTAAAAAATTGTATTTTTGTGTAAAACTCAAATAAATAAGAAAAATTATACATATTATGTATTGCGACGTCCGTAACGACCTGCTCTATAAAAATATCACATGACCTAACCCCTCAGGTGTACGCCGTAAAAATAAATAAATAAAAGCTGTGCAAAAACAACACTTGGTCATCTTGCCCCAAAAAGTGTACGAATGAATGATCAAAAAATCATATGTACCCAAAAATGGTACCAATAAAAACGTCAACTCGCACAAGACGATCGGCAGAAAAATAAAAAAATATTTTGTTCAGAAAATGGAGACACAAAAACATAATTCTTTTAAAAAAATGCTTTATTATGTAAAACTGAAACAAAGAAAGTAGACATATTTGATATCATTGCGTCCGTAACAACCTTCTCTATAAAAATAGCACATGATCTACCCTGTCAGATGAACATTGTAAAAAATAAAAACGGTGCCAAAACATCCATTCTTTGGTTAACTTTCCTCAAGAAAACCTAATATAGAATGATTAAAAATTATATGTACTCCAAAATAGTACCAACAAAACTGCTACTTTATCCTGTAGTTTCCAAAATGGGGTCACCTTTTGGGAGTTTCTACTGTAGGGTGCATCTGGGGGGCTTCAAATGGGGCATGGTGTCTAAAAACCAGTCCAGCAAAATCTACTCTCCAAAAACCATGCAGCTCTTGTTTTCTTCTGCGCCCTGCCGTGGCCCTTACATCAGTTTACAACCACATATGGGGTGTTTCTGTAAACCGCAGGATCAGGGTAATAAATGTTGAGTTTTAATTGGCTGTTAACCCTCGATGTGTTAAAGAAAAAAATGGATTAAAGTGGAAAATCTGCCAAAAAAGGTGAAATATTGAAATTTCATCTCCATTTTCCTTTAATTGTTGTGGAACACCTAAAGGGTTAACAAAGTTTGTAAAATCGGTTTTGAATACCTTGAGGGGTGTAGTTTCTGCAATGGAGTTATTTTTGGGTGGTTTCTATTACGTAAGCCCCACAAAGTGACTTCAGATCTGAACTGGTCGTTAAAAAGTGGGTTTTGGAAATTTTGCTTCTAAAATTCCAAGCCTCCTAACTTCCTAAAAAAATAAAATCACATTTACAAAATATAATATTATAAAGTGGACATATGGGGAATGTTAAGTAATAAATATTTTATGAGGTATCAATTTCTGTTTTAAAAGCAGAGAAATAAAAATTTTGAAAATGGCTAATTTTTTAAAATTTTCGGTAAATTTGGGATTTTTTCACAAATAAAGGTGAAATATATTGACTCAAATGTATGACTGTCATGAAGAACAATGTGTCACGAGAAAACTGTCTCAGAATGGCCTGGATAAGTAAAAGTGTTCCATAGTTACTACCACATAAACCCTCAGTTCACACTTGCAAACCGATGCAAACCAATGCTTCCCTATGGGACTGGTTCACATTTTCGCGTTTTACAGCACGTTCGAACGCGCTGAAAAACGCCCGACGCATAAACAAGTACTTGAGCTTTTTTTGGGGCGTTTGTCGCGCATTTTGGCCCATAGACTTCAATGGGAACGCGCAACGCTTATATTTTGCGCGTTTTTGACACTGAAAACGCGCGTTCGAACGCGCGTTTATGAATTTGCAACATGCTGGAAAGGCCAAACTTCATATAGACAGGGATATTTGGTCATTGGACAACACTGCAGTCAATCACACAAACGCGTGTAAAAATGCGCGTTTACTAATGCCAAAAACGCGCGTAAAACGCGCAACAAAAACGCGCGGAAGACGCGCGTCTCAGAAACGCTCAAGTCTGAACCCAGCGTAAGTGATGCATGTCAGGTTTTCAAAAATAAGCCTGGTCACGAAAATGCAAAGTAGCCCGGTCATTAAGGGGTTAATTCACAAGCAGGCTGCGCTACAGGGGTGCAGCCTTTTGGGACACTCTGGAGGCAGGCCTGGGGCCTTTACTAGGCCCCAGCCTGTGTGCACACACACCGGCACCCTGCAATCTCATTTGCCTGTCTCTTAAAGGGGTATTTCCATCATTGAATGTTATAGCAGAATTCAGTTACTAGCGCAGCTGCCCCTTCATTCCACAAACTGGCGGGGTCTAGAATGGCAAGGTGACACCAAAAAACCCCCACCATCATATTGATAGTCTATCCACAGGATGAGATCAGTGGGGGTCCAACTCCCAACACCCCTGCTAATCAGCTGTTTGATCAAGCCACACCGCTCACCGGAGGTCTGGTGAGCACCATACATTGTATAGTGGCCATGCTTGGTATTGAAGCTCAGGCAATTCACTTGAATAGGGCTGAGCTGAGCCTAGGCCACGTGACCCATGAACGTGACGTCACTGGTCTAGGAAGAGGCCTAAGCGCTCACGGAAAACCGTTGCTTCTTCATACAGCTTTGTTGGCAGGGGTGCCGTGTGTCAGACCCCCACCAATCTGATATTAAAGACCTATCCTGAGGACAGGTCATCAATATCAAAATCACGGAGAACCCCTTTAACTTTCCTTTAACTTTCTTTTTATTGTCTAGAAAGAGTTTTTACATTTCTTTAAAATACATACACTACTCACAAAAAGTTAGGGATATTTGGCTTGTGGGTAGAGATGAGCGAACTTTAAAAAAAAGTTTGGCGTTCGGGTGGTGGTAAGTCGCGCATCCCGTTATGGATTCCACTATAGCGGCATATGGAATCCATAAGGGGCGGCTGCCACCAACCCGAACTGTGACGTCATGTGATCAGTGCAGGGGGCGTGGCTCAGCACTGGATTTGATCCCGTGCTGAGCCACGCCCCCTGCACTGATCACCTGACGGTGACGTCACCCCAGGTCCTTCGGCTGTTCAACAGTTCGGGTTGGTGGCAGCCGCCCCTTATGGATTCCATATGCCGCGATAGTGGAATCCATAACGGGATGCGCGACTTACCACAACCCGAACGCCGAACTTTTTTTTAAAGTTCGCTCATCTCTACTTGTGGGTGAAATTTCAGGATGACCCTAAAATGCCCTTTAATCTTTACAGGTGAACTTAATTTCTGAATGCACTTGTCCAACTATTCAATGTGTCAGTACTTTTTGTACAACTTGCTGTTCTCTAAAAATTCACAACAGGTATTTGATTTGTGAATCGCCCAATAAATTTCCTGGTTCAATTAGAAATGGTATTAAACAGTCCTCCTCATCATGCTGTTCACATTTTGACATCATGAGACCAAGACGACGTCTAACAATTGATTAACAGTACCTTGCCATTGTATCACAGATATTCCCGTGACAGGTGGCAGCAGATCGGTGAGACTGGCAACACATGGTTTGATCTGACAGGTTTCCTTGTGGATCAATAAGCGTCTGTGTTGTTTCTGATAATGGCCACACCCTTTGCCTCAGGTGTTGCTAATGTGGTCATTTAACCTTCCTTATTTATAGTTGCTTCTCCCACCATGCTGCTTCAGTTTCAGTTGTGGATTGCTGTTGTGTGGATCTCGGTGGAGTTCCTGGTGCTTCCATTGCTCCTTTGAAGTCTTTTCTTTCCCTCTTTGTATTTTGTTTGGGTTCTGTGTGTTGCATTTCCCTGTCTTTTATATTAAGGCCTGAGGGAGACTCCTGTTCGTCCTTCCTTTTGGAGAAACAGGTTGTCTCAGTCCTGACATTAGTTCAAGGGTCCTATAGGGGGAGTTAGGACATTAGGTATTCCTTTGTATGAACTCACCTACCTCTGGGGTCTGTTCATACTGGTAGTTAGTCAGGACTTTGATTAGGGTTTTACTAGGAGGTGTCCATCGCCTTTCCCTAGTTTCCAGGCCTCATTCCCTCACCTTTCCCCCCTAGGTTCGGTGTGGTGCTTCCCTCCCACACCCGAACGTGACACATTGTGAGACTTCAAGCAGGATGTTCTCAGAAGGAAGTGGCCACTATGCTTAGAGTGTCACAGAGTGTCATCAGCAGGTTGAAAACCTATGGGATCAGCTGAGCCGCGGTGTAGAGGCTCGTAACTCTGTACCCCAGAACCTCAATGACCTGAGGGCCGCCCTTCAAGAAGAATGGGATGCCATGCCTCAGGAGACAGTAAGTCGCCTTGTAAACAGCATGAGATGTCGTTGTCAAGCTGTAATCGATGCTCAAGGCCCAGGACAAGTTCCTGAGACACTGACATTTTGTGGCAGTATACCCAGCACTGGTGTCGGCTTTTGTGTCAATAAATTGTTTGAGATAAGAAAATCACCATTGCTGCTTCTACTTAATGCCCGACTTTCATGATATAATCAATATGCAGAACGTTGTAGCACTCTGCCTTTCCCGCTTCTGGAAGTAGGGTTTTATTGAAGTTGCGGCAAAATCACATATAGGTGACGTTTCGGCCTTTAGTCGGCCTTTATCAGACTGTGGCGGCAGTTGAGGAGGAGAGAGGTGTAGAGAAAGGTCGGGCTGCGTCATTGAAGCGTGCAGGGCTATGCCTGCTGTGCAGGGCTAACACCTCTCTCCTCCTCAACTGCGGCCACAGTCTGATGAAGGCCGACTAAAGGCCGAAACGTTACCTATATGTGATTTTGCCGCAACTTCAATGAAAAGAAAAAATCTTTTCGACACCGCATTTAAACCGGAGTTCTTCTTTTCATTTCATGATATAATATCACTGGAACTGGAACTTTTTACATTTTCGATAAATTTCACCAGAAAGCCAAATATCCCTAACTTTTTGAGAGTAGTGTATATATATATACACACACATATATACACACTAGGGACTTGAATATGCATTCGATCCAGGGGCGTAGCTATGGGGGAGGCAGCTGCTTTGGGGCCTGAACTCAGAAGGGGCCCACCCAGGAGAAGCACTAAAAGACTTTGTAGTCAGGGCAATTATATACAGTGACACTGTAGGAAACGGACGGAGCGGCTGCTGGGCCTTGTCTGTGAGAGCGATCTTGAAGCAGGGGGTAGTGAAGACGTTTTTTTTCGGGGGGGGGGGGGCTCATTCAAACATTTGCTGAGGGGCCCAGTCATTTCTATTTCCACCACTGATTCAATCACTTGTACAATACACTGGTATACTTCTGTACTGCAGTGTATTGTGCTTTTACCATTGTCCTCAGGCCCGAGCTGGCATGACACCCAATAGATTGCCTCATCCCTCCATCTACTACTCAGACGCTGTGGTCACTACCGACTGTGGCATTTAAGGAGTTAAATAGCTGAGCCTGCTCCATACACTCCTATATATATCGCTGGTGTCAGAAAGCGGGTTAATAAATGACTTTTATTAATATATTAAAGAAGTTATCCAAGATCTATAATGCCCCCCCATATGCCCGGGCCCCTCACAGAGGTTGTACTTATCTCGGTCCCTGACACCTGTGTCACTTCACATATCAGCACGGCCGCTGTATCTACCTGTCGAGCTTATGAAAACATCCGGCATCGGGAAGGGGGGGGCAGCAGATAGCAGCCATCACCCGCAATGCTAAGAAAGCTCGTTCCCGTCGCGTTGGCTGCCCCCCCCCCCCCTTCCAACGGCGGATGTTTTTATCCGCGTGACGGGAAGATACAGCGACAGCCGTGCCGGTATCAGAAGCAACGCGGGTGCCAAAGAGCGAGGTAAGCACAACCTCTGTGAGGGGCCCGGGCATATGGGGGGGCATTCTAGATCTTGGATAGACCCTTTAATACAAAAATATATGCATTTACAACGCTGTCAACAGTCCCAAATTTGCAAGGACCGGCTCTAACTTCAGAGACAGATCTGGACGGTTTTGGGCGATCCCCTACTATTTGGGTGCATCCCAGTGACGAGGCCGAGTTGTCCTGAATTTATCGATTGCAAAGTTTATATGTATTTAGTAATTTATTTACACTGTACAAATGCAACTTTTGTGATTTTCATGTTAGGTTTTAAAAGTGAAGCATCTTTTAATGGATTCCAGCCCCTTCAACTGGCATAAAACCCATCAGTATTAGTAACAGTGTGGTGCAATATACGGCAATATAAGTGATGTATAAGGCTCCATTCACACATCAGAAGGTGTTTGGCGGATCCGCACATTGCCTGCACTATAATAGAAAATGCCTATTCTTGTCTGCTATTGCAGACAAGAATAGGACATGTTCTATTTTTTTGCGGAAACGGAAATGCCGGTAGTGTGCTGTCCGCATTCATTCCGGCCCCATCGAAAATGAATGGGTCCGCACCTGTTCCGCTAAATTGCCGAACGAATGCAGACCCATTTTGTGGACGTGTGAATGGACCCTTATACGGTATATACTAGACTATGTTCTGTATATGGATGTATAACAGGCCTGCTGTATACTGGAGAACCTGATATACAGGGCGTGATGTATAATACGGTATATACTACACTATGTGCTGTATACAGATATATAACAGGCCTGCTGTATACTGGAGAACCTGATATACACGGCGTGATGTATAATACGGTATATACTACACTATGTGCTGTATACAGATGTATAACAGGCCTGCGGTATACTGGAGAACATGATATACATGGCGTGATGTATAATACGGTATATACTACACTATGTGCTGTATACAGATGTATAACAGGCCTGCTGTATACTGGAGAACCTGATATACAGGGCGTGATGTATAATACGGTATATACTACACTATGTGCTGTATACAGATATATAACAGGTCTGCTGTATACTGGAGAACCTGATATACATGGCGTGATGTATAATACGGTATATACTACACTATGTGCTGTATACAGATGTATAACAGGCCTGCTGTATACTGGAGAACCTGATATACAGGGCGTGATGTATAATACGGTATATACTACACTATGTGCTGTATACAGATGTATAACAGGCCTGCTGTATACTGGAGAACATGATATACACGGCGTGATGTATAATACGGTATATACTACACTATGTGCTGTATATGGATATATAACAGGTCTGCTGTATACTGGAGAACCTGATATACAGGGCGTGATGTATAATACGGTATATACTACACTATGTGCTGTATACAGATATATAACAGGCCTGCTGTATACTGGAGAACCTGATATACACTGAGTGATGTATAATACGGTATATACTACACTATGTGCTGTATATGGATATATAACAGGCCTGCTGTATACTGGAGAACCTGATATACAGGGCGTGATGTATAATACGGTATATACTACACTATGTGCTGTATATGGATATATAACAGGTCTGCTGTATACTGGAGAACATGATATACACGGCGTGATGTATAATACGGTATATACTACACTATGTGCTGTATATGGATATATAACAGGTCTGCTGTATACTGGAGAACCTGATATACACGGCGTGATGTATAATACGGTATATACTACACTATGTGCTGTATATGGATATATAACAGGCCTGCTGTATACTGGAGAACCTGATATACAGGGCGTGATGTATAATACGGTATATACTACACTATGTGCTGTATATGGATATATAACAGGCCTGCTGTATACTGGAGAACCTGATATACAGGGCGTGATGTATAATACGGTATATACTACACTATGTGCTGTATACAGATGTATAACAGGCCTGCTGTATACTGGAGAACCTGATATACACTGATATACACTGAGTGATGTATAATACGGTATATACATACCCCCAGGCCCAGCCACCATCTTTCTTGACCACTTTAACACCTGGCTCCTACACTTTCTTTCTGCTGACATCCCCACTATCATCATGGGTGACTTCAACATCCCCATTGACACCTGCCACTCAGCCGCCTCTAAACTCCTATCGCTCTCTTCCTCCTTCGGCCTCTCACAGTGGTCTTCCGCTCCCACACACAGAGATGGTCACACTCTGGATCTTATCTTTACCCGCCTCTGCTCCCTATCTAACCTTTCTAATTCGCCTCTCCCCCTATCCGACCACAACCTACTCACCTTCTCTTCACTGGTCTCTTCTGCTGCTCCCTCGGTCCACATACTAGCACACCCACGCAGGAACCTTAAACATCTCGACCTTCGCTTACTCTCCGACTCTCTTCTGCCGCTCTCTTCAATTTTTTCCCTCCGCCACCACCCTATATAACACCACAATAAGTGCAACTCTGGACACTATTGCCCCACTTACACACAACAAAACCAGAAAAATCAACAGACAACCCTGGCACCGACCTGACCAAAAATCTCAGACAAGCTTCCAGGGCTGCAGAGCGTCGATGGAAGAAATCCCATTCTAAAGACGAATTCACCGCATACAAGCAATCCCTCCTCGTCTACAAATCCTCACTTGCTGATGCAAAACAGGCGACTTCTCATCTCTCATATCTTCCCTATCCCACAACCCAAAACAACTTTTTAACACCTTTAATTCTCTTCCCCGTCCACCAGCGCCCCCGCCCTCTCCTCTCATCTCAACTGAGGATTTAGCCACATTCTTCAAACAAAAGATAGTCAACATCAGAGAAAGCTTCAACACACAGTCTCCACAGACCCTCCACACAGCCGCTCCGTCCTCTTCTCCCAAAACCAGCTTCTCCGCTATTACAGAAGAAAAACTCTCCACTCTACTCTCCAAATCCCATCTCACCACCTGTGCTCTTGACCCAATCCCATCCCACCTCATCCCTAACCTCACCACAGTGTTTATCCCAGCCCTAACTCATCTCTTCAACCTATCACTTACCTCTGGTCTCTTCCCCTCTGCTTTTAAACATGCTACAATTACACCCATCCTCAAAAAGCCATCACTTGACCCATCTTCTTTGTCCAGTTATCGCCCCATATCACTTCTTCCATATGCCTCAAAGCTACTTGAGCAACATGTCCATTCTGAACTGTCCTCTCACCTCTCCTCCTGCTCCCTCTTTGACCGGCTACAATCTGGCTTCCGACCCCATCACTCAACCGAGACTGCCCTCACCAAAGTCACCAATGACCTACTACTTGCCAAAACCAAAAACATTACTCTGTCCTCCTTCTCCTTGACTTGTCCTCTGCCTGTGACACTGTCGACCACTCCCTTCTGTTACAAACTCTCTCATCTCTTGGCATCACTGACCTGGCCCTCTCTTGGATCACATCATACCTCACAGACCGGACATTTAGCGTCTCCCACTCTCACGCCACCTCCTCGCCTCACTCCCTCTCTGTTGGTGTCCCACAAGGCTCCGTCCTAGGACCCCTGCTCTTCTCTATCTACACCTTCGGCCTGGGACAGCTTATAGAGTCCCATGGCTTTCAGTATCACTTATATGCTGATGACACACAAATCTACCTCTCTGGTCCAGACATCACCACCTTACTATCCAGAATCCCACAATGCCTATCTCGCATATCCTCCTTCTTCTCCTCTCGCTTTCTAAAACTTAATATGGATAAAACAGAATTCATCATCTTTCCCCATCTTACTCACTCCCCCCAACAGACCTATCTATCACAATCAATGACTGCACACTCTCCCCGGTCAACCAAGTCCGCTGCCTTGGAGTGACCTTGGATTCTGCCCTCTCCTTCTGACCACACATCCAAGCCCTTTCCACCACCTGCCGTTTCCAACTCAAAAACATCTCCCGCATCCGCCCTTTCCTCAACTTTGAATCGGCAAAAATGCTTATACATTCCCTCATCATCTCCCGCCTAGACTACTGCAACATTCTCCTCTGTGGCCTTCCATCTAGCTCTCTTGCACCCCTACAGTCTATCCTCAACTCTGCTGCCCGACTAATCCATCTCTCCCCCCGTTACTCCTCTGCATCTCCCCTCTGCCAGTCCCTGCACTGGCTCCCCATTGCCCAGCAAATTCAGTTTAAAATACTAACCCACACATACAAGGCCGTCCACAATCGGTCCCCTCCCTACATCTCTGAGCTACTTTCCCGATACATCCCCACACGCAATCTTCGATCCTCACAGGACCTCCTTCTCTCCTCTTATCACCTCTTCCCACACTCGCCTCCAGGATTTCTCCCGTGTATCCCCCACACTCTGGAACTCGCTACCCCAACATATCAGACTCTCACCTACAGTGGAATCCTTCAAAAGCAACATGAAAACCCACCTCTTCAGACAAGCCTACGACCAGTGACACTGCTGCTTCTATACCGCCATGACCAGCTTCACCCTCGCCTACTGTCTCCATCCCCCATACCATGTAGATTGTAAGCCCTCGCGGGCAGGGCCCTCTCTCCTTCGGTACCAGTCTGTAACTTGTCTCGTTCATGCTTAAGGCAATTGCCTGTATTATGTATGTGCACCGCTTATGATATGTACAGAGCTATGGAATTAATGGCGCTCTAAAAATAAATAATAATAATAATAATAATAATAATAATACTGCACTATGTGCTGTATACGGATATATAACAGGCCTGCTGTATACTGGAGAACCTGATATACACTGAGTGATGTATAATACGGTATATACTACACTATGTGCTGTATACGGATATATAACAGGCCTGCTGTATACTGGAGAACCTGATATACACGGCGTGATGTATAATACGGTATATACTACACTATGTGCTGTATACAGATGTATAACAGGCCTGCTGTATACTGGAGAACCTGATATACACGGCGTGATGTATAATACTGTATATACTACACTATGTGCTGTATACAGATGTATAACAGGCCTGCTGTATACTGGAGAACCTGATATACAGGGCGTGATGTATAATACTGTATATACTACACTATGTGCTGTATACAGATGTATAACAGGCCTGCTGTATACTGGAGAACCTGATATACATGGCGTGATGTATAATACGGTATATACTGCACTATGTGCTGTATACAGATATATAACAGGCCTGCGGTATACTGGAGAACATGATATACATGGCATGATGTATAATACGGTATATACTACACTATGCGCTGTATATGGATATATAACAGGCCTGCTGTATACTGGAGAACCTGATATACACGGCGTGATGTATAATACGGTATATACTACACTATGCGCTGTATGCAGATAGATTATAGCACACTGACTGGGCCGTTCACCTCAGGCTCACACACTCCAGCTCCAGTCAGCACGCAGTTCCCGCCGTTTTAACAAGTGCTTCGCTAGCCCGAGTCTGTGTTCCTCCGCGGAAAGTAGTCCTTCATATTTAGAGAAGCTTACAATCTCTTACCTCCATAAACGTCCGATTATTGACTCCCACGTGTTTATATTAAACAAGAACGCTATTATAAGTGATGTGTCTCCATCAAATATCGCCGTGAATACAATCCTTCCGCCAGTGTTGGTGATGCGGCTGTGTTACCTCAGTGCGCGGAGGAGGACGAGGTGTGAGGAGCGGGGCAGTGTTGTAGATGGCACCTGAGGCGTGTGGTTACCGGGTGAGGCCAGCAGTGAGGTGCCAGTCAGCCTACATGAGCTCAGGGTGATGGATGTTATGGCACTGTGGGGGTCTCTTCTTATGACTGGTGCAGAACATGCCAATGGCGTCTGCTGTATGTGGTGTTTCCTGTCAGGAAGCCCTGACCCTTTCAGTGTCATCAAGAGCTGAAGAATTAAATGGCCGGCGATCACCTCAGGGCGACATTTTGTGTGACTGGTTGACACATAGTAGTAGTGCGCCTCCTGGGCAAAAATCATGCTCTAAGACAGGCGTGTTTTATTAATTACCACAGTTTTATCGTCCATGCGGATTTTACAAGTGAAACGTTGAAGAAAACATCACATTACCGCCACGTGTGACCCCAGGCTAAGTCTCTGTTCACATGTCTGACACGTGTTAGTAGAGGCTCTGATGGCAGAGAACTGAGGGCGGCATTCGGATTTCTGCCGGGGGCGTGCTCGGTGAATCTGGATGAGGATCAGCCATGTTGTCAGTAAATGGCGCCAATCCTCAGCTCTTCCATGTGGTAGCGAGGATCTTGTTTACACGGTGCGGCCAAAAGTGTGATTTATTTTTTTCCCCCGAGATGATCAAATTGCCCTTTTTCTATGTGGATTTGAAATCTGCTTTGTGGAAAAATATAAAAGCAACGTCAACTCTTAACCCCTTAAGGACACATGACGTACCTGTACGTCATGAGTTGTTCCGATCACTGCTGCTCAGCTGGCAGTGATCGGAACAAGGTACCTGCTGAAATCATTCAGCAGGTACCTTGTTACAATGCCTAGGGGGGTCTTGTGACCCCCCCCATATCGGCGATCGCTACAAACCGCAGGTCAATTCAGACCTGCGGTTTGCAGCTTTTTGTGCGATCTGGGATCAGAGGGTTAATGCCCCCAATGTGTTTATTTTTAACCCCCCCTGCAGCCCCCAATCATATTGTGGCTGCGGGGGTGCAGGGGGGGGTGGTTGCGGGAGGCGGGCGGGATCGCGATTGTGATCCCCTGCCCGCCTCCTCTGTAATGTTTCCCTGGTGTCTAGTGGGTCTATCAGAGTGTCAGCACATTGCTGACACTCTGATAGAAACGGCTGGCATCTGTGCTTGATCAGATGCCAGCCGTTTAACCCCTTCCGTACCGCGGTCCGTGCGGACCGCGGTATGGAAGGGTTAACAGGAGGAGCTCCCTCCCTCTCCCATCGGGGGCTGCTGTGCCTTTGCAGCCCCCCAACAGGATGGGATCGCAGAGGGAGGGGGCTCCACTCCTGCTTCAATCACCCGCTGCCCTCTTATGGCAACGGGTGATGGTTGCCATGGAGACAGGACGCTTTCAGAAGCGTCCTGTGTCCATGGTGCTGAAAGTCTGAATAGACCTGCTAAAGGTCTATTCAGACTTTGTAAAGTACAAAATACAGTACAGTGCACTATATAGTGTACTGTACTGTATTATACAGACACCAGATCCACTGGATCTTTCAGAACCAAGTGGGTCTGGGTCAAAAAAAGTAAAAAAGTGAAAAAAAAGTAAAAATGAAAAAAAACACATATCACTGAATAAAAAAAAAAAAATACACTACACATATTAGGTATCGCCGCATCCGTAAAAATCTGCTCTATAAAAATATCACATGACTGAACTCGTCAGGTGAACGCCATAAAAAAAAAAAAAAATGGTGTAAATAAGCCATCTTTGGGCAACTTACATCACTAAAAGTGTAATACAAAGCGATCAAAAAAGCGTATACCTCCCAAAATAGTACCAATCAAACCGCCATCTCATCCCGCAAAAAATGAGCCCCTTCCTAAAACAATTGGCCAAAAAATAAAAAATCTATGCTTCTCAGACTAAAACATGATTTTTTTTGTTTCAAAAATGCTTTTTAGTGTTAAATGTATAAAAAAAACTAAAAAGTAGACATATTGGGTATCTCCACGTCCGTAAGAATCTGCTCTATAAAAATATCACCTGACCTAACCCCTCAAGTAAAAACTAAAAAAAATTAAATAAAAACTTTGTCAAAAAGCCATTTTTTTGTCACCTTACATCACAAAAAGTGTAATAACAAGCGATCAAAAATTCATATGACCCCCCAAATAGTGTCAATCTAACCGCCACCTCATCCCGCAAAAAATGAGCCCCTACATAGGACAATCGCCCAAAAAAAAAAAAAAATATGGCTCTCAGACTATGGAGACATTAAAAAAAAATGATATTTTTGTGTAAAACTTATATAAATAAATAAAAAGTATACATATTATGTATTGCCGCGTCCGTCACAACCTGCTCTATAAAAATAACACATGACCTAACCCCTCAGCTGAACACAGCAAAAAGATAAAAATAAAAATACGGTGTCAAAAGCCATTTTTGTTACCTTACATTACAAAAAGTATAGTAGCAAGCGACCAAAATGTCATATGCACCCCAACATAGTACCAATCAAACCGACATCTCATCCCGCAAAAAATGAGCCCCTACATAAGACAGTCGCCCAAAAAATAAAAAATAAACTATGGCTTTCAGAATGTGGACACTAAAAAATAATTTTGTTCAAAAATGCTTTATTATGTAAAACTACAACAAAAACCCCTAAAAAGTAGTCATATTTGGTATTGTCGCGTCCGTTACAACCTGCTCTATAGAAATAGCACACAATCTAACCTGTCACTTCAACAATGTAAATAGCAAAAAATAAAAACGGTCCCAAAACAGCAATTTTTTTGCAAATTTTCCATTTTAATCCATTTTTCCAGTAACAAAGCAAGGGTTAACAGCCAAACAAAACTCAATATTTATTGCCCTGATTCTGTAGTTTGCAGAAACACCCCATATGTGTTCGTAAACTACTGTATGGCCAAACGGCAGGGCATAGAAGGAAAGGAACGCCATATGGTTTTTGGAAAGCAGATTTTGCTGGACTGGTTTTTTGACACTATGTCCCATTTGAAGCCCCCCTGATGCCCCCCTACAGTAGAAACTCCAAAACCCCATTTTGGAAACTACGGGATAAGGTGTCAGTTTTGTTGGTACTATTTTAGGGTAAATATGATTTTTGGTTGCTCTATATTACACTTTTTTTGAGACAAGGTAACAAAAAATAGAAATTCTGAAATTTCATCTCCATTTGCCAATAACTCTTGTGGAACACCTAAAGGGTTAACAAAGTTTGCAAAACTGGTTTTGAATACCTTGAAGGGTGTAGTTTCTTAGATGGAGTCACTTTTTTGGATTTTTTACTCTATGGGTGCATCGGGGGGCTTTAAATGGGACATGGTGTCAAAAAAACAGTCCAGCAAAATCCACCTTCCAAAAACCATATGGCGTTCCCTTCCTTCTGTGCCCTGCAGTTTGGCCATACAGCAGTTTACGACCACATATTGGGTGTTCGTGCAAACTACAGAATCGGGGGAATAAATATTAAGATTTGTTTGGCTGTTAACCCTTGCTTTGTTACTGGAAAAAATGGATTGAAATGGAAAATTTTTAAAAAAATCGAAATTCTGAAATTTTATCTCCATTTGCCATTAACTTTTGTGGAAAACCTAAAGGGTTAATTACGTTTGTAAAATCAGTTTTGAATACTTTGAGAGGTGTAGTTTTTAGAATGGGGTAATTTTTGGGTGGTTTCTATTATGTAAGCCTCACAAAGTGACTTCAGACCTGAACTGGTCCCTAAAAAGTGGGTTTTTGAAAATTTCTGAAAAATTTCAAGATTTGCTTCTAAACTTCTAAGCCTTGTAACGTCCCCAAAAAATGAAATAGCATTCCCAAAATGATCGATACATGAAGTACACATATGGGGAATGTAAATCAATAACTTTTTTTGGTGGTATTACTATGTATTATAGAAGTAGAGAAATTGAAACTTGGAAAATTGCTAATTTTTCAAAGTTTTTGGTAAATTTTGTATTTTTTTATAAATAAAAATGAAATTTTTCAACTTTATTTTACCACTGTTATGAAGTACAATATGTGACGAAAAAACAATCTCAGAACGGCCTGGATAAGAAAAAGCGTTTTAAAGTTACCACATAAAGTGACACTGGTCAGATTTGCAAAAAATGGCCTGGTCCTTAGGGTGAAATAGGGCTGAGTCCTTAAGGGGTTAAGGCATAATCTGCACGGAAATTGTGGCTGCTAACCGCGTGCAGGTGGAGGCAATCGGTGATCGGACCCGTGACATGGTAAATGTCAAATCCTCCGGAGCAGAAATCTGAGGGCCGACTTCTGATTCCTGCGGCAGATTCTACAACAAATACTCATTACATTTTTTCTATGTGTATTTGAATTGTGTAACTGTTCCCTTGGGCCATGTTCACACTGCAAAAAACGTGCTGAAAAACAGCGGCAGATCAGAAAGCAACCTGCATAAACGCCACCGAATACCGAGCATGAGCAATACCAAAGGGGTCTCCAATGCACGGGCAACGTCTGTGCAGCGGCCGGGACGGATCCAGACCCTTTCAACTTGAATGGGTCCATGATCCGTCCGCACCACAAAAAAATAGAACATGTTCTATATTTTTACGGTGCGGAGGCACAGACAAACATCACGGAAGCACTCCATAGTGCTTCCGCGAGGTTCCAATCCGTGCTTCTGTCCTGCAAAACGGAGGACGTTCCATATGGCATTCGTTTTTTTTGCGGATCCATTGTAACAATGCCTATTATTGTCCGCAAAACGGACAAGAGTAGGACATGTTCTATATTTTTTTTTGTTTGGGTATGGAACGGACATACAGATGCGGATAGCACACGGTTTGCTGTCCGCATTTTTTGCTGACCCATTGAAATGAATAGGTCTGCATCCTATCCGCAAAAAAAACGAAGTGGACACGGAAGCAAAATATGTTTGTGTGAATGTAGCCTAATCGTGTACATTAAAGTGCCACCACACCGCCCTGACTGTTTATACTGGGGGCTGCAGCCGTCCACCAGTCTGTCCAGGGATAATGACTGGTCCACAGAGAGCCATGTGACAACTGCATCCATCATCTCTGCGCCTGAGGGAGCGGGCAGAGGAGAATGACACACGGGAGCGGGTGACGGACAACTGGGGGGGCTGGGTAGTATCAGGGGCACCAGACAGTGCGGGGGGCTGGGTAATATCAGGGGCACCAGACAATGTGGGGGGCTGGGTAATATCAGGGGCACCAGACAGTGCGGGCGGCTGGGTAATATCAGGGGCACCAGACAATATGGGGGCCTGGGTAATATCAGGGGGCACCAGACAGTGCGTGGGGCTGGGTAATATCAGGGGCACCAGACAGTGCGTGGGGCTGGGTAATATCAGGGGCACCAGACAGTGCGTGGGGCTGGGTAATATCAGGGGCACCAGACAGTGCAGGGGGCTGGGTAGTATCAGGGGGCACCAGACAATATGGGGGGGGGCCTGGGTAATATAAGGGGGCACCAGACAGTGCGGGGGGCTGGGTAATATCAGGGGCACCAGACAGTGCGGGGGGCTGGGTAATATCAGGGGCACCAGACAATGTGGGGGGGGGGGGCTGGGTAATATCAGGGGGCACCAGACAGTGCGGGGGGCTGGGTAATATCAGGGGGCACCAGACTGTGCGGGGGGCTGGGTAATATCAGGGGCACCAGACAATGTGGGGGGGCTGGGTAATATCAGGGGCACCAGACTGTGCGGGGGGCTGGGTAATATCAGGGGGCACCAGTCTTTTTTTTACATTCTAATGCAACATTTTTATAATTATGTAACTCCTAAAATAGTTTTAATATGGCCTTTGTACATAATTTTTCAAGTAAAATCATATAAACCCCTTTTTTGTAATTTTGGTGTTTTTCCCGATTAATCGATGAAATTATCGACAACTAATCGATTATTCAAATAATCGTTAGCTGCAGCCTTAGTTCTTTTGCTGGTTTGATTCATTTTTCCATCACATTATACACGGCTCTTTTCCATGATTACGACCACCCTGCAATCCTTCCGTGGTGGCCGCGCTTGCACATTATAGGAAAAAGCATCGGCCTCTCTGGTGGTCGGGACTGCGGGAGCTCACATAGGCCTCTACCTTTTCCTATAGCGTGCAAGCATGACCACGGCTGATAGATTGCAGGGTGGTCGTAATATTTGGGAATATATTTATTATGAAATAATATTTATGTATTTTCATTTTTTTTTAACCACTTTAGGACCACCGCACGCAGGATCGCATGATCTCGGCGGTCCTTCTGTTCCTCCTTGATGCGGCGGCGCGTCATCTCACGAGAGGCGAGATTTGCTGTGAACGCGCGCGCGTTCACAGCAAGTTAAAGATCGCAAGTTATACTGCAGCCTGCCAGCGATGATCAATTGCTGGCAGGCTGTAGATGCGAAATAAATCGCATCAAACATGTATATCAGACGCTGTTTTGTTTTGTTAACAGCGTCTGATATACCTGCTACCTGGTCCTCTGGTCCCATTTGCTGGTATCAACCACCAGAGGACCAGGTAGCTACAGTCATGTGAAAAAATTAGGACACCCTTTGAAAGCATGTGGTTTTTTGTAACATTTTTAATAAATGGTTATTTCATCTCCGTTTCAACAATACAGAGAGATTAAAGTAATCCGACTAAACAAAGAAAACTGAAGAAAAGTCTTTTCAAGATCTTCTGTAAATGTCATTCTACAAAAATGCCTATTCTAACTGAGGAAAAAGATAGGACACCCTTGCCCCTAATAGCGAGTGTTACCTCCTTTGGCTGAAATAACTGCAGTGAGACGGTTCTTGTAGCCATCTACCAGTCTTCGACATCGGTCTGAGGAAATTTTACCCCACTCCTCAATGCAGAACTTTTTCAGCTGTGAGATGTTTGAGGGGTTTCTTGCACGTACAGCCCTTTTCAAGTCACCCCACAGCATCTCAATGGGATTCAAATCTGGACTTTGACTTGGCCATTCCAGGACTCTCCATTTCTTCTTTTTCAGCCAATCTTTGGTTGATTTACTAGTATGTTTTGGGTCATTGTCATGTTGCATGGTCCAGTTCCGCTTCAGCTTTAATTTTCTAACTGATGGTCTCACATGTTCTTCAAGCACCTTCTGATACACAGTAGAATTCATCGTGGATTCTATGATGGTGAGCTGACCAGGTCCTGCTGCAGCAAAGCAGCCCCAAACCATGACACTTCCACCTCCATGCTTCACAGTTGGTATGAGGTTCTTTTCTTGGAATGCTGTGTTTGGTTTACGCCAAACATGTCCTCTGCTGTTGTGTCCAAATAATTCAATTTTGGACTCATCTGTCCAAAGAACATTATTCCAGAAGTCCTGGTCTTTGTCAACTTTATCTCTGGCAAATGTCAGTCTGGCCTCGATGTTTCTCTTGGAAAGCAAAGGTTTCCTCCTTGCACACCTCCCATGCAAGTTAAACTTGTACAGTCTCTTTCTGATTGTAGAGGCATGTACTTCTACATCAACAGTAGCCAGAGCCTGCTGTAGTTCTCGAGATGACACTTTAGGGTTTTTGGAGACCTCTTTTAGCATCTTGCGGTCTGCTCTTGGGGTGAACTTGCTGGGGCGACCAGTCCTGGGCATGTTGGCAGTTGTTTTGAAAGCCCTCCACTTGTAGACTATCTTCCGGACAGTGGAATGGCTGATTTCAAAATCTTTTGAGATCTTTTTAAATCCCTTCCCAGACTCATAGGCTGCTACAATCTTTTTTCTGAAGTCCTCTGACAGCTCTTTTGCTCTCACCATGGTGCTCACTCTCACTTCAACAGTCAGGAGCACACCAAACTAAGGGTACGTTCACACGACGACAATTGTCGCGCGACAAAAAGTCGCACTATTGTCGCGCGACAATTTTTAGATGCGACTTTGCGGCGACACGCAGTTGCATGAGTGTCGTGCGACTTTTTTGGCTTGTTTTGTCGCGCGACAAACATTTCTTCTGAGATGGAAGCTTCCTCCACAAAAGAAAAAGGCCATGTGAAATTACAAGGGACCATGACTCCTTTTTATAAACTTGTGTCTGGGTCACAAACCAGACACCCAAACAACATTCTGTCGCATGACTGTCGCATATAAGTCGCAGTCGCACGTGATTCCTATTGAATTCAATGGGCGAAATATCGCATGCGACATGCGGCTTGCGACAGAAAATCCGACAAGAACTCACGTCATGCGACTGTCGCGTCGCAGTCGCAGCATGTCGCAGTGCGACACCATAGACTCCCATTATAAAAATTGTCGTGCGACAATTGTCGTCGTCTGAACATACCCTAAATGTCTGAGGTTTAAATAGGGCAAGCCTCATTCAACATGCAGAGTAACGATCTACTAATTATGTGCACCTGGTGTGATATACCTGTGTGAGATCTGAGCCAATTTAAGAGGGAATACATGTGAGGGTGTCCTATCTTTTTCCTCAGTTAGAATAGGCATTTTTGTAGAATGACATTTACAGAAGATCTTGAAAAGACTTTTCTTCAGTTTTCTTTGTTTAGTTGGATTACTTTAATCTCTCTGTATTGTTGAAACGGAGATGAAATAACCATTTATTAAAAATGTTACAAAAAACCACATGCTTTCAAAGGGTGTCCTAATTTTTTCACATGACTGTATGTAAAGTAGCATCAAGCACCACACTACCCCTCCCCCGTCACTTAACCCCTTGTTAACCCCTGATCACCCCATATAGACTCCCTGATCACCCCCCTGTCACTGATCACCCCCCTGTAAGGCTCCATTCACATGTCCATATGTGTTTTGCGGACACATAGGTATTCACTGAGGGGCAATGTGCTTTCCGCATTTTGCAGATCCGCACATTGCCAGAACTATGTAGAAAATGCCTTTTCTTGTCGGACAAGAATAGGACATGTTCTATATTTTTGCGGAACGGAAGTGCAGACCCGGAAGCGCGGATCCGAGCGGGACAAAGTCTGTCCCCATAGAAATGAATGGGTCCGCAATTCCGTTCCGCAAACAGAATTTCTGACGTGTAAATTGGGCATAAGGGTCCCTTATCACCGCCAGTTAGTTAGCTACTTGTTAGGTAGTTAGCGCCCAGCCCACCGCACCGCAGTCACTGATTTTGGCAGAGATTTTTTCATCCACATTGATTGATACGAATGGAGAAATCTGTGCCGTTCATTTTTATTAATTTTTTTAGCCCAGAGGCTGAACGGAAAAAAAAAATCTCATTACCCGTCTGCTCAATATACGGAGAATCGCAGAAACTCCTAATGCTGGCCATACGTGTAATGATTGCGGAGACCCTCAAATGCCAGGGCAGTAAAAACACCTCACATGTGACCCCATTTTAGAAAGTAGACACCCCAAGGTATTCCGTGAGGGGTATGGTGAGTTCATGCAAAATTTTATTTTTTGTCACAAGTTAGTGGAATATGAGACTTTGTAAAAAAAATAAATATCAATTTTTATGTGAACTCGCCATGCCCCTCACGGAATACCTTGGGGTGTCTTCTTTCCACAATGGGGTCACTTGTGGGGTATTTATACTGCCCTGGCATTTTAGGGGCCCTAAAGCGTGAGAATCCAAATGCGTAAAAATGCCCTGTGAAATCCTAAAGGTACTCGTTGGAATTTGGGCCCCTTAGCGCATCTTGGCTGCAAAAAAGTGTCACACATGTGGTATCGCCGTACTCAGGAGAAGTAGGGCAATGTGTTTTGGGGTGTATTTTTACATATACCCATACTGTGTGTGAGAAATATCTCTGTAAATGACAACTTTTTAATTTTTTTTATACAAAGTTGTCAGTTTACAGAGATATTTCTCTCACCCAACATGGATATATGTAAAAATACACCCCAAAACACATTGCCCCACTTCTCCTGAGTACGGCGATACCACATGAGTGACACTTTTTTGCAGCCTGGGTGCGCAAAGGGGCCCTAATTCCAACGAGTACCTTTAGGTTTTACAGGGTTGCTCACAATTTAGCCCTGCCCAAAATGCCAGAACAGTAAACACACCCCACAAATGACCCCATTTCAGAAAGTAGACACCCCAAGGTATTCACTGAGGGGCATAGTGAGTCCGTGGGAGATTTTTTTTTTTTTTGCCAGAAGTTAGCAGAAATGGAAACTTTATTTTATTTTTTTTCCTCAGAAAGTGTCATTTTCCGCTAACTTGTGAAAAAAAATGAAATGATACATGAACTCACCATGCCCCTCCGCGAATACTTTGGGGTGTCTTCTTTCTAAAATAGTGTTATTTGGGGGGTATTTATACTTTCCTGGCATTCTAGCACCTGAAGAAACATGACAGGCGCTCAGAAAGTCAGAGCTGCTTCAAAATGCCAAAATTCACTTTTTTGCACCATAGTTTGTAAACGCTATAACTTTTACCCAAACCAATAAATACACACTTATTGGATTTTTTTTTATCAAAGACATGTAGAACAATAAATTTTGCGAAATTTTTTTGTAGAAATGTAGTTTAAAAAAAAAAACATTACAACAGAAAGTGAAAAATGTCATTTTTTTGCTAAAATTTCGGTCATTTTTGATTAATAGCAAAAAAAGTAAAAATGTCAGCAACAATGAAATACCACCAAATGAAAGCTCTATTAGTGAGAAGAAAAGGAGGTAAAATTCATTTGGGTGGTAAGTTGTATGACGGAGCAATAAACGGTGAAAGTAGTGTAGTGCGGAATTGTAAAAAGTGGCCTGGTCATTAAGGGGGTTTAAGCTAGGGGGGCTGAAGGGGTTAATCCACAACACTTGATATGTGCTCAGGTTACACAAACACTACATACCTGACCAATTATAGTGGTACCCCAGTGTCTCACTTCAGTTGTGTGATCGGGTGGACACCCTTCTGTTTTAGCTGCAGATTACTGAATAAAGTTTGGTTTGTTATTTTGTTTTAGCGTCCCTCTGTGAAATATTTTGCTATAGATAAAAAAACAGCAATTTTAAAATTATTTTGTCTAATTTATTTACGCCGTTCACTATGTGGTAAAAATAACATAACTTTATTATGTGGGTCACTGCAATAATCATAATGACACATTTCTGTATTTCTTTTTACTATTTTTCCTTTCGTCCTGCACCTGTCAGCTCTGCAACTGCTCCCCCTTCTCCAGACTGACGGGGGTTGCATTAACTGCTCATATCTCTGGTTTGGTAGCAGCTAGAGGTATGGGCTTTGTATTGTTTGAAAGCTGGAAAACAGTATCTTCAGTACATGGGAAGATATGGCTGTTAGAAATCGGGATGCAGTAATTGCAGATAAAAGTGAAAGTAAAAGCAGGTTTTACCCGCGATTATTACCGTCTCGATTTCTAACAGTAATATCTGCTGTTTGCCAGGAATGCCAGCTTTCAAACAAGACAAGTTCCATGTTTCTAGCTGCTACTGTTCAGAAGATATCAGCAGCTAAAGCAGCCCTCCCCCCAGCTCTGGCAGAACAGTTAAGTACTTTTCCCACAGCCCCAGCTGAGCTCGGCACCTGTCCAAGCAGTAAGGTCGTTAAAACACTGGATATAGTCTTTATAGATTTATTTTCTAGAAATGGTGCCATTAATTTACCAAATTATTTGTCTACATTTTCAGTTTATTGTTGGAAATGGAACGGCCAACTAATACAGTACCTGCTGCCCATGTTACCTCTAGACATGGTCCTGACATGGAGCAAGAAGGCACTGGAGAAACAGTTATGTCTGGAAGCATTACACAGGCATCCATCACTGGACAGTTTCTTCCCAGACAATCACCAGGCAGTAAGCCTTGTAAGAAAAGAAAAAGATTATCTGAAAGAATTGCTGAGACTTCCCGAACTGTGCAGTCTGCCAGAGCGGATGGCAAAGGGAAAGGTACATCACAATGCAGCAGTGTCAGCATCAGCTCCATCACAAGTATACATTTTGAACAGGAGCCTGTCAAGTATCGACGCAGTATGAGTGCTATCCAGAGGCACCAGGAGACTTTAAGACAAAAACAGGTATTTTTATGTAAGCAAGCCCCACATCTCTGTAGAGGTTAATAGGTTCATTCACTCCAAGCAAACATGCATGTTAATGTGAAGATTGTGGGTTACTTTTTTTTTTTGGTCTCTAAACAACTTGTGGCCAAAGATTGCAGCCACACGGTGCTACATCAAGACTATTGAAAGAAGTGGGGGTCACACAAATTACTGTGACTGAACAGTTGTAAGAAATCCAGCAAGGTTTTGATTTCTTGCGACTGATGGGTACCAGTAGCAGCGACCTGCAGGTCACAGCATGACCCCATTCACTTTGACTAGTTGTGACGTAGCATCACATTGCTGTTAGGGATGAGGGAATCGACTTCGGATGAAACATCCAAAGTCGATTTGCATAAAACCTCGTTCTTATACTCCTCCTGCTCCGTATTGGCTCCAATGAGCCGAAGTTATTGCTTTGTGAAAAACCATTTCCTGAACTCGGGTTCGGTTCCAAGTGGTACCTTGGTTTTTTTATTAGAACGAAGTTTTATGTGAATCGACTTAAAACTTCATCGACTTCATACGAAGTCGATTCTCTCATCCCTAATTGCTGTCATCCTTGTCCACACCACGCTGGATAAAATCACCATGTAGCCTTACGTGTAAATGGTGGCTGCAAGTGGGTGTTTTTTTTTTTGGGGGGGGGGGGACTTTTTACACAATTGCACAAAAAACTGCAGCAAAAATCACATGGCATGGGGGTTTTGTTATAATTTTGGGGGCTTTTCAACTTAGTGTAACTGTCACTTTTTATGCGTATAGGAAATAATTAAAGGTTTCTTTTGTAATATTCTTTATTATGTGGCCACTATAATAGGACAGCGTCAAACCCAGGGTTACCAACCAGAATTTTTCTTTTTTCTGAACAACTTATCCCCAAATCACGGATCGCCAACATTTTTTTATAAACAAATTGAAAAAACATAATAAATGATAAAGAATATAAGGAATAGAAATCTATAACTCAATATACTGATAAGAACTCATTACCAGCATTTACTGTGAGCTGATGAATTATGAAAATTACAACCAAAATAATCTGGATAAGTAGCACCAGCCTCAAAAAAAATCACAGACACGTCAATTTTTTTTTCATGGACGCAGGAAAAAAGTCGAGCGATGGTGAGGACGCCGCCCACCAAGCAGAGCGCAGGTCTATACCCCTTTGGTCCTATGCTCTGGGTTTACATACGCGTGCCAGAACGAATTGAGGCCATGGCTGGAAAGTGGGATACAGATTTTAAAAAAACAATGATAAGGGGACCAGTAGGAATCCTGCCATATAAACTATTTTCAGTCTGTTTTTCAGAAACTGTTTTAAAAGAAAAGTGATGGGATTGCACTAGTGTGGTAAGACTTCTGGAGGAGGTGCTTTCAACTTTAGATTCACCCAAATCTTAAAAGTATTCAATAAAAAATTGTAAAGTTGGGCACTCTTCTTACATAGGAGATGCAGACCTTAAATTAATAAAATGTCCCTTTAATAAATTACTTTTACAAACAATAAACACTATCTGGCCAGATATAGTGAATAATTACAATCAAATAAAACCGCACACTTCACATAAGAACAATCAAATAAAACCGCACACTTCACATAAGAACAATCAAATAAAACCGCACACTTCACATAAGAACAATCAAATAAAACCGCACACTTCACATAAGAACAATCAAATAAAACCGCACACTTCACATAAGAATAGCACCATAAGCCAACTCGACATAGTATCTCCATGACCTAAAAAATATGAATGTGTCTCCATACTGAAGAATACCAAGGTGTTTTATATTATTTATATGTCCACAAGAGGAATAAAAAAGAGAATGGATTGTATATAGTTAAAATATGAGGAAACCTCTATAAATACAATTAAGAAGTTATTTTTCAAGAAAACGCACAACAACCGCATAAATAACGCAATACACAAAAAAAATTTATCACCATTTTTGTTCATTATTTATTGAATGTTTATTATTATACACTAAAGACACTTTACAAAGGTATCAACCTACTAAATGCACTTAGTAAATTACTTTATTGTATCATTATTTTTTGTTCACATTCCGGTGAATCCAGTTCACGTTTAGATTTTTTCCATGAAGCCTATAAATATGGACAAATTAATGGAGGACCTTAGACCACTGAGGAAGGGACCATATAATGTCCCGAAAACGCGTTTGGTTAATCCTAGAGATGAGCGAACTTTAAAAAAAAGTTTGGCGTTCGGGTTGTGGTAATCGCCGCATCCCATTATGGATTCCACTACCGCGGACTATCGCAGCATATGGAATCCATAAGGGGCGGCTTCCACGAACCCGAACTGTTGAACAGCCGAAGGACCTGGGGTGACGTCACTGTCATGTGATCAGTGCAGGGGGCGTGGCTCAGCACTGGATTTAATCTCGACGAAGCCATCGTCCTCTCCTTCCCGTCCCCGGGAACGGACGCTTCGAATGGACGTTGTTCGGGCTTTGCAGTTTTGCTTGGAGTTCACCGGCTTTGTTTTCCGGCGCTCTGACTCCTGGGAGGTCCACGCAAGCGTATGACGGCCTCCAGGATGGCTTTCTCCCGCTTCCTCACTATGGCTATTGCTGCGTTTCCCGCACCAGGGGCAGGGTTCTGTCTTCCATGTCCCGTTCACTCCATTGGAGCGGTTGGTGCCTCCTGGGCCGGAGACATTGGGCTTCGGCCGCACGATTGTGCAGGGCGGCCGCTGGTTTTCCTTACTCGCCTTCCCTGTTTCTACAGGGCGCATACTCGGGCTTTGGCGGATGCTGCCTTGAGCTTGTGCGGGCGGCAGTTCCTTGACGCCTTGGGGTGCTTCGCCTTGGGCTGTGGTCCCTCCCTTCTTGGACTGCTCTCGGACGTCCCAAGGTATCCTGTGTCCCCCAAGGAAAATGGGCGAGAAAACGAGATTTTTGTATAACTTACCAGTAAAATCTCTTTCTCGCTCTTCCTTGGGGGACACAGCACCCACCAATTCATTGTTTTTCTCTACACAGTTTCCAGACTTGGTTTACCCCGTCGGGTAGTTGGCTTGTTGTTCCACTTGTTGGACATTGCCTTTTCTCACTACTTGGACACGCAACTGGCAGTCTGTCACTCCAGGTTAAGGGTATAGCTGCTGGAGGAGGGGCTTAACAGTTTCTACTTAGTGTCACGCCTCCTAGGGAGCTGAGCTATACCCAAGGTATCCTGTGTCCCCCAAGGAAGAGCAAGAAAGAGATCTTACTGGTATGTTATACAAAAATCTCGTTTTTTGTCATGATTTTGAAACCTATATATGAGACTACAAAATCTATTTTTTAATTTTGAACAATCATTTATTTTTATACTGGACTTATTATTGAGAATTGCTAATTTCTTATGTTGGCCTGCCACCTGGTGGCCAAAATAAGAATTGTGTTCAGTGAGGTTGAGCCCATTCAAACCAATTACCGCCATCTCCATTGGCCGCAGGGAATGCCACATTTATGTTTACTCTATGTTTATAAATTTTCATTTTCAATAAAGAAATACAGAAAATCATAAGACTTCGTACAATCATTGCATATAAAACATAACTACAAGAAGGGACACGCAGGACCCAAAGATAATTGACATGTGCTGAGAAAAGCCGTCAGCCTGCGCAAGCACAAGGGTACCCAATACAACGCGGCAGCAAAGACCATATAGGAAAAGAGGCAAAAAATAACAAAAAGGACAGACAGGAAAACAGGGGGAAACAAGGGAGGGAAGGAAGGGAGAGGCCGTGGGTAACTCCAGCACACATCAAAATTAACAGGAAGAGCTATCCAACGACAATCAGTACCAAAAAATAAAAAAAACTGACGAATCATAGCATACTCTGGAAGTCAGAGGAGTCCAAAAAGAGCATTAAAGGGCTGCAACTTTTCATGAAATCTCCAGATCTCTCCTGCCAATCTGCCACCAGTTCCTCCACCCTGAGCAAATGTTTTAGCTCCCTTGACCAGTCAAGCATAGAAGGCACAGAGCTGGTTTTCCAAAGTCTGGGGATAACCAACCGAGCCGCAGATAAAAAATGGCCTAAGACCCCTTTTTTGGCCTGAGCAAGGGAACCAGGAACAAGTGACAGGAGACATAGTTTGGGTGTATTAGTCAATAGTTTGCCAGAGTATTTATGGTATATTGTCAGGACACGATCCCAAAATCGACGAACCAATGGACAACTCCACCAGATATGGAGCATAGACCCCTTATGCTGCTGACACTGCCAACAGAGGTCAGATACAGAAGTGTACATGAGATGCAATCGCGTAGGACAATAATACCAACGTGAGAGAATTTTGAAGTTTTTTTTTTTACCTGCATCGCCATAGACATTCCATGGGAGAACGTACACATCTTGTCCACCTCCTCATCAGTGAACTTAACCTGTAGGTCATGTTCCCACTTGTCAAAGAATGGAGCTCTGTCCCCATTTTGAAGGGCCATAAGGATTTTGTACATCTCAGACAAAACACCGTCCGTGTCCCTCGTCTTCAAATAGAACTTATCAAAATCTGACAAGTCACCCACCTCCCCTCCGGGGAATGTGGACCTAAAGAACGAGCTAATCTGGGCATAGCCTAGCCAATACAGCGATGAAAAGGCAGAATTCTGTCTCAAGACAGTATGAGAGGCAAGCTGTCCAGAGGTAAGTATATCCCTAACTCGTAGCACAACATTACGCGCAGGGGTAGTGAGAGTAAGAGATGGAGTCTAGCCGGGTATAAACGCAGAGTTACCAGTCAGAGGAGTCAAGGGACCCGGCCTAAGAGAAAGTCGAGAGGTGGAAATCCACTCGTCCCACACCGCCAGGGGGTGCCTCGCTAAAAACGGCCAGTTATCCATATGGGGTCTAACCGCTGGCGCAACCCAAGTTATCCCAGCCAAAGCAAGGGGAGACAAGACTTGTTCCAACTGGATCCATAGTTTCATGGGACTTTTATGCGACCAGTCTCGCAATCTAGCTAGCACTGCTGCATCATGGTAAACTAGCAAGTCAGGTAGACCAAACCCTCCCAGTGACTTCTGTTTAGTCAGAATCCGTTTCTACAATCTCGGTGCAACAATGGGGACAGTCTGGAATAAGTATAAAAATCTCGGCAGGATATTCATCTTGACAACATTCATGCGACCAAACCACAACAGATGTTTCAGTTTATAAATCTGAAGGTCCTCTAGCGTCCTCCTCTGCAATGGCAAGTACGGTAGTTCAAAGGGAACAAGAGGTGCAGCTGTGCTGGAATTTGTATGCCCAAGTAAGTCAAACTCTGTTCTTGCCACTTTACTACGGATAGAGGAAACTTCAGATGGGGACAGAGAGACATTTAAGAGTTCTGTTTTAGTAAGGTTCACCTTGAAATTACTAAGGTGACCAAACCTATCAAATTCCTTGAGCAAACATGGGATAGAGATATGGGGGGAGGTCACATACAAGAGAAGGTCATCGGTGTATAATGCTAACTTATGCTGAGAGTTAGGAACAGCAATGCCCACAATATCCACATTTTTCCTCAACGCCTGTGCTAAATGCTCCATTGTTAGAACATACAGGGGTGGGGAAAGGGGGCACCCTTGGCGAGTCCCATTGTGGATTGCAAAGGATGGTGCCAAAATGCCATTAGTGCGGACTTTCGAGTGTACAATGCTGATACTAGCTCTATAAATCTGTCCCCCAACCCAATCTGTTTCAGAGAAACTAACATGAATCTCCAGTTCACTCTGTCAAATGCCTTTTCAGCATCAACAGACATCAGGCAAAGGGGAATCTGGTGTTTCTGAAAGTGCGAAAGCAAATTGATGGTACGTATGGTGTTGTCCCTCGCCTCCCTCCAAGGGACAAAGCCCACTTGGTCGAGATGAATACAGTGTGGTAAGACAGTGCTCAATCTGTTAGCCAGGAGCATATTTTAATGTCACAATTTATTAGTGAGATTGGTCTATAGTTACCACAAATAGTAGTGTCTTTATTGGGTTTGGGCAAAACTACAATGTGGGCCTCTAAAGACTGTTTAGGAAAGGGACAGGAGGGGGAAACCCTATTAAACACCTTCGTAAGGATGGGAAGCAAGAGATCTTGAAATCTTTTGAAGACAGCCGTAAAGCTATTGTCTATAGCTAGCTTTTAAATCCTCCCACACCGACTGTAACTCAGTCAGCAGGGCAGGCGTGAGAGATCTTTTATGAAGAGATTCCAGAATCCGTAACCTGTCAGACAAGCTCCTGATATGTGCCTCCCTTTCCTTCTTTAATCTAGACCAGTGTTGAATGAGTGTGCCCCTTATCACACGTTTGAGTGCTTCCCACTGCAGAGGAGGGGCCGTCTCATCAAGAGTATGATGGTCCACAAAGTCCCTGATCGTCTGCTCCACCGCTTGGCCACAGACCAAATCCTTCAGCAGGGTATCATTTAATCGCCATGTCCATTCCCTAGCCACCATATCGGGCAGCTCAAGGGTTAAAGAGACAGGTGCATGATCTGACCACACGGCGGGACCAATCACAGCTTTCGGGTGAAATGATAACGCATGGTGGGAGATGGCAAACAAATCAATCCTGCAGGAAGTATTATGGGCTGGAGAGAAATAAGTGAAATCTCTATCAGTCGAATGGAGGACCCGCCAAACATCAACCAGTGTCACGACTCGCGTTGGGGTCGTGACTCGTGATTGCGGCATGCGGTTGCCGTTGGCAACCAGAGCTCCACGACCGAGGCTGCGGTCGTGTTTGTTGTGCCGCATGCACTTGCCGGCGGCGAGGTGTTCTTGCCGCATGTGAGGGCTGTCTGTTTGTTGCCTCACATGTGGTTGCCGCTGGTACTTGTGGTGCATATGTGTCTTTCCCCCTTTCCTGTGCACTATTCCCTTGTTTAGTTTCTTCTGTGTAGTTGTGGCGTGCACGGGGTTAAGGTGTGGCTAAGGTGTGGCTAAGGTGTGGCTGCATTGTGGGTGTGACCTCAGGCCTCCTTATTACCTTGTGTGTGGAACCTGAGGTCAGTTTTGTTTGTCCAGCCATGGTGTGAGCATGGCTGGAGTGTGTTTGGATCCCACCTTTATGTCTGCGTGAGCCACCCTTGTTTGTTATATTGTTTTCTCTGTTTGTTTGTACTCCCCTCCTGTGTGCTTCTGCTTACCCTTCACCTCACTTGCTTATGTCTTTGTTGTGGGTTTGTATGTTGCAGTTTGTTGGTATGTCTGCTCCGGAAGGGGCTTGCTTACCCGGAGGGGTATAGCTTATACCGGATGGTGTGTTGCCCGGCCAGGCCTCCCCCCAGGCATCTGATGTCCGCTTGGGGGTCCGGGAGGTCCTGGCGCTGCTTCTCAGTCTTCAGCACGGCAGGTAAGTGTGGGTTCCTTGTACATGTTTCCTATGTCACTTGCCTGCCGTGCGGGCACACACTGTTCGGGTCCCGGCTGCAGAGGGGCCTCAGGAGACTTCTGCTCCTCCGTGTCCCTGGGGGAGCAGGTGGTCTCTGCCCTGTTAGTTCCAGGGTCGAGCAGGGTTGTCCAGGGCTTTAGGTTCCTGTCGTATGGGCCCTCCCACCCTTGGGGTCGGCCCATACTCGTAGGAGACCAGGGCCAGCTTTAGGGACATGCTAGATTAGCGGTTCCCTTGTCCCTGCTTTTAGCCCTTGTTTGGCCCAGCGGCCGCGGACATTGCACGGCGGGGGGTTTTCCCCACCTCCCGTCGTGACATTATAAAAAATATGGGTGGCTCACGCAGACATAAAGGTGGGATCCAAACACACTCCAGCCATGCTCACACCATGGCTGGACAAACAAAACTGACCTCAGGTTCCACACACAAGGTAATAAGGAGGCCTGAGGTCACACCCACAATGCAGCCACACCTTAGCCACACCTTAGCCACACCTTAACCCCGTGCACGCCACAACTACACAGAAGAAACTAAACAAGGGAATAGTGCACAGGAAAGGGGGAAAGACACATATGCACCACAAGTACCAGCGGCAACCACATGTGAGGCAACAAACAGACAGCCCTCACATGCGGCAAGAACACCTCGCCGCCGGCAAGTGCATGCGGCACAACAAACACGACCGCAGCCTCGGTCGTGGAGCTCTGGTTGCCAACGGCAACCGCATGCCGCAATCACGAGTCACGACCCCAACGCGAGTCGTGACAACCAGCTTGTGAGAGTGTAGAATTGTAGGAATCCGAGAGAGCATAGAGAACGGTACCAAGGACTTCCCTAGAGACGTGTTAAGTTTCGGATGTTAAGGCAAATTAAAGGTGCCCCCTATAAGCAAAATACCTTCCACAAAGGACTCCATCTTAGACATGATGGCTCCAAACGTCTTACCCTGCCCAGAATTTGGAAGATAGAGATTACCAATCGTGTACGTTCTCCCATGTATATCCAGCTTGACGAAAAGGAATCTTCCCTTATTGCAGGATCTGGAATCTAGAACAGAGCAAGAGAGATCTTTATGGAGAGCAATGGAAACCCCTTTAGATTTCGCATCAGGGTTAGTACTATGAAACCAGGCAGAGAAAGGTTTAGAGCGTAGACGAGGAATATGATTGGTCTAAAGTGCGTTTCCTGCAGCAAAATCACCTGAGCCTTATCCTTTTGCAAACCAGACAAAATTCTCGACCTCTTCTCCGGAATGTTAAGACCCCGGACGTTAAGTGAAACAAGTTTGATCTCGCCGGCAGGCGCCATGAGAAAACAGAGAGGTCGACAATATCGTCCAAAATGCACAAAAGAAAATAGGAAGAGGATTACAGGGGCAAAACACAAGGGAGAGACGGAGGGGAGGGGGAAGACAACAAACAACAAGTATAGTGAAGAACAAAAAAGACAAAAAGCAAACAAACCAACAAACACAAAAAGGAGGGTAGGTCAGAGTAAGCACACTGACCGGAGTACACAGCCGTGTACTGCACAGAAACCTCGGATGTGAGGGCAGCAACACAATACATTGCCTATATATAGAGGGACAGTCTTCCAAAAGACGGAGACATAACCCCCACGAGGCAGAAGAACATAAATAGCTGAATACCTGTTCTAATAAAACACTAGAAAAACAACGACCCTCAAGTGTTCAGCACATTATTAGGAAATAAGCAGAAACGAGGCATATTGACATTCAGCGTACTACCTCCCTCCACCCTGCTGCAAACCGCAACACAGGGAAAAGGAAGGCACCGCAGAACAATAAGAGCATAGTGAATACCACAGCCCACAATCCCAGGAGTAAGCAAATGCAACTAGCAACAGAGCAAGAACCTGGATTGCACAGATATAGTCCTGTGGGTGCCGGAGTCAACCAGCAAACATAATGGACGAAAGTCATGTAGGTGCCTTTTGGGAGCTGGATGCCCCCCCGGAACCCGTAGCTCGAACCCTCCACACCGAAAAGCGAGCAGGAAGCGGAGGTGTCGTGTGCCAATCTGGAAGTTCGATGTCGGGCAGACCTAAAGCAGCAATTCTGAGGGAAACTGTAGAGCGTGATGTTTACCGCCCTTTCTGACCACCAGTTGAAACGGGTAACCCCACATGTAAGGAATTTCTTTTTCTCTGAGGTAGTCCAGTAGTGGACGAAGTGCCCTATGTTGTTGTAGGGTGGATCGAGACAGATCTTATAGCAAAGAAATTTTCGCTCCCTCAATGTCCAGCACCAACTTGTTGCGCATTTTCCGCATGATTTGATCCTTGACGGAGTAGTAGTGCAGACGGCAAATTACATCTCTGGGCCTATCAGGATTAGGCGGCACCAATGCGCGATGCGCCCTATCAATCTCCAAGTTGTCGGAGACAGGTCTGTTCAAGATTTTTGTAAGGTATGCATGAGATCCGCAGAAGCAATATACTCCGGCAGGCAGGGCCAGGCCGACACAGAGGCTGGGGAGGCTCCAGATCCCCGCCTCCTCCTCTGCCCGCCCATCTGTGCGTTTTAAAGTTCAATCAGAGCGCGCGCCGGGGCATGCGCAGTGCGATGCCTACTCCTGGCACGGCATTAGCCGGCGCGTGCGCAGGAGCTACTACGATGCCGTGCCAGGAGTAGGCATCGCACTGCGCATGCCCCGGCGCGGGCTCTCATTGAACTTTAAAACGCACAGATGGCAGGCAGAGGAGGAGGCGGGGCGGGAATCTGAGCTGGGGAGGAGGTGCCGCCTGGGGCTTGGACGCTGGAGACGCCGCCCTGGGCACTTGATAGCCCGCATTTACATATTCTTCAAAGTTCATTTTTGGCTGAAAGAAAACGCCGTTATATACAACAAAGGTACCGTTTTTAACTTCAGAGTGGCACATATAACGCTATCTGTCAAATATGCTGACAGACTCCCTTTAAATTACGTTTTGCTTACATCATAGTAGAAGTCTATAGGAATCATAACAGATCCATCTGGTTTCCTGTCGACAGGATTAATAACAAACATACATATCTAAATGGCGGGGGAGGGGGGTTGGGGGGCGCACTTGGGCAGCTCAGCCTCTGTTGGTGGTGGACCTCGTCCCAGCCCTGCCGGCAGGCCCCGAATTCTAATATTATTTCGCCGACTCCTATTCTCAGAGTCCTCGTGTAGGCGATATAATTGGCTAATGTGTTGATCCACGATATCACCCCTCTCCTCGATCACATCCACCCTCGACGATATCTCTGCCTGATGAGTTGAGATGTCATCTACTCGTTCTTCCAGCACCTGTATGTTGCTAGAGATAGTATGGAGCTCCTGCTTGTATGAATTCTCTAGGCGCACAAGAATTGCTCCATCTCCTGCCTTGTCGGCAGCAATTTAACATGGGCCCTCCAATCCCAAGTCAGGTCATCCGCATCCGAGGCTGGGGCGCTGATAACAGGGCCAGAGAGGGACTGACCATCAGTTTGATGAGCGGTCTGCGATGACTCCAGTGAGGCAGCACAAGATGGCGTCTGCCACGTGGCGTCGTGACCCGGCGAACCCGCTCCTGCTGTAGGCAGAGCAGGGAGCTGGAGTGAAGGCCGCAGCGTGAGGGATGCGGCCTGTTACCTTCTGCCCCTCCGGGGTGAAGAACTGCTGAATGACGGCTCTTTTCACTTCCACAGGCGTAGAGGGAGGAACGGCAGTGGAACCCCTTCTTGTTCTGACCATCAGGTCGGAGATTAAAGCCATGATGAGCTGTGGAACAGGTGCCAATGATGGTTTGTGGCGGGAGCTCTCCTCAGTGTGTGCTCACTCCGCCATAGTCAGGACATGCCCCCCGGGGTGCCACATTTAGATGCCGTGATCTCACCTGATCATGGCATCTAAAGCCTTTAACCCCTTAACCTCTTAAGGACACAGGACATACCGGTACATCCTGATGTCCAAATCCTTAAGGACACAGGACGTACCGGTACGTCCTGTGTATTAATTGCTATTGCGCCCAATCCGAGTCTGATAGCAACATGGTTCCTGCTGATATAGTTCAGCAGGAACCATGTTCTAATTCCGAGGGGGGTCCTGTGACCCCCCCCGTATCGGCGATCGCTGCAAACCGCAGGTCAATTCAGACCTGCGGTTTGCAGCGCTTTGCGATGTATCTGATCGGATCAGAAACGTTAAAATGCTGCCAAATGTTTTTTTTTATATATTTGTAACCTCCCCCCGTGCTCTCATTGTGATGGATTTCAAGGATGGCCGAGCTTGGCAAGCAGAGTGTCAGCACATTGCTGACACTCTGCTTGTAACAGCTGACATCCGTGCAGGCACAGAGTCAGCCTTTTAACCCCTTCCATGCCGCAGTCCGTAGGGACCGCTGTATGGAAGTGGTTAAGAGGGAGGGAGCTGCTGTGGGGAGCTGCTGTGCCTGGTGCAGCCCCCTAGCTCCAGTCCCCAGCTTCCCTCCCTCCCCATCCTCCGCTGCTATAACAGAGCCTTCAAAGGCGTCCTGCTTGCCATGGTAATAGAACTCTGATTAGACTTTTGCTAAAGGCAAAAGTCTGATCAGACTAATTTTTAAGTAAGAAATACAGTACAGTACATTATATAATGTACTGTCCTGTATTATACAGACACCAGATCCACTGGATTTTCAAGAACCAAGTGGGTCTGGGTCCCAAAAAAATGTAAAAAAACACATTTATCTCTAATAAAAATTAAAAAAATAAAATACACTACACATGTTATATATCACCACATCCGTAACAACCTGATCTATAAAATAGATTTGTTACTTTCCCCGCACGGTGAACGTCATAAAAAAACACAAAAAAACAACTATGATAAAATTGAAATTTTGCCTACCTCGCTTCCCAAAAAAGTTAATAAAAGTGATCAAAAAGTTGTATCTACACCCAAATGGTACTAATCAAACCGTCACCTCGTCCCTCAAAAAACGATACCTTACCTAAGAAAATCGCCTAAAAAATAAAAAAATTATGGCTATGCAGACACTAAAACATGATTTTTTTTTGTTTCAAAAATATGATTGTGTATAATCTAAATAAATAAATAAAAAGTAGAAATATTATATTAATATCGCCGCGTCCGTAAGAACCTGAACTATAAAAATAACACATGACCTTACCCCTCGGGTGAACACCGCAAAAAAAAAAAACTGTCAAAAGCCATTTTTGTCACCTTACATCACAAAACGTATTATAGCAAGCGATCAAAAAGTCATATGCACTCCAAAATAGTGCCGTTAAAAACCGTCATCTCATCACGCAAAAAAATTAGCCCCTACCTAAGACAATTGGACAAAAACTAAAAAAAAACTGACTCTCAGACTATGGAGATACTAAAATGGTTTTTGTTTGTTTAACAAAGGATATTATAGTGTAAATACCTAAATAATACATATTATGTATTGCCGCGTCTGTAAGAATCTGCTCTATAAAAATGACACATGACCTAACCCCTCAGATGAACACAGTCACAAAAATAAAATAAAAAAGGTCCCAAAACATCAATTTTTTCCAAATTTTCCATTTGAATCATTTTTTTCCGGTAACAAAGCAAGGGTTAACAGTAAAAAAAAACTCTATATTTATTGCCCTGATTCTGTAGTTTGCCGAAACACCCCATATGTGGCCGTAAACTGCTGTATGGCCAAACGGCAGGGCATAGAAGGAAAGGAACGCCATATGGTTTTTGGAAGGCAGATTTTGCTGGACTGTTTTTTTGACACCATGTCCCATTTAAAGCCCCCCTGATGCTCCCCTAAAGTGGAAACTCCATAAAAGTGACCCCATATAAGAAACTACACTCCTCAAGGTATTCAAAACTGATTTTACAAACTTTGTTAACCCTTTAGGTGTTCCTCAAGAGTTTATGGGAAATGGAGATGGAATTTCAGAGTTTCTATTTTTTATTACCTTATCTCACAAAAATGTATTATAGAGCAACCAAAAATCATATGTACCTTAAAAATAATTCCACTAAAACTGCCACCCTATCCAGTAGTTTCCAATATGGGGTCACTTTTTTGGAGTTTCTACTCTAGGGGAGCATCAGAGGGACTTGAAATGGGCCATGGTGTAAATAAAACCAGTCCACCAAAATTTGCCTTCCAAAAACCACATGGCGTTCCCTTCCTTCTGAGCTCTGCTGTTTGGCCATACAGCAGTTTACGACCACATATGGGGTGTTTCTGCAAACTATAGAATCAGGGCTATAAATATTGAGCTATCTTTGGATGTTAACCCTTGCTTTGTTTCTGAAAAAAAATGGATTCAAATGGAAAATGTGCCAAAAAAAAAATCGAAATTCTGAAAATTTTCAAGATTTGCTTCTAAACTTTTAAGCCTTGTAACGTCCCCAAAAAATAAAATGGCATTCCCAAAATGATCCATACACGAAGTAGACATATGAGGAAAGTAAAGTAATAACTATTTTTGGAGGTATTACTATGTATTATAGAAGTAGAGACATTGAAACTTGAAAATTAGCAAATCTTTCAAAATTTTGGGTACATTATTTTTTTTTATACAAAAAAATGAACTTTTTTGACAAAATGCTACCAGTGTCATGAAGTACAATATGTGACGAAAAAACAATCTCAGAATGGCCAGGATAAGTAAAAGCTTTTAATTTTAAAGTTATCACCACATAAAGTGACACTGGTCAGATTTGGGAAATAAGGCCGTGTCCTTAAGGAGTTACATGTACGGCACAACCAGATGTGACTTAAGGACCAGCGCCGTACATCGTGGGGGAAATCGCGCGCCGTGATTGGCTCATCTGCACATCGCAGCGCAGGACGAGGTGGCCAGTGTTGAACTGGTCAGCACCGGTCACCTCCGAGGTGAGGCAGGGCACACTGGTGTTTTAGGTCCCCTGCCAGCGATGCAATTGGCTGGAACAACGCTCCAGCCAATGGCAGCTCTATTAGCTGCACAGGAAAGGGCTGAACTCCCCTGCATGCAGCTATTTTAGCTGGTGACTGCATGCAGAGAGGTTCTATGCCTTTCTGTGCTGCTTGTGGCTTGCTGAGACTTGTGGTGCACACCACTGCGATTTTAACCTTTGCTGCTGAAAGAAGAACAACATCTGGAATTGCCGCACTGATGTTTTTTTTTCATTTGCAGCTGTTCCAGATCCGCAAACCACCCTCCGTCCCTGTCCCTTCCCGCGCGATTTGTGTGCGTGTGTGCATGCTGCAGAGCACCGACCAGTAGCGTGCTCATTTGCAACAGCACATTTTTGAGCTTTTTTTTTTTTTACATTTTATTTTTATTGTGAAAAAAGACCTGCAGTTAGTGGTAGCTAGACTTTATTTTGTGCAGAAGCCTTTTTTTTTTTTTTTTATAAATTTTTCTTTTCTTAATTTCAAATTTATTTCTAGCCCCTTTGCGTGTCAAAACACAGCATACACACCCCTCACACTAAATAAAGGTTTACACATTTCACACACCAATAAAATAAAAATGTCCAATTCATCCCAACGAGTTTACTCCGCTGAAGAGGCATACGCCATCCTTGCCTCTGATACTGAGTCTGCCAGTGAGGGAGAAGAGGATTCCACTTTCCTCTACTCCTCTACCCCCTCATCATCATCATCATCATTCGCTGATGAGGGACCCTCTATAAGGCGCACCAGGGTAGCAGGGGAGGCCGCCCCCCAGAGTGAAGCCTTATGGACCCCACCCCCTGACATTATCAGCCCTAAATTCCTGAGTTTGTGGGCAACGCAGGAATTCAGATATATTGTGCCGGCTTCACAGAAACTGATGTTTTCAAAATCTTCTTCTCTGAAGATTTTGTAAATTTAATGGTGACCCAAACCAATTTATACGCCCAACAATTCATTGTTCAGAACCCTACATCAGCATATGCTAGACCCCCAGGTTGTACCCCAGTAAGTGCAGCAGAGATGTTGAAGTTTTGGGGACTCGTGCTGCATATGGGCGTTGGAAAGAAGCCAAACGTTAGACAATATTGGAGTTAGGACATTTTCTACCAGACTCCAATTTACAGTAAGACCATGACCCGGAAGCGATTTGAGTCAATTAGGAAATTCCTATTACTATAACGACAATGCACAGCGCCCACCCCAAAACGACCCGACATTTGACCGTCTGTTCAAGGTTAGGCCTGTCATTGACCACTTTAACACCAAGTTTGCTGAGGTGGACAACCCAGATAAAAATGTCTGTGTGGATGAGTCCCTATTACTCTTCAAAGGGAGGTTTAGATTCCTCCAGTACCTGCCTAGCAAACGGGCAAGGTATGGCATAAAGATATACAAACTTTGTGAGAGTAGCTCTGGGTACACCCACAAGTTCTGCATTTACGAAGGGAAAGATTCGCGGATAGCCCTTCCGTCCTAGGAGTTAGTGGGAAGATTGTGTGGGACTTACTGCACCCACTGCTGGATCGGGGTCACCACCTCTATGTGAATAACTATTATACCAGCATACCCCTATTCATGTCCCTAACTGCCAGAGGTACAGTGGCCTGCGGCACAGTGCGCAAAAATCAGAGAGGCCTCCCTAGATCCCTGGTAGGGCAACCACTGATAATGAGTAAAAGTAGGGCTCTCCTCCGTGAGAACATGCTGGTGGTTAAGTACAAGGACAAGAGTGACGTTCTTGTACTGACCACCATTCACACTACGACCAGCTTCCGTGCTCGTGTACGAGGTACCATAACCACTACCCCCAAACCAGTTTGTATCCTGGACTACAACAGTCACATGGGCAGGGTGAATCTTTCAGATCATCTTCAGAAGCCCTACAGTACCATACGGAAAGCGAAAGGGTGGTACAAAAAGCTGGCCATACACATTGTACAGATGGCAATGTGCAATGCGTACGTGCTATTTCATTCTGCAGGCCACACAGGAACTTTCCTTTAGTTCCAAGAGGTGGTTATCAAGGCCCTAATTTTTCAAACCCAGGCCGGGGAGGGTCCCAGTACTTCTGGAAATCATGGTGCCCATGTCGTACCAGGGCAACATTTTCCAGGTCAAGTCCCCCAGACAACAAGGAAGGGAAGGACCCCCAAAAAATGCAGGGTGTGTTCCAAAAGGGGGATAAGAAAAGACACTATTTACCACTGCGAAACCTGCCCTAAAAAACCTGGTCTGTGCATGCAGGAGTGTTTTAAAATCTACCACTCACCCATGGAGTATTAATGTAATTTCATCCTTTATGCTCCCTGTAATATTCCCACTTTATATCTCTGATTTAGTCCACCTCATGTCCATATCCACTTTCCAACAACCACTACATATTCTTTTCTGTGAGACAACTGTTAGGTCAAAAGTGCCCTTTCCACCCCTTAAAATGTTGGTATGGGGGTACTCTTTCCAAAACGGGGTCCCTTCTTAGTGTTTTTTGGGGACCTCAGGAATTTTTTAAATGCAACATGTCTGCCAATTCAGGCCTGCCAGCAGAATCCATATTTTGCTGTTTGCCTTCTGTGTGCCCATACAGCAGCTACAAGCACATATGGGGTGTTTCCTGAATGGGGAGAAAATGGTGAACACATACTGGGGTGCATTTTCTCTTTTAACCCCTTGTGAAAATGAAAAATTGGGGTCTGCTAGTAATTTTTTATTTTTACAAATGTGTTCTTTGAAATGCTTTAACAAATGTTTCTGCCTTCTGTGAGATACCCATTTGCTAAGAATTACCCTATCTACCACTTAAAATGTTAGTACGGGGGGGGGGGGGGCTCTTTTCAAAATGGGGTCCCATCTTGGGGTTTTTAATTTCTGGGCACCTCAGAAATCTTTTAAATGCGACATGGCACCTAAAATCCATGTCTGTTTATTCAGGCTTGCAAAAAACATATTTTGCACTCTGCCTCTAGAGCCCTGCTGTGCACCCATACATCATTTTTTGAGAACGTATGGGGTGTTGCCGTATTCGGGGGAAAATGGGTAACAAAATGTGGGGTGTATTTTATTCTGTTACCCCTTGTGAAAGTGAAAAATGTGGGTGTAAAGCAACTTTTTCTGGAAAAAATTGTCATTTTTTCTGTTCACAGCCAAGTGTATCCTAATTCTGTGAAGCGCCTGATGGGTCAAAGTGCTCACTACACACCTTGAAATATTCCTTGAGGGGTGTAGTTTCTGAAATGGGTCACGTTTTGGGGGTTTACACTGTAGGGCCACCTCAGGGTGTCTTCATATGCGACATAGCTCCCAATTACCATTCCAGGTAAATCCTCTCTCCTAAAGCCATAAGGCGCTCCTTCCACTCTGAAGCCGGCTATGCGCCCATACATCAGTTTTGGAGCAGACATGGGGTGTTTCTGTAAATTCCAGATTCAGAGTAATAGATTTTGAGTTTTGTTTGGCTGTTAACCCTTGATGTGTTGCACAAAAAATAATTTAATTCTTGTTGGACAACTAAAGAGTTAATAAAGTTTGTAAAATCAGTTTTAAATAGCTTGAGAGGTGTAGTTTCTTAAATGGGGTGATTTATGGGTGGTTTCTAATATGTAAGCCCCAGAAAGTGACTTCATAACTGAACTGGTCCTGAAAAAATTGGGTTTTGGAAATTTAATTAAAAACTTTAAGATTTGCTTTTGAACTTCTAAGGCCCCTTTCACACGAGCGTGTCCGGATTAGGTCCGGATGCGTTGCGGATGCGTTCAGTGAAAACTGTGCGATTTCACAGGCAAAGCCATTCAGTTTTGCCTGCGATTGCGTTCAGTTGTTCAGTTTTTTCCGCGCGGGTGCAATGCGTTTTGACGCGTTTTTCACGCGCGTGATAAAAAACTGAAGGTTTACAAACAACATCTCCTAGCAACCATCAGTGAAAAACGCAACGCACCCGCACTTGCTTGCGGAAGCAATGCGTTTTTCACGCAGCCCCATTCACTTCTATGGGGCTAGGGATGCGTGAAAAACGCAGAATATAGAACATGCTGCGATTTTCACGCAACGCACAAGTGATGCGTGAAAAACAACGCTCATGTACACAGCCCCATTGAAATGAATGGGTCAGGATTCAGTGCGGGTGCTATGCGTTCACATCACGCATTGCACCCGCGCGGAAAACTCGCTCGTGTGAAAGGGGCCTAAGGGTGCGATGCGTTTTTCACTGATGGTTGCTAGGAGATGTTGTTTGTAAACCTTCAGTTTTTTATCACGCGCGTGAAAAACGCATCAAAACGCATTGCACCCGCGCGGAAAAAACTGAACAACTGAACGCAATCGCAGGCAAAACTGAATGGCTTTGTCTGTGAAATCGCACAGTTTTCACTGAACGTATCCGCAACGCATCCGGACCTAATCCGGACACACTCGTGTGAAAGGGGCCTAAGACTTCTAACGTCCCAAAAAAAATGAAATGTCATTTTCAAAATGATCTAAACATGAAGTGGACATATGGGGAATGTAAAGCAATAACTATTTTTGTAGTTATCACTATCTATTATAAAAGTAGAGAAATTGAAATTTGGAAATTTGCCAATTTTTCCATAAAATTTAAATAAATAAAAATAAATAAAAATGAAATATTTTGACTTGGTTTTACCAGGGTCATGAGAAAACAATCTCAGAATGGCTTGGATAAGTAAAAGTGTTTTAATGTTATTACCACATAAAGTGACACATGTCAGATTTGCTAAAAATGGCCTGGTCCTTAAGGTGAAAAATGTCAGGGTCCTTAAGGGGTTAATTACCGTGATTGGCATTATTGCCGGTCGCAGTAAATAGCCACAGGTCGCTGCACGTGCATGTTTGCCTAAAGCTCCAGCACTGTACTTGTAAGGCGCTGGTAGCGAAAGGGTTAAGAGCAGCTTCTACAATTATCTCTACAGAGAACGGAACCAGTGAACCCTCAGCGCATTGGGGGGGATCAAAACTGCAAACGCTTTGAAAACTTTTAGCAGCAATCAGTTTTTGCCACCTTTCAGATGACTGTCATGAGGGTCACATCTTAGGCTACTTTCACACTAGCGTTTTGGATTCCGTTAGTGAGATCCGTTTCAGGGCTCTTACAAACGGTCCAAAACGGATCAGTTCAGCCCCAATGCATTCTGAATGGATAAGGATCCGCTCAGAATGCATCAGTTCGGCTCCGTTCTGCCTCTATTCTGTTTTGGAGGCGGACACCAAAACGCAGCATGCAGCATTTTGGTGTCCGTCTGAAGAGGCGGAGCCTAACAGATCCGTTTTTAATTACAATGTAAGTCAATGGGGACGGATCCGTTTTCAATGACACAATATGGTGCATTTGAAAACGGATCCGTTCCCCATTGAGTTTCAATGTAATTCAAAACGGATCCGTTTTGGACTTTGTCATTTTTCTTTTAACTAATGCAAACTGATCCGTTCTGAACGGATACAAACGTTTGCATTAGAGGTGCGGATCCGTCTGTGCAAATAAACAGATCCGCACCAATGCAAGTGTGAAAGTACCCTAAGTGATGCACTGCGCAAGGTCTAGGTATTGCAGCCTTAAAACGAATGCTACAATTACAACCTTTTCTGCTGCAAGCATGTGGAGACTTGGTGGCAGAGGCACTCAAAAACCTCTCTGTGTGAACTCAGACTTACAATTTAGGCTATGTGAACACATGTTGTGGCTTCCGTCTATAGTGGAAAACCACCAGAGCCTAGCAGATGCTATTGCCTTGCAGTGGAGTCCAGTCGTGGTGTCCATCATTTGATGGGATAAATAGTGCTGCATCCAGCGCTGCTCCTTCACATTGGAGGAATTTGGGATGGAGGCTGTAAACTGTCTGAAACAAATATGCTTACAGTTGATGGCTGTTTTTTTTCTTCCTATGTTTCTGGTAATGTTTTTACGCTCTGTCTTCCAGGTCAAATATAAAGAAGAAAGAGAAAGCCGCAAAACAAAAATTGATTCTCTGTACAAGTATGTATTTGTGATATTAGCGCATAGGCTGGATTTGGAATACACAGCTATTGAAGAGCTTGTATTGGATGCTCCATCTGTAAGTTTCCAGACTCACACTGAGCTCCTCTATATGCCCACAAGAAAAAATTAAAACTATAGAGCACATTCAAAAAGCAATTTATATTAATCTGTCTTTTCTCTACCGTAGCTTCACGACTTTGATGATTTCTTTTCCATCGGAGGACGCCGATCACTTATTTTTTTTTATCAAGAAGCTGAAGTTCCAGGAATTGGTAACTTTAAATTAGGTCAAATGTAAAGATTTATTTTCATGGAAACCTTGGCTAGTGCATTTTCTGAGACAGGGGGGTGATAAATTCCCCCTTTTAATGTTTACGAGTCCAATTATAGCATATTTCTCGGGAATGGCATTGGGGGACACAGCACCATGGGTATATGCCCAGCTGCCACTAGGACGCTGACACTAGAAAGAAAGAGTGTTGGCTCCGCCCCACTGGGCTATACCCACTGCCCTAGCAGTAGCTCACCAGTTTTTTTCTAGTGTCCGTAGGAGGCAGATGCATGGCCTGCTTCTCTTTTTTTAGGCAGGCCAATCTTTTTTTATTTTTATTTTTATTTTCTCTCCCTTCTAGGGCAAGATGGGGCTCCATCGTGGTCTCCACTTTAGTTGCCCCTCCTGCGGGCGCTTACCTTCTCTTGGTACCTGGCAGTCACCCAGTCTGCAGCCGCAGCGGATTCCGGCATTCCCAGGCTTCCTGTTGTGTCTGCCGAGGGGGTGCTCTGACCGCGCCTGAAGACGCCGGAAGGTAAGGAACTCCGGAGTAAAGTGGCTGCTGGAATCCCCTAGAGACGAGCATGGCGGGTCCTGCTTCTTGTTCGGCTGAACCCCATATTGTAGGGGAACCCCTGTTCTTATTGCAGCCTTGCCTGCGTTCTCTTGGCTGCTGCAGGGTAGAGGGGTCGCGAATTCTGCTCTCCCAACACTCCCCAACCCCCCCCGCCCCCCACCCCCTCCCTCCTCTCCACTTCTCTCTCTCACTCGCGATGCGATTTTGCCGCCATTTTCGCGTCCTCCCGGATCGCGATGCGATCCTGCGCCGTCCCGCTACTCGTGCGGTGGGGGCTCCCTGTCGGGACTCATCCGGGGGGGCGCTTATTTCTCTCTGCTAGGGCCCCCCATGCGCCCGGTTTTTCCGGCGGGGGCCCCTGGTTTTCTCTCATAATAATTTTGTCCCCGGCTTCTGCGGCCTAGTGCAGTTAGGCCCGCCCCTTTTCTTCCCGGGCTTTCCTGCCAATGGTGGCTGGTCTTGTGGGAGGGGTCTCGGATCCTGGCCTCTCCTCATCCAGCGCGGGCTCTTCTCTCCACGCCCTGGGCGGTACTTCCTGGCTCCTCTCTCCTGGTCGCCATCTTTCTGCTCCTGGTCGGGACACAGCACCTGGGCCCTCCTCAGTACTGCCTCACTAGTTGACACTTTTTTGCAGGTATTTTCTTACCTTCTTTGTCCATCATGTCCTCTGCTAGACAGGACCCTGCTCCCAATCCCTCCACCGGCAATGTTACTTACTTTGCTTGCACTGGGTGCAACCAAAAGATGCCATGCGGCCAGCCTGACCCCGTCTGTGCTCAGTGCCTTGCCTCCCGGTCCGCCCCCGCTGCGTCCTCCGCACCTGCGGTGCCGGCTCCCCCGGAATGGGCCGCTTCCCTTACCCAGGCTATAGGTACCTTAGCTAGCCTTTCCCCATCCATGGCTCAGTCACTGGACCGCCTGCCGGCTCAGATCGCGGCCGCCTCGGCTTCCTACCGGGATTTGCCCTCGGAACGGCCCCGCTCCCATTCGGATTCCCGGTCGCGCAAGCGGCCTAGGGTGTTAACCGCTGGCTCCCGCTCCTCCTCAGCCTCCTCAGCTCGCTCTGTGGATGGGTCTGAACCTGGCGAAGTTTCCTCCTCCGCCGCCTCTGCCGCTCCTGGGGACACCTCTGACTCTGATTCCGGATCTGAGCAGAGCGCATCTATTTCGGCGGCAGTGCAGGATCTTATCAGGGCTGTTCGGGAGACTCTTCACATCCAGGAGGATCCTGCTTCCTCTTCCAAGGAATCCGTTTCCTTTAAGCGGTCCAAGCGTCACCCCTTGGTGTTTCCTAACCATGCAGACCTGGACGCCCTCCTGGCCAAGGAGTGGCGTCATCCTGACAGGCGTCTTCAGTTTACTAAGTCCACTGAGGCTCTCTACCCCTTCCTGGAGGACTCTATTTCCTTGTGGACGTTTCCCCCACAGGTCGACCCTCAGGTCGCGCGCCTGGCTAAGGCGACCACTCTGCCGCTAGCGGATGCGGCCTCCCTGTCGGATCCTTCTGATAAGAAGATCGATTCCTTGGCAAAGTCAGTTTTTATTGCGGCCGGTTCCGCGGTTCGGCCAGCTTTTGCCGCTTCCTGGGTTGCCAAGGCTTGTGCTGCCTGGGCTAAGCAGCTTGTGCGGTCCCTTCCCCAGGACTCCAAACAGGTCGAGCTGGCTACCCTGGCCTCCCAGATCCTCCAGGCCTCCAGATATCTCTGTGACGCCTCCATGGAGTCGGCGCGCCGCTCCAGCAGGGCTGCTGCGAATTCGGTCGCTATCCGCCGTGCCGTTTGGCTTAGGTCCTGGTCGGCGGACGCGGCTTCTAAGCGGGCCCTTATTTCTCTTCCTTTTCTCGGTGGTAAGCTCTTTGGGAAGCGCTTGGAAGAGCTAATTTCCGAAGCCACGGGGGGCAAGAGCGCCCTTCTTCCCCAGAACCGGGCCCAAGGTCGCCGCCCCCCCCGTCTCTACTTCCAAGTCTCGCCGTTTTCGCTCCTTTCGGGGCTTCTCCTCCCGTTCTGATAAGAGACCCGCCAGACCCCCCTCTAGGCCCAAGTCCTCCTGGAACTCCCGGCCCAAGTCCGGAAAGCCTCAGTCTGCTAAGACTCCCTCGGCCTGACTATCCTCCCTTCCGTGTCGGGGTCGCCTGCTCGCTTTTGGGACGCTTGGCAGGCTCACGTGGACGACGCCTGGGTGCTAGAGATCGTCTCTTCGGGCTACCGAATAGAGTTTTCCTCTCTACCCTCAGGTCGTTTTTTTCTGTCGTCAACTCCTCGGTCCCCCGACAGAGCAGCCGCCTTTTCTCAGGCCGTTCATTCTCTTCTTTCCCTCGGAGCCATTGTCCCAGTTCCTCCTTCGGAGCGTTTCCAGGGGTATTACTCCAATCTCTTCACCGTCCCCAAGAAGGACGGTTCCCTTCGACCCATCCTGAATCTCAAGGCCTTAAATCTCTTTGTGCGGGTTCGCCGTTTCCGCATGGAGTCTCTTCGCTCGGTCATCGCGGCCCTGGAGGGGGACGAGTTCCTGTCCTCTGTGGACATCCAGGACGCGTACCTGCATATTCCCATCGCACCTGCTCACCAGCGGTTTCTTCGCTTCGCGGTGGGTTCCGAGCATTTCCAGTTCGCGGCCCTGCCCTTCGGGTTGGCCTCTGCCCCCAGGGTCTTCACCAAAGTCCTCGCTCCGCTCATCGCCCTCTTGCGCTCGAGGGGAGTTGCGGTGATCCCCTACCTGGACGACCTCTTGGTGAAGGCCCCTTCTTGTTCGGACAACCTGTCCACCCTCAATCTCACGATCTCAGTCCTGGAGCAATTCGGGTGGATCGTGAATTTCTCCAAGTCTTCCCTGGTGCCTCGTCAGCGGATGCCCTTCCTAGGCATGCTCTTCGACACCAGTCTGGGACGGGTCTTCCTTCCTCAGGACAAGGTGGCGTCTCTTCATGCGGGGGTCTCCCGTCTCCGTCGCCCTTCCCCGCTGACGATCAGGTCCTGCATGCAGGTACTGGGGCGCATGGTGTCCTCCTTCGAGGCGGTCCCTTACGCGCAGTTGCACACCCGGCTTCTTCAGCGGTTCCTCCTCTCCCGTTGGGACAAGTCTCCGTCGGGTCTCGATTGCCCGGTCCGGGTTCCCCTGGCGCTTCATCGGGACCTTCTTTGGTGGAAGCTCCCGCTTTCTCTGTCGTGCGGCAGGTCCTTCCTCCCCCTCAGCTGGCAGATTGTCACGACGGACGCCAGCCTGTCGGGTTGGGGGGCAGTGTTCGGGTCCCTCTCTGCTCAGGGCCTCTGGTCCCCAGAGGAGTCGTCGCTGTCAATAAACATCCTGGAGCTCAGGGCCATCTTTCTTGCTCTCTCCAGGTGGTCGTCTCTCCTGGCGGTTCGTCCAGTCCGAGTTCAATCGGACAACTCGACGGCTGTCGCCTACCTGAACCATCAGGGGGGCACCAGGAGCGGGGCGGTCCTAGGGGAAGCTCTGCGGATCCTTCGTTGGGCAGAGGCTCACGTGCCCGCCCTCTCCGCGGTCTACATCCCCGGGGTCGACAATTCGGCGGCGGACTTTCTAAGTCGTCACCGCCTCGACCCGGGCAAATGGGCCCTCCACCCGGAAGTGTTCCACCAGCTGTGCCTCTGGTGGGGCACCCCGGACGTGGACTTGTTCGCGTCCCGTCTGAATCACAAGCTCCCCCAGTACGTAGCCAGGTCCCGGGACCCTCTCGCTCTGGCGGCGGACGCCTTAGTCCTGCCTTGGTCTCAGTTCTGTCTGGTGTACCTGTTTCCTCCGTTTCCCCTCCTGCCTCGGGTTCTCAAGAGGCTCAAGGAGGCGCGGGTTTCGGCGATTCTGGTGGCTCCAGATTGGCCCCGCAGGGCATGGTACACAGACCTCATGTTCCTGCTCGCCAACGCCCCTTGGCCGCTTCCGCTACGCCCTGACCTCCTTTCTCAAGGTCCGCTATCCCACCCGAATTTACCTCGGCTGCGTTTGACGGCGTGGCTGTTGAGGCCGCGGTCTTGAGGTATCGGGGCCTTTCTGAGCCTGTGATTCGGACTATTCTTCACGCCCGTAAGCCTCAGTCTGCCCGGATCTATCATCGTACCTGGCGGGCTTTTTTCTCTTGGTGTGAAGCCGGTAATTTTCATCCCCTCTGTTTCTCGGTGCCGAGGATCCTGTCCTTCCTTCAGGCGGGCTTCGAGAAGGGGCTCCGTTTGGCTTCTCTTAAGATTTCGGCCCTGTCGGTCCTTTTTCAGAGGCCTATCGCTTCCCGTTCTCAGGTCCGGACTTTTCTCCAGGGGGTTGCCCATCGCGTTCCCCCCTTCCGTCCCCCTTTGGAGCCTTGGGATCTGAACTTGGTCCTCGTCGCTCTTCAGTCCTCGCCCTTTGAACCTCTTCGGGAGGTTTCCCCCTCTTTTGTCCTTCAAGGTCGCCTTTCTCGTGGCGATTACTTCCATTCGCAGGGTCTCGGAGCTTGCCGCTCTTTCCTGCAGGTCCCCGTATCTGGTTTTTCATCAGGACAAGGTTGTCCTTCGGCCAGTGCCGTCCTTCCTTCCCAAGGTTGTCTCTTCTTTTCATCTCAATGAGGAGATCGTTCTTCCCTCTTTTTGTCCGAACCCTTCGCATCCGAGAGAGCGTGCTCTTCACTGCCTCGATTTGGTGAGGGCGCTTCGGGTGTACCTTCGGGTCACAGAGTCCTTCCGGTGGTCGGACTCCCTCTTTGTCATTCCGGACGGACCTCGTAAGGGCCTGCAGGCTTCCAAGGCGACTATCTCCCGATGGATTCGGTCGGCTGTTCGAGAGGCCTATGTCGCCAAGGGTAGGACTCCTCCTTTCCGGTTGACCGCCCACTCCACTCGTGCGGTGGGGGCTTCTTGGGCGATTCGGCATCAGGCTTCGGCGGCCCAGGTCTGCAAGGCCGCCACCTGGTCCTCTGTTCACACTTTCTCTAAGTTTTATCATATTCACTCTTTGGCTTCTGCCGATGCCAGTCTGGAGCGCAGGGTACTGCAGACTGCCGTGCGTTAGCTGCTGCGCATGGTGTCTTCCCTCCCTCTTGGACTGCTTGTGGACGTCCCATGGTGCTGAGTCCCCCAATGCCATTCCCGAGAAAAATGGATTTTTTGTACTCACCGTAAAATCCTTTTCTCGTGGGATGCATTGGGGGACACAGATCCCACCCTCTGTTATTGGGTCTCTTCGGCCGTTGCCGTTGGCCCTCGTCCTCTTGTTTTGGTATAGGACATGTTGGTTTCAGTTCAGTTTTGGTGTTGGTTTCCTTTTTCTCCTACTGCTCTTTTACAAACTGGTGAGCTACTGCTAGGGCAGTGGGTATAGCCCAGTGGGGCGGAGCCAACACTCTTTCTTTCTAGTGTCAGCCTCCTAGTGGCAGCTGGGCATATACCTATGGTGCTGTGTCCCCCAATGCATCCCACGAGAAAAGGATTTTACGGTTAGTACAAAAAAACCATTTTTTGTGTTAGAGGGAGTTTTTCAACTAAAATCACCATTATAGAACACTAACATCAGGATCTCCATTACATTCCCCATATTGTAATGTTACCTTCCATATTGCTGTCCATCGCCTGTTTTCTCAGAAAAACGCTTTTATTCCATATAATTAGCTTCTAAAGGTGCCCAGGGGCGGTGTTCATGCGGCCGGTGCCCAGGCCCCTCAGCGCTTTTCAAACCAAAGACCTCCCCTTTCACCCCTCTGGCCCGCCCTAGGTTCTTCTGATTACCTCCTCCCTTCAGTGAGAAATCCAGCGCCTGCGCCGTTCAACAGAATCCCCGAGTCTGCGCACAGCATTACCCATTATGGGCAGAGGCACCAGAGCGTTCAATGCGCATGCGCCGACCCGTACCTCCCGATCCCGGCGCATGCGCATTAAACGCTCTGGTGCCTCTGTCCATAATGGGTAATGCTGTGCGCAGATTTGGAGATTCTGTAGAAAAGCGCAGGCTCTGGATTTCTCACTGAAGGGAGGAGGTAATCAGTAGAACCTAGGACGGGCCAGAGGGGTGAAAGGGGAGGTGTTTAGTTTGAAAAGAGCTGAGGTAACATTATAATATGGGGAATGTAATGGAGATCCTGAAGTTAGTGTTCTATAATGGTGATTTTAGGTGAAAGACTCCCTTTATGATTTTCTGGCAGTCCGTTATACATAATCTGGACAGTGTTAGGTTATGATGAAAACAAAATGTAGGACGCTATAAAGCAAATTGCTCTATAAGCAACACAGTCGCAGCAGAGAAGCAGAATCACGGCACGGTGAGTTAGACATTTGCACTGTGCTCTCCAATCGTCGTCTGTGTGGCAGCGGTTTATGAAACTTTTGAGCCTTTTTAATGGCAATGATGCGGTTACAGATTTCCTTATGGATAAATTTTAGTAAAACCTTTGTATGCCTCCTTAGCTGTGGTCATTTCTCTTGTTTCAGTGTCTGCTGCTTTATAGGCCCTCGGTGCAGCAAGGGATTGTATTTGGTTGTAAATAACTAAATAACGTGTTGCTTCACATTTCCTTTAGATCACACTTGCTCATCTTGATGCAATCCTGATAAGTTGTCAGTACAGAAGTTGCATTATTGTGCCCACAATGCCTGCGTACTGAACATTTTCCATCCTCTACTTTTAGAGAGCGGTCGAACGATTCCCGGAGCCGTAAGAGGAGGAAAGATGATGAGGCTCTTTTTAGGAAGTGTGGATGAAATATTCAAAGGATTGTGTCTGTTTTTCATTAGATGTAACAATGATACGGTGATAACCGAAAAGAACATACATGTGGTAAGGATGTTACTCTTTTTTACATTTCTAATCTAGTTGCTTACTCAGCACCAACATATTCTGCAGCTGTGTACAGAGGTTACAAACATTGACATGAATCCCCACAAGCACATTGAAGATTATCAGTTCCATGCAGATAAACCGGATTGCAGAACCAAATCTGTCTTTTTTTTTAGTTGTTTCTATATATGCTCTGTTTTCCTTATTAAATAGTGCTGTGTAAAAAAAATCCTAAAATAAATATATTTTTTTAAATGTATGTGAATCCCATTCACTATCTGCACATGTATCAGGACATTGCATTCTTTTCCACTGGAGAAAAAAAAAACATTGGGGTCATTTATCAAACTGGTATAAAGTAGAACTGGCATAGTTGCTCATAGCAACCAATCAGATTCCACCTTCCAAAGGAGCTGTGAAGAATGATAGGTGGAATCTGATTGGTTGCTATGGGCACCTAAGGCTACTTTCACACTGGCGTTTTGGATTCCGTTTGTGAGATCCGTTTCAGGGATCTCACAAACGGTCCAAAATGGATCAGTTCAGCCCCAATGCATTCTGAATGGATAAAGATCCGCTCAGAATGCATCAGTTCGGCTCCGTTCCGCCTCCATTCCGTTCTGGAGGCGGACACCAAAACGCAGCTTGCAGCATTTTGGTGTCCGTCTGACGAAGCGGAGCCGAACGGATCCGTTTTGATTTACAATGTAAGTCAATGGGGACGGATCTGTTTTCAGTGACACAATATGGTGCATTTGAAAACGGATCCGTCCCTCATTGACTTTAAATGTAATTCAAAACGGATCAGTTTTGACTTTGACAATTATTTTTAAAGCTAATGCAAACAGATCCGTTCTGAACAGATACAAACGTTTGCATTATAGTTGCTGATCCGTCTGTGCAAATACCAGACGCATCAGCACCTAACGCCAGTGGGAAAGTAGCCTTAGCCAGTTCTACTTTACATCAGTTTGAACAACAACAAAAGAAAACGGAGCCCACAAGTACCCAGAAAAATATATAAGTTTATTAAATTACACCATGTCATAAAAAATATGTTAAATTCCGTTAAAAGGAGAAAAGTGACAGAACAGAGACCATCCTGGCACAACACACTAGGCAAAAGGTATACACCGGTGAACAATCAGGAATACCGGATAAGTTACCAAATATTAAATGAGTAAACACTGGTCACAAAGTAATGGTAGGTAATAGAAAGGTGGGTGGCTGTGGCATCTACACACATAAGATCACAGACATTCCTGAAAAGGGAATACAAACAAACAGGGCTCAAATATGAATGAGTCTTACAGTAAACCAAAACCCTGCCGCAAGTAAAGTTATAATGTAGATTGCAACTCACCTCAAGATAAGTGTGTGTACCAGGATGGCGCTACCCCGACGCGCATTTCAGCGTGCCTTCGTCCCCCGGACAAAGACACGCCGAAACGCTTGTCGGGGTAGTGCCATCATGATACCCACACTTAGCTTGTGGTGAGTTGCAAACTACATTCAGGGCCGGTGCAAGGATTTTTGCCGCCCTAGGCAAAAGAAAAGTTTACGCCCCCCCCCCCCCATGTGACATCACAATGCCCCACCCATATGATCTGCCATATTAAAGGGATTCTGCAGTTTATTTAAACTGATCAGCAGGGGTCCGACACCCGGGCCCCCGCCAATCAGCTGTTTGAGAAGGCAGCGGCGCTGGCAGTAGCGCCTCAGCCTTCTCGCAGTGATGTCACGACTAGTATCATTGGCCTGGGAGAGGCTAAGCTTCATTCAAGTGAACAGAGCTTAACCCCACCAAGGCCAGTGATGCTAGTCGTGACGTCACTGCGCCTGCAGTAAACGCCGCTGCCTTCTCAAACAGCTGATCGGCGGGGGTCCGGGGTGTCAGACCCCTGCCGATCAGATGCTGATGATCTAGAGGATAGATCATTAGTTGTAACAAACTGCAGAACCCCTTTAACTAATGCCAGTTCTCTCCCCCCCCCCCCCTTGTCATTCTCTCTCCCCTCTTGTCATTCTTCACACTCCCCCCCCCTTGTCATTCTCTCCCCCTCTTGTCATTCTCTCCCCCCTCTTGTCATTCTTCTCCCTCCCCCCTTGTCATTATCTCACCCCTTTTGTCATTCTTCACCCCCCCCCCTTGTCATTCTCTCCCTCCTCTTGTCATTCTCCACCCCCCCCCTTGTCATTCTCTTTCTCCCCTTGTCATTCACTTTTCCCCCTTGTCATTCCCCCCCCCTCCTTTGTCATTCTTTTTCCCCTCTTTTCATTCTCCCCCTCCCTTGTCATTCTCTTTCTCCCCCCCCTCCCTCCGCTACCTCTAGTGTTGCGCGGCCGAGTTCTTTATGCTCCACGGGTACAGGACCTTTTGTTTCCTGTACCCGAGGGGACTGACATGAAGTGCACACTGTGTGCGCACTTCATGTCAGTCCAGCCAGGTACAGGAGACAGATGCTCCTGTACCCGCGGACCTTAAAGAGCTTGGCCGTGCTACAATGGAGTGACAGGAGGGAGCGCTCAGCGCTTCCCCCCTGTCAGCTCCTCTCCTTTTGCTGCGCCCGGGCGGTGCGCCCTCATGGACGCGCCAGCCCGGGCAGTGCTGCAGCCGCCAGAGGCTCAATTCAGAGCACTCGGGCGGCTGCAGCATGAGGCGGGGCCGGCGCTCCTAGCAGCGCCCCTTCCCAAGGGGCGCTCTACGCGGCTGCCTATTCCGCGTATAGGACGCGCCGGCCCTGTCTACATTATACGGATGTAGTAGGGTTAACACTCATGCTTTATGAGACATGTTATCTAAACTGTATGAAACTAAACGTGTTAAGCAATTGCTTTTCAATGGCTTTTGTTTCAAGATAACACAATGAGTTAAGAAATTTGAGTAACTTTACTTGCGGCAGGGTTTAGGTTTACTGTAGGACTCATTCATATTTGAGCCCTGTTTGTTTGTATTCCCTTTTCGGGAATGTCTGTGATCCTATGTGTGTAGATGCCACTCCAGTGGCGTAACTAGAAATGACTGGGCCTCACAGCAAATTTTTGAATGGGGCCCCCTCCCCCAGTAATTTTTTCACAACCCCTTCCTTTCATGCCGCCCCCTTTCCTATGGCTAGTAAAGATCTCTCTCTCAGACCAGGCCCGGCAGCTGTTCCATCCGTTTTCTACACTGTCTGTACTGCCACTGTATATCATTTCATTGTGTAATACTGTTAAGGGGGCTCTGACAAAATCTTTTAGTCCTCCTCCTCCTCTTTGATGGGCCCCTTCTGGGTCAGGGCCCCAAAGCAGCCGCTTCCCCTGCTTCCCTTATAGTTACGCCCCTGTGCCACCCACCTTTCTATTACTTACCATTACTTTGTGACCAGTGTTTACTCATTTAATATTGGGTAACTTATCCGGTATTCCTGATTGTTCACCGGTGTATACCTTTTGCCTAGTGTGTTGTGCCAGGATGGTCTCAGTTCTGTCACTTTTCTCCTTTTAACGGCATTTGACATATTTTCTATGACATGGTGTAATTTAATAAACCTATATATTTTTATGGGTACTTGTGGGCTCCGTTTTCTTTTGTTGTTGTTCTATTTGTTAGGGGTCTGTGCCATTATTTTGATTGGGTTGTCCCTGGTTATATACAGCTGTGTTCAAAATGATTCCACCCCCAATGCTGTAAAGGGTTTTAGGGAATTTAGTGCACATTTGTAATTGTGTTCAGAATGAAATCTTACAAGGACTTTTTAAAGAACCAAATGCAACTAAAATGACATCAATTGTTTTTGTAATACAGTATTAAATGTTATTTTTGTGATTTATTCATTGACACAATTATTCAACCCCTTAAAGACGACCGCTCTTACCCTAAGTTCACACCTGAGCGTTTTACAGCGCGTTCAAACGCGCTGTAAAACGCTCAACAGATTAAAACCAATGCATCCCTATGGGAGTGGTTCACACTTGAGCGTTTTACAGCGCGTTTGAACGCGCTGTAAAACGCCCAACGCATAAACAAGTACTTGAGCTTCTTTTGGGGCGTTTGACGAGCGTTTTGGGATTGACACCACAGTAGTCAATCACAAGAACGCGCGTTTTACGCGAGTTTCCTATTTGCAAAAACGTGCTGAAATACGCGCGACTAAAACGCGCGTTTTTAGAACGCTCAGGTCTGAACCCAGGGTTAAGAACAGAGGTTCATTCAAGTGTTTTCGATCAGGTATTGAAAACCCCTGTGGATGTCAAGGAGCAGCAATCAAGCAGAATAAGCCCCAATTAGGCAGATGTAAAATGACTGTGACACTCAGCTCCTTCTAGACATTTACTGGTGTGTTTACAGACATGGTGAAGTCAGGAGAATGGTCCAGGAAGACAAGAGAAGAGGTGATTTCTCTTCACAGGAAGGGCAATGGCTATAAGAAGATTGCAGAGATGAAGAAACACCATAGGAAGCATCATTCGCAACTTCAAGGCAAAGGGCACTGTTGAAACGCTACCTGGTCGTGGCAGAAAGAAGATGCTGACTTCGACTGCTGTGCGCTACCTGAAGCGCAAAGTGGAGAAAAGTCCCCGTGTGACTGCTGAGGAACTGAGAAAAGATTTGTCAGATGCGGGTACTGAAGTCTCAGCTCAGACAATAAGGCGCACACTGCGTAATGAAGGCCTCCATGCCAGAACTCCCAGGCGCACCCCCTTGCTGTCTCCAAAGAATAAGAAGAGTCGACTGCAGTATGCCAAATGTCATGTGGACAAACCACAAAAGTTTTGGGATAGTGTTCTGTGGACTGATGAAACAAAATTAGAACTGTTTCGGCCCATGGATCAACACTATGTTTGGAGGAGGAAGAACAAGGCCTATGAAGAAAAGAACACCTTGCCTACTGTGAAGCATGGCGGGGGGTCAATCATGCTTTGGGGCTGTTTTGCTTCTACAGGGACAGGGAAGCTTCAGCGTGTGCAAGGTACCATGAATTCTCTTCAGTACCAGGAGATATTGGATGAAAATGTGATGCAGTCCGTCACAAACCTGAGGCTTGGGAGACGTTGGACCTTTCAACAGGACAATGATCCCAAGCATACCTCCAAGTCCACTAGAGCATGGCTGCAGATTAAAGGCTGGAACATTGTGAAGTGGCCATCGCAGTCACCAGACTTACATCCGATTGAGAACCTCTGGTGGGACTTAAAGAAAGCATTTGCAGCGCGCAAGCCTAAGAATGTGACTGAACTGGAATTCTGCCCATGAAGAATGGGCGAAGATACCCGTAGATCGCTGCAAGACACTTGTGTCAAGCTATGCTTCACGTGTAAAAGCTGTTATACCTGGAAAAGGATGTTGTACTAAGTACTAAGACTGAATGTCACTTGGGGGTTGAATAAAACTGATAATGATGTGAGCACAGAGAAGACATTTGTGGTTATTTCATTATAAATGTTATGTTATATTTGTCTGACTTACAAGGGTCTCTGTGATTTAATTGTAAACAAGATGACGGAAATGATCAAAATCAATGTCAAACTGGCCAAAACACTCAACTTCAGTGGGGGTTGAATCATTTTGAACACAACTGTAGCCACAATATTATTTGTTCCACTTGGTTTGGCTATTAGGGAATCCCACGGTTGCTCTTGTTTATTGATTTACATCAGTTTGATAAATCTCCCCCATTCTTTTTTGCTTAGTGTGAATTAGGCCAAATGCTTACTGTAATCCAATATGTCAGTGCTGCAATTGATTATCATCAATCTTTTTAATGCTCTTAAAATGACAGTAGAATTGCTAGGTTTTGCACAATGCCTATTCTTGTACTTTCTTTTACTGTACAAATGAGCACTGAGCATTGCTATGCAGGAAGAGTCTCATATAGTCATGGACTGCATGCTTCCCCCCACCCCTGCTGCTGATTGGACTCTTCCTGTGCAGGGCTTGCTGCAGGCTGCAAGGATTAAAGGGGTATTCCAGTTGTTAGAAATTATCTCCTATCCACAGAATAGGGGATAACTGTTAGATTTATCCCCTGCTGGGACCCCCACCAATTACGAGAACAGGGGCCCGTACCCCCTACAGCCCCCCTGTACCCCTTTTAAACCTTGAGTACCTGCAAACCACACAATAATCATACATAGCAGAATGTACAATTCACAGATCCTGTCACTACAGATGGTGTGTGCATTATTATAAATGTGCTGAAAGATCTTTAAATTACTGGTGCATCTAGGAACTACACTTCTCAGTGTTAGACGCCACAGAAGGATTGATTTCCGGAATTAGTGATTTACTGTCGAAGGTATTTGTGCCGGCTATCAATGCTACAGATAACTGGGGACCACTGAACCTGTCCAGGCTCGGAGACAGCCAGAAACAATGGTTTAAAGAGACTATTGATCATTGCCTGTCCTATTTGTTAGGTGAGTCTTATAGTACCTTAAATCATTTTATTAGTCATTTCAGGTATTTTCTGTGAGAGCATTAGATGTAAAAGAAAGAGCTTCATACCTTCATATTTATTATGTTTAGGAGCTGCCTTTCATTTTTTTGTGATAAAGTCATCTATCGTGATAGTTGATTGTGTCAATGACAAAAAAGTTTTATGAGGCACCCCAGCGATGGTCTACCTATGATACGTTATTCTGAAAAAAAAAACATTTTTTTGCTTGGCGAAATACTGTAAGGTGGTAACGGATGACCTGATGTGTTATGTGAAGAGTGACTGCTGCTCTGGTAGAACCGGTCCCTGGTGTCATTTATGATAAGGGGTAATTCCACTGTCCAAAGCCATAGACATTGGATAGCTGACAGTAGCATTGCTCATCTCACAGCTGTCAGCCTTCACTCTCTCAACTATATGTATGCCTGGTTGAAATATAAAGAGATTACTATATACAGGAACCCTCACCAGACTAACATACACCTGGAGCACAACCGGATTTCTACCTGCAGAAACCCGAATAGATTAATGTAAAAATAAATCTGGTTTGCTCACAGTAAAATCCATTTAATAACCATCTGCAAATTATACATACATTTAATTAATACTAATTACTTATAAAATACTACAATTGTCGATATCTGTAACTGTCACGGTCTTTGCATGTGATATTAAAGGGACCGTGACAGTGTTACAGATATCTACAATTGTAGTATTTTATAAGTAATTAGTATTAATGAAATGTATGTATAATTTGCAGATGGTTATTAAATAGATTTTACTGTGAGCAAACCAGATTTAATTTTACATTGAAATATAAAGAGCTCTGCAATGATATAACATTGCATGACTGTGCCTTAAAGGGGTTATCCAACGTCTCCAACAGCCCCCCCCCTATGTGCCGGGCCCCTCACAGGTAATATACTTACCCTGCTCCCGGCTCACGCATCGCTGCTGCTTCTTCTCCCTGTACACGGATGAAACCATCCGGAGTGGGGGAAGGGAGCAGCCAATGGCAGACAGGGACGAGCCTCCCTAGCATTGTGGGTGAAGGTAGGGAAGCTCATGCCCGTCCCCGCCATTGACTGCTCCTTCTCCCCCCTGCTCCTGGCGGTGTAGGGACCGGGAGCAGCGCAGGGAGCGGGGTAAGTATATTACCTGTGAGGGGCCCGGCATGTGGGGGGGCTGTTGGAGACGTTAGATAACCCCTTTAATGGAATCTAATGGTAAAAAGCTTTTTCATGTTAACAAACACTGGTTCACAGATACATTGTCTTCACTAGGAGTGAAAACAACCATCGATGGAATAGTCAGGCTGAATAACATTGAATCCATCAACTTCACTACAATGCAGTCCTTTGAAGGTATTAGGGCAGCAGCATCAGATAAAGCAGTGGTTGCCAAGTGTGAAGAAGCACTAATGCTGTGGTGCAATCAGATTCAGCAGGTACAGTAAAAACATCCTACTAGTCTTGTAAACTATCGAAAATGTTTTGTTATTGGTATGTATTGACCATATTTACCATCTCAAAAGTATATTTTCTTGCTTGTATCATTGGGGGACACAGGAGACCATGGGTATAGCTGGTGCAGCCACTGGGAGGTGACACCAGGCAAAAAAGTGTTAGCTTCTCCTCTCAGCTATATCCCTCCTGCACACACTGAGCTAATCAGTTTTAGCTTAGTGTCTGTAGGAGACAGACCTCCCTACTTTTCCGGGCGTCTTCTTTTGTTATTTTTCCTTATTTCCCCTTTAGGTACGGGGAACAGAGACGCCTGGCCTCTCTGTTTACCCGGGGAAGAAGGCCGGTGTCCATTAACCCCACCGTCCAATCTCCCCCAAGAAAGCAAAAGTGGACCAGGGAGCCTCAGCTCCCCTGCATCCCGCCAGTCATGGGGTACCCTGCATTTCTGCATACCCCCCCACCACTCCAGCTGGCTGAAAAGGCGACCATGCTGGTACTCCAAGGGGGGTGAACAGAAGAGGATGAAGATGGGGTGAATATTGTGAACACAGGGTGAGTATAACCCCTTCCATCTACCTCCTACCCCAATCTCTCACTTCACCTCACCCCTCCATTGCCCACCCAAATACTGTTTCTTTCTGGCCCGTGTTCTCTTCTTGCACCCCCGTTTTTCCACCCCATACCTCCGGGGCTGACCAGTACCAGTTCCCAGCGGTCACATCCCCTTCTGGGGCGACCGCTGCATCCAGCTGATGGGCGTCAAGTACGCCCGTCCCAGGTCTCCTCGGTCTGGGGTTTGAGAATCCCACAGCCGCTCTTTCCGGCCTTCTGTCCTTCCGGTCGGCCCACTCCTACGCGAGTCCTACTAGGCAACTTCCATCCTGGAGTTTGGTGGGCGGGGCCCCCAGCCTCTCTGTCCGAAAAAACAAAACAAAAAACCCTTACTGGCCTGCCACCTTACTGAGGCTGGCTTCCCCATTTACATGGCTAGGTAGTTTAAAATTAACCCCTTCTTGCCTCCAGTTGGGGCTAGGGGTGTCAGTTTTCAAATACACGACTATATGTTTATATTAAAATAAATAAATAAAGTTACCCTGGCACTATCAAGTGCTGAGTGTGGTGTCTGTAGCAGAATTAACCCCCTCTAAGGTGGTGCATGTGCGCTCCCCCTCATGCGGTTACTGCCGCACTTTCCTGCAACAAGTCCACTGGATGTTTTTTATGCAATCTCCGTTCCACGGACACGCACTGGCGCTGTACATTCTGTTGCGTTCCCCCTTCCTTAAGTGGAGTAGTTGCACTACCACTGGTTGCTGTACATCCGTACATCCATATTCTTTTCCTCCCATAGGTGGAGTAATGGCACTACCAATTTATACCGTGCGTCCCGTCGTATGACCTTCCATCCATAGACGGACTAATTACACTACCCACATATACTGTGCATCCTGTCGTGTTACTCACTCCTCGGGTGGAGTAATTACCACTGGATACCTCACACTCTGTAGCATTGCCCCCTCTCTCTTAGGTGGTGTAAATGCACGACCACTGCATACTGTACAGCCGGTCGCATTACCCCCCTTCATAGGCGGCGTAATTGTACGACCACTGCATACTGTACAGTCTGTCGCATTACCCCCCCTCCATAGGTGGGGTAATTGCATGACCCCTGGATACGGCACAGCCGGTCGCATTAACCCCTTCCATAGGCGGAATTATTGCTCTATCACTGGATAGTATATCCTGCGTTACCTACTCCCACAAGTTCAGTATTCACATGAACGGGTGAAGTAATTGCACCACTATTGGACACTATGTCTACTACGCCACAGAACCAGATCCAATATATTCTATCATATTCTTCCTCTTCCACTGGGGGTGTATGCCAAGAGACGGTACCTACTATTACCCGGTCCTCCCCCACAAGCAGAATACCGGTGCAACCACTGGATACGGCAGCTACTACTGTATTATCCCCTTCGGTTTTGGTTGTTGGTTTATAATGCTGATGTAGCAGTCTCTGTCCTCCCACGGTGTGTCCCCACAACACCGCTTTAAGTCCCGGTGGGTCTCCACACTGCATGATTGGTCATGATACTCGACACCTTCTTAGGTGGTGTATTTGCCCTAATAGAGAATTCGGTGGTTACTACCAAGCGAATTGAGTATTACACTGCCTCTGAATACTGTTTCCACTTCTAGCTCTCCACCTTTTCAGGTGGCATATTTAGGCCAGCACTCCATTCAATGGCTACTACTGTATGTCCTCTTCCGCTAGTAGGAGCACCAGAGATCGTAGCTGCTAACTGTAGGGCCTCCTTCCTAGGTGGCGTGTCTACCCTGACTTTGGGTTTTGTGGCTACTACGGTATAGCCTCCTTCTCAGGTGGAGTATTTACGCTAGCGCTACATATCATGGCTACTACTGTATGGCCTTCTCAGGTATTGCGCTAGCCCTTGTTTTGGTGGTTACTACTGTATTTTCTGGCGTATAAGACTACTTTTTAACACATAAAAATCTTCTCAAAAGTCGGGGGTCGTCTTATACGCCGTACACTGCGTGCTGTAACTTAAGAGGACCTTTCACTGGTCCAACGATTGTTAGATAGTGATATGTTTGTGTAGAGTGGCGCCCAGGGATCTCCCTGCACTTACTATTATCCCTGGGCGCCGCTCTACACATACGGTATATGGCGCCGCTCTACACATACGGTATATGGCGCCGCTCTACACATACGGTATATGGCGCCGCTCTACATACGGTATATATCATTATCTAACAATTGTTGGACCAGTGAAAGGTCCTCTTTACTTCCAAGCCTGACTGGAGAAGCTGTCCTCCTCCAGCTTCAGGGACCGGCGCCCTCTAGCTGAGCCACCGTGCGCTGCCTCCTGGCCAGTCGCTCCTGAAGTAGCCCCCTCTCCCTGCTCTCAATGGTTTTCTCTTGCTCGGATCATCTGTTTAATTTTTATTTGGTGTGTGTTGGAAGAGGGGTAGTCTTATACGGCGAGTATAGCCCAAACCCCATATTTTAACAGGAAAAGTAGGGGGTCGTCTTATATGCCCAGTCGTCTTATACGCCGGAAAATACTGTATCTGTATGGGCGACTAATTGCACTCCCCCCAGAGTATGTTTCTGTCTACCTGACCAGTATCCATACTCCTGAGGTTGGATTCTTAGGGTACATTCACATGACGACATTTGTCGCGCGACAAATAGGGCACAACTTCACTGCAACATTTGTCGCGCAACAAAAAGTCGCACTATTGTCGCTCGACAATTTTTATAATGGGAGTCTATGGTGTTGCATTGCGACATGTGACATGCTGCGACTGCGACACAACAGTCGCAGAAAAATCCATCTTGAATGGGTTTTTCTGAGACTGTCGCGTCGCAGTCGCAGCATGTCGCAATGCAACACCATAGACTCCCATTATAAAAATTGTCGCATGACAATAGTTTGACTTTTTGTTGCGCGACAAATGTCGTCGTGTGAACGTACCCTTACTGTTCTGGAATGCCTGCACTATTTTTTCTTATATGTCCAGATTTTCTCTGATGTTTTTGGACGTACGACATAGTCATTACATCTCTCCTGGAGAAGTATTTCTCCTATCTCGGACCAATCTGTGCATTCCGCTGATGACTGCATTGTCCCCTTCAGGCAGAGGCGCTACACAGTGACAGTAGATGGTCTCTGACCGATCTACACACCTACGATATATTTGGCGTCAGCTTTGCTTCTACCTATCACTACGGTATTTTTGTTCTTCAGCCTGCAGTTGGGTCTGCCTGATCCAGGCAGTTTGTGGCGCATCAAGCAGCTTCTTTTGTTAGAAGTCTCAGGACAAGCCTCTACGGCTCTGGGGGCATCTGTCTTCCACAGTACCTGCTCCTTAGGGGGTGTTTCTTTTTTAAGCATTAAGATGTATGCTGCGATCTTTACCTTTTGGATCCCCCATAATAGTGTGCCATCCACAGATCCCCCATAATAGTGTGCCATCTACAGATCCCCCATAACAGTGTCCTCCACAGATCCCCCATAACAGTGTCATGCACAGATCCCCCATAACAGTGTCATCCACAGATCCCCCATAACTGTGTGTCATCCACAGATCCCCCATAACAGTGTCCTCCACAGATCCCCCCATAATAGTGTCCTCCACAGATCCCCCATAACAGTGTGTCCTCCACAGATCCCCCATAACAGTGTCCTCCACAGATCCTCCATAACAATGTGTCATCCGCAGGTCCCCCATAACAGTGTCATCCACAGATCCCCCATAACAGTGTCCTCCACAGATCCCCCATAACAGTGTCCTCCACAGATCCTCCATAACAATGTGTCATCCGCAGGTCCCCCATAACAGTGTCATCCACAGATCCCCCATAACAGTGTCCTCCACAGATCCCCCATAACAGTGTCCTCCACAGATCCCCCATAACAGTGTCATCCACAGATCCCCCATAACAGTGTCATCCACAGATCCCCCATAACAGTGTCATCCACAGATCCCCCATAACAGTGTCATCCACAGATCCCCCATAACAGTGTCATCCACAGATCCCCCATAACAGTGTGTCATCCACAGATCCCCCATAACAGTGTCATCCACAGATCCCCCATAACTGTGTCATCCACAGATCCCCCATAACAGTGTGCTATCCACAGAACCCCCATAACAGTGTCATCCACAGAACCCCCATAACAGTGTCATCCCCATATCCCCCATAACAGTGTCATCCCCAGATCCCCCATAACAGTGTGTCATCCACAGATCCCCCATAACAGTGTCATCCACAGAACCCCCATAACAGTGTCATCCACAGAACCCCCATAACAGTGTCATCCCCATATCCCCCATAACAGTGTCATCCCCAGATCCCCCATAACAGTGTGTCATCCACAGAGCCCCCATAACAGTGTCATCCACAGATCCCCCATAACATTGTGCTATCCACAGATCCCCCATAACAGTGTGCTATCCACAGATCCCCCATAACAGTGTGTCATCGACAGATCCCCCATAACAGTGTCACCCACAGATCCCCCATAACAGTGTGTCATCCACAGATCCCCCATAAGAGTGTGCTATCCACAGATCCCCCATAACAGTGTGTCATCCACAGATCCCCCATAACAGTGTCATCCACAGATCCCCCATAACAGTGTCATCCCCAGATCCCCCATAACAGTGTGTCATCCACAGATCCCCCATAACAGTGTCATCCACAGATCCCCCATAACACTGCCATCTACAGATCCCCCATAACACTGCCCTCCACAGAACCCCCATAACAGTATGTCCTCCACAGATCCCTCATAACAGTGTGTCATCCACAGGTCCCCCATAACAGTGTCATCCACAGAACCCCCATAACAGTGTCATCTCCATATCCCCCATAAGTGTCATCCCCAGATCCCCCATAACAGTGTGTCATCCACAGATCCCCCATAACAGTGTGTCCTCCACAGATCCCCCATAACAGTGTCATCCACAGATCCCCAATAACAGTGTGTCCTCCACAGATCCCCCATAACAGTGTCAGCCACAGATCCCCCATAACAGTGTGTCATCCACAGATCCCCCATAACAGTGTGCTATCCACAGATCCCCCATAACAGTGTGTCATCCACAGATCCCCCATAAAAGTGTGTCATCCACAGATCCCCCATAACAGTGTCATCCACAGATCCTCCATAACAGTGTCATCCACAGATCCCCCATAGCAGTGTCATCTACAGATCCCCCATAACAGTGCCATCCACAGATCCCCATAACAGTGTCATCCACAGATCCCCCATAACACTGTGTCCTCCACAGATCCCCCATAACAGTGCGTCATCCACAGATCCTCCATAACAATGTGTCATCCACAGATCCCCCATAGCAGTGTCATCTACAGATCCACCATAACACTGTGTCCTCCACAGATCCCCCCATAACAGTGCGTCATCCACAGATCCTCCATAACAGTGTCATCCACAGATCCCCCATAGCAGTGTCATCTACAGATCCCCCATAACAGTGTCATCCACAGATCCCCCATAACACTGTGTCATCCACAGATCCCCCATAACAGTGTCATCCACAGATCCTCCATAACAGTGTCATCCACAGATCCCCCATAACAGTGTCATCTACAGATCCCCCATAACAGTGCCATCCACAGATCCCCCATAACAGTGTGTCATCCACAGATCCCCCATAACAGTGTCATCCACAGATCCCCCATAACAGTGTGTCATCCACAGATCCCCATAACAGTGTGTCATCCACAGATCCCCCATAACAGTGTGTCCTCCACAGATCCCCCATAACAGTGTCATCCACAGATCCCCCATAACAGTGTGTCATCCACAGATCCCCCATAACAGTGTCATCCACAGATCCCCCATAACAGTGTCATCCACAGATCCCCCATAACAGTGTGTCATCCACAGATCCCCCATAACAGTGTGTCATCCACAGATCCCCCATAACAGTGTGTCATCCACAGATCCCCCATAACAGTGTCATCCACAGATCCCCCATAACACTGTGTCATCCACAGATCCCCCATAACAGTGTGTCATCCACAGATCCTCCATAACAGTGTCATCCACAGATCCCCCATAGCAGTGTCATCCACAGATCCCCATAACAGTGTCATCCACAGATCCCCCATAACACTGTGTCCTCCACAGATCCCCCATAACAGTGCGTCATCCACAGATCCTCCATAACATGTGTCATCCACAGATCCCCCATAGCAGTGTCATCTACAGATCCCCCATAACAGTGTCATCTACAGATCCCCCATAACAGTGTGTCATCCACAGATCCCCATAACAGTGTCATCCACAGATCCCCCATAACAGTGTGTCATCCACAGATCCCCATAACAGTGTGTCATCCACAGATCCCCCATAACAGTATCATCCACAGATCCCCCATAACAGTGTCATCCACAGATCCCCCATAACAGTGTCATCCACAGATCCCACATAACAGTGTCATCCACAGATCCCCCATAACAGTGTCATCCACAGATCCCCATAACAGTGTCATCCACAGATCCCCCATAACAGTGTGTCATCCACAGATCCCCCATAACAGTGTCATCCACAGATCCCCCATAACAGTGTGCTATCCACAGATCCCCATTAGTTCAAAACCCACCAACAGCACACATTTTGGTTCAAAATTTTTTTTTTCTTATTTTTCTTCTCAAAAACCTGGGTGCGTCTTATAGGGCTGATACTGATCCTTACACATCTGGTAAGGTCGTGTCTGGGTTTTCCTGTTGCTCGTTCGCCAGGTCTCGTGCATACCCAGATTCTATAGGTTCATTTCTGTTGAGTTTCCATGGGGCCTCTTGCCATGCAAAACATCCTGGGTTTCCAGTCCAGGTCCCCACAGCAATTCTGTGGTCCTCCTTATACGGAAGTGCCTTCCGCACATCATCTTCAGTCGTCAGACATGCTTATTCCTCTTGTGGATATTATGTGCTGCTATCCACATCTTCTGAAGCCTCTCGGGCCCTTGGGCTTCGTTTAACTGGCTGGCCTTCTTGGTTCATGCTCTTCCTGTCCTATTCAGGGTTCCTGTGCATCCTTTGCCCACATTTCTCTGCGGGGCCATATGACCGGCCTTAGATTTGTTCTAGTCTTTTATTTCCTCCCCATGGTACTGCTTTGGAACATCCCACGGTCTCCTGTGTCCCCCAATGATACGAGCGAGAAAATAGGATTTTTTGTGCTTACCTGTAAAATCCTTTTCTCGCTGAGTTCTTTGGGGGGGGGGGACACAGCTCCCACCCAGTAAGTACGTTGCTGGTTCTTTTTGGTGGGTCCCACCTGTTCTTGGTTCTGACCCATCTCCAGCTCTTTTTCATACAATTGGTTTCTGTTGGCTTCTCCTGGCTGCTCCTACTGCTTTTGTACAAACTGATTAGCTCAGTGTCTGCAGGAGGAATATAGCTGAGGAGGAGCTAACACTTTTTTTTTTGCCTAGTGTCGTCTCCTAGTGGCGGCAGCAGCTATACCCATGGTCTCCTGTGCCCCCCAATGAACTCAGCGAGAAAAGGATTTTACAGGTAAGCACAAAACATCCTATTTTATGAGTAATTATTGGAAATAATATCTATTTCCTAACAGAAAGACCTCTGTTTGATGCCATACAGGCTTTGTCGGGAGCGGTGTCGGGTGCAGATATGGACCATTTCCATAGAGGAAAAATGCTCTCTATATACTGCAATCGATGAAGTGTGCTACATTCTATTTCTGTCTGATTCATATAGATTCACACACAAAAATGTTCTTGAAGGAAAAAAGAGGCACAGTAATGGTCCTGTGCACCAGAATGGGAGCCATGTTCTGGCGGCATTTCGTCATATAGCTGTTGTGTGCATGAGGCTGAATTGAGACGTTTGATATATTTTTTTTATTATATGTGACCTTTATATTTCTCTGTCATGGAGATGTGATTGTTTTATTTATTGTTAATCTTTCTTTAAATGCAGGCTTTGTTAGAGAGTGAACTGGTAAGAAAAGAAGCAGGTGATTGCGGTCCTATAACTGAGCTGGAACACTGGATACGAATGTATGTGAAGTTCAGTTTTATTATTGAACAAGTCAAAGGGGAGAACTTTAAAGCTGTTGTTGTTGTGTTGAATATGGCTAAATCCAAAATTATAAAGGTAAGATATTAGTATGCATAAACTATTAGTTATAATTATTAAAAGTTTAAATGTGATTGAAGAAGGAGAGACATTGACTATTATCAAAACTTGTTATCAATATCTGAAGTTACTGGTATAAAAAGGGTGAAATATTACCAATTATCAGATGACAATGGTCAATATTCCCCTTTTCTCCCTAGCTCGTGTGATTGTTCTCAGTTTATACCACAGCTACAGTATGTTGCCTTGGTATCACCAGGAATAACACACAACTCTTGCAGATGTAGCATAACAGACACCTTTCCTTAACTACAATGTACTACAACATATACAAGTACTTTCAATATCATGGTCATATCAGTATACATCCACCATGTAACCGGCCTATAGTCTATACCATCAGTATCGTGATCAGATCAGCATACAGTACATACAACATGTAACCGGCCTATAGTCTATACTATCAGTATCATGATCAGATCAGCATACAGTACATCCAGCATGTAACCGGCCTATAGTCTATACTATCAGTATTGTGATCAGATCAGCATACAGTACATAGAAACATAGAAACATAGAATGTGTCGGCAGATAAGAACCATTTGGCCCATCTAGTCTGCCCAATATGCTGAATACTATGAATAGCCCTTGGCCTATCTTATATGAAGGATGGCCTTATGCCCAATATACTGAATACTATGAATAGCACCCGGCCCTATCTTATATGAAGGATGGCCTTATGCCCAATATACTGAATACTATGAATAGCCCCTGGCCCTATCTTATATGAAGAATGGCCTTATGCCTATCCCATGCATGCTTAAACTCCTTCACTGTATTTGCAGCTACCACTTCTGCAGGAAGGCTATTCCATGCGTCCACTACTCTCTCAGTAAAGTAATTCTTCCTGATATTACTTTTAAACCTTTGCCCCTCTAATTTAAAACTATGTCCTCTTGTAGCAGTACATCCAGCATGTAACCGAGCTATAGTCTATACTATCAGTACCATGATCAGATCAGCATACAGTACATCCAGCATGTAACCGGCCTATAGTCTATACTATCAGTACCATGATCAGATCAGCATACAGTACATCTAGCTTGTAACCGGCCTATAGTCTATACCATCAGTACCATGATCAGATCAGCATACAGTACATCCAGCATGTGACCGGCCTATAGTCTATACTATCAGTACCATGATCAGATCAGCATACAGTACATCCAGCATGTAACCGGCCTATAGTCTATACTATCAGTACCATGATCAGATCAGCATACAGTACATCTAGCTTGTAACCGGCCTATAGTCTATACCATCAGTACCATGATCAGATCAGCATACAGTACATCCAGCATGTGACCGGCCTATAGTCTATACTATCAGTACCATGATCAGATCAGCATACAGTACATCCAGCATGTGACCGGCCTATAGTCTATACTATCAGTATCATGATCAGATCAGCATACAGTACATCCAGCATGTAACCGGCCTATAGTCTATACTATCAGTATTATGATCAGATCAGCATACAGTACATCCAGCATGTAACCGGCCTATAGTCTATACTATCAGTATTATGATCAGATCAGCATACAGTACATAGAAACATAGAAACATAGAATGTGTCGGCAGATAAGAACCATTTGGCCCATCTAGTCTGCCCAATATGCTGAATACTATGCAACAGCTGGAGGGCCGAGTTTGTCCATCCCTGGTCTATACTATCAGTATCGTGATCAGATCAGCATACAGTACATCCACCATGTAACCGGCTTATAGTCTATACTATCAGTATCGTGATCAGATCAGCATACAGTACATCTAGCATGTAACGAGCCTATAGTCTATACTATCAGTACCATGATCAGATCAGCATACAGTACATCCAGCATGTAACCGGCCTATAATCTATACCATCAGTATCATGATCAGATCAGCATACAGTACATCCAGCATGTAACCGGCCTAATCAGTATCATGATCAGATCAGCATACAGTACATCCACCATGTAACCGGCCTATAGTCTATACTATCAGTATCGGGATTAGATCAGCATACAGTACATCCAGCATGTGACCGGCCTATAGTCTATACCAGGGATGGGCAAAATCGGCCCTCCAGCTGTTGTAAAACTACAACTCCCACCATACCCTGCTGTAGGCTGATGGCTGTAAGCAGTCTTTGCATGCTGGGATTTGTTATTTTGCAACAGCTGGAGGGCCGAGTTTGTCCATCCCTGGTCTATACTATCAGTATCGTGATCAGATCAGCATACAGTACATCCACCATGTAACTGGCCTATAGTCTAGCAATATAGACAACTGATACTTAGCCTTAGGGCTCATTCAGACGGCCGTATGCTGTCCGCAAAAATGCAGATCCTTGTCGGCAAAAAAATGGATTGCATTCTGTTTTTTTGCTGATCCATAGACTTCAATATGTCCTGATTTTCACTGACAAGTATAGGACATGTTTCATTTTTTTTGCTGAGCCGTGCAATGGAAAAAAAGGGCCCCATAGAAGTGAATAGGACAGCATCTAATCCACAAAAAAACAGATCCGCATTTTTGCGGACAGCATACGGCCGTCTGAATGAGCCCTTAGAATGTAAGGTGGTCCCACTTCTTCTATCTAAGACTTCACAGAGAGCTGGTCTGGATGAGGAATGCCCCCGTGGCTAGGTGTATTGCTACTGTATTCACACCTGCCTACCCCAAATTCATTGTACCTGTAATGTAAGTACAGGAAGGGGTCGGGTCATGACTATGGAACCACATGGCAGTGTGATGTTACTCACTCAACCATACATCTCATTTAAGTATCAAAACAGGACTGACTTTCAGCCCTGTAACAGTGATCATTAGAGCTTATTCACACAAAAGTGGAAAAAAAAAAACAGCCATTAAAAATAGATACACTGTCAGTTTTGGCCATTTTGCATCCATTTGTGTACCATGGATCAGTACAGATAATGCGCCCCATAGTGCCCCCTGGACATCCAACACCCGCCAGAGTGCCCCAGTATATATAATGGTCCTCACATGGTTCCCCAGCATTAATAATGCCGCCTTCCCTGCCCCAGATAGAGCCAACAGATCGTTTAAAAAAGAAAAAAAAAAACGCTGGTAGCTACAGATCTTGTTGCCTGCAGTGTGGAGCCGATGTTCCCTCGGATTAAGTTGTGTTTTTTTTTAACTCCTGAATGGCCTTTTTTTTTTTACAGTCTCTCTGTTTTTAATGGCCACTAGGTGGGTACACCGCTGTCTAAACAACCCTTAAAATTCGGCCTATTGATCTCAGTGGGGTCAGTCTGGCCTTAAAAACAGCCAAGAATAGGACACTTCCTAGTTTCTGAAAGCAGCATGTATTGTGAATGAGCCCCCTACAGGCTCCACAGTCCAGTGATAGAAGTCATTTCCTGCATTCATATTTCTACCATTTATTCCAAATGTTTCTGCGCAGTTTGTTTTGTAGTGTTTTACCAGACTCTGCTTTCATCTGCACAGGTGTGGAAAGAGCTAGATGCCCAAATTACAGATGCAGCTAATGAGTCCAAAGACAATGTCAAAATTTTACATGCCCTTGAGCAAGTCTGCCAGCCACTTTACACACTTGACTTGGTAAGGTGGTTTTAGATAATACACCTGTAAATGCTGACTGTTACCTAGCTGAGGCGGCTGTCCAAGTATGTTCCACAAAAGCATTGCTGACGATGCCGTGATCTCTGCATTTCCGAATACTGGGGCATCGTTTGTGTTGCTGAAACATACTCGGAGGAGATTCATTAAAGGAGTTGTCCCATGATAAATATTCTACATTTTTCAAACCAGCACCTGGACAAAATGTATCTGTACAGCGCCACCTGCTGTTTTATCCTTCAACTGCCTCTTGAGCTGTGATAGGGAGAGCTTCAGCAGAATGGACACCCCTCCTGAACTGCAGCAGAAAGGACACTCCCCTTAAGCTGTCAGCTTGATATAAATCTACCAGAGCAATGAATGGGAAGATGTCTGGATCCATGTGAGGTGCAGGGCTGGTTCTAGCTTTGTTAGAAAAAGATTGTCTTGACTATAAGATGACTGATTTTTGATGTTTTTTTAAATTAATCATGGGAGAACCCCTTTAATACTGAGTCATTGTAAAACCAGACTGAAAGCTATGGGTAAGACTTAACATTGTTAAAAGTGTTTTAAAATCTTGGTAAATGAGTTGAGCTCAGTAAAAATCTGAAGCCCCAGCCACTATTTCTGACACATTTGTATGTATTAGATGGCAGGGGTATTAGAAGTATGCAGTTGGGTGTAATCCCCTTTTCTCGGGCATTCCATTGGGGGACACAGACCATGGTATAGCCTAGAGGTATTACTAGGAGGGACACTATGCAAATAGAAGAAGCTCCTCCTCCTTGGGCTATACCCTAGGCTCCAGCAGGAGAACTTCAGTCTTTGCTTAGTGTCTGTAGAAGGAGGATGACACTGCTACTCCTGTTTGTTATTTTTCTTACAGATGGGGACGCAGGTCAGCATTGCGCTTTCCTGGTCCCCCGTGGAGTGACTGCCGCCGTCCATGGACGCTGCCTGGCCTCCTCCACCGTCCCCCAAAGAAGAAAAGAGGATCCGGGCTCCCTGGTAGCACCGCATCCCGCCAGCCATTGGGACACCTATCGCCACCCTCATTCCAGAGCACTGCATCTCCCACACTGTGGAGTCAGACGTCTGAAGAGGTGCTTCCCTGCTGGTCCGGACATATGAGAGAGAAGACTGCAGGAACAGATAAGTATGGCTGCAGTCTGTGTTCTCCCTCCCTCCGTCTGTCCCTCTGGCTGCCTGGGTGAAATATGACCACGTCTGGGCTGGGGGCATAGAGGACATGGCACTAGAGCAGCACCCATAGTCGGTGCCACCTTATTGGTATGCCGCCTTAAGCGACGGTTCCACCTTAAATAAGGGTCCTCTCCTCTTGGACTCCCCCCAGAGGCTTGGCACTTCTTGGGGGACATAATCCCCTCTGCGGGGACCTTATGGAGCGAGCCCGGCTCATTTGACCGGGGCCGCCATTAATAGGTCGGGGTCCCTTTAAGAGGCCGTTTAGTCGCGGCTGCAGCGCGGCAGGTCTCTGACACCTGCCGCGGCTCTCTCTCTCCCCCTGCGTTCTCCCCTCTTGGGGGACACTATTACTGGGGGCATTTCTGAGATGGGGTCCCCCATGGCATGAGGGGGACACCTTTTTCTTTCACTTTAGTTTAATTTTTTATGCGCGCGCGCACTTTTTCCCCGCCATCGACGTCATGAAGGGGCGGAGCCTATTTTCCCCGCCATTGATGTCACAGAGGGGGCGGAGCCTATTCTCCTGCTTCCTCCTGAGCTTACAGAGTGGTGTCTGCTCGGCTCTCCCAGCATTTGGAGGAACTTCAGTGCTTGCTGAGCGACAGTTTTGCCAGATTTTTGCTTCTAACTGGTAGGAGAACTTATTTCTACAAGGTGCCAATCATGCCTAAGCATGGGGCCCCCACAAAATCTGCCAAGGCGTCTTCTCAGGCTCCACTGGGGTCCTGTAAGACGTGCCTTTTGCCTCTCTCTCTGTCACGGGAGTCTGTGCCTCATGCCCTGCCCCTGGCCCGGATCAGGTCGCCCCTACTGCGATATCCCAGCCTGGTTCCCCACCTACCCCTGCGGACTCGGTGGTACCCGCCTGGGCGTCTGCCATGACTAGTGCTGCAGCGGATTTGGCCCTAGTAGCCAAAGCGGCCATGGCCTTTATGGAGCGTATGCCGCCCGCTAACCCGGGGGCGCTCCCCACCCTAGCTCCCCCCAGGGGCCGCCCGGGCGCTAAGAGACCGCGTGAGCGTCAGCAGTCTTCCTCTGATGCCTCCGCTTCCCCTCCCCGCCTTGAGGCGCACTCTGATGGTTCTCCCCCCAGGGAGCAGATGTCAGAGGGGGAATTGTCAGATTTGGACGAGATCATGGAGCGGGACCCCCCTCCAAGACTGTCCGCTGTGGTCTATGAATTGGTTACGGCGGTCCGTGACACCTTTAACCTCCAGGAGGGCTCTACTCCTCCCACCAGTCAGGAGTTTGCCCTCTTTCCGCCTAAAAAACCTGAGACCGCGGTGTTTCCCGTACACAGTGAGTTCACCGTGGTCGTATCGTAACCAAAAATTTACTTCAGCCAGGCGTATGGATGTACTGTATCCATTTCCTGCGGCTAGCGTGGAAAAGTGGGCGTCCCCCCCTAAGGTGGATCCGCCCGTGGCCAGACTGGCCAAAAACACTGCCCTACCAGTCCTGGACGGCTCCTCCCTACAAGATGCCGTGGACAGGCGTTTGGATTCCTTGTCAAAGTCCATTTTTTCCCTGGCGGGCACGTCCCTGCGCCCGGCATTTGCATCTGCATGGGTGGCTAGGGCCCTCTCTATGTGGCTGCAACGTCATCTCCAGGATTTGACGGACCAACATGCGCCTGCTGACACTTTGGACCTTATCCTCCAAATGTCTCAGGCTGCCAAATTCCTCTGCGAGGCCTCCATGGACATTGGAGCCTTGTTTGCCCGCATCTCCTCAATCTCTATACTTCAACGTAGAGAGATCTGGTTGAAGGTCTGGGACGCAGACGCTTCCTCCAAGCGTTCCCTTGCAAACCTTCCCTTTGACGGATCCCATCTGTTTGGGGCTCAGCTGGATGAGTTTATTTCAGCTGCAACTGGGGGTAAGAGTACCCATCTGCCCCAGCCTCGGTCCAGACCCCCTGCTCGTCCGGGTTCTTCTGGTTCCCGATACCGTTCCTTTCGTCGCTTCTCCTCCACCCGGCCGTCCTTCTCTTCATCGGCCGGAGGGTCTCGGGACTCCCGTAGAAAGCCCTCCTTCAAGCCCCAGCCCTCCTGGCGCCCGAAGGCTCAGTCTGCCCGTCCTGCAGCCCCCAAACAGTCCTCTGCATGAGGGGCGCCCCACCTCTCACGGTGGGGGTCGTCTGCTCTCCTTTCTGAGACCCTGGAGAGCTCACATTCAGGACGCCTGGGCTCTAGAGATTATAATGTCCGGTTACAAGATAGACTTCGAGTCCAAACCACCGGAACGTTTTTCCTCTCTCGGGTTCCGGGGACCCCGCCCGGGCTTCGGCCCTGTTGGGGCGGTCTCCTCTCTGCTGGACCGGGGGTCATCTCCCCGTCCCCTGGAGGACCAGGGCTCAGGTTTTTACTCCAACCTGTTTGTAGTGCCCAAAAGGAGGGGTCTGTGTGTCCTATCCTGGACCTAAAGCTGCTCAACAAGTTTCTGCGGGTCAGGAAGTTCCGCATGGAGTCCCTCCGGTCGGTCATTGCGTCACTTCTTCCAGGGAATTTCTTGCCTCGGTGGACATTCAGGACGCCTATTTGCACGTCCCTATAGCAGAGTCGCATCAGCGCTACCTGCGGTTTGCTATCGGAGACCGCCAATATCAATTTGTCGCCCTTCCCTTCGGGTTGGCTACCGCCCCTCGGGTCTTTACCAAGATCCTGGCACCTATCATGGCCCTTCTTCGTTCAAGGGGCATTTCTCTCTTGCCTTACTTGGACGACATTCTGATAAAGGCCCCATCCTTTCCTCAGGCTGTGGACAGCGTTCAAATTACTGTCCAGACTCTGGAACAGTCAGGGCCGGCGCCACCTGTAAGGCGAACTAGGCAACTGCCTAGGGCGCAATTTAGCAGGGGGCGCCGGCGCTGAGAATCGCGATGTGGATGCTGCACTATAAAAAAAAAAACGGCGGGCGGCAATAGACGGACTCACTCAGACTGTCTGCGCACGGGCGCAGTGTAGGCAGCGCAGCGTGCGTCACACCATGGAGGGCGGGCGCTCGGCCGGCCGGCGGGCGCATAAAAGTCTTTGGCTGCAGTCATTCAAGCTCCTCCAGGAGGATCCACCCCCCGCCAGCCAGGTTGAAGAGCAGGGCAGCGGCGCGCAGGGGAAGCAAGCTGGACTGACGTCACGTCGTCAGACGTCAGCCAGCGTCAGCGCGCCTGCCCCCGCCACTGCCTGTTAGCTCCTCAGCTCCTGGCTACTTTATAGTACAGGTGAGGAGAAGGAGGAGGGAGGACGGTCGCGTCGGTCAGACCGGGTCAGGTCACGGTCACAGACAGCAGTCACTGTCAGTCAGACAACACGGTCAGCCAGCCCAGCCCAGCCCAGCCCAGCAACTAGTGTACAGTCACACAAAGAGAGTACTACAAGTTGAAGTAAGTGAGTACAGTAAATTATTAACTGTTAATAATAACAAACATGATGGGGGACCTGGGGAGACACAGTCTATGGCATTGGCATGATGACAATTGACATCATCAGCAGCTTGCTCATAGGATTGGTTTCTGAATTGATTTGCGGCCTTCATAAATAGGTTTTGCATCAGGCCTCATGGACTTAGTGAGGTGTGCACAGTGCAAAGCCTAATTGCCCATGCCCTGCCCCCATCACAGTAAAGTGAATGCACACGGTCACCTCACTGAGTGCTCCATGAGGCCTGATGCAAAACCGGCACTTTATGAATGTATGCTTCAGAAACCAATATGCAAAGCAAGCATGTGATGTATCATTATGCCATGTGGACTGTCACTTAGCAGTCCACACCGTCACACACATGCGGCGCTGACGGCAGAGAGTGGATGCATGTGTGTGACTGTGTGGACAGTGAACTGCTAAGTGACAGTCCACATGGCATAATGATACATCACATGCTTGCTAAGTTGCTTTGCATATTGGTTTCTGAAGCATACATTCATAAAGCGCCGGTTTTGCATCAGGCCTCATGGAGCACTCAATGAGGTGACCGTGTGCATTCACTTTACTGTGATGGGGGCAGGGCATGGGCAATTAGGCGTTTGCACTGTGCACACCTCACTAAGTCCATGAGGCCTGATGCAAAACCTCTTTATGAACGCAGCGATTCAGAAACCAATATGCGAAGCAAGCATGTGATGTCATCATGCCATAGACTGTCACCCCACATGCATCCATCACCTATGTAAAAATGTTATGACCACTATAAATAAATGCAGTGGATTTTTGTTAGGGACATGAGGCCTCAGAGGCTGTGTGCAATAGGCGGTGGCTGTGGCACAAATGCTCTCTCTGGTGACGTGCACAGAGCTATTTTCACACAGAGGCATTGCTTCTAGAATAGAATAGCTCTGTGCATATAACAGGCTAATTTCCCAAGCCGCAGGGCAGTCCGGCAGGTTGTTCCAACGGGTTAATAGCCTGCCGGGTCTGCCCTGCCGCTCGTACATGTGTGCCGCCATGCTGGCGCTCCGTCCCCAGTTTGCAGCACGAAAGCGCATGGCTAGAGAGCGCCGGACTAAAAGTCAGACATATCGTAGTTTTAGTCCTGCTGTCTCTCACTATGAGATGCTGTGCTGACACCGGAAATCCACCCCTACCCCCATCATAGTCAAAGGGGACAGTGAGCAGCAAATTTATTTTGTGTCCTAACATTAGATACGATAGATTAGACGGACTGACCAATAGGGCCCGGTCCCCATGAGAGGCTTCTCATGCAGACCCGAGTCTAGTACTCACTATCAAAGTAGCGCAGTAGGCCGCCGGACTCCAGAGTAACGTACTACACCACTCACTGCGTCACACATGATGGGCCTGATCCTCCCTTTAATAATGAAGCAGGTGCGTGACAAAGTGAGTGGTGTACGTTACGCTGGCGTCCGGCCAGCCTGCCTGCCGTGCTACTTTGATAGTGACTGTGAGTACTAATAGGAGTCAGGAGTTGAGTCATGACATTCTATGCTCTGCTATGACTCCCCTTCCATTCAGATTGTCTGTGAATCTGATCTACATGTCTCCATCCCCTCCATCTGCCCCCATAACAGTGTGTCATCCACAGATCCCCATAACAGTGACATCTCCAGATCTCCCATAACAGTGACATCTCCAGATCTCCCATAACAGTGTCATCCACAGATCCCCCATAACAGTGACATCCACAGATCCCCCATAACAGTGACATCCACAGATCCCCCATAACAGTGCCATCCACAGATCTCCCATAACAGTGTCATCCACAGATCCCCCATAACAGTGACATCCACAGATCCCCCATAACAGTGACATCCACAGATCCCCCATAACAGTGCCATCCACAGATCCCCTATAACAGTGTCATCCATAGATCTCCCATAACGGTGCCATCCATAGATCCCCCATAACAGTGCCATCCACAGATCCCTCATAACAGTGTCATCCACAGATCCCCCATAACAGTGCTCATCCACAGATCCCCTATAACAGTGTGTCATCCACAGATCCCCCATAACAGGTGCCATCCACAGATCCCCCATAACAGTGTGCCATCCACAGATCCCCCATAACAGTGCTCATCCACAGATCCCCCATAACAGTGTCATCCATAGATCCCCCATAACAGTGTGTCATCCACAGATCCCCCATAACAGTGTGTCATCCACAGATCCCCCATAACAGTGTGTCATCCACAGATCCTCCATAACAGTGTGTCATCCACAGATCCCCCATAACAGTGTGTCATCCACAGATCCCCCATAACAGTGTGTCATCCACAGATCCCCCATAACAGTGTGTCATCCACAGATCCCCCATAACTGTGTGTCATCCACAGATCACTCATAACTGTGTGTTATCCACAGATCACTCAAAACATATGTAATGTCATGATATGGGCAGATCATCTGATAAGGGGGGGGGGGGGGGGCGTCAATTTTTATCTTGCCTAGGGCGGCAAAAATCCTTGCACCGGCCCTGGGAACAGTTCGGCTGGTTGATCAACCGACCAAAGTCGTCTCTCCTCCCATCCCAGAGGCTCGCCTTCCTGGGGATGATTCTGGATACGTCACTCTCCAAGGTGTTCCTTCCAGACTCCAAGTCCTCACAGATTCAGGAGGCGGTTCGACTCCTGCGGTCTCCCCAGACTCTGTCCATCCGGCAGTGCATGCGGACTCTGGGCCTCATGGTGGCCTCCTTAGAGGCCATTCCGTATGCTCAGTTCCATACTCGCCCACTTCAGCGGCTGATCCTCTCCCGCTGGGACAAGTCCCCATTGGGTCTGGATTCCAGGGTCCGTCTCCCCTCGGGTTCGGGCCTCCCTATCCTGGTGGCTGTCTCCCGAATCTGGGGTCCGGCCGCTCCTTTCTCCCCGTTGTCTGGACAATTGTCACCACGGATGCCAGCCTTTCGGGCTGGGGCGGTGTTCTCCAGGACCAGACGGTTCAAGGGGTCTGGTCGGCGGCGGAATCTCGCCTTCCGATCAATATCCTGGAGCTGCGAGCAATCTTTCTCTCCCTCTCTCATTGGACCCGGATCCTATCCGGGTTCCTGTGCGGGTCCAGTCGGACAATGCCACGGCCGTGGCCTATATCAATCATCAGGGTGGTACCCGCAGCAGGGCCATAATGCAGGAGGTGGAGCGGATTCTCCAGTGGGCGGAGTCCAACGCTCCGCTGCTGTCGGCAGTGTATATTCCGGGTGTCGACAATTGGACAGCGGACTTTCTGAGTCGGACCATAGTGGATCCCGGCGAGTGGTCGCTGCACCCGGAAGTCTTCCAGGAGCTCTGCCGCAGGTGGGGCCGTCCGGATGTCGATCTGATGGCATCCAGGTTGAACTGCAAGGTTCCTGTGTACCTGGCGAGGGCACGGGACCCGAAGGCTTGCGGAGTGGACGCGCTTGTGGCTCCATGGCAACACTTCCGCCTTCTCTATGTCTTCCTCCGATCCCTCTATTGCCCAAGCTTCTTCGCAGGATCGCGCTGGAAGGGATTCCGCGATTTTCATCGCCCCAGACTGGCCTCGCCGCTCCTGGTTCGCGGACGCCGTGCGCATGCTCGCAGACGCTCCTTGGCCCCTCCCGGACAGAGAGGACCTGCTGTCTCAGGGCCTCTCTTCCACCGGAACTTACGGTCTCTGCGTTTAACGGCCTGGCTGCTGAAGCCCTCCTCCTGAGGAAACGGGGTTTCTCCGATTCAGTGGTGCGCACCATGATTAGGGCACGGAAGCCGGCTTCCTCCAGGATTTACTACCGCACATGGAAGGCCTTTCTGTCTTTTTGTGAGTCATCAGGGGTTCCTCCCCTACGGTTCTCCATTCTGGTGGTACTTGCCTTTCTGCAGTCGGGCCTTGAGAAGGGTCTCTCTCTCGGTTCGTTGAAGAGTCAGGTCTCGGCTCTGGCTGTCTTCTTCCAGAGGTCCCTTGCTTTTCTGGGTCCGGTGTGAACTTTTCTTCAGGGGGTGGCACATTCTGTTCCCCGCACGTCCATCCTCTGCCATCTTGGGACCTTAACCTGGTCCTCCTTGGTCTCCAGGGGAACCCCTTCGAGCCCCTTAGGACGTGGCCCTTTCCTTCCTTTCCTGGAAGGTGGTTTTCCTAGTGGCCATAACCTCTATTCGGGCGGGTGTCGGAGCTGGCTGCGCTGTCCTGCAGAGAACCTTTCCTGGTTTTTCACCAAGATAAGGTGGTTCTTCGTCCGGTTCCGTCCTTTCTACCCAAGGTGGTGTCTCCTTTCCACCGTAATGAGGATCTGGTTTTGCCTTCCTTTTGTCCTTCTCCGGCTAACTCCAAGGAGCGCGCTCCATTCCCTGGACGTGGTCCGGGCTCTTCGAGTGTATCTCAGGGCCACGGCTGATTTCCACCGCTCGACTCCTTGTTTGTGATACCTGACGGTCCTCGGCGGGGTTTGGCGGCCTCCAAGGCCACCTTGGCGCGCTGGATACGCTATGCCATATCGGCGGCTTACCGTGCTCGTGGTAAGATTCCTCCAGTCCGGATCACTGCCCATTCCACTAGGGCGGTGGGATCCTCCTGGGCCTGTCGCACCGGGCCTCAGCGTCCCAGCTGTGTAAGGCGGCCACTTGGTCATCCCTGCACACCTTCACTAAGTTTTATCAAGTGCATTTGCTGGCGTCCGCTGACGCGGCCCTTGGGCGCAAGGTGTTGCAGGCAGCGGTTTCCGCTTGACCGTTGGACGTGGCTCCTGGCGGTGCCGTGAGTGTCTCCCACCCCATGGACTGCTCTAGGACGTCCCATGGTCTGTGTCCCCAATGGAATGCCCGAGAAAAGGAGATTTTTGTGAAACTCACCTGTAAAATCTTTTTCTCGTAGTTCCATTGGGGGACACAGCTCCCACCCCTTTTTGCGTATGCATGGGAGGATTTCTATATCCTGTTGGGCCTCTTGGTTTACGGCCGTTTGGTTCCATTGTTTTTTTCTGGTTCTCCTTCTACTGCTTTGGCAACGCCTGAAGTTCTCCTGCTGGAGCCTGGGGGTATAGCCCAAGGAGGAGGAGCTTCTTCTATTTGCATAGTGTCCCTCCTAGTAATACCTCTAGGCTATACCATGGTCTGTGTCCCCCAATGGAACTACGAGAAAAAGATTTTACAGGTGAGTTTCACAAAAATCTCCTTTTTTCTAACCCTATTGTAAATACATGGGGACATCTGCCATAATGTGTCCATTGAACAGCCAGAAAAGAGGTTTTGGAAACATTATAACTTTCTTGTTGCTTCTGAACCAATAAGGCTGCTTTCACATCAGCACTTATTATTTTATAAGAAAATAACTGACAGGAATGGAACCTAAGAGATCCTATTGTCTATAATGGGATGCATTCAGTTTCCGTCCTAGAGAACATTTTTTGTAGTGGAGAAAAAAGTCCTACATGCAGAACATTTCTCTCCACTATTTTTGAAAATTTTCTGTGACAGGAGCCCTGATCGGAGCTTTCGATGCGGATGTCAAAGGAACCTAAGGGTCCTTTCACACTTGCGTTTTTGTTTTCCGGGATAGAGTTCCGTCGTTGGGGCTCTATGCCGGAAAGAAACGCTTAAGTTACAGATAATACAACCGCATGCATCTGTTTGAACGGATCCGCAAGTATTAACTTTAACTATTTTTTAACATTCGTATAGAAAATATATATGTAGGACGCACAGGACCGTGGATACACCTACCTAGGTGCTCTCGGTGAAGCAGCTACACCCTACTGCTAATAGTGAAAGTAAAATATTAAAAATATCACCGGGCACACTAGTTGGACCTTGGTTGCACAATTTATTCTATAACACATATAAAAAAAACTGGTTAAAAACTAAAATAGAAAGCTACATAAATAGGGATAATACAAATAGCAGCTAATCAGCAACATTCATGAGTAACAACAGTCCACTATATAAGATGTAACACTATAAACTGTATAAAATGTCAATGTGTCAATTCATCCAAGTAGGTGGAGGTGATCACTTCAAACCGCTCGTTCCTACGGTGTAATATTGTTTGCTTATAGTGGAGTATCTCCTTTCCTTACTATGGTGATAGGAATGTCTCTTGGGCTTAAATAAAGCCAGTCCTTATATTATTTATAGCCAGGGAAATATGGATGAATACTCCTGATTTCTCTATGTAGAGATACGGGGTTGTGGTCACTGTTCATAGAATTCGGGTGGCGGCGTCCCGCCCCCTACTTATACAGCGGTGTCCCGTTGTAATGTCCCGTTCTCTTAATAAATATCAGCCGGCTGTTATAAAATTGCAAAGTTACAGTCTTACCAGGTTCCGGGCCGTACACTCCCCAGTACTTCAGACCTGTATTGATATGCGGTCTTCTTTGTCGCGCTGTCGGGATACACGGGCGCTTGTCTTACAACGCCGTTCTCGTGTTTCCTCCCTTCTTCACGCGGTTTCTATTGGGGTGTAAGTGTGATGATAATCCTTCGGCCCTGCCTGGTGTATAGGGGAACACAACAATAGCTGATCTCAGGGAGACCAGCTACAAAAAACACCGCGGAGCCTCACTTAAGAGTCTCAACACAGCAATCCGAAGTGCAAAGCTCCCTGGGAAACAGGAATATGCAAAATAAATGTGGAGCCCCAGTCATGGGTCTACAACACAATGAAAGCCAGATATCCCTCAAAGGAAGGAAAACCAAGCAAAGGGGTGTCTCCATTACAGAGATCACCAAATCCACCATATTAAGTGGCCCCTATGTCAAGATCCAGCTTTTTTACAAGCTTTAAGGATGTGACGGGGAAAACCTAAGCAAGGTATCCATCCACAGACAGCTGTTTCGGGGTGTTGCCCCTCATCAGTGTGGAGTAGGATTCTGGCTAACCTTGCTTAGGTTTTCCCCGTCACATCCTTAAAGCTTGTAAAAAAGCTGGATCTTGACATAGGGGCCACTTAATATGGTTGATTTGGTGATCTCTGTAATGGAGACACCCCTTTGCTTGGTTTTCCTTCCTTTGAGGGATATCTGGCTTTCATTGTGTTGTAGACCCATGACTGGGGCTCCACATTTATTTTGCATATTCCTGTTTCCCAGGGAACTTTGCACTTCGGATTGCTGTGTTGAGACTCTTAAGTGAGGCTCCGCGGTGTTTTTTGTAGCTGGTCTCCCTGAGGAGATCAGCTATTGTTGTGTTTGGGTGGTCTCTGAGGCATTGCTCCCGGTTAGCCAGAATCCTACTCCACACTGATGAGGGGCAACACCCCGAAACAGCTGTCTGTGGATGGATACCTGGCTTAGGTTTTCCCTGTCACATCCTTAAAGCTTGTAAAAAAGCGGGATCTTGACATAGGGGCCACTTAATATGGTGGATTTGGTGATCTCTGTAATGGAGACACCCCTTTGCTTGGTTTTCCTTCCTTTGAGGGATATCTGGCTTTCATTGTGGTGTATAGGGGGTCAGGACAAGCAAACAATATTACACCGTAGGAACGAGCGGTTTGAAGTGATCACCTCCACCTACTTGGATGAATTGACACATTGACATTTTATACAGTTTATAGTGTTACATCTTATATAGTGGACTGTTGTTACTCGTGAATGTTGCTGATTAGCTGCTATTTGTATTATCCCTATTTATGTAGCTTTCTATTTTAGTTTTTAACCAGTTTTTTTTATATGTGTTATAGAATAAATTGTGCAACCAAGGTCCAACTAGTGTGCCCGGTGATATTTTTAATATTTTTAATATTTTTTTACATTGTCAAAACTGATCTGTTTTGAATTCCATTGAAAGTCAATTGAGGACGGATCCGTTTTCTGTTGTGGCAGATTGTGCCAGAGAAAACGGATCCGTCCCCGTTGACTTTCATTGGGGGTCATGATGGATCCGTTTTACTCCACATCTTAGGACGGAAAGAATACTGCAGCATGCTGCGGTATTTTCTCCATCCAAAAAATGTTCAGTGACTGAATGAAGACATCCTGATGTATCCTGAACGGATTTCTCTCCATTCAGAATGCATGGGGATAATCCTGATCAGTGTTTTTCCAGCATAGAGCCTCGACGACGGAACTGTATACCGGAAAAAAAAAACGCCAGTGTGAAAGGGCCCTTACTTAGACTTAGCAGTTCTGATACTTTGGTGATCATGTAATCACTAATACAACTATTAAAAGTGGCAGGGCGGATCATTTAGCTGCATTTGTGGAAATACTATTTTGTATCCTCCTAGGCTTCCATGGTGCATGGCATTCAGAAACTGCTAAATGTGATTCAGGCAATCTATCGTATTTCTGGATACTACCAAACATCAGAACATATTACATCACTTTTCGTGAAGGTAAATATATTTGTTTTGGAAATGTTACAGATGTTACTCTTAAAGGGAATCTGTCGTCAACGTTATGCTGACCTCACTGAGGGCAGCATAAAATAGTGACAAAAATGCCGATTTCAGCGGTGTGCACTCATGAGCTAAAAGTAACCAGCATCATAATCATTGCAGCCCAGGACTTGAAGAGTCTACCTGAGAAGAGTCCTGGTTATTATAATCTCCTGCTCTCCCGCCATCCGCTGTCGATAAGCAGTTCTCTCCTAGAGAGAAAGGGAGAAAACTAGGTAGAAGCCGGTCAGTCATCAGCAGGTGGGCGGGAATAACCAGGACTCTTCTCAGGTGGCCGGGACTCTTCTCTAGGCCCAGTCTGCAATGATTGTGATGTGGGTTCTCGGCAACCACTTACTTTTAACTTTTAAATGCCAGACTGCTGAAATCAACTCACCTGGTGTCTACTTTATAATGTTGTTAGTACGGGCAGCATAAAGGTGATGACAGGTTCCCTTTAAAATGATAACTCACTAATCATTATATAATGAGTGGGGATGAGCGAATTTCATATTTTGAACTTCGAGTTCGTGTTGGGGTATAAGCTGAATTGCGTTATAGAGTCCGTTACCACAGACCATAACGCAAGTCCTCTTCTGTATAACGAAAACTGGGCGGATCCGTTATGCAGGCCATAGACATCTATTATGATGGAATGAATAACGGAATGCCTCTAAAGACATTCCGTCATGGAGTTGCGTTATGGTCCGTGGTAACGGAATCCATAACACAATTCAGCCTTTACCACCAAACGAACTCGAATATCAAAATATGAAATTCGCTCATCCCTAATAATGAGTTATGCAGCTTTCTAGAAATCCTGATCTTTATCACTTTCAAGACCCTGGGATTTCATTTTTTGCTCCCTTGTTCACACAGCAGTATAAAAAATTCAAATGAGGTGGAGTGGGATGGGAAAAGATTCTGCAATTCTGCCATAGTTTCATGGATTTCATCTTTACGGCATTCCCTATACAGTAAAACTGGCCTGCTCCCTTAATTTTCTGGGTCAGTATGATTCCAGCTACACCACATTTTAATAGTTTTGCTTGTTTCTAATACTTAAAAAAAAAAAGTTTAAAAAAGGCAGATTTTTGCTTGCATGGCCATATTTTGAGCCCCATAACGTTTTGTCATTTTTTTGCTGGATGATCTGTAGTTTTCAGTGATACCATTTTTTAGTGTGTATGACTTTGATAACTTTATATTCGATTTATTGAGGTGAAGCAGCAAAAAAAGGAAAATCGTATTTTTTTCCCGTTGTGGCATTCACTGTATGGGATAAATAGGTTTTATATTTTAATGGTTAGGGAGTTTTGAGAAGCGACGGTCTAAATGATCTTTGTTTTTTTGTTTATTTTTATTTCTTATATGGGTAAAGAGGAGTGATTTCCTTTTTTATACTTTTAAAAAGTTTTTTTTTTCCTTTTTTCGCATAGACTGAACTACTATTGAAGCCTATGGGACATTTTGTCGTTTCCTATGAAGCCCTGCTAGAGGGAGGGATCCATAGGCGCTATCGCTGTGTTTCCAATGAAGCCCTGCTACAGGGAGGGAACCATAGGTGCTATCGCTGTGTTTCCTATGAAGCCCTGCTACAGGGAGGGATCCATAGGTGCTATCGCTGTGTTTCCTATGAAGCCTTGCTACAGGGAGGAATCCATAGGCGCTATCGCTGTGTTTCCTATGAAGCCCTGCTACAGGGAGGGATCCATAGGTGCTATCGCTGTGTTTCCTATGAAGCCCTGCTACAGGGAGGAATCCATAGGCGCTATCGCTGTGTTTCCTATGAAGCCTTGCTACAGGGAGGAATCCATAGGCGCTATCGCTGTGTTTCCTATGAAGCCCTGCTACAGGGAGGGAACCATAGGCGCTATCGCTGTGTTTCCTATGAAGCTTTGCTACAGGGAGGAATCCATAGGCGCTATCGCTGTGTTTTCCTATTAAGCCCTGCTACAGGGAGGGGTCCATAGGCGCTATCGCTGTGTTTCCTATGAAGCCCTGCTAGAGGGAGGGATCCATAGGCGCTATCGCTGTGTTTCCTATGAAGCCCTGCTACAGGGAGGGAACCATAGGTGCTATCGCTGTGTTTCCTATGAAGCCCTGCTACAGGGAGGGATCCATAGGTGCTATCGCTGTGTTTCCTATGAAGCCCTGCTACAGGGAGGGAACCATAGGCGCTATCGCTGTGTTTCCTATGAAGCCTTGCTACAGGGAGGAATCCATAGGCGCTATCGCTGTGTTTCCTATGAAGCCCCGCTACAGGGAGGGATCCATAGGCGCTATCGCTGTGTTTCCTATGAAGCCTTGCTACAGGGAGGGATCCATAGGCGCTATCGCTGTGTTTCCTATGAAGCCCTGCTACAGGGAGGGAACCATAGGCGCTATCGCTGTGTTTCCTATGAAGCCCTGCTACAGGGAGGGAACCATAGGCGCTATCGCTGTGTTTCCTATGAAGCCCTGCTACAGGGAGGGAACCATAGGCGCTATCGCTGTGTTTCCTATGAAGCTTTGCTACAGGGAGGAATCCATAGGCGCTATCGCTGTGTTTCCTATGAAGCCCATGCTACAGGGAGGGATCCATAGGCGCTATCGCTGTGTTTCCTTTGAAGCCCCGCTACAGGGAGGGATCCATAGGCGCTATCGCTGTGTTTCCTATGAAGCCCATGCTACAGGGAGGGATCCATAGGCGCTATCGCTGTGTTTCCTTTGAAGCCCCGCTACAGGGAGGGATCCATAGGCGCTATCGCTGTGTTTCCAATGAAGCCCTGCTACAGGGAGGGATCCATAGGCGCTATCGCTGTGTTTCCTATGAAGCCTTGCTACAGGGAGGAATCCATAGGCGCTATCGCTGTGTTTCCTATGAAGCCCATGCTACAGGGAGGGATCCATAGGCGCTATCGCTGTGTTTCCTATGAAGCCCTGTTACAGGGAGGGATCCATAGGCGCTATCGCTGTGTTTCCTATTAAGCCCTGCTACAGGGAGGGATCCATAGGCGCTATCGCTGTGTTGCCAGTGAAGCCCTGCTACAGGGAGGAATCCATAGGCGCTATCGCTGTGGTAGCCTTGGATCCTTTAGATGGACTGAGCTACGATAAGGAATGAACTGCTCCCCTGATCACTGCAGGAGGAGCCATTCATGCCCCAGGAGAGCCCCCTCAGATGCCTTGGTCACAATTGTCCACTACATCTGAGGGATAACAGACATTAGCTAAGGGGGTCTGCTATGTGAAACAGTGGAAACCTGGCTATGGTGTCTGTTCCACTCAGAAGCAGGAGCCATATTTAAATACTCAACTTGTTACATGTACGGCAGATGTATGAAAAGAGTTAAATGGTGAGGAATTCAAGTCTATTAGAAAGTTACAGAATTGCATTTACTGGATGGGTCCTTTTACCCTGTCCTGCACCTTGACATAACTGCACATTGAGGGGAGAACTAACTTCCTGCCCCTACAGGAACAGTTAACGTGCTGGAGTGCCGAAGACACAGTAGTTGTGCCTGCGTCATTTGCAGCAGGAGTTGGCTGTAATACACAACTGGACTCCAGCTACTGTGGGCAGAACCAGAGTTTAATCCCATAGATGCCACAGTAAACAGTAGCCACAGCATCTAAGAGGTAAGGGCTCATGCACACAACCGTATGTATTTTGTGGTCCGCAAAACACTGATCTGCAAAAAAAACTAAAACGGGTGACGTCCATGTTGCATAATTATTTTTGCGTATCCATTGTAACAATGCCTGTCTTTGTCCTCAAAACAAGAATAGGAAATATTCTATTTTTTAGCGGAACAGACTTGCGGACATACAGAAACAGAATGCACATGGAGTCATTTCCACTTTTTTTGCGGACCCATTGAAGTGAATGGTTCTGCATATGGGCTGCAAAAAAAAAAAACACCGAAAAAAAATACGATTGTGTGCATGAGCCCTTGGAAAGAAGAGAGTCTATTGCCTTGACTCCCCCTTCCTGAGACGTGGTCACAGGGTGCTGATAATTGCTGTGGCAGCTGGAGGCCTAGCAATAGTTGGCAGAGGTCTATTAGGCCCCGCCAGAAGCAAGGTCTAATATGCTAACTGTCATTAGCAAACCACAGAATATAGTTACAAATATATATATATTTTTACAAATTTTATTAAAAGTCAGACAATTATTTTCCATACATTTTCAAATCAAAATCATTATTACATTTCTTCCTTTTTAACCCTACCCGTAATTCCCACCCTACCCTTTGCGATGCGTCTCTCTAAAGGAGGAGTCAAGACGAACAACACTAACATTTCCAAACACCCCAAATCCTAGTCCATTTGTCCTCTGTCTCTTTCTTTATAAAGAACCCTCTCATATCTCTTGATCTTATTAACCGGATTTAACCATGTAGCCAAATTTGGTATATTACGTGAAAACCAAACCCGAGTCTTGCCAAGAACATTACTTTTAACAATAAAACTTTTTTTTATCTTTGGCATTTAACTTTTTGATGTTTTAATGTTTTCCCAGTCATTTACTTGTATCATTGGACAATCGGGTTCACCGTGCTTTTTGACCGGGGGAGCTTGTATTATTAAATAGTGCTGACACTAATAATCTATAAAGTTGAGCAATCCTAACATTATGACCTAATTCCCACATTAATTAATTTAGGGGGGTGTGAAAGTGTCTATATCTAACAAATGTTTGTCTTGAAGACTAAAAAGAGCCAAACGAAGCTGAAACCACCTAAACCATGATAAATTAGTAGAGATGAGCGAACTTTAAAAAACAGTTCGGCGTTCGGGTTGTGGTAATCGCCGCATCCCGTTATGGATTCCACTACCGCGGACTATCGCGGCATATGGAATCCATAAGGGGCGGCCTCCACGAACCCGAACTGTTGAACAGCCGAAGGACCTGGGGTGACGTCACCGTCATGTGATCAGTGCAGGAGGAGTGGCTCAGCACGGGATCAAATCCAGTGCTGAGCCACGCCCCCTGCACTGATCACATGACAGTGACGTCACCCCAGGTCCTTCGGCTTTTCAACAGTTCGGGTTGGTGGAAGCCGCCCCTTATGGATTCCATATGCCGGGATAGTCCGCGGTAGTGGAATCCATAACGGGATGCGGCGATTACCACAACCTGAACGCCGAACTTTTTTTTAAAGTTCGCTCATCTCTATAAATTAGTTATATTCTCTCTTTGTGCTAACTCTATTAACAAAAGAATATCCCCTTTTCTCACCACCTGTTCAACATAGAAAATATTATTTTTTTCCCAATACTGATCCCTTGCTAATTCATCTAAGGCCCATAAATGGTAGTTATGCCAAAGGGGTGTACAGTATAAGGATCCCTTTATTCCCAACCATCCTCTAATGGTGCACCAGGACTTAGGGTACTTTCACACTTGCGGCAGGATGGATCCGGTAGGCTGTTCATCCTGTCGGATCCGTCCTGCCGCTATTTCGCCAGGCCGCCGGACTCCCGCTCCGTCCCCATTGACTATAATGGGGGCGGGGCCGGAGTTACGGCAGGGCACAGCAGAGGCCGCCGGACTAAAAAGTCGGACATTCAGTACTTTTAGTCCGGCGGCCTCTCGCCGTGTACTGCGGCAGGACGGATCCGACAGGGTGAACAGCCTGCCGGATCCGTCCTACCGCAAGTGTGAAAGTACCCTTACTGAACAGTTTCCTTGTCTCACCATAGTCCTGCCGCTCATTAGGTATTTGCCTAGATTCCAAATCACCGCAATTACTTATGGTTAAGCTCAACTGCGTCACTATTAAATTACGCTCACAGTTATTTGAAGGGACACAAAAATAAAATAACAAACAAACTTTATTAAACTAATTGATTAAAATCTGGGGGGGCAATCAAATTACTTCTCTTTACATATAAAATACCGTATACTAGAGCAGTCAGAAGGGCATCTTAATTTGCTGATTTGATGCCTAATTAAACATATACACAGACTGCTGCTCCTGTATATTAGTGAGGGTACAGGTGGGGGTATTTGCTGCCTCACTGGTTACCACCACTCTCACACTTGGTGTACCACAAATATTACCCTCCACCAACACTCTCATCCATAGGTGCCCTAACGTCAGCCTATGTATCCCTCACTACTAAGAATATTAAAGCAATATTATCGCTGCCTTTTCCATACTAATGTCATCTGTTGCAACTAGCTGAATAAACTGCTGACCCTGGCTCTACGCGTTTCTGGCTAAAACTTAGCCCTCATCAGGAGCCCTATACTAATATCAGCTAACACTATTTACAAAGTAACAGATAAACATATAAGAGCGCACGCCACCTCCACATGTGGCAGCGTTATCGCGACTAGTGCGGCCGTAAGGCGGCTTCCGAAACACACTAATTTAAGTAGCTTTACTCCGCCCATCAGTGCTGACCTGGCCAATATGCTGGCTCTGCTCCGGAGGTAGGAACGCTTAACCTAAGCCACTCCCCGGGGCAGATGTCAGCAATCACTCACATTGGCCGGCCGTGACGAAAAAGAAGATCTCATCGTATTATCGGGATCAGAGCGGCGGATATATATTGGAGGTGGTAAACCCTCAAGGTATACATGATGCCAGAAAATATATTGAAGAGTCATGGAATTTACTTGATACGGGGGTGCTATGGAAGATAAGAGTGAGTGACCAGGTTTGTCATAGCATAGAGAGATCGCAAACACTGATCGCTCAGGAGTGTCACCGGTCACTAACCTATGTGACCGATTTGCCCGGATTCCAATAGTAAAGTTATTATAATTAGATCTACTCTCCAAGGTCCTACATAATGGGCTTTTCTTCCATTGACAATATAGCCATAACTGTGCTGATATAAAATAACCCTTGAAATAAGGAAGATTCAATCCTCCTTTTTCAATTGGCTTATAAAAACGTTCCAATTTAAGTCTTACCCGCTTTCTTCCCCAAAATAGATAATTAACAATTCTCTCAATTAATTTTTTAAATTTATCTTCGATCCATATTGGGGAATTCCTGAGAATATAAAGGAGCTGGGGTAAAATCACCATCTTTATTAGGGATCAGCTCTGGATAATGAAAGTCTAAGCCATATTGCAATTTTAGACCTCAATTTACTTATCAAAGGGTTCAAATTGAGGTGGGAGAAGTCTTCAATTTTGGGGGAAATCATCATACCTAAATATTCAAAGGAATGAGAGATCGTCAACATACTCAGGGGCCCTTCACTGGGAAGTTCAAGTCTATTTACAGGCATAAGAGTCGTTTTTGACCATCAAAATATCAAGACCTGACAAATTGATTATTTGAATAACTCTTGGGAGTGTAATATTAGTATTATTTATAAAAAATAACACATCATCTGCATATAGCGAAATGCGGTCCTCTATTCCTAGTGTCCCAAAGCCTTCAATCCCCAAATCTTTCCTTACCCTAGCTGCAAGGGGCTCAATATAAATGTGAAACAGTAATGGGGAGAGAGGGCCTCCATTAATATTCAAACTCGCCTTAGGGGAATTATACAGAAGCTTGATCATATTTATATACCTAACACCAAATCCCATTTTTTCTAAAACCCTCTAGAGGAATCTCCACTCCAACCTGTTAAAGGCCTTGGAGGCATCAAGAGACAGGATGGAGCGAGAGACCGCCCCGGGGGAGACTGTGAATTTGTAAACAAACGATGGAGATTATAATGTGCGCCCTAATTGGGTATGACGCCATTCTGTTCAGGATGTATATTTGATGTAATAGCCTTAGCAAGTCTCGTAGCCAAGGCCCTAGAGAAAAGCTTCACATCCGTATTTAATAATGAAATCGGCCTATGTGGCGTTTCAAAATGTCAGCCTTATACAAATCACGCATCTGTGAGGTGACTTGTTGAATCAGACATCCTCCACTTACAGTTTACGCATCAGACACCCAGAAGTTAATCAAGTAGTCTTTTAATCCGGAGATTGTATTACAACTAATGCAGGGAATCCAGATGGTAAAAGAATTATGCCTCTAATAATCTCCTTGATAAGAAGAAGAGATACTACACAGATTTTCCTCAGCTTTACAGATTTACAGCACACACAATCAGCAATGCATGACAGGGAAAACAGGAAGTGGCTAGACTGAACCAAGTAGAAGCTGAAACAGAGGGGGGAGGAAGAGAAGAGTATACCAATAAACAATGCAAGATACTGAAACAGAACACTCCCCGTCTGGTATCGGTAGATACCACTATGTATATGCATACAATGGAATTGTATAAATAACAATGAATAATGTCCATAAACCTGATGAATAGACAGATGAATAATGTCCATAAACCTGAAAAGGAAACATGCAATGAACATTTATTCAAACCAAAAAAGGATATGTCTTCAGTTCAGACCATAGAGCTGGTACTGGAAATAGTCCTAGAAGATGATGAGCATCTCTGGTAGAAGGAATCTCAACATGGAAGTTCTTTCCATCCGAACTGGAAACGACTTTAGTAATAAGTCCAGTAGGCCAGTCGAGACGATCAACTTGTTTGTCTCTTAACAGAACAAGATCTCCTTCCTTTATATTAGGCCTTGGTTCTTGCCACCTTCTGCATTCTTGCTAGAGGCAGAGGTACTTTCTTATCCTCTTTTTCCAGAACTGACTGGCGAGATGTTGTATCTGCTTCCACCGAAATTTATAAAGGTTGTGCTCTTTGAAAACGCCAGATGGCGCAGGAATATTTCCTATCTTTTCTGGTTTATTCTTGAGTGATCTTATATGCACCCCAGATGTGGATTTCTTCTTTTTTATTAAAGGAGATTGTCTGTTGCTTTCATTAGAAGCTGAGCGAGACTTGGTTCTCCTTGATCTTGCCAAAGATTTAGAATGTGACTTCTCTGTCTGTGTCACCGATTTAGAGCGAGAGCGCTTATTTTGTGAGGCTGATTTACATGTGGATTGCTTTCTGTCTATGAATCGTGAATGCAAATGCTCATGTCTGCTTTTCACTTCTGAAATGGGATCTGTCTTTGTACGTACGGACTTGGGTTGGTGACATGCAGTATTTGTCATGGACATTGGCGGTGAACTTTTCCCTGTGGTTTTCAGAAAAGGCTGAGCAATATGAAGGTGCTCATCCGTTAAAGACTGGGAAGAACTGTGATCCTCTTGAGTGCAATCAACAACTGCAGATGGAACTGAAGGTTCTTGCAAAGTATCTGAAATGAACTCTTCCTGTGTTGAAGGAACCTCCTTTATAGAACATTCAGAAGATACTTCTTTTACAGAATTAAACTCATTGTCAAACAGTAGACTGGAAGGTTTCTGCTGTATCTCATCAGAACTACATGAATCAGAAGGCTTGTTGTCAGTGAAGATATAGGATTCATTATGATAAACTGTGTGAGGACTGCAAAGCTGGGAAGGGCTTGAAGAGGGCTCCAATTGAAATCCTGAAGGCCTTTCTACAAGCTGCCCTTCTGTCCAGGAACATTCTTCTGCAGCTGACTCCTTGGGATTTAAGCTGCTTTCTGATGTTTTTAGAATATTTGGGCAAGGCATATCTTGCACATAGTAGTGGTTAGGACACTGTCTGAAGTAAGAAGTTCGCCCCCCTATTAATACTTCAGTTTAGGGTTGTTTCGGGTATCGAACTTTTTATACCCAATCGATACTTTTATGCCAGTATCTATTCGGTATCGGGATGTTCGGTTTTTCGATACTAGACAGTGCTACTGCGCAGTCTAGTATCTCCTGTTATGGGAGGACACAGCGTGTGCCGAGCTCGGCACACGCTGTGTTCCCTGAGGCTGTAGATGGTGGAGAAGGAGGGAGGTAGGGAACCCCTCCCCCCTATGACGCGGCCGCCGGTGATTGGTGCGGGAGGAAGGGCATGGGAGGAGAGAACTGCTGCGCCGGGCGAATGTCAGCAGCCACCTCCTCCTCAGTGTCCTGTGCCCTCCTCCTCCTCCTATGTACTCTTCCGCCTGCCTCTCTTCCCCCGGTCCTGCCGCGCTGTCCCCGGTCCTGCCGCGCTGTCCCCGGTCCTGCCGCTCTTTCCCCGGTCCTGCCGCTCTGCCCCCGGTCCTGCCGCTCTGCCCCCGGTCCTGCCGCTCTTCTCCCGGTCCTGCATACACAATGATTATTAGCCTTTAAAACAGATACAGGAGGTGGGTGCCGGCGGTATCCGCCTCCTGTATCTGTATTAATGGTCAATTATTGTGTGGGCAGTGCGACCCCCACCTCCTCCCATATTAAACTAAATGAGTGGGCAGGGTGCCCTCAATCCCGCCCCCCCTCCCAGTATTAAAGTATTTAGATCATTGGTGGCAGTGGCCACAGGGTCCTCTCCATTGGTGGCAGTGGCCACAGGGTCCCCTCCATTGGTGGCAGTGGCAGTTCCCCATGGCAGCCAGGGCTTCAGTAGTGTCCTGGCTGCCATGGTAACCGATCGGAGCCCTACATTGTGATCGGTTACCATGGCAGCCAGGATGCTACTGAAGCCCTGGCTGCCATGGGGGCTCCCTGCTGCTGTGTGCACAGAGCACAGGGAAGTGTGAGGTCCTATTCACCCTGATAGAGATCCATTAGGGTGAATAGGACAAGGGATGAAAAGATCCCAGGTCCTACCCCTAAGGGGGGAAATAGTAAATAAAAATTAAATAAAAAGTAATAATAAAAAAAAAAAAAAACACACCGAAATATTGAGTATAAATCGCCGCCTTTTCCTATTTTACATCTAATATATATAAACATATAACAAACATATTGCCATATCTAAAGTCTGACTTCAAACTGTTAAAAAAAAAAAAAAAAACTATGCTGTGAATGTCGTAACAGAAAAGTAAAAAAAAAATGCACAATTTTGCACAGTTTTTTTTTTTCCGCGTGGTATCGAATAGTATCGAGTATCGCAATTCCTATCTTATGGTATCGATACCGAATCAAAATTTTGGTATCGAAACAACTCTACTTCAGTTCTGAACGAGTGTACTTAGCAGGATCTGTGAGTTCTGTCCAGACATACATCCCCCACGATGATCCAACCCACTGTAAGTTTTTGGGCATATGGAGCGTCGAAAGGGCCATTGCGAAGTTCAAGGACCTTATGAGCCTCAAGAATGTCTCTACCTAGCAAGAGTAAGATCTCAGCACGGTTATCAAGGGGAGGAATCTCTCTGGCTATGTTCCTGAGATAAGGGTAATGCTATGCGGCTTCAGGTGTGGGAATCTCATCCCTTGTGTCCGGCAATTTGTCACACTCAATAAGGGTTGGAAGAGAGAGTTTCTTATGTCCTTTGATGGGCTTCAAGGTAAAACCATTAGCTCTTCTTCCTGAGGTTGTCACAAGACCAGAGCATGTTCCTAGGGTGTAGGGTGTAGTTTCTCCCTCTATCCTGAACAGATCAAAGAACTTAGGGCTAGCTAGGGAACGATTACTTTGGTCATCTAGAATAGCATACATTCTTATGGTCTTCTCTGGTCGTGCAGTAGGAAACATATCCACGAGGCAAATCTTAGAACAAGACTTACCACACACAAGTCCTTCTCCACATACCTTTGTGCATCGGGGCATGACAGTTGTGGTTGGTCGGTCGGCACTCTTGCCGCCATGACTCTCCCCGCCTTGATAGGTATGGGGCTTGTGCCAGCTAACTGGTTCTAGGTTCCGCCTGATTGGTCCAGGGTGAACAGCAGACACATGTAGATCACTATTACATTCAGAACACTTGACTGGAACCTTACAGTCTCTGGCGAAGTGCTCAGTTGATGCAGAGCATCTGAAGCAGATATCATGACTCCTTAGGAACTCCTTAAGTTCCTCAAAGGGCTTTGCTATGAAGACACGGCATTTCCTTAAAGGATGTGGTTTATCATGGATAGGGCAATGATAAACGGGTTCTTTAGGGCTTTCATTTTCATTATTAGTAGTGGGCACAACCCCTGTCTTTTTTACTGAAATTAGACCTTTAGGGTTTCTCTGTCTGGGACTTAAAGTATCGTGTCTCTGTTTAGTAGAGCCAAAGATGTTGGTTCCCAAGGTGTTAAAGCTCGGATCGTTTTTAGCTCTAGCTAAGTCCTTGATGAACTTACAGAAGAATGAAAATGGTGGAAAGGGAACACGATGTTGCTCCTTGTATTTTGAACCTGTTGTTGCCCATTGGTCTTGAATATTGAGGGGTAATTTCTCCACGATCAGGCCCACACCATGGGAGGTATCAAGAAAGCTGAGACCTGGTAGCTGCGGGTCTCCCTTGATGATTTCAAACTCAAGAAGAAGATCGCTTAATTCCTGGAAACCTTGGCGGTCTGTATTGGATAATCCAGGAAAGTTGTATAGTCGTTTAAATAAGGCACGTTCAACTACTTCCGAGCCGCCGTATGTCTGCTCTAATCTTTCCCATGCGAGACGAAGGCCTTTGACTGGTTCGTAGATATGACTGGTTTTGAGTCTCTTAACACAGTTTGACGACCATGGACCTAGCCATCTAATTAGTAAATCAAGTTCTTGCATAGGCGGTACACCAAGGGTTTGAACTGTTGTCTTGAAGGTGGCCTTCCAACTTCTATAGTTCTCTGGGCAATCATCAAAGTTCGTAAGGCTAGTACTGATGAGGTCCCTGAGAGTGAGGTACTTAGCGATTTCTGATGTGTTATTTCTTTCCTGCATCATGGCGATGGGAACTTCTCCCTCGCTGGTGTTGTTGGCACCATCTGATACCCTATGTTTGGGGGTTGGAAGATGGAATGGAGTGGCAGCGGTTGAGTGTAAATGAAGGCTTCACATCTGGTAATCTTGGCGCCAGGGTCTGGGTTGTTATGCAACTAGTTTTAGGAGGCTTTAATGTGATTTGATGAGCTTGAAGTGGCTTGGTCTCTAATGGCGCCTGAAATACTGTGTACGGTGCCAGAGGTTTGAAAGAAAGACAAATGTCCACTGGACTGGGGTCAACTGTATGGTTATCAGCTGCCTCTTTTTCTATCCACATGAGTTCAGCAGGCTGGCGTGCAGAGCCCAAATCTTCTGGTGCAAATGCATTGACTTTGCTTTGGTCTAGGACGAATTGCAGGGTACTGCCTTCTGAGTCATTAGATATCTTGGACATAGGATGAAAAGCTTCTTCTTCTTCAGCAGCTTCTTCAAGAACTCTGAGTTCAGCCATGGTTGCTGCTTCTTCCCTTTCCTCTAACTCAGCTTTGGCCTTGGCTTTGGTTGCTGCGACTTGTGCCTTAATGGCTGCTTCCTTTTTAATGCAGTGAGCTTGTACCTTCGCTGCTTCCGCTTTTGCGCGTGCCAACACCAATGAGGTACTCAGCGAAGAGTGCTGTGAGCGAGACCTTAGCGATGAGGACTGAGCAATAGATTTCGAGGAACAGGATTAAGCCTTCGAGTGCCTTGAAAGGTTAGAATGGCGGGACGCAGTTTCATATTGTTGTGATATCTTGTCCTCTAGCATTGACTTGACTGCCATAAATCTGCTATATCTTTCATCATTAAGTGCAGTGTGGGTCTTTAATTCTAGGATGAATTCCTCTGAGTTGAGACTTGATAACAGAGAAGAATATTTTTCAGAGAGTCTATTATAACTATCATAGTTCTTATTCAATTTTGTACACATGGCCTTTAATTGATCTTCATTATAGCCTGATCCATGTGCTGCATCCATACATTTTTCAGTCTTTTCCCACAAACTGGACAAATTATCACATATGTCAATTTTGTCGGTTAAGAGGGCCTCTTTCATTTTTAATGAGGGTTTTGAAATCCTTCTAGCTGTGTCCTGCATTTCCATCTGTAACACAACAGCGACCTCTAGTGGTGGTTCAGTCTTTTAATAGCCCACAGCAGGCAGACAATATTTACCTCAGAAAACAGGCTAAATACAGTTCCTAGCCTGTATGAAACTGGAATTGCTAGAAGCTTCTGCGATTCAAGTGAATGCAGTACTGGGCTGTATAAGATATTACTCTTATTACTGTAGCATAACGGAGACAAATGATGATGGCTTATTACTTGGAGGAGGAGAATATTATTTTCTTAGCGGTAGAAGGAGAGTACTAAGACAATTCTTTTACTGTGTCGTTTCGAAATGTCAGCCTTATACAAATCATGCATCTGTGAGGTGACTTGTTGAATCAGACATCCTCCACTTACAGTTTACGCATCAGACACCCAGGAGTTAATCAAGTAGTCTTTTAATCTGGAGATTTTATTACAAGATATGCAGGGAATCCAGATGGTAAAATAATTATGCCTCTAATAATCTCCTTGATAAGAAGAAGAGATACTACTCAGATTTTCCTCAGATTTTCCTCAGATTCTCCTCAGAATTACAGCACACACAAACAGCAATGCATGACAGGGAAAACAGGAAGTGGCTAGACTGAACCAAGTAGAAGCTGAAACAGAGGGGGGAGGAAGAGAGGAGTATACCAATACACAATGCAAGATACTGAAACAGAACAGCCTACATGACCCCAATCGGCCTACATGACCCCATATCTACTTTTTTTGGTATTAATGTTATCACTGCTTCTGACATTGATTGCGGAAGGATTCCATCCTCCAATGATTCAGTAAACACCTTCATTAAACAAAGGAGAATAACCACCCTATATTTATAATAGAATTCATATTGGAGTCCATCTGAACCAGGGGAGGAGTTTCCCGAGAAGCTTTTATGTTTACTCTATCTTTATTAATTTTCACTTTCAGTAAAGACATACAGAAAATCATAAGACTTCGTACAATCATTGCATATAAAACATAACTACAAGAAGGGACACGCAGGACCCAAAGTCACTTGATATACAGTCATGTGAAAAAATTAGGACACCCTTTGAAAGCATGTGGTTTTTTGTAACATTTTTAATAAATGGTTATTTCATCTCCGTTTCAACAATACAGAGAGATTAAAGTAATCCGACTAAACAAAGAAAACTGAAGAAAAGTCTTTTCAAGATCTTCTGTAAATGTCATTCTACAAAAATGCCTATTCTAACTGAGGAAAAAGATAGGACACCCTTGCCCCTAATAGCGAGTGTTACCTCCTTTGGCTGAAATAACTGCAGTGAGACGGTTCTTGTAGCCATCTACCAGTCTTCGACATCGGTCTGAGGAAATTTTACCCCACTCCTCAATGCAGAACTTTTTCAGCTGTGAGATGTTTGAGGGGTTTCTTGCACGTACAGCCCTTTTCAAGTCACCCCACAGCATCTCAATGGGATTCAAATCTGGACTTTGACTTGGCCATTCCAGGACTCTCCATTTCTTCTTTTTCTGCCAATCTTTGGTTGATTTACTAGTATGTTTTGGGTCATTGTCATGTTGCATGGTCCAGTTCCGCTTCAGCTTTAATTTTCTAACTGATGGTCTCACATGTTCTTCAAGCACCTTCTGATACACAGTAGAATTCATTGTGGATTCTATGATGGTGAGCTGACCAGGTCCTGCTGCAGCAAAGCAGCCCCAAACCATGACACTTCCACCTCCATGCTTCACAGTTGGTATGAGGTTCTTTTCTTGGAATGCTGTGTTTGGTTTACGCCAAACATGTCCTCTGCTGTTGTGTCCAAATAATTCAATTTTGGACTCATCTGTCCAAAGAACATTATTCCAGAAGTCCTGGTCTTTGTCAACTTTATCTCTGGCAAATGTCAGTCTGGCCTCGATGTTTCTCTTGGAAAGCAAAGGTTTCCTCCTTGCACACCTCCCATGCAAGTTAAACTTGTACAGTCTCTTTCTGATTGTAGAGGCATGTACTTCTACATCAACAGTAGCCAGAGCCTGCTGTAGTTCTCGAGATGACACTTTAGGGTTTTTGGAGACCTCTTTTAGCATCTTGCGGTCTGCTCTTGGGGTGAACTTGCTGGGGCGACCAGTCCTGGGCATGTTGGCAGTTGTTTTGAAAGCCCTCCACTTGTAGACTATCTTCCGGACAGTGGAATGGCTGATTTCAAAATCTTTGGAGATCTTTTAAATCCCTTCCCAGACTCATAGGCTGCTACAATCTTTTTCTGAAGTCCTCTGACAGCTCTTTTGCTCTCACCATGGTGCTCACTCTCACTTCAACAGTCAGGAGCACACCAAACTAAATGTCTGAGGTTTAAATAGGGCAAGCCTCATTCAACATGCAGAGTAACGATCTACTAATTATGTGCACCTGGTGTGATATACCTGTGTGAGATCTGAGCCAATTTAAGAGGGAATACATGTGAGGGTGTCCTATCTTTTTCCTCAGTTAGAATAGGCATTTTTGTAGAATGACATTTACAGAAGATCTTGAAAAGACTTTTCTTCAGTTTTCTTTGTTTAGTTGGATTACTTTAATCTCTCTGTATTGTTGAAACGGAGATGAAATAACCATTTATTAAAAATGTTACAAAAAACCACATGCTTTCAAAGGGTGTCCTAATTTTTTCACATGACTGTATGCTCAAAAAAGCCATCAGCCTGCGTAAGCACAAGCATATCAAATACAATTTGGTAACAATGACCAAATAAGAAAAGAAACAACAAAAAAGGGGAGACAGGAAAACACGGGGAAAGAAGGGAGGGAAGGAAGGGAGAGACAGACAAATCATAGGATACTCTGGAAGTCAGGGGAGTCCAGAAAGACCATTAAAGGGCTGCATCTCCTCATGAAATCTCCAGACCTTTCCTGCCAATCTGCCACCAGTTCCTCCATCCTGAGCAAATGTTTTAGCTCCCTCGACCAGTCAAGCATAGAAGGCACAGAGCTGGTTTTCCAAAGTCTGGGAATAACCATCCGAGCCGCAGTTAAGAAATGGCGTAAGACCCCTTTTTTAGCCTGAGCAAGGGAACCAGGAACAAGTGACAGGAGACATAATTGGGGTGTATTAGTCAATAGTTTGCCAGAGTATTTATGGTATATTGTCAGAACACGATCCCAAAATCGACGAACCAATGGGCAACTCCACCAGATATGGAGCATAGATCCTTTATCCTGTTGACATCGCCAACAGAGGTCAGATACAGAAGGATACATGAGATGTAATCGCGTAGGACAGTAATACCAATGTGAGAGAATTTTGTAGTTTTTTTCCTTTATCTGCATCACCATAGACATTCCATGGGAGAACATACACATCTTGTCCACCTCCTCATCAGTGAACTTAACTTGTAAGTCATGTTCCCACTTGTCAAAGAATGGAGCCCTTTCCCCATTTTGAAGGGCCATAAGGATTTTGTACATTTCAGACAAAACACCGCCCGTTTCCCCCGTCTGTAAATAGAACTTGTCAAAGTCTGACAAGTCACCCACCTCCCCCCCCCAGGAAAATTTGGACCTAAAGAACGAACTAATCTGGGCATAGCCTAGCCAAGACAGCGATGAGAAAACAGAATTCTGTCTCAGGACAGTATGGGAGGCAAGCCGTCCAGAAGTAAGTATATCCCTAATTCGTAGCACCACATTACGTGCAGGGGTAGCAAAAGTAGGAGATGGAGTCAAGCCGGGGAGAAACGCAGGGTTACCAGTCAGAGTAGTCAAGGGACCCGGCCTAAGAGAAAGTCGAGAGGAGGAAATCCACTCGTCCCACACCGCCAAGGCGTGCCTCACTAGAAACTGCCAGTTATCCATATGGGGTCTATCCGCCGGCACAATCCAAGGTACCCCAGCTAAAGCAAGGGGAGACAAGACTTGTTCCAACTGGATCTATATTTTCATGGAACTTTTATGCGACCAGTCTCGCAATCTAGCTAACACAGCCGCATCATGGTAAACTAGTAAGTCAGGTAAACCAAACCCTCCCAGTGACTTATGTTTAGTCAGAATCCGTTTCTGTAATCTCAGTCTACTAGTGTGCCAAATAAACCTGGTAATAGCTTTTTGAATATCCTGGAAAAACTTGCGCCCGAGAAGCTTTTAATGCTGCCGCTAACTCCTGCAAGGAAAGATCAAGATCAAGAGATTCTCTCTGAGTGTCTGTAAGGCATCAATCATTTCATCTGGAATAAACTCATCTGACTTATATAACTCTGCAAAATGCCTAACAAAGGTTTCTTTTATATACTCTTGATCTTCGATTATCCCTGCAGATGAACCAATACCTTTTTGAATCAGATAATTTTTTATTTTTCATATGCAAGAAAAAAATATAGCAAATAAACATACGATAGTATGAATATACATGTCCAATAAGTAAAAGCAGAATCCAGTCCATCCAAGAAATGAACCAAGAGGTAGCATGTACATAGAATGCATTAAAACCTATCCCCTCCCTCCCATCCCTCAAAGTCGCACCAGTACAAACACAGCCAACAGTACCTCCTCTCGTTGTAGCGCTCAGTGCCATCACAGACGGGACTACAGCCATCACAGTAATCCTACAATCCTTTACATTGTTCACCCCAGCAGATTCCTCCTCACATTAGCAAGGAGAAGTCGCCTAGAAGGTATACCTAGTGTTTGTACCCACGAACCCCAAATAAAGTCAATTTTTTTTTTAATAGCACCCCTTTTAAAATAAACCCCTTTTTCCATTTCAATGAGCACATTCATACGAGCAATAAATTCTTGTTTGGTAGGTACCTCTGTACTAATCCAATACTTGGCTATCATCTTCCTGGCATTGTACAGTATCCTACTAATACCAATAGTCGTGCGCTCTATCGAATCATCTTGCAGAAGACCCAATAGACAAACCGACGGATCGGTTGGAAGTCTAATATTATAAGCTTCATAGATAACATCCAGAACATAAGTCCATAAGGGACCCAACGCTACGCACTCCGAGAACATGTGCATAATATGTGCATCTGATACCGCACACTTTGGGCATTGAGACGTGTCCCGCAGACCCACTTTATGAAGAAACAACGGTGTTCTATAAACCCTGGGCACCAAATATAAGTGCGATAATCTCTGCGGTTCGCAGAGCGATAGCGTGGGGCCCCTCTTAAACACCTCCGACCACTGGGAGTCAGATAGAGATCCCAAGTCTGCACTCCATTTCTCTTTAACCGTTAATGGGAAGTAGTCTTGATAAAATAAAAGCAGAATCCTTTAAAATGCCGATATTACCCCTCTTGTTTCTCCACCTTTCCTGATCTAATCAGCAATCAGCGAAATCTTTATCGTGAGATCCATCACCTTGCCCTCCTTCGTCAAAGCATGTCGGAGTTGAAGGTATTGATAAAAAATTGGAATTGGTTAGGTCAAACTCTGCTTTCAATTGATCAAAACCCTTAAAAACCCCATTTGTATATAGCTGTGCCAACCAAAGTATTCCCTTATCCCCCCAAATCCTGAATCCAGACAATTTTTGCACCTCTGGCAGTGCGTCGTGTGCCCATAAGGGGGTAATCCTAGTGCATCCTGACGCTTTTGTAATTTCCTTTACCTTGCACCATACCTTATGGAACAGCGTTACCCTGTGAATAAGGTCTGGTGGGCGGGTGTCGGAATTCAGTTCCAAGATATAAGATGGCGGCTTACCTCCCAGGAGATTGGATATGAGGGCACCAACAGGGTTATTTCTACTATCGACACCCCAAGATTGAAACTGTTGTGTCTGTGAAGCCAGAAAATATAGCCAAGGATTGTGTACTGCTAGCCCCCCATTATCTTTATTTCTCTGTAGCGTTTCCAACCGAATTCTAGGGGATTTTTTGTTCCAAATTAGCGACCGAAACAAACCTTGAATTTTGTAAAAATACTTCATAGGTATCCAGATCGGACTATTGTGTAAGCACATAGAGGAACTGGGGCATGGGGACCATTTTTACCAGGTTCGCTCTTCCGATGAGGGATAGCAGCATCTTGCACCAGCTGTTCACTTTTTGTACACTCCTGTCCAATAACGGAAGTAAGTTCAATGAAATATACTCCTGCACTTTATAAGAGTCTATTATCCCCAGATATTTAAAAGTACTATCAATACGTAACAGAGTTATCTCGTCCCGTACATCTTGTGGAATGGGATCAACAGGCAGAACAACAGACGTATCCCAGTTTATAGCTAGGCCTGACTAAGACCCAAAATCCCCTATCAGCTGCATCACATATGGTATAGAAATGGATATATTATTCAGAAATAATAACATATCGTCAGCGTAGAGCGGTATTTTTTCCTCAATAGTTCCATATCAGAGTCCAGTCACTTGTGGGTCATTGCGTATCAATTGAGCCAAGGGCTCTATGGCAATTGCGAACAGTAACAGCGACAAGGGGCAGCCCTGTCGCGTGCCTCTTTCCAGGGTAAATAGATCTGACAGCTGCCCATTAACTCGCGCCCGCGGTCGACCATATAACAGCCTGACCCAGGACAGGAATTTAGGGCCAAAGCCCATTGTCACCATCACCTCCCACAGAAACTTCCACTCGACGCTGTTGAAGACTTTCGCAGCGTCGAGTGAAGGAATCGCCCTCTGTCCCGTCCCATTTTTAGACATTTGTAGATTAAGTTGCAGTCTCCTAATATTTATGCCATTCGATTTTCCTGGCATAAACCCAGTGTGATCCTGATGGATCAGACTAAGTATAACTCAGCTCAGTCTATTCGCGAGGACTTTAGCTAAGACCTTCACATCGGTGCACAGGAGCGAGATGGATATATATGAGTCTGGGTTTTTGGGATCCTTCCCTGGTTTGGGTATCACCACTATGGTAGCTTCACACATGGAATCTGGTAAAGCGCCTGCCAAATTGGCTTGCTCAAATACCGTCAGTAGATGCGGTACTACAAAGTCAGCATACGTCTTCGGAAATTCCCCTGGTAGCCCATCCACCCCAGGCGCTTCCTCGTTTGGGAGCCCCTGCACTGCATCCATAAAATCCTCCACACTAATGGGAGCCTCCAAACCTTCCCTCTGCTCTACCGCTAAGGCTACATGCACACGACCGTTGCCTGCCTCCACGTCCGCTCATGCAAATTTTGCGTCTGTCAAAAAAAAACGGACGACGGACCGCTTTTTTTGACGGATCCGATTTTTATGGCAGATCCATTGTAAAAATGCCTATCCTTGTCCGCAAACGTGAAAAAAATAGGACATGCACTATTTTTTTGACGGAATGAAAACACGGATCACGGATGCGGAACAAAAACGGTTGACCATCCGCATTTTTTGACGGACCCATTGAAATGAATGGGAAAGCATCCTATCCGTAAAAAAAAACGGAACGGACGCGGAAACAAACAACGGTCGTGTGCATGAGGTCTAAAGCTGATAGACTCAGGGAAGAGAGAACAGTTTTAATCTCACTGTTGCTGTGTTGTAGCCTGGAAGAATATAGGGATTTGTAATATTGCCTGAATACATTAAGAATATCCTGGCTATCAGAGATGACATCACCCGTCGCTGACTGTATACAGCCCCCATAAGGGGCTCCTTGTTGGGCCTTGATAACAGTGGCCAACATGTGGCCCACACTCTTCCCATCCTCAAAGTACTTTTGTTTCAAAAAGAATCGTTTGCGGTCCGCATTTTCAAGCTGGAACTCTTTATACGTCCGGTGTGCCTCAACCCACGGCGTCCGATTTTCCGACGTAGGGTTTTCTACATAGGTGTTCTACAGGTGTTCTATAGCTACTAGGGTAAGATACTTTATACCATAACTGTGTCTTAGGCCCCTTTCACACGGGCGAGTTTTCCGCGCGGGTGCAATGCGTGAGGAGGACGCATTGCACCCGCACTGAATCCGGACCCATTCATTTCTATGGGGCTGTGCACATGAGCGTTGTATTTCACGCATCACTTCTGCGTTGCGTGAAAATCGCAGCATGCTCCAGTTTCTGCGTTTTCCACGCAACGCAAGCCCCATAGAAGTGAATGGGGATGCGGGAAAATCGCAAGCATCCGCAATCATGTGCGGATGCGTTGCGATTTTCCCGCATGGTTGCTAGGATACGATCGGGATGGGGACCCGATCGTTATTATTTTCCTTTATAACATAGTTATAAGGGAAAATAATCGCATTCTAATTACAGAATGCAATGTTCCCCGGGCTTTAAAGGGTTAAAAATAATAAAGAGTTAACTTACCTTTCTCCCATTGTACGCGCAGAGCCCCAGAACGTCTTCTCTCTTGATAGTTTGGATGCTTGAGGACCTGTGGTGACGTCACAGGGTCACATGGTCCAATCATAGAAGCATTTGAGTGGACCATGTGACCCATGTGATCCTGTGACATCACGGCAGGTCCTTCATCCAATATATAGCATTGGTATATTTATAGGGTTTTCTACATAAGCGCATTCAGTGGTGGTGACTCTAGATTGCGTAACCTGTAACAAGTCCCTATTTTTTTACTTCCGTCGCTGTATGTATTTGATATAGGTCCCTCTAACAAAAGCTTTGAAAGTGTCCCAAACTACGCTTGGAGATGCAGAGAACAACATTTAAAGACATAAATTCCTGCATATCAGCGAGCACTCCTCCATCCTGTTCTAGCAACGTAATCCAAAACGGATTAAGTTTCCAGAGAGCTCTGAATTTGACAGCATAAGGATCTAGACTTAGTTCTACACGAACAGGGGAGTGATCGGAGATGCTTCTAGGTAAATACTCGACCCGCAGTACCCGCTCCATCAAAGAGTGCGTACCTAGTGCCAGGTCTATACGTGACAGCGAGTTATGTGAACTCGAGTAGCAGGAAAAATGTCTGACATCAGGGTTCCGCACTCTCCAAATATCATCCACCCCTGCTTCCATTAAGAGTTTAGCCATAGTATAGGCTTTAGGTCTCCCAGGGTTACAGTCGTCCCTATGTTTATCCAGGGTATAGTCTAGAACCATATTAAAGTCCCCCAATATAAGTGCAGGAGTATCGGGCGACGTCCCAATAAAGGACAGTACACACCGTAAGATCTCTTCCGAGTATGGAGGGGGAATATATACCACAATCAGCAGCAGAGTTACTTGATATATCACACATTTTAAGCATACGAATCTACCGTAAGTATCAACTCTAGAGTCAATACAACTAAATGGGATCTGCTTGTGCACTAACACACTAACCCCTCTAGCGTTGCTGGCATACACAGAATGGTATGCGTGGCCAATCCACGCACGTCTCAATTGCGCCACGGTATCTCTAGTTAAATGAGTTTCTGAAAGACAAATAATGGCGGGCTGAAACTGTCGCATTGGATTGAGCACAGCGCACCATTTGGAAGCATCTCCCAATCCCCTCACATTCCAAGCAAGAACGTTAACCCTATTATAAAACAGCAAAAAAGTAAGGCATCGGATCCTCACATCATCCTGCTCGGCACTGAGCGCTACTACATATATGCATTGGTGCGATTCCCCAAAATTAACAAAAAATACAAAACAGCATAAACACATACCCCTAGAAACACTGGGATCAGAACAAGTACGTCTACAGAATACCCAGCCCCATAAAGCAACGTGAGTAGAAAAACTCTTTCGTAAGTATCAGCAAATACGTACAAAGTATAGTAACACTTAATATCAGCCTTTCCCTCTCGGCCGCAGCAGAACATTTGCATTATGTATGCATCCCCACACCTCAGAACAGAAAGAAAAAATGAGCAAATCTGAAAACAGGACTCAAACATCCCCCAATAATGCAAATCCTGAGGCTGAACTAAATATAGTAACTGGAAACGTCTCTGCTCTAAGCTACTTGTAAAGGCCCCAAGTCCACAGCATACTCATTCTTCTAGATGATTGGGCGACGAATATCAAATAGTCCTTCGCAGCAGACTACGACAGAGTGGGCTCAACTCGCAGGCTCCTCAGGGACCGCCGGCAAATATGGAGATTCCAGCCAATGATCCGCTGCAGCAGGAGTGTCAAACATACGGATCTGACTCCAGAGACAACCCTCAGCCTGGCCCGGTATAGCATAGAGTACATCAATTGTTTCTCCCTTAATCGACGTTTCATCTCCAGGTACTTTGCGCTCCTCTTCTGCACCTCTGCCAAGAAAGCCGGAAAGATTAGTACTCTGCTGCCATCTATCAGGAGGTCCTCGTACGTTCTTGCTTTTCTTAGAATGGCATCACGGAAATGCAGTCGTTTAAGAAGAAGTGGTCTCGGAGGGCCCCCTGGTGGACGAGGTTTAAACGGCACTCTGTGCGCCCGCTCTATGGCAAACATATGAGATAACAGGTCTGGCCCAAATTTCTCCATTAGCCATTTTTCTAAAAACTCCACAGCGTTTGCGCCTTCAGATTTTTCAGGGACGCCAATAAGCCTCAGATTGTTCCGTCTGAGTCTGTTCTCCAAATCATCCGCCTTATTAAGCAGGTAAGACACATCACGGGTAAGGACCCCCATAGTTTTTTTTTTTAAGAGAGAAACTGTATCCTCCAGACCGCCAACGCCGTCCTCCACAGCCTTGACTCTTTCAGACACTTTTTGCATGTCATGTCTGAGGAAAGATACATTTTCACTTAGGCTGCCCATTTGGGTGGTCAGAGAGATTTAGGCTACATGCACATGACAGTGAAAAACAGACATGTGATGTACATTTTTTTAACAGCCATAAAATGTATATTTTAGGACCAATGGTAGTCGATAGGGTTATTCACATGGCAGTTTTTTTTGACTGTCAGTGAAAAACGGACGTCAAAAAATAGAACATGCTCTATCTTGTCTGTTTTTCACTGACAGCCTGCCCCCTTACAAACCGTAAAAAAAATACAGATATAGAACACCAAAACTTAAATATCATTCCGATCCAACCAGTCCAACACAAGAGCAGGGGTATCAAAACAAAGAGTTTTCCCCTTTGAAAATTATCTGGAATTTAGCTGGATAAACAAATGAGCATTTAATGCCCCATTTCTTGCAAGCGTTTTTTAACCGCAGTAAAACTGCGTCTCTTTTCTTGTATCTCTTTAGAAAAATCAGGAAAAAAGGACACTTTACTCCCATTGTATAAGATAGGGGGTAAAGAGGGTAAATCAATTCTGGAGACAGGGAGAAGCCCCGGGCAGTTCAATCCTCCTTGTCCAGACGCCTGCACAAACAGATGGCGGAGAAAGGCAGAGAGTCGGGCGCATCGTCATCCTGGGACGCCAACCTGGTGTCTATAATTCAGGGCGCCTCACCCCCGCAACCATCCATCAAATCGGGCCGCTCCAGCCGGCTAGCAGGATCAGCACAGCATGGAGGGGAGGAGGAGGAGCGCGACGCAGCACGCACCTACGTCATCACGACACGTACAAAAATATATTTTAAGCCAAAATATACTTTACTACCTGAAAAGTAAAGTTAGCTTGTCAATTATAGCTCTCGTTGAACACACCAAAAAAAAGTTCCCATATTGCTATATTTTTATATGCCTCTTCTCAAAATTAGTATTATTAATTAAATAATTAAAAAGTTAAAAGTACACCAAATTGATACCGAAATGCTTGTCCTACAAAGCTTTCAAACAGCTCCATCAACAGAAATATTAGAGTATGGTGACACAAAAACAAGAAGATATTTTTTTTAAAAAAGTGTGCAGAATAAAGGTAAGATGAATGACGAATGGCGCAAAAGGAAAAATGCAAAAAAAGGCAGAATTTCTTTTTTTCCATTTTCTTAAAAAGTTAATAAAAGTGAATCAATAAGTTATATGTAACCCTCATCCTGCAAAAAAACTCATCCAGCTACAGTGACATTTTACAGTTTTTATATGCGGTAGATACAACATCCGCACTTGGGGAACAGTTGGGGGTCCCACAGACACATTGGATCCTCAGCCAATATCACCAAAGTTGGCGGTTCAGACTTTTATGTGTATGGTCAACTATACAGCCTGTGCATACAGGACGCCAGAGCTGCCCTCACATTACACATTAGGAGTAATACTTTACTACATTTTATCACTTTACATTGTTGTATTTCTAGGTTGCAAATCAAATAGTTACTGCCTGTAAAGCATACATTACTGAAACGGGAAGACGTATCATTTGGGATCAGGACGTAGAATCTGTGATGGTAAAAATTCAGGTAAGAAACAGAGTGTAATTAATATAGTCAGGTAAGATGTATTTGTTGGTATTACAGCTGATTTTACTAAACTCCCCTTTTATTACTACTGTGCCGGTCTTTCTGTTCTGCTGCTTACACTTTTCTGTTGCTCCAGTAGAAATGTAGTTCTACATGGCTTCAATTACAAAACAATAGTTAAAGAGATTCTGTCACCTCTTTTTACCCTATAGAGATGCGGACATGCACGGCTAGATCGCCGCTAGCATGTCCCATAGTTCTGGTGGGTTTTATTGAGTGTAAAAAATGATTTTAGGGTTCTTTAACACTGGCGTTTTTGTTTTCCGGCATAGAGATCCGTCGTCGGGGCTCTATGCCGGAAAAATCCTGATCAGGATCATCCCCATGCATTCTGAATGGAGAGAAATACATTCAGGATGCATCAGGATGTCGTCAGTTCAGGACCGGCACGTTTTTTGGACGCAGCAAATACCGCAGCATGCTGCGCTTTTTGTTCCGTCCAAAAATCCGGAACACTTGCCGCAAGGTCGGATCCGGAATTAATGCCCATTGAAAGGCATTAATCCCGATCCGGCCTTAAGCTAAACGTCGTTTCGGCGCATCGCCGGATCCGACGTTTAGCTTTTTCTCAATGGTTACCATGGCAGCCAGGACGCTAAAGTCCTGGCTGCCATGGTAAAGTGTAGTGGGAGCGGGGAGCAGTATACTTACCATCCGTGCGCTCCCGGGCGCACCAGAGTGACGCCAGGGCGCCCTACACGCATGGATCACGTGATCCATGCGCATGGGGCGCTCTGACGTCAGTCTGGAGCGCCCCGGGAGCCGCACGGACTGTAGGATCCTGATCAGTCTTCTAATGCTTTCAGGCGACTTGCGTTCTGACGGATCCGGCGGGACGGAAGTGCCTGCCGGATCCTCAGGACGCAAGTATGAAAGGGGCCTTATATATATGTAAATCAGCCCGTAAGGAGCCCAAGGGGCGGTACTAACCGTTCTGGAGCCCAGCCACGCCCCCCCTGTGAAGAAGCCCAGCACCGCCTGCATCCAGGAATCTTCTCCTCCTCGCCGTAATCTCGAGTATGCGCAGTGCCGGTATCGTGTTCCTTCCCTGTGCTGGCATCAGCCTCAGGGAAGGAAACTGCGCATGTGCGAACTCGCGCATCGCGAGATTATGGCGATCTGACTTTGTGAGCAGGGAGGAGATTCCTGGATGCGGGTGGTGCTGGGCTTCTTCACAGGGGGCGTGGCTGGGCTCCAGAACGGTTAGTACCGCCCCTTGGGCTCCAGAACGGTTAGTACCACCCCTTGGGCTCCTTACCGGGCTGATTTACATGTATATAAAATCATTTTTTACACTCAATAAAACCAACCAGAGCTATGGGACAGGTATATTGCGGACATGCTAGCGGCGATCTAGCCGTGCATGTCCGCATCTCTATAGGGAAAAAAGAGGTGACAGAATCCCTTTAACCATGTAGTTTACAGAATATTCAGAGTAAGGGCTGCTCTTTGCAGTTGACTTATGCTTTGGCTGATGGAAGATGGTATCAAATGGTAAATCCTCCCTATATGATGTCAGACGCTGTGCTACAAGTTGCTCTGATGGAGTGTTATGTCTTTGCATTGCTAAAGCTGTATGCACATTATGTTATGATCTTTCTTGATGGGACAATCGATCTTCGGCTCGATGATGTTAAAATGTATGTTTGCTGGCAGCATTCGAGACCCCAGTACTAGCGATCAATGGACCTGCGCACAATCCTGTTGATAAGTGTGCCCCAGAATGTCTTGGTTTAGCTCTTTATTATACCTGAACGTGATGCTTCCATGTCAGACTAAAAACTGTAAGGAGGATCCAAGGCCGCTGTCTGCTGAAGTGTCACCAGCTGGTGGTAGTGGAGCAGGTTGAGCTGGGGGGGCCACTGGTCTAACCAGAGAGTGTGGATTCTCTGTGTCAGCCAAGGGATGGCAGCCACTAACCCCTAGGATGTTATTGAGCACTCTCACAGGAGACAGGACAGAACGCAGCAAGAGAGAAGCTGAACCGCTACCTATAGCAGGGATCAGCAACCTCCGGCACTCCAGCTGTTCAGAAACGACAACTCCCAGAATGCTTCATTCACTTCTATAGGAGCTGAGCATGCTTGCATGCTGGGAGTTGTAGTTTCACAGCAGCTGGGGTGCCGAAGGTTGCTGATCCCTGGCCTACAGGATTAGCTAATATGGTTGACAGCTGACTCAGAGTCAGACAACAGGTGCATTAAGAGCCGCAGTTAGTGTGAACTGAGTCCAATAGCAGACACGGTGATGAGAAGTGGTATTGCAGAGAAGAGTGGAGTAAAGGCAGATGATGATGGTGAAGAGGAAGCTGCCTTTTTACGTTGTAACCCTTCCCAGGGGTCATGCTGGAAGGTAGGAAGCAAGCGCCCCTGGAAGCATAAATGACAGGAAGCGGCGCACACGCTCACCTTTGGGACGCCAGCATGGGATGGAGCATGGAGGCAGTGTGGCTGAAGGACACATCTGGCAGGCATGCGCCTGTCACATCTGGCAGAGACAGCAGCGGGCATCGAGGCCGGAGATTCTGGGGATATGACAGGTGAGACAGCGGGAGGTATTGCAGAAGGCTCAGGCCTAACATTAAACAGAAGGTGGAGCCGTACGGTCACTTGAAGTAATACAACAAAGGGTAACCAAGGGTCTAGGGAACAGGCACAAGTAGAGTACTTCATTTTCCAGACATGGTATCTGAAGGACAGTGCAGGTGTGCAGTCAGGAGAAGCCATAAGTAAAAGGTAGGACTTTCGGTCTTCTTGAGCATAGAAACTGGAGAATGAGTCAGGAGCAGGATCAGGTACAGAGCCGAGATCAAAACCTAAATGCAGCTGAGCCGAGTACTGGATCCAAAGAAGAAAACAGAGAGCAAACTAACGTTAGCATACAGGAAGGATTTATTATATCCGCCAGTCCTAATAAGAACTGTGCTGTAAAAGGATGCACCAAATTTATTAAGCGGCACAGGTCTTTTGAAGCATCTTCTGGTAGCCTGTCCACTACAAAATCAAATCTACAACCACCAGAGCGATGCTTATATGGGGCTGTTATTGCTCTGACTGGTTGAGCAGCACAGCCCTGTAGTTGGATGGCTGTGCATAAAGATTGACCAAGTGGCCAGGATTTGGCCAATATCTGCCACTCGAAGCAATGGCAGAAGGAGACTGCATGACTGTGGCAAAGTGAGTATGTTGCTAAAACCCTGAAAGCTGTAGTAATCAGCACAGAAACGGAAGTGACACACGAGATTCTCTACCTTCATCATCAGCTGGGGTTCGCTGTATTAGATTTTTTTTCATGTAAACTTGTATTTTTTCTCTAGGAATGCACCTTTCTGATTCAGGAATACCAGGCGTGTTTTCATAGAAAGCAAGCATACAGTGAAATGCAGAATGAAAAAGCTTTTGATGTGTCAGAGATCTACATATTTGGAAAATTAGAAGCTTTCTGTGAGCGGACGGATAAGGTACATGACACGAGTCACATAATATGTGAATAACCAAGAATACGTTCACAAAAGCACAAACCTACGTAAGCAGATGACCATAATCCACATCCATTGTATCCCGACCTGTTCAGACTAGATTATACATAGTACTATTCTGTCTATGTGCTTAAATTCTGTCTATGTGCTTAACAACTGCAAGACTTTAAGCACATGTTGCACTCTTTTTCAAACCACAGCATTCTCTATCCCTACCTATCCTTGTGTTTTTTTTTCATTCTCTGTGAATTTAGTGTGAACAGCGTGCTCGTAGTGAATGAAGTTTGATTCATTCTCAGAAACATTTTCTAGACCTGAAAAGCAAACACATCCAGTCCCCACTAATCTACACTGTAGTAATGCACATGGTGAAGGGAGTAGTGCTCCCTTTGTAGTACCCTAGAGCGGGCACTACCATTTCAACAGCCTGCTACTGTCTTTAACCCCTACTTACTAACCAAGCGTTTTTCTTCCTTTTTTCATTGTCGCGTTCCAAAAGCTATACATTTTTTTATTTCTATATAGCTGTATGAGGGCTTGTTTTTTGCGGGAAAAGTTGTAGTTTTTAATAGCGCTGATTACCTTTCTGATTACTTTCTGATTGCCCTTTATTAACTCTTTCCACTGTGTTTTTACATTATAAATTTTACAACGTAAATTTTTCAGTATAAATAACATATCTTTATTCTCTGGGACAGTACAATTAGAGTGATACCAAATACATATATTTTTTGTTTACGTTTTACTAAAAAAAAAAAATAGTTTTTGCATTGCCGCTTCCAAAGACACATAACTCTTTTATTTTTCTTTCTATGGAGTTGTAAGAGGGCTTGATTTTTGCGGGACGACTTGTATTTTTCATTGATATTATTTTGGAGTAAATGATGCTTTCTGATCACTTGTAATTATTTTTTTTGGTGGCAACTAAGAATAAATTAGCAATTCTGTAATTTAAAAAAAACTTTTTTTTTTTTTACTGTAGCGGATAATTTATGCGATATTTATGTAGTCCGGGTCATTACGGACATGGCAATACCAAACATATGGGGGAAATGTTTTTTTTTGCAATTTTTCTCATTGAAAAGCGTGTTTTTATTTGTGTTTTTTTACCACTTAATAGTCCCACAAGGGGACTATAAGTTTACAAAGTTTGTAAAATCGGTTTTGAATACCTTGAGGGGTGTAGTTTCTTCGATGGAGTCACTTTTATGGAGTTTCTATTCTAGGGGTGCATGGGGGGCTTCAAATGGGACATGGTGTAAAAAAACCAGTCCAGCAAAATCTGCCTTCCAAAAACCATATGGCGTTCCATTCTTTCTGAGCTCTGCCGTGTGCCCCTACAGCAGTTTACAGCCACATATGGGGTGTTTCTGCAAACTACAGAATCGGGGCAATAAATATTGAGTTTTGTTTGGCTGTTTACCCTTGCTTTGTTACTGGAAAAAATTGATTAAAATGGAAAATTTTCCAAAAAAATTTGATCTCCATTTAACATTAACTCTTGTGGAAAACCGAAAGGTTTAACAACGTTTGTAAAATCAGTTTTGAATACCTTGAGGGGTGTAGTTTCTAGAATGGGGTCATTTTTGGGTGGTTTCTATTATGTAAGCCTCACAAAGTGACTTCAGACCTGAACTGGTCCCTAAAAAGTGGGTTTTTGAAAATTTCTGAAGATTTCAAGATTTGCTTCTAAACTTCTAAGCATCTAATGTCCCCAAAAAATTAAATAGCATTCCCAAAATGATCGATACATGAAGTAGACATATGGGGAATGTAAATCAATAACTTATTTTGGCGGTATTACTATGTATTATAGAAGTAGAGAAATTTAAACTTGGAAAATTGCTAATTTTTCCAAGTTTTTGGTAAATTTGGTATTTATTTCTAAATAAAAATGACATTTTTTGACTCCATTTTACCACTGTCATGAAGAACAATATGTGACGAAAAAACAATCTCAGAATGGCCTGGATAAGTAAAAGCTTTTTAAAGTTATCACCACATAAAGTGACACTGGTCAGATTTGCAAAAAATTGTCGGGTCCTTAAGGTGAAATAGGGCTGAATCCTTAAGGGGTTAATGCTAATGCGCCGGTATCGGAATGTACGGGTCGGCGCATGCGCATTAAACGCTCTGGTGCCTCTGCCCATAATGGGTAATGCCGTGCGCAGACTCAGGAATTCTGTTGACCGCGCAGGTGCTGGATTTCTCACTGAAGGGAGGAGGTAATCAGAAGAACCTAGGGCGGGCCAGAGGGGTGAAAGGAGAGGTGTTTGGTTTGAAAAGCGCTGAGGGGCCTGGGCACCGGCCGCATGAACACCGCCCCTGGGCACCTTCAGAAGCTAATTATATGGAATCAAAGCGGTTTTTTTGAGAAAATAGGCGATGGACTGCAATATGGAAGGTAACATTATAATATGGGGAATGTAATGGAGATCCTGATGTTAGTGTTCTATAATGGCGATTTTAGGTTAAAGACTCCAGCTTTTAATTCTAATCTTCTCTCCCAACTATTTTCAGATTGTGCAGCAGAGCAGCAAAGTGGATGAGATTTCGGCAAGAAAATCTGCACAAAAGTTGACATGCAGTGTAGACTTTAAATCTGCAGCAAGTCGGTTTATGTTGTGAATGTCTACATTGGATTTCACACTTTGCAATGCAGAAGAATTTCCCAAGGAAATCCCCAATACTTCACCATTTGGTGTGGATTTTACTTCGGTAAAACATCAGCAGTAGGGATGAGCGAACTTTAAGTTTTGAAGTTCGGGTATATGCTGAACTGCGTTATGGATTCCGTTACCGTGGACCATGACGCAGTTCCATGACGGAATGTCTTTAGAGGCAGTCCTTTATGCATTCCGTCATAATAGAAGTCTATGGCCAGTAGGGCTGCACGATATTGGAATTCTGGGCGATTGCGATTTGGGCCCAAATAATTGCGATAACAACTTGCGATACGATATTTAAAGGGAAATGTACTAGCAAAGCCTATTTTCATGGATTTTAAAGGAAAAAATGCACAAAAATTACTGATAATGCTGTAATGTAGTTATGCTTAACTGAAGAACTGAAATGCACAGTGTTTTTCCAAATAAAACATGTTTTATTAAATTAAATAACATATTTGCATTACTCATTGCATTACTGAAAGTGCAAAACTTGCCATTTTCTCACTGTTATTTAATTTTCTTTATATATTTATAATAATATGAAATAAATAAGTAGAACATAACGTGTTCAACATTTTCAAAACACTGACCAAACAGGGACTTTAAGAACACCAAAAGTCAGCTCAGCAGCAGCAATACAAGATTATCTTAAATAAAATGGTATGTAAAAGCTTTCTAAAAGTTATGTGCCCCCAGTGCCTACTGCCTAGGCTAGTATTGGTAATAAAAGCCACTATGTACCTCCTCCTTGGCTCCTTCACTCCCTGCTGGTCCTGCCTCAACATATTCCCATGCCCTGTCAGAGTCTGCAAGCACTTTGGCTTCTCCTGATTGCAGATGGTAGCATCAGCAGCTGACACAGGTCACAATGCCAGTCTGCCAATCTCTGGCCACACTGTGGTGTCACATGCAAGCAAGCAGCACAGTCAGTGGTTGGCAGTGGCACTTGGCAGAGTGGCATTGTGAGCTAGGGCAGCTGCAGCTGCTACAATCTGCAACCCAGAGAAGCCAAGTAAGTGGACTGGCAACAGATGGCACACCCTAATACCGGAGCTTGAGAGAGGGAGGCATGCATGAATGAGCTTTGTTTTAGTACAACAACCAAGGCACAAGCCCAGGGAGTTGGGGACCCAATTTATTTATTTTTTCTAATTTATTTTTGTGCCCATGCCCAGTGCCCACTTCCTAGGCTAGTAGGCTCAGGCTGGTATTGAAAAATAGCCTAAACAGTACCTCCTTCACTCCCTGCTGGGCCTTGATAAATGGAATCCTGTCAGAGTCTGCAAGCACTTTGGCTTCTCCTGATTGCAGATGGTAGCATCAGCAGCTGACACAGGTCATAGTGCCAGTCTGCCAATCTCTGGCCACACTGTGGTGTCACATGCAAGCAAGCAGCACAGTCAGTGGTTGGCAGTGGCACTTGGCAGAGTGGCATTGTGAGCTAGGTCAGCTGCAGCTGCTACAATCTGCAACCCAGAGAAGCCAAGTAAGTGGACTGGCAACAGATGGCACACCGACACCCTAATACCAGAGCCTGAGAGAGGGAGGTATGGAGTTGGACATTAGGCATTAGACAGACAAGTATAAGCTTTGTTTTAGTAAAAGCCGGCAAGGCAGTAAGGCACAAGCCCCAGGGACTACCAGTCATTTTTTGAATCTATCTTTGATTTTTCACATTTCAAAAATAGAAACTTGCATCAAATAGTGGATTTACTGGATTACAAAGCAATGCATTTTGCCAATGCCATCATGCCATTAATGATTGTTTTTAAAAATCTCTGATATTACTACTGTAATTGCTGTTCCACCAAAAAGCATATGTTTCATTTGTATTCTGTCTGTATATGCTTTTTTGTGGGACAGTTATATCAGAGAATTTGATAACAAATTCAATCAATCATTAAAGAGGACCCTGCTTTCACTACCCTATAAAATCTGAATGTAGACCGACGCCCTGGGATCTAGTTATTATCCCTGGTCTGGGAGTTCCACTCTGTCCTCCCGGTATGGACTCCAGTCCATTCTCTTCCGATTTTAGGCTCACAATTGTGAGGACTGAGAGTCTGCCTTTGTTCTCCCAGGCAGAGTGGGAGAAGGAGACACCCGGGAGAACATGGGCAGACTTCTCCTAGTTGAGCATAACATCGGAAGAGAATGGACTCTGGAGTCTGTACCAGGAGAACGGAGTGCACAGGGATGATAAAAGATCCAAGGGCGCCGCTCTCCTTGTCTGTGTATATTTTAGATTTCTTACGGTAATGAAAGGTCCTCCTCTTTAATGCTTGACTTGTGTTGTGTAATACTCTACTTGATGCAATTTAGTTTCTTCTTCCTATGTTTTAAAATGTGGAAAAAAAGTATTATTTAATTATACCCAGGTGGGCGATGGGCGAGACCAGCAAAGCTGGCGAGAGTACCAACGACGTCCCATGCAGTGCACATCTAAAAAGGCAAGTAGGCCAACAAAAACCTTATTAAAACGACAGTAACTTGTAAGAGTGTTACAAAAACATAAAAGTGCCATAAAAGGAAAACTAATTATAAAAGTGCCCAGTTGCCACTGCCAGCATATGCAATGGTGGTGTGCTGTGGGTGCGCCAAGATCACAAAGGCCACATGCCCCCAAGAGGGGACAGGTGACAATATGATTTCCTGCCTGCAGACAGCGCACACGCCACACACCCTGCCGGACATCTGTCATCCTAACAAGAAGAGACTGAGAGAATCCCTTCCTGCCAGGGACAAAGGAAAACCCGGCCTTACTTAATGAAGCAGATTTTGGTCCTGGGACCTGGACGATCCTGCACCACCCCGAAACAATTATTGTACTCTCTGGGCCTAAAGACTTTCCAAATTCACATTTCCCAACTTCTCCAAGCTAAGTTTTTTTAGTACTTCCTTCCTTAATCCTATTTTGAAACATTTGCTGAGAGGTTCTTTGACAAAAACACCAGCATATCCACCTTGTCTGGTTTCAGACAGGACCGATGATTAGATACAATATTACCACTGCTGCTAAAAGCCCTCTCTGACGCAGAGCTTGTTGCTTGGATACACAGATATTTTTGTGCCAATTTGCTTAGCCTAGGGAAGTTGATCTTATGAAACTTCCACCATTTCAAAGGATCTTCTCCATGATCTATAACTGGCATATAAATGTAAATGTTGAGTTCTGCAGCCACAGCTTCTCTAAACTGTTCTATGGGATCAAATGCAGTGTTGCCTGACAGTGGTGCAGCTGCAGCTGCACGTGTAGATTCCTTGAAAAACTTGCAAGACTTTTCCTCTTGGTTTTCGCAGCAGGTGGGTTTTCTGCATGACTATCCCCCTCCATCACTGCTGTGTTTTGGGGTTCAGGCTGATGCTGCTGAAGTTCCTGAAATAAATGACACATACTGTTTTAGAAATATGTTACATGAAATTCTAACCAGTTAAACAGACCAGTTTTACTCACCAACAACTCGGCAATGACTCGATCTTTTATCCTCTGGGTCTCATCAGCAGACAGGTACTGTGTTCTGAACCGTGGGTCCATAAAAGATGCCATGTTTAACAGGTCTTGGGCTACTTCATATTTCTCATTAAGGTACTGTAGAATTCTTGATTTAAGTGACTTGGTTAGGTCAGTGTCCTCTTCTTCTTCAGCCAACACAGAAGTGTTCAGGAGATGGAGAGCAGGCTTGACACAGGAAATGCTTACATAACTTTCACCTGATAGGGCATCTGTGAAATCTTGGAGTGGACTTAGGGCCTTGTTAACAGATTCCAGAACCTCCAGATCCTGCCATGAGGGCAGTAGGTGTCTCACTTTACGCTCTGTGGAGAGAATCTTGGACAGAGCACTTTGCTGCTCTATGACTCGTGCTATCATTTTCTGAGTTGAACCCCATCTTGTTGAGCAGTCGGTCACCATAGCATGTTCTGGAAGGTCAAGTTCTCTTTGTGCCTCCCTCAAGGCCACCCTCTTCTTCCAGCTGTGGGAGAAGTGGCCCACCAACTTCCGGCATATCCCAAGAGCCCTGCTGATACATTGTGCATGCGCACTGTTCTTCATGGCATTTCCTGTGAAAGATAATAAGATAAGACAAACAACTAAAGCAAGTAATCCCTAATTTAGGACTAGGACTCGGAGGAATTAGGAAATGACAGCACTTAACCATAGAGTTTGTGTGTAGTTTAGGGACCATATATCTAATTTTAACAATGTTAATAGATGCCGGACAGGTACACCCAATGAGACAATTGCTCAGTGTAGAACTAGAAGACACGACAAAAAAATTACCTATGGCCAGATGAAGTCTATGCCCAAAGCATTGAAATCTTGTCCACTGATTAAGCTCCGCAGCTTTTACTATATTTGTTCCATTGTCTGTTGTGATAGCGACCTGATGATCTTCACAGAGGTTCCATGCAGCCAATGCCTCCTTCAAGCCCAAGGCTAGGTTCTCTCCTGTGTGGTCATCAGGAAAATAGGATGTTTGCAGGCAACGGCTTTTCAGTTGAAACTCCTCATTGACAAAGTGCACAGTTAGACTAATATATGGTTCTGTTGTTCTGCTTGACCACAAGTCTGTAGTGGTGGAAAAGAATTTCACCCCAGCCATTTCCTGTTGAACAACATCACGGCATTTGGTGTAAAGCTCAGGGATAGCTATTTGAGAGAAGTAGTTTCGTGAGGGCAGCTGATACCTCTTGTCCAGAGTGTGGATCAGTTTCTGAAATCCCGCTTTGCTAACTGTGTATATGGGCATCATGTCTCTTGACAAGCATTGGGTTATGGCGTCAGTGATTTCTTTATGTCGCTGTGAAGATTTGGCATATGGTGTGATGCTCGCAAACACATCTGTAATTATGCTCTGGCTTGTTCGGCTTGCTTGTTCTTTGTTTGGTTGAGCGGCAGCCGTTGTCTCTTTACTCTGGGCTTTCAGTGTCATGCATTCTTTATACTTCTCTCCATGCTGTTTTAGGTGCTGGTATAAATTTGTTGTGTTGCCACGTGACGTAGCTACTCTGGCATTGCAAGTTTTGCAGAGTACCTCTTTTGCTCAGTATCTGTTCTCGCAAAGCCAAAATAGCGCCATATAACAGAGGTAGCATGTTTTTGGGGACTAAATTGGATACTTGAGTGTCAGTGTCTGTCTCGCTGCTGCCAACTGCATCCATCTTCCCCTGGTCTTCACTTTGCAGCACAAGTGGACTGAAAGGAAAGTTAGATGAACTATTATCCTAGCCAATGCCATTCTAAAGTCCTGTTAATGGGAAACTGTCACCAGGATTTTTGTATAGGAGCTCAGGACATGGGCTGCTAGCACATCCGCAGTCCCCAGTCCCCATAGCTCTATGTGCTTTTATTGCGTCACAAAGGATCACAGAGATATGCAGAATTGCAAATGAATGAAACAGATATGACTCCAGTGTGCGGGGATGAGTCATATTTTCTTTATCTGCGAGTGCGGACACAGGAGTTGTTCAATTTGCAATTTTGCATATCTCTGAAATCCTTTTGTGACGCAATAAAAGCGCACAAAGCTATGGGGACTGGAACTACTACTGCCGATGTGCTAGCAGCCCATCTCCTCAGCTCTTCTATTATACATTACACAAACTCCTGGTGACAGGTTCCCAACTTCACATTAATAAGAAGAATGAGACAGAGTAGTACCGAGTCTGACAGGCCTGTTGAGAGCGGAAGATCAGCTAGAATAAGACATTCTGAATTGGGCAGTTTTGGCACAAAATACCTGTTTCCTAATCCTTGCCAAATGTAGTTGAATAAATCTGTGGTTGTACTTTGCGCGTCTTCCACGGTTCTCTTCCTTTTTTCGCCACCTATAAATGAATAAATAAAATAATGTAAAATTTTTATTTTAAGGCTAAAGGCTCAAAGCCAAGCAATATTGGGTTAAGAGAAGAAAATTTATTATGGCATTACCTTACCTTTTTGTTTTCCAAATATAGGGGAACCACAATGATAATTCTGCCGTTGTACTGCCTGAGTGTTTTGCCTTGTCCAGTTTGATAACTTGTTTTGCCAGCACTGACAGTGACACACCGGTCACCAGGAAATAGTAAACTGTTGTCGCAGCCAAATGTAAGGAATGGATTGGGAACCACGGATCTGAGGTTGTTGGAGCGTGGCTTGGCTCTTCCGTTTTTCTTACTATTGTTTTGCCAGTGACACCTAGTTGACAGACAAGACAGTAAAAAATTGTCTAAGCAATACAGGAGTAAGAAAAACCTAGCCCTTGGAACCACTACCTACCTTTAGTTGTTGGACAAATGTGAGGAAGGAATTTAAGTTGGAATGGGAACCACGCGTCGTAGACAAATCTGAGGTTGGAGCGTGGCTTGGCTCTTCCGTTTTTTGTTACAGTGCTGCCGCTGAAAAAAAAGGGAAAACTGTCAGTTGTCAAGTTGTTGTTATTTGAGGCAGTGCCAGCCAGGTAACAGGATGAGAAGAATCTAGCAGTCTCTCAACCCTCCCGCCACCCTAGTCTGAGTTTCCCATCCCCAGCACTGGAGTGGACAGCCAGTTCCCCCAGTAGTTCACGAATCCCCTTTCCCTGTGCCACCACACCTTCATATTGCATGCAGCCAGTTCCGGGCTGGCGCACCTATATTCCAGCAAGAAGTGAGTCCACTCCTCTATGTGCCAGCACTGCCAGCAATATGCCAGGCAGTTAGATTAACCCCCTCCCCTCATATGCCAGCCACAGCCAGGTAGATTAACCCCCTCCCCTCATATGCCAGCCACAGCCAGGTAGATTAACCCCCTCCTCCCTCATATGCCAGCCACAGCCAGATTAACCCCCTCCTCCCTCATATGCCAGCCACAGCCAGGTAGATTAACTCCCCTGGGCCCCCTCCCCCTCATATGCCAGCTAGAGCCAGGTACATAAACCCCCCTCCCTGCCAGAGCCAGGTAGGTTCCCCGGTCCACCACCTCATATGCCAGCCAGTGCCTGCCCTCCCTCCTTTGCCATCCGGGTCCCCACATTTCATGGACATTCCCCTTCAACTTGGCATGACATGTCATGAACAGAACATTTATAGAAGAGAAGTGATGTACCGTGTGGGAGACGTGCTGCTGCTTCGTGCGGTGCGCATCCAATGGTAATGGCCGGGCTTCTCCTCAGTCCTCTGTCCTTCCTCCTCGTGACTCTGTTCGGCAGGGTGGGGCTTTCCTCCCAGGGCTACGTGCGCAAGACTATGTTAGCTGCCGCCGCCAATCACATTAGGGGAGCGCAGTCAGGTGGACTGTTTCTCCAATCATGAACCGCCGCTAGTTCGCGCCACTGGAGCCCGAGGTGACGTCACAGGCAATCAGGCATCCATGCCGACACCTGAGGAGCCGCTGACGCCGCCAATTCCGCCGCCACATGAGCCCTGTCAATGTCACACCAGCCTACCACCAGGTAAATAATCGCACCATTTTTCTGAGTTTGATATCGTCATATCGCAAAAATCATTTATCGCGATTCGATTATAATTTCGATATATCGTGCAGCCCTAATGGCCAGCATAACGGATCTGTCCAGTTTCCGTTTTGCAGGAGTCCTCTAGTTACTTACAAACTTACAATTTGTGCGGGTCATCTAATAAAGCTTATCTCTAAATTACTAATAGCTCAAGAACACTTATTTAAGCCACATTGTTATCAGTACGATAAGAATTGAGCTATAATGAGTGTTTATAAGGTCAGAGATAAGGAGCCACCAGCAGAGCTGCCTGACGGTAAAGAATAAAAATACAGTCTTCTACTAGAGAATAACAAGACTGTACAGAGAAAGGGGCTCAACATTTTGGATAAAGAACTACTGAAAAAATGATTTTTAGCTCAAAATGAGTACAGTGCAACAATTAAAAAAATGCCCCCATGGGGGGCATAGGTTTACATAGTATTTAAGGCCCTGATGCCACAGGGGACATTTAATTTATAATGAGGTGCCTGAAATGCCTCCTCCGGCAGTCTGTGCGCAGGGATGAAGTTTCTATAGCACCGTGGAGCCGCTGTAGATTTTAGCCATTATTTAGGCCAGCTTCTGGCGTAAATGATGATAAATTTGCCAGGGCTGATGGTCCCACCCACACCTCTACCTGGCCACGCCCTCTTTTTTAGAAACCTGGTCAAGGCTGCGAAAAAATGCCAATTGTGACCAAAGTTACTATGGTAAGAAAACGTCTAAATGTTTCCATATCACACTTGGAATTTGGCATTTTCTGGCTAAAATACCACACAAAATATATAAAATTACATTTTAATTTTTTTTGTTAATATGTCATAGTATAATAATCGTACAGGCAACTCTGTACCCGAAGTAATGATGTGCTCTCTGTTATGTATGTGATCTTGGGCCTCCTCACAGTCCTATACTAGGGCATCACTGAACTATACATGAACAGGGATCTTTACATACAGTAAATAGCGTAAATTTAAACTGAGTGCTCTTAAAGGGAACCTGTCATCACCTTAACGCTGCCCATACTAACGGCAGAATAAAGTAGAGACGGGTGATTTGGACTGCAGTGATTATGATGCTGGTTCTCAGCAACTACTTACTTTTAGTTCATGAGTGGCACACGGCTGACACCAGCGTTTCTGTCAGTAATTTATGCTGCCCTCAGTACAGTCAGCATAAAGTTAATGACAGGTTCCCTTTAAAGATACAAACCATCCTAATTATGAGGAAAGTTGCTCTTTATATTACACTACAGTGCATCCAGTACATAAATCAACCTGCAAAAATAAACTACACTTGGAGTTAAAAGCTACACAAGAGGACAATTTGTCATTTATCCGTCCAGACAATGCTGATGTTCCCCCCAATTAATGACATCATCCAATGCCCATTTGAAAACTCCAATAACACGTATAAACCTTCCATTAAATGATGATTTATTACTTCCATACAATTAGCAAAACCCTGGACACATTCCACAATATGGCTATATGTGTGTCAGTGACACATAGCGGATATGGGACCACAGTGGATTTGGATCTCAGGCACTTGCCCCCCTGGACATACTGCAGGTACCCCTTCTGGGTAGGATATATATGACTGGTAGAGAAACAGGAACAGAACAGACATGTATCTCTTTTATTTTTATAGATAAGAAAAATGTTATCAATTGTGCAAACCTACTCAGCTCTAAGCAAATGTACAACTGAAGGAATTGATCGCTTCTACATAAACTTTCAAAACACTTATCAGAACATTAGGAAAAGGACTTTTAATATTCTGGATATAAAGGAAGCAGAATTTGATGCCAATTTTACAGAATTTATGGAGCAAATGAATAATTTAGAGGTAAAATATTCTGAATCCCATTCAGATGATGCTTCTTAAGGTCGCAATGAAAAATGTATCCAGATGTTACATAAACGGATAATATCCCTTCTTCTTTTCATCCTGAAAACCGCACTGTTCTATAGTTTTAGCATTGTTTTCTTTTTTAAGTTCTGTAGTTTTCAGTTCAGTTGAAGACTTTGTGAAACAATAACTCAGCTTTCATATAATCAGGTCTAAGAACATTTCCTAGAAATGTTTCTTTAACAAAGACTTAACCACTTTAGTTGGGGGACAATTTTGTGCTGCAACACAGTCTGAAATTTGCCTTAAAAATACACATTTATTAATAGAAGTCATTATTTGGTGAAAAGGTTGCTTTTATCTGTCACCTTTTCTTCTATTCTTTCTATGGAAAGTGTTGTTAAACCCATACATTTAGCGCACAGCATGTTTTTTGGCACAGTTTGCAATCGACTTCTGATGCATTTTGCTACATAAATTATCATCCAATGTTGATAAAGTGAAATTTAAAACAATGAGAAAAAAAGCCCAGCAAAAAGGGAGGATGTTGTGTTAGTTTTTACTTTGTGTACTTTCACACTTGCATTGTTGAATTCCGGCAGGCATGTCACTTGCAGACTGATCAGAATTCTGATCAGTCTGACAAATGCATTGACATATCTGATCCATCTTTTAGGTGTCATCCGGGAAGAACGGATCAGGTATTTATTTTTTTCACATTTTTAAAGGTCTGCGCATGCGCAGACTGGAAAACCGGATCCGTTTTTCCAGAACACTTGGTGCCGGATTCCGGCATTAATACATTTAAATGGAAAATAATGCTGGATCCTCCATTCCGGCAAGTGTTTGAACTGAGAAAATACCGCAGCAACCGTGCAGTGACTGAACTGAAGTCATCCTGATGCATACTGAACAGAATGCTCTCCATTCAGAATGCATTAGGATAAAACTGATCAGTTATTTTTCCGGTATTGAGCCCCTAGGACGGAACTCTATGCCGGAAAACTTTAACGGTAGTGTGAAAGTATCCTTACGGAAGCTTTGTAGCTGTGTATTTATAGAGGTATCACAGGCCGGATTACTGCAAGGTACTCAGCATAATTATACCTATTTTAGTAGCCAAAATAACCCCTTCCAGGAACAAGAAAGGTAGAGAAAGGAGATGTATAATATATAACTGTTATATATATATATATAAACATTCTTTATGAGAGAGTAACGCCCAGCCCAGCGGGAAAACTGCAAAAACTGTGTGTACAGGCGTTAACAGATGTTGTTGGCCCTAGTTCTGTGTGACCCTTAATATATAGGCTGACAGTATCTCTCAGTAAAGCATAATCTCAGCTGTATGTAGTCCATAGGGCTTTGAATTAGAAGTTTTTTTGTTGTACTCCACTACCCTTGATTCATAGGCCCAGGAATCTTGCCTAGCTCTGTAATCCTGCGCCTTCACAGTAGCTCAACCTATTGGCACATACGCAGTGCATCTGCTTCCCCAGCAGCACGGATACGAGTGTAACCTACAGCGCAACTGCAGGAGATACCTGGCCCTGTCAGTCAGGGAGAATGGCAATAGGCGCACCGCACAGGAGGTCTGTGCCCTCAGGGGCTTGTCCTTATTTTGACATTAATGTAATTAAAGTTTGATTTTCTCAAAGGGGTTTCTCTGGGCTTTTAATATTGATGACCCATCCTCAGGATAGATCATCAATATTATATCGGTGGGGGTGCACTGCACGCGGCGTCGCCTCATACAGCTGATTGCCGTGGGTGCCAGGTGTCGGACCCCCGCCAATCTGATATTGATGACCTATCCCGAGGATAGGTCATCAATATTAAAAGCCCGGAGTGTCACATTAGTTTCCCCTGTCAGCAAGTATAATACTCATTATTTCTCTCTGATATGTTCTGTCACTTTGTGCTTTGACAAGATGTCGAATTCAGATAAAAGGATATTAATAGACATTAAAGTGTAGAATCTTCCATGACATTTCTCATGTGGAGTGTATGATAATGTATTATCTGATTAGGAGCAGATGCAGGACTTTATGAGGAACGGCATTGGAAGAGTCACATCTCCACAAGAAGCCATTCGGGTCCTTCACAGGTAAGCCTCGAGCACGGAAGACATGTGTATTCCGGGGGATCTCTCTATACTTCTTACTATGTGTCGTCACCCAGCAAGCCTAATCTCTGTGTCCGCTCATTACTGTGACATATGGCAGAGTGTACCACAACTAATAGAAGCGATATGAATGGATCCTGTATTACCTAGAAGCCTATACTGGTTCCACAAGAATATGAGGATACCGGCTGCTGTTCTGCTGTATCTGCAGAGTTGTATGTAGAAGTCTCAGATCAGTTTACACCAAGTAATAGATTTTCTTTGTAATAAGCTTTGTACCGTTTTAGTCTATCATAATACACATTATTAAAATGCAAAAAAACCTGTCAAAATAATTTTCCTTTAAACTAGTCTGTAGTTCTGCCAATATTTCTACAACGATGCATTTTCCTGTATGAAAAATATTTCTTAGGATTGTTATCCTTCTAAGATATGGCGCGCATTTACACTCAGTGTCAGATACACAGGGACCATAGATGTAACACCGCCAGCCTGCCTGCTCTTTATTTACACCAGTTCAGGCCTTGTTCACACATCAGTTATTTGATCAGTTATTGTGAGCCAAAACCAGGTGCGGCTCAAAAACACAGAACAGTTGCACATCTTTTCATTATACCTTATCTCTGAGTAGGCTCCACTTCTGGTTTTGGCTCACAATAAGGCTCCATTCACATGTCCGCAAAATGGGTCCGCATAAGTTCCACAATTTTGCGGAACGGGTGTGGACCCATTTATTTCCTATGGGGACGGAAAAGATGCGGACAGGGCACTATGTACTATCCGCATCCGCATTTCCAGATCCGCACTTCCGTTAAAAAATAGAACGCGTCCTATTCTTGTCCGCAATTGCGGACAAAATTAGGCATTTTCTATTATAGTGTTGGCGATGTGCGGAACGCATATTGCCGGTGTCCGTGTTTTGCAGATCCACAAAACACTTACGGACGTGTGAATGGACCCTTACTGATGGAAATAACTGATGAAATAACTGACGTGTGAATAAGGCCTCACCGGTAAAACCACTTGTCTAGTATTGTGTAGGTCCCACCTTTGTCAGCATTAGGCCACTTTCAGACGAGCGAATTGCATACTGCAGACTCTCAGCAGGAGTATAAGACGGCGTCCGTTCCGGAACTCCGGAGCTCTGCCGGGGTGCGTATAGCGTTATATTGATTTGTGATGCTATGACTTAATGCTGTCAGTGTTATACAATACATTCCAGACCTCTAAAGGTTACATAGCATCATAAATCAATATAACGCTATGCGCACCCCGGCAGAGCTCCGGAGTTCCGGAACGGACGCCGTCTTATACTCCCGCTGTGAGTCTGCAGTATGCAATTCGCTCGTCTGAAAGTGGCCTTAGTGTAGGTTCACATGAAATGGTTGAGGTGCGGTTAAAGCTGCATTGGAATTACCACAATGTGCCTTTTGATGCAGTTGCATTTTTTTTTTTTTCAACAGCAAATTTTTACTGGATTTTGATGTATTTTTAAAGTTACAGTTTTTTCATTTATATGAAAAGTATATATTAATAAACAGAACTTTTACAGCAATTTCATTGGTCTGTTGCCATTTGTAGATTTATATAGATAATAGAAGGGATTGGGCATGCCGATATGTTAGTAAAATTGGTTTTAACTATATAAGTAGACATAAAAGCATAGAATAAACGTACAAATAAATACACATGTGCACAAACATTAATTATCTTAACTTGTAGCATTTTGAATTTGCGTGGATCCATATATTTTTATATTTTTTATGTTCTATAGACACATATCCTGTATATATATATATATATATATATATATATATATATAACATACATGTCCTATAGACACATGCACATACTTATCACATTTTTTATAATATATTATAGATATAATGGGAAACAGTGACAATATTATTCTTGAAAGCTGTCAACAGTTAAGGGAAGAATCATTTTGATGTGGTATTTAGATAGTTTGGGTTCCATAGAGACCAATATTTTTTTATTCTACTTAAGGTTAGTGAGTACGATGCATATTTAATCTCCATGTTGTATGCGTAACTTTTCCATTTTTTGTTCTATGAGGCTTCTTGCCAGTAATATTACGTGGGATCCCACTGTTTTGATGTGTCTTGGGATCGGTCGATTTGGTAGAAAACATAGTGCAAAGTCTGGAGATGGTTGGATGTTTGTGTGGAGCATCATGTTTAGTTTCTCGTGCCTTGATCCATTGGGGGACACAGACCATGGGTATTGCCTGAGGTATCAGTAGGAAGTGACACTATGCAGAAGCAGAAGCTCCTCCTCCTCGGGCTATACCCCCAGCCTCCTGCAGGAGGACCCCAGTCTTTGCTTAGTGTCTGAAGAAGGAAGTTGACATTTTCTCTTCTCCCGTTTGTTATTTTTTCTAGGGGACGCAGGCAGCAGCTGTCTTCCTGCACCCCTTGGAGTGTATGCCATCTGTCTGTGGACGTGCTAGGTTACCTCCTATCCCCCCACAGAAGAAAAGAGGATCCGGGCTCACCTGGTAGCTCCGCATCCCGCCAGCCTATGGGGACACCTGCTGCCTACCCTCATTCCAGAGCACTGCATCTCCCACCCTGTGGAGTCAGATGTCTGAAGAGGTGCATCCCTGCTGGTCCGGACTCAGAGGAAGAAGACTGCAGGATCAGATGAGTATATCTGCAGTCTAGGTGTATCTCCCCCCCCCCCCTCTCCCTCCCTCTATCTTGTCACTGGGGCTTCCTGGGTGAACCTGGGCAGGACTGGGCTAGGGGCTTCAGGGCTTGAGGCACTTTTAAACTCTCTCTGAGAGTTTGACAGGCAGCAGAGATACTGATTCCACCTTAAGTCCGGTCCACCTTAACTGCCGGCAGCACTGCAGAACGGGCCGCCTTAACTCAGTGCCGCTCCACATGCGGCCAGATGCGCCGGGACTCCCATGCCTTCCCTACATTTTTTATTATTTGGGGACCTCCTGGCCGGTCCCCAACACCTTGGGGCAACCTTTTATTCAGGTGCAAATTTCATAATGCGCGCGCGCGCGCTTTTTTCGCGCCGCTGTGACGTCATCAGGGGGCGGAGCCTAACGCTCCGCTCCGGCGTTTTCTCCCTTCACTGTGAAGGACGTGCCTGTGCAGCTCCTCCATATTGGGACTCCCTTTGCCTCTGCTCTGCAGGAATATCGCTCCTCTGTCCTTGCTACTGACTGGTAGGAGATCCATCTACGGTGCCATCATGAAACATAGACATGGGGCTCCCTCAAAACCGGCAAAAGCCTCTTCTCAGCTCCCTATTGGTTCCTGTGAAGGGTGTCTTATGCCTCTACCTGAATCAGGAATCTGTGCCTCATGCTCTGCCCCTGACCCGGTCCATGAGCCTTCTATTGCTCAGCCCAGTGTCCCCTCTGTCCCTGCGGAGCCAGCGGTACCCGCTTGGGCCTCTGCCATGTCTAGTGCGGCTGCAGACCTGGCCTTAGTAGCCAAAGCGGCCATGTCTTTTATGGAACGAATGTCGGCTACCAACCCTGTGGTGCCTCCCGCTCCATCTCCCCTCACTGACATTCATAGGGGACGCTCTACTACCAAAAGGCAGCGAGATCGGCAGCATCCCTCCTCGGATAACTCCGTCTCTCCCCCCCGCCTACAGGCGCTACTGGACGATTCTCCCCGACAACGGGAGCGCAAGTCCGATGGGGAATTATCCGTCTCTGACGACACTATGGAACGCGAACCTCCTTCAAAGATCTCCACCATGGTGGCTGACTTGGTGGTGGCTGTCCGCGACACGTTCCACATTCAAGAGGACTCTCCTGTCTCTTCTCAGGAGTTCGCCCTCTTTCCGCCTAGACGGCAGGAATCAGCGGTTTTTCCCATCCATGCGGAATTTACGGCTGTTTTGTCCAAGGCCTGGGAGCGCCCAAACCAAAAATTTGCGGCTACCAAGCGCATGGCTACCCTTTACCCTTTTCCTCCAGACACTGTGGAAAAGTGGACGTCTCCTCCTAAGGTAGACCCGCCAGTGGCCCGTTTAGCTAAAAACACGGCCCTTCCTGTCTTAGATGGGTCCTCTCTGCAGGACACCGTGGACAGACGTTTGGACTCCCTCTCCAAGTCCATTTTTTCCTTAGCTGGCTCGTCACTGAGACCCGCCTTTGCCTCGGTGTGGGTAGCCAGGGCCCTATCTGATTGGCTTCAGCGCCATCACCAGGAATTGGAGAACCAGGAGGCCCCTGCGGACACTCTGGACTTTGTTGTTCAGATGACTCATGCGGCCAAGTATCTATGTGAGGCTTCCATGGACGTTGCCTCTCTTTTTGCCGGCATTTTCTCTCTCTCTGTGATTCAACGCAGAGAGATCTGGTTGAAGGTTTGGGAAGCAGACGCTTCCTCCAAATGTTCTTTAACAAATCTTCCCTTTGACGGGTCCAGGCTCTTCGGAGCCCAGTTGGATGACTTCATTGCGACCGCCACTGGTGGCAAGAGCACTCACCTGCCGCAGCCAAGGACTAAGAGGCCCCTACACAAGTCCTCCAGTCCACGTTACCAGTCCTTTCGGCGCTTCTCCTCTTCTAGAGCGCCCGCTACCGCCCCTGCCAGATCCTCTCAGGATTCCCGCAAGAGGCCGTCCTTCAAAACTCAACCCTCCTGGCGCCCCTGGGTTCAGACTGCCCGACCTGCCGCCCCAAAGCCGGCCTCGGCATGAAGGGGCGCCCCCACCACTCGTGGTGGGGGGCCGCCTGCTCTCCTTCCAGGAGGTGTGGAGGGCGCACATACGAGACGCCTGGGCTCTCGAAGTTGTCACCACCGGCTACAAACTGGAGTTCAGGTCCAAGCCCCCGGAGCGTTTTTTCCCTTCTCGCATTCCGGGAGAGCCGTCTCGAGCCTCAGATCTGCTCAGGGCTGTTTCCTCCCTCCTAGAACGGGGGGTCGTCTCTCCAGTTCCTCTGGCGGAACGCGGCAAGGGGTTTTACTCAAACCTGTTCATTGTGCCGAAAAAGGAAGGGTCTGTTGGTCCCATCCTGGATCTGAAACTTCTCAACAGGTTTCTCCTGGTGCGAAAGTTTCGTATGGAGTCCCTCCGCTCCGTTATTGCTTCTCTGCTTCCAGGAGAATATCTCGCTTCCGTGGACATCCAGGATGCGTACTTGCATGTCCCTATCGCAGAGTCCCACCATCGGTATCTGCGTTTTGCCATCGGAAAACTTCATTACCAGTTTGTGGCGCTTCCTTTCGGACTGGCTACCGCTCCGCGAGTTTTCACAAAGGTCCTCGCGCCCCTTATGGCGTTCCTTCGTACCAGGGGCATCACTTTGCTGCCATACCTGGACGATATTCTGATAAAGGCTCAATCGCCTTCTCAGGCAGGGGACAGTGTCCGACTCACGGTTCAGACCCTGGAACGGTTCGGTTGGCTTGTGAATCTCCAAAAATCTTCACTCACACCCGCCCGCAGACTGCACTTTCTGGGAATGATCCTGGACACTTCGGTCTCTCGGGTTTTTTTACCGGGCCCCAAGGCCTCCCAGATCCGGGAGGCAGTGTCGCATCTGTTATGCTCCCCGACATCCACAATTCGGGAGTGCATGAGAGTGCTTGGTCTCATGGTCGCCTCCTTCGAGGCGGTTCCGTATGCGCAATTCCGCACTCGCCCTCTTCAATTGGCGATTCTTTCCCGCTGGGACAAGTCCTCGCCGGGCCTAGGACTTTGCATCCACTTGTCTCCCCAAGTTCGAGCGTCCCTCCCTTGGTGGCTGTCCTCCCTGAATCTGTCATCAGGGAAGTCCTTCCTTCCGATCTCTTGGACGATCGTCACCACCGATGCCAGTCTCTCCGGCTGGGGTGGGACTCTCTGGGACCTCACTGTTCAGGGGACCTGGTCGGAGGCGGAAGCCCGTCTCCCGATAAACGTCTTGGAGCTGAGAGAGGTGTTCCACTCCCTCTCCCATTGGACGCCTCTCCTTGCAGGCCATCCAGTCCGAGTTCAGTCGGACAATGCCACAGCCGTGGCTTACATCAATCATCAGGGCGGGACCCGCAGTCGGTTAGTGATGCAGGAAGTAGCCGGGATCCTGCATTGGGCGGAATCTCATGTTCCGGTGTTGTCAGCCGTGTACATTCCCGGTGTGGACAACTGGAAGGTGGATTTTCTAAATCGCACTCAGGTGGATCCGGGCGAGTGGTCCCTTCACCCGGAGGTCTTCAGCGCCATATGCCGCCGGTGGGGTCGCCCGGACGTGGACCTCATGGCGTCTCGACTCAACAACCAGGTGCCGATCTTTCTGGCACGCGCTCAAGACCCACAAGCTCACGGAGTCGACGCTCTGGTGGCTCCTTGGCAGCCGTTCAGCCTCCTCTATGTCTTTCCGCCTTTTCCCCTTCTGCCCAAGGTGCTCAGACGAATCAAAGCGGAAGGAATCCCAACCATTCTCATTGCCCCGGATTGGCCTCGCCGCGCCTGGTTCTCAGACATCGTGAACATGCTGGCAGACGCACCGTGGCCTCTTCCCGACAGGCTGGATCTCCTGTCTCAAGGTCCTCTCTTCCACCAGAATTTACGTCAACTGCGTTTGACGGCGTGGCTGTTGAAACCGCCATCTTGACCAGGAGAGGCTTCTCCGCAAATGTCGTGCGGACTATGATCAAGGCACGGAAACCGGCCTCTTCCAGAATTTATCACCGCACCTGGAAGGCCTTTCTCCTTTTTTGTGAGACATCGGGCGTCCCGCCTATGCGTTTTTCCGTTCCGGTGTTGTTATCTTTTCTCCAGTCGGGTCTCGACATGGGTCTTTCTCTCAGCTCCTTAAAGGGTCAGGTTTCGGCTCTGGCGGTCTTTTTTCAACGTTCCGTTGCCTCCCTAGGCCCTGTTCGGACCTTCCTACAAGGAGTGGCACATTCGGTTCCTCCGTATGTCCCCCCTCTCCCACCTTGGGATCTCAATTTGGTGCTGAGCGCCCTCCAGGCGGCTCCTTTTGAGCCTCTCAGAGAGGTTTCTCTGACTTGGCTTACCTGGAAGGTTTCCTTCCTTGTGGCCATTACTTCCATCAGGCGCGTTTCGGAACTCGCCGCTCTCTCTTGCCGGGAACCATTTTTGGTTTTTCATCAGGACAAGGTGGTGCTCCGGCCGGTGCCTTCCTTTTTGTCTAAGGTGGTTTCTGCCTTCCACCTTAATGAGGATTTAGTCCTGCCGTCCTTTTGTCCATCGCCAGCGAACCCCAAAGAACGTGCTCTCCATTCTCTGGATGTCGTCAGGGCCCTGAAAGTGTATCTGAAGGTTACGGCCTCTTTCCGTCGTACCGACTCCCTCTTTGTGATTCCAGAAGGGCCTCGTAGGGGTTTAGCGGCTTCCAAAGTCACTGTGGCGAGATGGCTGCGCTCTGCTATTGCTGCAGCGTATCGCGCTCGTGGCCGGATTCCCCCTTCGCGGATTACTGCTCACTCCACCAGGGCGGTGGGCGCTTCCTGGGCTCGGCGTAACCACGCCTCAGCTTCACAGTTGTGCAAGGCGGCTACCTGGTCGTCCTTGCATACTTTCACGAAGTTCTATCACTTACATTCGCTGGCTTCTGCTGATGCGGCCTTAGGGCGCAGAGTGCTACAGGCTGTGGTCCCTGTTTGACGTCTGCACGTCTTCTCTGGCAGTGTGGGATTTTTCTTTTCCCGCCCCAGGGACTGCTTTTAGGACGTCCCATGGTCTGTGTCCCCCAATGGATCAAGGCACGAGAAAAGGAGATTTTTTTTTGAAACTCACCTGTAAAATCTTTTTCTCGTCCTTTCCATTGGGGGACACAGCTCCCACCCATTTCTGACTTACAGTTTTGTGGGTTGTATGTTTTGAGTTATCCTCATGTTTTCCATTATGATGGTTCTGTTTGAGTTGTTGGTTTCCTTCTCCTACTTTGCAACGACTGAGGTCCTCCTGCAGGAGGCTGGGGGTATAGCCCGAGGAGGAGGAGCTTCTGCTTCTGCATAGTGTCACTTCCTACTGATACCTCAGGCAATACCCATGGTCTGTGTCCCCCAATGGAAAGGACGAGAAAAAGATTTTACAGGTGAGTTTCACAAAAAAATCTCCTTTTTTCGAATACCGTTTTCCAGAATATTTGAATTCTTGGACATGTCCACCAAAGGTGTAGATAGGTTCCTTGAGTTCCTCAAATTTTCCAGCATAGATCGGAGTAGTTGGGATTAATATGGTTCAGCTTTACCGGTGTTAGGTGCCATCTCAGAAGTATTTTTCGTGACCGTTCACAGTGATGCATTCCTTTAGATATTTCGTTAGTCCAGTTGAACTCTGATCTCCAGTTTTCGGAGGAGTAAGTTGTTCCTAGGTCTCTTTCCCATTATAATTTATACTTATTCTTAATCTTATCGTCAGTATTGTGAATATCAGCATAACAGTTAGAAATACCTTTTGTTATAAGAATTGCAGTTGCATTTTTTACAGGTGAAACATGTTAAGTAAATGTGTTTAAAGGGAATCTGTCATCTTCGATTTAGCTATTAAAGTTATCAGTTCTAAATCTTCATTGTCCTTCCCCATTCATAATAATCGCAATTAGAAAGAAATCTGCAGCCGATTAAATTAACTAATCATCTTTTCTTCAATTCCCGCCATGTATGCAAATGTGCATAAAAGAGTCATATCTTACTTCTCTCAGCCGAGAAGAGTCATTTCTTCTCCGAGTCAAGTTCCGCCTCAGAAACGCCCCATATGGTTGTAATCCCGCACATGCGCATTATTCTCATATAGTCAGTTATAGTATAGTTATAGTTGGGAACACTCCAGCACGTTATGGTGTGAGAGGGAGGGGGACACACAATGAACTATCTTATTAATCAAAGAAAAAAGGGCAATTGCGAGAGAAGACGCTGAAAATGGGCTGTCAATCAAAGTCTAGGGGGAAAAAGGCGCTGGCAGTGTAAGGGGAAGGAATTAATTATGCTAATGAGAATAATGGCGGGAAAGCTTCAGGCGGCGATATATCAGGATATGGGGGGCCAGTGAAGGTTCTGGATGGATCGCTTGAAAGTATGACGGTGGACAAGATTAAAGGTACCTTTAGTTTAATAGGTAAAAACATGGCGACAGGTTCCCTTTAACCTGAAGATGCCACAACCTCAATGAAAACCACATCAGAACCTTACAGCTCTGAAACATCAAAGCTTGGTCTCCAGGACTTCTGAGGTGCCTCTTGGTATCAGGCACATTAGCAGCAGATCCTGTGTTTGGTGCGGCCTCCATGGATCACACTTGTGTTTCCAGCACATCCCACAGATGACAAGTGGATTGAGATCTGGGAGTTTGTCTTTACTTATAACACAGGATAAGGGCACTTATAACACAACCGTATAAATGGGTCGGCATCCGTTCCTCAATGTGGTGGAATGGGTGCAGTTCCATTCATCTCAGTGGGGCCGCAAAAGATGCGGACAGCACACGGTTTTTCTGTTCTTCAGCCCTGTAATCGCGGACAAGAATAGGCATTTTTATAATGGGCCACCCGTTCCAGTCTTAAAATTGAGGAAGGCACAACGGCGGTATCCGTATTTTGCGGATCACAAAACACGGCGTCTGAATGCTCCTTAACTGAAATATTAACCCTTAATGACCAGCGTGTTCTAGTACTAAATGACCAGACACTTTGTAGCCATTTTTGTTCATAACACATATGGATTTTTTATGTAATACCTTTTCATTTAAACGGAACTTCCAGGCCATAAAAGAACAGTCCTATCCTTGTCTGTGTTCTATATTTTTCGGATGACACTGAATGGTCATACAGATGCGGACAGCACACGGTGTGCGATCTGCGTCTTTTACGGCCCGTTGAAGTGAATGGGTGTGCATCCGTCCCGCAAATAATGCAGATCGGATGGGAGCAGGACTGTTATATTACCACTCCTCTTTACATTGATCACAGTTTATTAGGCACAGATCATTGACTGCACCATACACAGAGGAGATCTGTCAGTGCATGTGAGGCTGTACCATTGCATTCTAGCATACTGACACTGCCTTATGGTTCCCATCTTGTTTTTTTATTTTAGGTTTCAAAAGTTAAACATCCCGTGCTTGAATTCTGAAATTCCAAACACCACTAACTGTATTCTTCAGCATTACATGGAGATGCTTCAATCCACTAAAATGGTATGTCAGTCACATCATCTAAGTGTCACCCATGTCTGGCACTTTGTATTGTATATCATATATGTATTTTCACTTATGCTTCACTCTTACATCGTAACCCTGCATTAAAGGGGTTCTCTCACTTCAGCAAATGGAGATAGTTAAGTAGCATTGCTATTATCCATATTGCCTCCTCTGCTGGCTGAAGTCATTTTCCATCACAGTATACACTGCTCGGGTTACGACCACCCTGCAATTCACCAGCGGTGGCCGTGCTTGCGCACTATTGGAAAAAGCGGTTCCCTTTCTGGTGGCTGGGACCATGGGCGTGCACATAGGACGGCATTTTTTCCTATAGTGTGCAAACATGACCACTGCTGCTGGATTGCAAGGTGGTCATAACCCCTGGAAACGAGCAGCTCACTGTTGTCCTTTGTATCTTTTCCTACTGCCCCTGATACCACCACCCTAATGCTGCCAGAATAGAAGCCGCTCGAATGGTCCCTTCACAAGGACTGATTTAGCAGGCAATTTTCAGGAACAAAGAAAACGTTCACAGTAATTGCCTGATCTTCAGGGGGATGAGAGATGAGCAATTGCTACAGCGATCACTTGTCCTCATACTGTTTCATGGTTTCTGGGCAGCAGATCCATGCTGACACAGGACAATCTGCTGAAACAATGATATAAGGTGTTGGCCAAAAGACATGATGATCATCCAATGAACCAGCATTTGCTCATTCATTGGGTAATTGCCAGTACCTTCTACACAGGTCACTTATCTGGAACCAGCATTTCTACAAACACCCATCCCTGATATCTGTCATTATTATGGGTTTGTGTAAAAGTACCATTACATGGTGTCTGTCAAACAGGGCATTTAATTAGGTTGATCCTGCTGACAGATACTTATTATTTATATGGCCTTATTTCAGATCTGTATAATTAATTCAAGCTGGTCTAAGGTTTTTCCCATTTAAAGAGCAATCCTTGGTTTCACAAGGATTCTGTAAAATACAGTTGCAAGAAAAAGTATGTGAACCCTTTGGAATGATATGGATTTCATTACATTCTGAATTAACCCCTTAAGGACATAGGACGTATGGGTACGCCCTAATGTCCGAGTCCTTAAGGTAGGGGTCGACCGATATTGATTTTTAGAGCCGATACCGATACCGATATTCTGTGAACTTTCAGGCCGATAGCCGATATTTTATACCGATATTTTGCGCATTTTAATTTTCGGATTTTTTTTTCTGTTACAGCGTCCAACGCTTTTAAAAAAAAATATTTTAATAGTTTGGACTTTTTGGGCACGGCGATATGTTTTTTTGATTATTGTTTAAATATTTTATATGTAAAATTGGAAAAGGGTTAATTTATACTTAATATTTTGGTGTTTGTTACTATTTTAAATTTTTTTACTTTTTATTTTATTACTATTTCCCCCCTTAGGGGTAGAACCTGGGCTCTTTACATCCCTTGTCCTATTCACCCCAATACAGATCTATCAGGGTGAATAGGACCTGACACTGTCCCTGCTGCCCTGTGCTATGGGCACACAGCAGCAGGAACCATGGCAGCCAGGGCTTCAGGAGCGTCCTGGCTGCCATGGTAACTGATCGGAGCCCCAGCATTACACTGCTGGGGCTCCGATCAGAAGAGAGGAGGTGGGGGACCCTGTGGCCACTGCCACCAATGATATCAATACTGAAGGGATGGGGGAGGACGCACTGGCCACCAATGTTTTTATACTGTGGACAGGCGGGGTGAGTGCACTGGTCACCAATGATAATAGGTTTAAGATATTACAAGCATTGCCCAGACCCTGCCTCTGATAGATGGCTGCGATGCGCGGCAATTAACCCCTCAGGTGCGGCACCTGAGGGGTTAATTGCCGCGGATCGCAGCTTTCTATCAGAGGCAGGGTCTGGGCAATGTGCTTGTAATATCTTAAACCTTATTATCATTGGTGGCCAGTGCGCCCTCAGCCCCGCCTCCTCTTCTCTCATTGGTGGCCAGTGCGCCCTCAGCCCCGCCTCCCTTTTCTCTCCATTGGCAGGGCAGCGCAGCACAGGGGGAAGGAGGGACTGCCTCCTTCTCCCCTGTGCTGCTGAGGGAACATGGCCGCGCTGAGACCGGTGCGCTCATGTTCTGTGATAGCACAGTTATCGGTATATCGGCCTGGTTAGGGGCCGATACCGATAACTGTGAAAATCATGAATATTGGCCGATAATATCGGCCAAACCGATAATCGGTCGACCCCTACCTTAAGGACACAGGATGTACCCATACGTCCTAAATTAAATCGCGTATAAAAATAAATAAAAATCGCTAGAAACATGGTTCCTGCTGCGATTGTGCAGCAGGAACCATGTTCATATGCCGAGTGGGGTCCTTTGACCCCCCTGTATCAGCGATCGCTGCAAACCGCAGGTCAATTCAGACCTGTGGTTTGCAGCGCTTTGCGATGTCTATGACCGCGGGGATCAGATACTTTAAAATGCTGCCAAATGTATTTTTCTCGGGCATTCCATTGGGGGACACAGACCATGGGTATAGCCTAGAGGTATTACTAGGAGGGACACTATGCAAATAGAAGAAGCTCCTCCTCCTTGGGCTATACCCCCAGGCTCCAGCAGGAGAACTTCAGTCTTTGCTTAGTGTCTGTAGAAGGAGGATGACACTGCTACTCCTGTTTGTTATTTTTCTTACAGATGGGGACGCAGGTCAGCATTGCGCTTTCCTGGTACCCCGTGGAGTGACTGCCGCCGTCCATGGACGCTGCCTGGCCTCCTCCACCGTCCCCCAAAGAAGAAAAGAGGATCCTGGCTCCCTGGTAGCACCGCATCCCGCCAGCCATTGGGACACCTATCGCCACCCTCATTCCAGAGCACTGCATCTCCCACACTGCGGAGTCAGACGTCTGAAGAGGTGCTTCCCTGCTGGTCCGGACATATGAGGGAGAAGACTGCAGGAACAGATAAGTATGGCTGCAGTCTGTGTTCTCCCTCCCTCCGTCTGTCCCTCTGGCTGCCTGGGTGAAATATGACCACGTCTGGGCTGGGGGCATATAGGACATGGCACTAGAGCAGCACCTATAGTCGGTGCCACCTTATTGGTATGCCGCCTTAAAGAGACGGTTCCACCTTAAATAAGGGGGTCCTCTCCTCTTGGACTCCCCAGAGGCTTGGCACATCTTGGGGGACATAATCCCTCTGCGGGGACCTTATGGAGCGATCCCGGCTCATTTGACCGGGGCCGCCATTAATAGGTCGGGGTCCCTTTAAGAGGCCGTTCAGTCGCGGCTGCAGCGCGGCAGGTCTCTGACACCTGCCGCGGCTCTCTCTCTCCCCCTGCGTTCTCCCCTCTTGGGGGACACTATTACTGGGGGCATTCCTGAGATGGGGTCCCCCATGGCAGGAGGGGGACACCTTTTTTCTTTCACTTTAGTTTAATTTTTTATGCACGCGCGCTTTTTTCCCGCCATTGACGTCACGAAGGGGGCGGAGCCTATTTTTCCCGCCATTGACATCACGGAGGGGGCGGAGCCTATTCTCCTGCTTCCTCCTGAGCTTACAGAGTGGTGTCTGCTTGGCTCTCCCAGCATTTGGATGAACTTCAGTGCTTGCTGAGCGACAGTTTTGCCAGATTTTTGCTTCTAACTGGTAGGAGAACTTATTTCTACAAGGTGCCAATCATGCCTAAGCCTGGGGCCCCCACAAAATCTGCCAAGGCGTCTTCTCAGGCTCCACTGGGGTCCTGTAAGACGTGCCTTTTGCCTCTCTCTGTCACGGGAGTCTGTGCCTCATGCCCTGCCCCTGGCCCGGATCAGGTCGCCCCTACTGCGATATCCCAGCCTGGTTCCCCACCTACCCCTGCGGACTCGGTGGTACCCGCCTGGGCGTCTGCCATGACTAGTGCTGCAGCGGATTTGGCCCTAGTAGCCAAAGCGGCCATGGCCTTTATGGAGCGTATGCCGCCCGCTAAACCGGGCGCTCCCACCCTAGCTCCCCAGGTGACCCTCCCAGGGGCCGCCCGGGCGCTAAGAGACCGCGTGAGCGTCAGCAGTCTTCCTCTGATGCCTCCGCTTCCCTCCCCGCCTTGAGGCGCACTCTGATGGTTCTCCCCAGGGAGCAGATGTCAGAGGGGGAATTGTCAGATTTGGACGAGATCATGGAGCGGGACCCCCCTCCAAGACTGTCCGCTGTGGTCTCTGAATTGGTTTCGGCGGTCCGTGACACCTTTAACCTCCAGGAGAGCTCTACTCCTCCCACCAGTCAGGAGTTTGCCCTCTTTCCGCCTAAAAAACCTGAGACCGCGGTGTTTCCCGTACATAGTGAGTTCACCGCGGTCGTATCCAAGGCCTGGGATCGGCCTAACCAAAAATTTACCTCAGCCAGGCGTATGGATGTACTGTATCCATTTCCTGCGGCTAGCGTGGAAAAGTGGGCTTCCCCCCCTAAGGTGGATCCGCCCGTGGCCAGACTGGCCAAAAACACTGCCTTACCAGTCCTGGACGGCTCCTCCCTACAAGACGCCGTGGACAGGCGTTTGGATTCCTTGTCAAAGTCCATTTTTTCCCTAGCGGGCACGTCCCTGCGCCCGGCATTTGCATCTGCATGGGTGGCTAGGGCCCTCTCTATGTGGCTGCAACGTCATCTCCAGGATTTGACGGACCAACATGCGCCTGCTGACACTTTGGACCTTATCCTCCAAATGTCTCAGGCTGCCAAATTCCTCTGCGAGGCCTCCATGGACATTGGAGCCTTGTTTGCCCGCATCTCCTCCCTCTCTATACTTCAACGTAGAGAGATCTGGTTGAAGGTCTGGGACGCGGACGCTTCCTCCAAGCGTTCCCTTGCAAACCTTCCCTTTGACGGATCAAATGGCAAGAAAAAACAGACTGGATCGCACATCCACAATGCTTAACCCTTGATATACGCTCTTCAGCTAAATACTATGATACTAACCCCCCATATCGCATGCAGATAGTGGAGACATTAGTTTACATTTTGATCAAAAGGTAGTAAGCCCACTCACCAACGTCACGGTTGTCTCCTAGAGCGGGTATCTACTCTGTCCATAATCTGACGAAGGCACCATGCTGCATGGCGACACGTGGCACCATCCCAGCAGGCCGCAGCTACGCAGGCCAGCCAGAAAAGCACCACGACAACAGAGGCCACCATGCAGCATAGCACCGTCTGAACAGGAGCCTAATGCAACCTGCTCAGTACTAACAGAAACCAGGACTAACACTAGTAGGTCACTCACACTCTTATGCAGTCTCCTGCTAATTAATTAAAACCGCCTGTGGCATGTGGGAGGAGTGCTGATGCCAGGAATAAACAAGAAGGAAGATAAATATGTATCAATTGGCAAGAAAAAACAGACTGGATCGCACATCCACAATGCTTAACCCTTGATATACGCTCTTCAGCTAAATACTATGATACTAACCCCCCATATCGCATGCAGATAGTGGAGACATTAGTTTACATTTTGATCAAAAGGTAGTAAGCCCACTCACCAACGTCACGGTTGTCTCCTAGAGCGGGTATCTACTCTGTCCATAATCTGACGAAGGCACCATGCTGCATGGCGACACGTGGCACCATCCCAGCAGGCCGCAGCTACGCAGGCCAGCCAGAAAAGCACCACGACAACAGAGGCCACCATGCAGCATAGCACCGTCTGAACAGAAGCCTAATGCAACCTGCTCAGTACTAACAGAAACTGCATAAGAGTGTGAGTGACCTACTAGTGTTAGTCCTGGTTTCTGTTAGTACTGAGCAGGTTGCATTAGGCTCCTGTTCAGACGGTGCTATGCTGCATGGTGGCCTCTGTTGTCGTGGTGCTTTTCTGGCTGGCCTGCGTAGCTGCGGCCTGCTGGGATGGTGCCACGTGTCGCCATGCAGCATGGCGCCTTCGTCAGATTATGGACAGAGTAGATACCCGCTCTAGGAGACAACCGTGACGTTGGTGAGTGGGCTTACTACCTTTTGATCAAAATGTAAACTAATGTCTCCACTATCTGCATGCGATATGGGGGGTTAGTATCATAGTATTTAGCTGAAGAGCGTATATCAAGGGTTAAGCATTGTGGATGTGCGATCCAGTCTGTTTTTTCTTGCCATTTGATACTTCCCTTTGACGGATCCCGTCTGTTTGGGGCTCAGCTGGATGAGTTTATTTCAGCTGCAACTGGGGGTAAGAGTACCCATCTGCCCCAGCCTCGGTCCAGACCCCCTGCTCGTCCGGGTTCTTCTGGTTCCCGATACCGTTCCTTTCGTCGCTTCTCCTCCACCCGGCCGTCCTCCTCTTCATCGGCCGGAGGGTCTCGGGACTCCCGTAGAAAGCCCTCCTTCAAGCCCCAGCCCTCCTGGCGCCCGAAGGCTCAGTCTGCCCGTCCTGCAGCCCCCAAACAGTCCTCTGCATGAAGGGGCGCCCCCACCTCTCATGGTGGGGGGTCGTCTGCTCTCCTTTCTGAGACCCTGGAGAGCTCACATTCAGGACGCCTGGGCTCTAGAGATTATAATGTCCGGTTACAAGATAGACTTCGAGTCCAAACCACCGGAACGTTTTTTCCGCCCGGGCTTCGGCCCTGTTGGGGGCGGTCTCCTCTCTGCTGGACCGGGGGGTCATCTCCCCCGTCCCCCTGGAGGACCAGGGCTCAGGTTTTTACTCCAACCTGTTTGTAGTGCCCAAAAAGGAGGGGTCTGTGCGTCCTATCCTGGACCTAAAGCTGCTCAACAAGTTTCTGCGGGTCAGGAAGTTCCGCATGGAGTCCCTCCGGTCGGTCATTGCGTCACTTCTTCCAGGGGAATTTCTTGCCTCGGTGGACATTCAGGACGCCTATTTGCACGTCCCTATAGCAGAGTCGCATCAGCGCTACCTGCGGTTTGCTATCGGAGACCGCCATTATCAATTTGTCGCCCTTCCCTTCGGGTTGGCTACCGCCCCTCCGGTCTTTACCAAGATCCTGGCACCTATCATGGCCCTTCTTCGTTCAAGGGGCATTTCTCTCTTGCCTTACTTGGACGACATTCTGATAAAGGCCCCGTCCTTTCCTCAGGCTGTGGACAGCGTCCAGATTACTGTCCAGACTCTAGAACAGTTCGGCTGGTTGATCAACCGACCAAAGTCGTCTCTCCTCCCATCCCAGAGGCTCGCCTTCCTGGGGATGATTCTGGATACGTCACTCTCCAAGGTGTTCCTTCCAGACTCCAAGTCCTCACAGATTCAGGAGGCGGTTCGACTCCTGCGGTCCCCCAGACTCTGTCCATCCGGCAGTGCATGCGGACTCTGGGCCTCATGGTGGCCTCCTTAGAGGCCATTCCGTATGCTCAGTTCCATACTCGCCCACTTCAGCGGCTGATCCTCTCCCGCTGGGACAAGTCCCCATTGGGTCTGGATTCCAGGGTCCGTCTCCCCCCTCGGGTTCGGGCCTCCCTATCCTGGTGGCTGTCTCCCCCGAATCTGGGGTCCGGCCGCTCCTTTCTCCCCGTTGTCTGGACAATTGTCACCACGGATGCCAGCCTTTCGGGCTGGGGCGGTGTTCTCCAGGACCAGACGGTTCAAGGGGTCTGGTCGGCGGCGGAATCTCGCCTTCCGATCAATATCCTGGAGCTTCGAGCAATCTTTCTCTCCCTCTCTCATTGGACCCGGATCCTATCTGGGGTTCCTGTGCGGGTCCAGTCGGACAATGCCACGGCCGTGGCCTATATCAATCATCAGGGTGGTACCCGCAGCAGGGCCATCATGCAGGAGGTGGAGCGGATTCTCCAGTGGGCGGAGTCCAACGTTCCGCTGCTGTCGGCAGTGTATATTCCGGGTGTCGACAATTGGACAGCGGACTTTCTGAGTCGGACCATAGTGGATCCCGGCGAGTGGTCGCTGCACCCGGAAGTCTTCCAGGAGCTCTGCCGTAGGTGGGGCCGTCCGGATGTCGATCTGATGGCATCCAGGTTGAACTGCAAGGTTCCTGTGTACCTGGCGAGGGCACGGGACCCGAAGGCTTGCGGAGTGGACGCGCTTGTGGCTCAATGGCAACACTTCCGCCTTCTCTATGTCTTCCCTCCGATCCCTCTATTGCCCAAGCTTCTTCGCAGGATCGCGCTGGAAGGGATTCCGGCGATTCTCATCGCCCCAGACTGGCCTCGCCGCTCCTGGTTCGCGGACGTCGTGCGCATGCTCGCAGACGCTCCTTGGCCCCTCCCGGACAGAGAGGACCTGCTGTCTCAGGGCCTCTCTTCCACCGGAACTTACGGTCTCTGCGTTTAACGGCCTGGCTGCTGAAGCCCTCCTCCTGAGGAAACGGGGTTTCTCCGATTCAGTGGTGCGCACCATGATTAGGGCACGGAAGCCGGCTTCCTCCAGGATTTACTACCGCACATGGAAGGCCTTTCTGTCTTTTTGTGAGTCATCAGGGGTTCCTCCCTGCGGTTCTCCATTCCGGTGGTACTTGCCTTTCTGCAGTCGGGCCTTGAGAAGGGTCTCTCTCGGTTCGTTGAAGAGTCAGGTGTCGGCTCTGGCTGTCTTCTTCCAGAGGTCCCTTGCCTTTCTGGGTCCGGTGCGAACTTTTCTTCAGGGGGTGGCACATTCTGTTCCCCCGTACGTCCATCCTCTGCCATCTTGGGACCTTAACCTGGTCCTCCTTGGTCTCCAGGGGAACCCCTTCGAGCCCCTTAGGGACGTGGCCCTTTCCTTCCTTTCCTGGAAGGTGGTTTTCCTAGTGGCCATAACCTCTATTCGGCGGGTGTCGGAGCTGGCTGCGCTGTCCTGCAGAGAACCTTTCCTGCTTTTTCACCAAGATAAGGTGGTTCTTCGTCCGGTTCCGTCCTTTCTACCCAAGGTGGTGTCTCCTTTCCACCTTAATGAGGATCTGGTTTTGCCTTCCTTTTGTCCTTCTCTGGCTTACTCCAAGGAGCGCGCTCTCCATTCCCTGGACGTGGTCCGGGCTCTTCGAGTGTATCTCAGGGCCACGGCTGATTTCCGCCGTTCGGACTCCTTGTTTGTGATACCTGACGGTCCTCGGCGGGGTTTGGCGGCCTCCAAGGCCACCTTGGCGCGCTGGATACGTTGTGCCATATCGGCGGCTTACCGTGCTCGTGGTAAGATTCCTCCGGTCCGGATCACTGCCCATTCCACTAGGGCGGTGGGATCCTCCTGGGCCTGTCGCAATCGGGCCTCAGCGTCCCAGCTGTGTAAGGCGGCCACTTGGTCGTCCCTGCACACCTTCACTAAGTTTTATCAAGTGCATTTGCTGGCGTCCGCTGACGCGGCCCTTGGGCACAAGGTGTTGCAGGCAGCGGTTTCCGTTTGACCGTTGGACGTGGCTCCTGGCGGTGCCGTGAGTGTCTCCCACCCCATGGACTGCTCTAGGACATCCCATGGTCTGTGTCCCCCAATGGAATGCCCGAGAAAAGGAGATTTTTGTGAAACTCACCTGTAAAATCTTTTTCTCGTAGTTCCATTGGGGGACACAGCTCCCACCCCTTTTTGCGTATGCATGGGAGGATTTCTATATCCTGTTGGGCCTCTTGGTTTACGGCCGTTTGGTTCCATTGTTTTTTTCTGGTTCTCCTTCTCCTACTGCTTTGGCAACGCCTGAAGTTCTCCTGCTGGAGCCTGGGGGTATAGCCCAAGGAGGAGGAGCTTCTTCTATTTGCATAGTGTCCCTCCTAGTAATACCTCTAGGCTATACCCATGGTCAGTGTCCCCCTATGGAACTACGAGAAAAAGATTTTACAGGTGAGTTTCACAAAAATCTCCTTTTTTTATTCCTATTAGGCTTGCGGGAGGCTTGCGGGCTGTGCGGTAGGTGGTGCAGTGGGGGGCGGGCGAGCGTGCTATCCTCTGCCCGCCCCTCCGCTCATTTTCAGGATGGCCGAGCGTGGGAAGCAGAGTGTTAGCACAATGCTAACAATGTCAGCCTATTAACCCCTTCCATGCCGCGGTTCGTAGGGACCGCTGTATGGAAGTGGTTAAGAGGGAGGGAGCTGCTGTGGGGGGCTGCTGTGCCTATTATATTATATAATGTACTGTACTGTATTATACAGACACCAGATCCACTGGATCTTCAAGAACCAACTGGGTCTGGGTCCTAAAAAAATGTAAAAAAAGTGAAAAAAGGTAAAAACAAAAAAACACATTTATCACTAATAAAAATAAAAAAAATACAATACACATGCTATATATCGCCACGTCCGTAACAACCTGATCTTTAAAATGGGTTTGTTACTTTCCCCGTACGGTGAACGTCATAAACCCCCCCCCCCCCCCAAAAAAAAAACTATGATAAAATTTAAATTTTGCCCACCTTACTTCCCAAAAAAGTTAATAAAAGTGATCAAAAAAGGTATTGGTACTAATCAAACCGTCACCTCGTCCCGCAAAAAATGATACCCTACCTAAGAGAATCGCCCAAAAAATAAAAAAATTATGGCTCTTAGGCTATGCAGACACTAAAACATGATTTTATTTTGTTTCAAAAATTATGATTGTGTAAAACCTAAATAAATAAATAAAAAGTAGACATATTAGGTATCACCGCGTCCGTAAGAACCTGAACTATAAAAATAACACATGACCTAACCCCTCAGGTGAACACCGCAAAAATAAATAAAAAAAAACGGTGTTAAATGCCATTTTTTGTCACCTTACATCACAAAACGTCTAATAGCAAGCGATCAAAAAGTCATATACACTACAAAATAGTGCCTTTAAAACCGTCATCTCATCCCGCAAAAAATGATACCCTACCTAAGAGAATCGCCCAAAAAATAAAAAAATGATGGCTCTTAGGCTATGCAGACACTAAAACATGATTTTATTTTGTTTCACAAATTATATGATTGTGTAAAACCTAAATAACTAAATAAAAAGTAGACATATTATGTATCGCCGCGTCCGTAAGAACCTGAACTATAAAAATAACACATGAACTAACCCCTCAGGTGGACACCGCAAAAAAAAAAAAAAATATTGTAAAAAGCAGTTTTTTGTCACCTAACATCACAAAAAGTGTGACAGCAAGCGATCAAAAAGTCATATGCACCCCAAAATAGTGCCAATAAAACCGTCATCTCATCCCGCAAAAAATGAGCCCCTACCTAAGACAATTGGACAAAAACTAAAAAAAACTGACTCTCAGACTATGGAGATACTAAAATAGTTTTTTGTTTGTTTAACAAAGGATATTATAGTGTAAAACCTAAATAAATTAAAAAGAGTAGACATATTAGGTATTGCCACGTCCGTAAGAATCTGCTCTATAAAAAAAACACATGACCTAACCCCTCAGATGAACACAGTCACAAAAATAAAATAAATACGGTCCCAAAACAGCTATTTTTTCCAAATTTTCCATTTTAATCATTTTTTTCCAGTAACAAAGCAAGGGTTAACAGTCAAACAAAACTCTATATTTATTGCCCTGATTCTGTAGTTTACAGAAACACCCCATATGTGGTTGTAAACTGCCTTATGGACAAACGGCAGGGCGCAGAAGGAAAGGAGCGCCATATGGTTTTTGGAAGGCAGATTTTGACGGACTGGTTTTTTGACACTATGTCACATTTGAAGCCCCCCTGATGCACCCCTAGAGTAGAAACTACATAAAAGTGACCCCATATAAGAAACTACACCCCTCAAGGTATTCAAAACTGATTTTACAAACTTTATTAACCCTTTAGGTGTTCCTCAAGAGTTTATGGCAAATGGAGATGAAATTTCAGAATTTCTATTTTGTATTACCTTGTCTCACAAAAATGTATTATAGAGCAACCAAAAATCATACGTACCCTAAAAAAATTACCACTAACGTTATACCAATTCCTTGAGGGGTGTAGTTTCTAGAATGGGGTCATTTTTGGGTGGTTTCTATTATGTAAGCCTCACAAAGTGACTTCAGACCTGAACTGGTAAAAAAATTGGGTTTTTGAAATTTTCAGAAAATTTTCAAGATTTGCTTCTAAACTTCAAAGCCTTGTAACGTCCCCAAAAAAAAAAAATGGCATTCCCAAAATGATCCAAACATGAAGTAGACATATGGGGAATGTAAAGTAATAACTATTTTTGGTGGTATTACTATGTATTTTAGAAGTGGATAAATTGATACTTAAAAATTTGCAAATTTTTCAAAATTTTTGGTAAATTTAGTATTTTTTTATACAAAAAATGAACTTTTTTGACAAAATGTTACCAGTGTCATGAAGTACAATATGTGACGAAAAAACAATCTCAGAATGGCCTGTATAAGTAAAAGCGTTTTAAAGTTATCACCACATAAAGTGACACTGGTCAGATTTGCAAAAAATGGCCAGGTCCTTTAAGGTGAAATAGGGCTGAGTCCTTAAGGGGTTAAATCTTATCATGTTTTTATTGAACACACCATGTAAACATTCACAGTGCAGGTGTAAAAAGTATGTGAACCCTTAGACTAATGACATCTCCAAAAGCTAATTGGTGTCAGCCAACCGGAGTCCAATCAATGAGATGAGATTGGAGGTGTTGGTTACAGCTGCCCTGCCCTATAAAAAACACACACCAGTTCTGGGTTTGCTTTTCCCAAGAAGCATTGCCTGATGTGAATGATGCCTCGCACAGAAGAGCTCTCAGAAGACCTACGATTAAGAATTGTTGACTTGCATAAAGCTGGAAAGGGTTATAGGAGTATCTCCAAAAGCCTTGCTGTTCATCAGTCCACGGTAAGACAAATAGTCTATAAATGGAGAAAGTTCAGCACTGCTGCTACTCTCCCTAGGAGTGGCCGTCCTGTAAAGATGACTGCGAGAGCACAGCGCAGACTGCTCAATGAGGTGAAGAAGAAGCCTAGAGTGTCTGCTAAAAACTTACAAAAGTCTCTGGCATATGCTAACATCCCTGTTAGCGAATCTATGATATGTAAAACACTAAACAAGAATAGATTTCATGGCAAGATACCGTAGAGGAAGTCACTGATTTTCAAAAAAACATTGCTGCGCGTTTTCAGTTTGCACAAGAGCACCTGGATGTTCCACAGCAGGACTGGCAAAATATTCGGTGGACAGATGAAACCAAAGTTTGGTGTGTTCAATAAAAACATGGTAACATTTCATTATTTGTGTGTTATTAGTTTAAGCAGACTGTGATTGTCTATTGTTGTGACTTAGATGAAGATCAGATCACATTTTATGACCAATTTGTGCAGAAATCCATATCATTCCAAAGGGTTCACATACTTTTTCTTGCTACTGTACATTGCCATAGTAAATGTTCTGAATGTAGCACTTGAGCCTTTCCACCTCAGCTGAGTGCAGCCTATATCAATCACCGGAATATGGGATATCAGGGGAAGGAGTGGTGCACTAATCCATCGCTGACTGTTATAGTACTGAGAGCTTAGTGTTACTTTCTTCAGCTCTATGAACATTACAAGGAGGATCCTCCGGCTGTCAAGAACATGCCTCCTGTATCAGGCAGGATCCTGTGGTCCAGACAGCTGCTCAGCAGGATAACTGAGCCGATCACATATCTGAAGGTAGGATTTTATATTGTGTCATTTATTCATATTATGTCTCAGGTGAACATGCACCAGGGTTACACACTAATTACTGTACCCGTCATGTGCTTATGCTGTAATTCGTAGTAAGGCCCTGTTCACATCTGTGCTATTCTGTTTCACTGTTTTACAGAAAAACATGGAGAAATGTTTACATCGATCTTACTGGACATTGGTGTAAACATTATCAACTTCACCAGTTATTCTTATTTCTGATAGGTTTCCAATTGTTTTGGCAGAATAGTCATAAAATAATGTTCTTAAAGCGTATATTCACCTGGTACATTGAATTGTGTTATCTTTCTTGTACAGATGTTGAGTTATGACTTGAATTATACTCCAGAGCTGCGATCGCAATTCTGTGCTGCTGAAACCTAATTCCGCCCATCATTTCTCACTTGTCTACAGCACACAGAGCTTTTTCAGTTTATTTGTATTCTGGGAAGTATTCTCTTCACACCAAGCACTGTTTAATCATCTGATCTAGGGAAAACAAATTAACCCAATTCTTAAGTGTTGTGCCGCCCACAGTCTTGCTGACTGTAAGGTAATTTAAATTAAGCTTCAATTCTACTGCATGGAGCTCCATATGTCTCTGATTTTATTGATGTGAATGCAACACTGGACTAAAGTTCAGGCTGAAACTCAGAATCAAGAGAAGATCATTTACTGTATTTTATGTACTTACACAGATGCCTAAAAAAGCACAAAAGAAACCAAAGGCACTGGTAAAATATTGGTGCCGAGGCAGCATTATAGATGCAGAAAAAAATCTGTAGTGCATCTTCATTATATCTTTCCATAAAATATTGTTTATAGATGAACCCTGTAAAATTAATGGAGCGCTGAAAATTGCACTAATCCACAAGCCTTTGTCAATCTTGGGAAATTCCTCAATTATTGTTTTTCCTTTTTCCCCCCTGTCTTTAAAGACCAGTTCTGACATATTATCAAGCCCAGACGGTAAAGCTGCTGTGCAGCTGTATAATAGGATGGCATACGTATTGCTGGAATTTGAAGTTTTACATTACAACTTTTGGTTAAATGACTTCTCCACTGAGCTGCAGGACGGTAAGTGAGCTTATTCAGAGAGGCCTGACTTACTCTGGACAGAGGACACAGTTATTTAATACATATTTCATTTATTCTTTACAGCATTGCAGGCAAAGTTATTGGTTCACCATTCTGAAACCAAGCAGATGTTTGTTAACTTTGATCCTAAATTTCTAGAGATTTTTCAAGAAACAAAGTGCATGATTAAGATGGGTTTGGATATTCCAGAAGAAGCTGAAGCATTTCTGAAAGCAGAAGCTGATCTTAACTCAAATCATCTCCAGCTGGAAGTAAGGCCACTTACAGATTTCTTTAGTTAATTGCAGTGATTGTACAATATTCTACTTAAAGTCGAGTTTTCCCATTGCATAAATATTACACCTATCAGCCAGCCCAGAAATTCTCACCAAAATCTGTGATTTCATTGCAGATTTAGCTGCATTTTTTCAGGGTGAAATCCAAATTAAAAATGTGCTTCATTTCTGAGAATCCACAGCATTCCTACAATCCGCTGTGGATTTATTCCACTGTGAGTGAGTAGGGTTTGTAAAAATCCCATTCATTTCTGTAGTTTGTTGCACAGTTTTTGTTGCGGAATCTGTTATGTGTGAACCTATCAAGCTATTCACATTCAGCAATAATGATGCATCTATGCAGTGCATTGTGGCAAAGCCTTATCTACTGTAAATACAATCCGCTTTGACTTCAAAATGCAGCAAGGAAAGCAGGAAATAAAATACTGGTTTTACAATGTGATAAAGGTACAACCAGCGCCTCATGATTTACCATACATAAGTTCCGCGCCCAGACTTGTGACACCTTTATGCCACTATTGGCGTGATAAATGTCCTCCTACATGTTATTGTTATATTTATGTTGCTGAAATGATTAGTTCAGACTGATGGAAATCTGCTTCATTTGTTAGAAAAATGTTTGTTTGCCATTAAAATATTTCACAGCCACAATCATAGCATCGTCACTACCAACTTAGAAAAATGCATCTTGGCCAATTTACTCTAGGATGTAAAATTTGTGTTTACTTTCTACTTTTTTAATGAGATTCACAAGAAAACTGAGTGAAACATTAGGTTGAATTATTGCTTGTCTCTTCTTTATACAAACAGAAATTACTCAAGACGTATAAGACTCTTTGTAGTCAGATCCACCCTGCCTTTACAGATCTGATGTCTGGGAAAATTAGAAAGGTATGGAGAAGAAAACATTTGAGTGATTTTTTTGATTATGTAATTTCTGTTTAAAATTAAGAATAACTATATTTTTAGGTGGAGTCCACTTTACGTAAGGGCCTCACAGATTTAACATGGTCGTCTGTTGCACTTGCACGCTTTTTTGAAGATGTAGATGCAGATCTTCAAATGGTCAGTCAGCTTGTAAACAAGGTAATATGAATAATATCTTTCATAACAGATATCATAAAGCAATATATAGTAGTATAAAATATTCATGTATTACTGTAATTGTAGCTACAGTGCATTTGGAAAGTCTTCAGACACTTTCACTTTTTCCACATTTTGTTATCTTGCTCCTTGTGTTAAAATAAAGAAAAAATCTATTGGTAAAAAATTAAAACTGAATTTAAAAAATGTTTGCAAGATTATTAAAAAGGAAAAACTAAAATTTGGCCTGGACATAAATATCCCACCCGTTTCACATTGCTCTAACCTTCGCGTCAGAACGGTATTATACAGACTTCATAAAGCTAGAAACTCCTAAAAGGTATGGTGATACACCACACATGCAGCATAACAACAACACACCGGGTAGTATTGGCGCTATCCAGGCCGCCATGGACTTTGCTAAACGGGAGCTGGTTACCAAAGGACTTATAAAGTTCACAGATTGCCTTGAGAACTACAGGGCATGGTGAGCCTCCTTCCAAAAGGCCATAAGAGACTTAGATCTTTCCTGTAGTGAGGAGTTAGATCTATTGGTAAAGTGGATTGGAACCGAGTCTGCTGAACACGCCAAAAGAATCAGAGACATTAACATAAACTATCCGGGCAGAGGCCTAAAGATGGTGTGGGAAAGACTTGATGAGGGTTATGGGTCAAAAGAAGCCATAGAAAATGTTTTATATAAGAGAATTGATAATTTTCCCAGAATAGCGTGTAGGGGTCAAGAAGCTCAGGGAACTCAGTGACTTCTTGATAGCGGTACAGGTTGCTCCGGCAGAAGGAGATCTGCCGGGGCTAGCATTACTGGACACCGCCAGAGGTGTCAATCCAATTGTCTAAAAACTCCCTTATACCTTACAAGAGAAGTGGGATCACGCTTGGTTCTCATTTTAAACTGTTTCATAATGTACCTCCCCCCTGTTTGTAGACTTTGTTATTCAACAGGCGAGGATTAGAAATTATTCCAGTTTTGACTTTACTCTGTAATGCCCCACTACCTCTGCTGTCAAACCTCATAAAACACCAGTTGCAGTCCACAAAACTAATGTTGCCTCCACAGGTTCTTCTTACAGGCAGTTTAAGTCTTCTTAAGAAAAGAACATACCCAAAGATCTTACTAAACAATGCCCCCTGCACAAGAAACCACCTTCTCTACTAAAATGCAGAGCCTTCAGGGAGAAGTCTTTAGAGGACCGTAAATAATTCCTCAAAGAAAACAACATCTGCTTCAGGTGCTGCACTACAACATCGCACTTCACCAGGAACTGTAAGGTCAGTGTGGCATGCACAGAATGCGGCAGCACAAAACACAACACGGCTTTACAACCTGGACCACCTTCTCGAGTATTATCCCAAGCAGAGGAGCATAACGGAAAGCAGATAGACACCAACATAGATACCGAAGTAGTCACTTCTCACTGTACAGACATCTGTAAAGGACTCTGCCTTGTCAGAGTTTATCCGGTTGGCCACAGAGATAAGGCGATCAAGGTATATGTAATTGTTACGGTATAACCCGGTATAGTGAGGGTTAATACCGTTCGGGCGATTCCCCTGGAGAAGAGCACAGCAACCCACAACCGCTCGAATCCACCGAACTGGAACCATACGAATTCCTCCTTTCCTGGAACAGGCAAGAGAACGTTCTGACGTAGCAATTCCCCCCAAGTACGAGACGAGGCTCCGTATTAATGGTTAAACAGGAATTCTCACTTTATTGAGGGCTACCTGCCCGGTATTTATGCAGGTCTCCCACCTGGTGGACACTCCCCTAGGGGACCAGAAGGAAGACTGCGACACAGGGGATACAGCAGCCAATCACACACAATGGGACAATACAGACACCCCCAGCATATCCCTCCCCTCTGCCTGTGATACAATTACCCTACACAGGTTAATGTAATCATCACAGGCAGGAGAATACACAATGTCTTCTGTCCTGGAGACAATCGAGGACTCATTCAATTATCTCTCAGGACAAAGGGAAATCGCCAATACACACGTGGGGACAATAGGACAGACATCATTATTCAATATACAATGTCCCACCCTTTACAGTACACACAGACATTTAACATATCCCCAGATGGCTTGGATCTGAGCGCTCAATATATCCAAACAGCGCTCAGATGCCGCAAACACAGTCAAATCGCCCTGGGGTTTAAGTTTAGCGTGGGCTGATGAGAGGGCCCATAATCCTGGGGCAAGAGGCTGGCAATCTGTCCCCTCCAAAACTCAGTGGCAAATTTGGTTTCGCCACACATCTCCCCTTTTCCAAACAGACTAACAGGGTATCTGACCTTCTGCCGGTCAGTGCCCTTGTTAGTCCGGCAGCCCACCCACAAAACAGAAACAGCAGTACAGCCCACCCACAATAAATGGTTACTACACCTGAGCAAGGGATAAACCTGTCCATGTCCATGTGCCTCACTACGGCTGTGTGGGGGACTGGTAGACTGCCTGAGTGGGTTGCTGAGTGGGCAGAGACCAGCGGTACTCTGCCCTGGTGCCAGCGCTACCACGGAAGTAGCCTGGTTGGAGCCTGGTTGTTGTAGGGGGAGACCGACTGTCTCCCCTTTAGATACACAGCTCTGCTGTTGTAGGGAGAGACTGACTGTCTCCCCTTTAGATAGACCACCATGCTGCTGTGGGGGAGACCGACTGTCTCCCCTTTGGCTAAATGGCCCTGTTGCTGGGGACAGGACCGACTGTCCCTACCCCTGTGCTGTGAGTGCAGAGACCACGGTCCCATCTGCACTGTTGTGGGGCTTACTGTCTCCCCTGGTGCGTTAAACTGCCGCTGGGGGATGGAGACTGGGCTCCCAATTCCCTGTAAATCACACGGCCGATGGGGAATGGAGACGATGCTCTTCTCTCCCTGCAAAACATACTGCCGCTGGGGAGCAGGACCGACTGTCCCTACTCCCATAAAATCCGGCTGCCGCTGGGGAGAGCAGGTAACAAGCTTCTCTCCCAGACATACTTCCAGCCGCTGGGGAGGGAGACCGACTGTCTCCGCTCCCAACACAGTGTCCTGCTGCTGGGGAAAGGAGACTGGGCTCTCTATTCCCTGCCGGACTCTCTGCCGATGGGGAGGAAGGACAAGGCTCTCCTCTCCCAGTAAGTCACTCTGCTGCTGGGGGCCAGGACCGACTGTCTCTGCCCCCTGTAACTTAGCCTGCCGCTGGGGAGAGGGGGTAGCAAGCTCCTCTCCCATACATACTTCCAGCCTCTGGGGAGGGAGACCGTCTGTCTCCGCTCCCAATACAGTGTCCTGCTGCTGGGGAAAGGAGACTGGGCTCTCTATTCCCTGCTGGACACTCTGCCGATGGGAAATGGAGCCTGGGCTCCCAATTCCCTGCACTTGACTCTGCCGCTGGGGACAGGACCGACTGTCTCTGCCCCTGTAACTCAGCCTGCCGCTGGGGAATGGAGACTGGGCTCCCAACTCCCTGCAGGACCGGTGGAGAGACCTCGGTCCCATCTCCACCGGCCACCTGGGGTTCTTCCCAGTAGACCTCCACAATATCCTCCCAGCTGAAGGGCTCTGGACCTGGGTCTGACACTCTGCTCTCTCGCTGAGCCCTCTCACTGGAGTGGAACAGCTGCTGGTAGTCCTGTTCCAGCTCCATCTCCCGGGTCACCAGGTGGACCAGGTCTTGCTCAATTTTGTGAGTGTCGTCCCAGTCATACCTGCTCTCCCGCCACTCAAAGAGGTCCCTGAACCGGGGACCTCCCATAACAAGCCAGGACCATCAAACTCCTCTCCCTCTGGCATGTCATGCTCAGCTGTCCGGGGTAGGTACCGAGCTTCATACCACCAGAGTGCCTGGTAGGCATCTTCCAGCCACATCTCCCGCCTTACCAGGTGCTTCAGGTCTTCTACCCACTCTTCCAGGGGCTGCTCTCCTAGGAAGGGCATCCGCAGGGCTACTCGCTTCTGCTGTCGCTGCTCGTCCTTGGGTAGCCTCTCGTCCCGCAGATACTCCACAATACTCAGTGCCTGGTACCAGATGCCTTTGCGGATTGCATCTCGGTCATCTATGACACCCTCATCATACTCCACTAGTGGTTCCATACCGGTGCTGTACTGGGACACGCTTTGCCCTCGAATTGTAAAATCCACGGTGCCTTCTGTTGCTGTCCTTCTGGCTGTAGGAACGATCCCGCTGCTTGCCACCAGTTGTTACGGTATAACCCGGTATAGTGAGGGTTAATACCGTTCGGGCGATTCCCCTGGAGAAGAGCACAGCAACCCACAACCGCTCGAATCCACCGAACTGGAACCATACGAAGTCCTCCTTTCCTGGAACAGGCAAGAGAACGTTCTGACGTAGCAATTCCCCCAAGTACGAGACGAGGCTCCGTATTAATGGTTAAACAGGAATTCTCACTTTATTGAGGGCTACCTGCCCGGTATTTATGCAGGTCTCCCACCTGGTGGACACTCCCCTAGGGGACCAGAAGGAAGACTGCGACACAGGGGATACAGCAGCTAATCACACACAATGGGACAATACAGACACCCCCAGCATATCCCTCCCCTCTGCCTGTGATACAATTACCCTACACAGGTTAATGTAATCATCACAGGCAGGAGAATACACAATGTCTTCTGTCCTGGAGACAATCGAGGACTCATTCAATTATCTCTCAGGACAAAGGGAAATCGCCAATACACACGTGGGGACAATAGGACAGACATCATTAGTCAATATACAATGTCCCACCCTTTACAGTACACACAGACATTTAACATATCCCCAGATGGCTTGGATCTGAGCGCTCAATATATCCAAACAGCATTCAGATGCCACAAACACAGTCAAATCGCCATGGGGTTTAAGTTTAGCGTGGGCTGATGAGAGGGCCCATAATCCTGGGGCAAGAGGCTGGCAATCTGTCCCCTCCAAAACTCAGTGGCGAGTTTGGTTTCGCCACAGTAATCTTAGATGATCAAAGCAACATATCTTTAGCTAAATCCACCTTCTTCGACACCATCAATATCGTAGGGCTCGGTTCTCCCTACTCCTTAAGGACATGTGCTGGTACTGTTGAGACGGCGGGGAGAAAAGCAACTGGATACAAGGTAGAGTCCATGGATGGTCAAACCTTCTTGTCCCTGCCAACCATACTGGAATGCAACCACATTTCCTGACAACCGTTCTGAGATACTTACTCCAGAGGTAGCAGCATACCACCCCCACCTGAGGCATATAGCTCACCTGATACCAGAACTGGATCCAGAAGCCCCTATAGTCTTACTCCTTGGAAGAGACATACTATGAGTTCACAAGGCTAGAGGACAGATTAATGGTCCCCAGAACGCTCCATACGCCCAGAGACTTGACCTAGGATGGGTCATCATAGGAGACGTCTGTCTAGGAGGAGCACACAAGTGGACCTCAGTCAACAGTATGCTCATCAACACACTTAAGAATGGACGTCCTTTCTTATTCCAGCCATGTCACAACAGTTTCCTGATAAAAGAATTGCCACACAGCGCTCCTGTGCCATGTCCTTTTGTAGATTCCTCCTGTGAAGACCACGCCTGCGATAGTGAGCAGGATCACTTAGGGTGCACAGTCTTCCACAGGACAAGAGAAGAAAACAGGGTTGCAATGTCCATAGAAGACAGTCTGTTCTTGGATGTCATTGATAAAGGAATAGTAAAAGACAAGTTAAAAGCTGGGTCGCATCTTTACCTTTTAAACCCTGGAGACAACGCTTACCTAACAACAAAGAACTTGTCTACAGTCTATTTATCTCCCTCAAACTTCAGAGGACACCAGAGACGAGAGAACATTTCTTTACCTTCATGGAAAGAATATTCCAGAATAACCATGCAGAAATGGCATCCACACTCCAAGACTCTGAGGAGTGTTGGTACTTACCCATATTCGGTGTGTATCATCCTAAAAAAACAGGGCAGATAGAGTAGTATTTGACTTGAGCGCCAGGTGCGAAGGCATCTCACTAAATAATGTCTTACTGTCTGGTCCAGACCTCAACAACAGACTTCTAGAGGTACTTCTCCGCTTCCGCAGAGATTCTGTAGCATTTATGGCCGACATACAACAGATGTCCCACTGCTTCCTCGTCAAGGAAGAACACAGAAACTACTAGAGGTTCTTCTGGTACCGCAACAACGACCCCAATGAAGACATTGTAGAGTACTGAATGAGAGTGCACATCTTCGTAAACAGTCCTTCCCCTGCAGTCGCTATCTACGGTCTCAGGCATTCAGCTTGAGAGGGTGAAGCAAAGTACGGGTCAGATGTCAGATCCTTTGTGGAAAAAGATTTCTATGTGGATGACTGCTTGAAATCCACACCCACGAATGAGACCGCAATGGATATGCTGAAAAGAGCTCAAGAAATGCTCGCTCTATCTAATTTGAGGTTGCACAAAATTGTCTCCAACAGCCGTGAGTTAATAGAGTCTTTCTCACCCCAAGACCATTCAAGTGATCTAAAAGACATGGATCTTAGCACCGACTCCCTTCCCATGCAGCGGAGCCTCGGGTTGCTCTGAGATTTAAAGGCAGACACATTCACCTTCCAAATTAGCAAGGAAGAAAAGCCCTTCACACACAGAGGAGTCCTGTCCATCATAAACAGCTTATATGATCCTCTGGGATTCGTAGCGCCTGTTACCATCCAAGGTAAATTGATGTTAAGAGACTTCACCACAGAGACGTCTGATTGGGATGATCCGTTTCCCACAGAGAAAAAGGACCTGTGGACAGGTTGGAAGAAGTCTCTAGAAGTTTTGACCAGCCTTCATGTGGCACGACCCTATTCTTCTGTGCCATCAACTGAAGTCAAGATGCAAAGACTGTATATCTTCTGCGATGCTTCAGTCAAGGCTATTGCAGCCATAGCATATCTAAAGACCATAGATGTCAAAATACAATGCCATATAGGTGTCACAGATGTTCCCGCGACAGGTGGCAGGAGATCAGTGAAACTGGCAACATGTGGTTTGATCTGCCAGGTTTCCTTGTGGATCAATAGGCGTCTGTGTCATTTCTGGTAATGGCCACACCCCTTGCCTCAGATGTTGCTTATGTGGTCAATTAACCTTCCTTATCTATAGTTGTTTCTCCCACTATGCTGTGTGGTTTATAGCTTCGGTTTCAGTTGTGGATTGCTGTTGTGTAGATATCGGCAGAGTTCCTGGTGCTTCCATTGCTCCTTTGAAGTTAAATCTTTCCTTTCCCTCTTTATATTTTGTTTGAGTTCTGTGTGTTGCATTTCCCTGTCATTTGTATGAAGACCTGAGGGAGACTCCTGTTCGTCCTTCCTTTTGGAGGAACAGGATGTCTCAGTTCTGACATTAGTACCAGGGTCCTATAGGGTGAGTTAGGACATTAGGTATTCCTGTGTATGAACTCACCTACCTCTGGGGTCTGTTTATAATGGTAGTTAGTCAGGACTTTGATTAGGGTTTTATAAGTAGGTGTCCATCTCTTTTCCCTAGTTTCCAGGCCCTATTCCCTCACCTCTTTCCCTCCTATGTTGAACCTGACATTATAAACCACCAAAATCGTCATTTTCTGCTTGTTTCGGTACAGCTGGTCGGTCAGCTGCAGGGGCTGTCTTTGGAGGTAGCTGACCTCTGCACGACCGTCTCGCAGATCCAGAGACCACAGGCTGCTGCTCCTAGTGGTGGTTACCAGGCCTGTCTCGAGCCTAAAGTTACCCTCCCGGACAGATTCTCTGGGGAAGGGATGATTTCATTTTGTTTGGGGAGGCATGCAAATTGTATTTTAGGCTTCGTCCACATTCATCTGGGGATGAGATTCAGAGAGTTTGTTTTTTTACTTCATTGCTTAAAGGGGACGCTCTGTCACGGGCTTTTTCTCTGCCGACCGGATTGCAGTCTCTCCGGTCAGTGGATGAATTTTTCAGAGCTCTGGGTCTCATCTATGATGACCCGGATCGGACCTTCCCGGCCGAGACCAAGCTACATGGCCTTCGTCAGGGAGAGAATTCTGCTGAGATCTATTGCTCTGAGTTTAGGAGGTCGGCTACGGATACTGAGTGGAACGTAGTCAGTTTTGTTAGGGATTATCAGAGAGGCTGAAGGACGCTTTGGCCTTTCATGAGAATCCTGAGTCTCTGGAAGCTGCGACGCCTCTTTCTGTACGCATTGATAGATGCCTGAGAGAGAGATCTAGGGGCCCCCACTCTCAGGACGTACTCATCACATAACGTATTGTCTTCCTCTGACACTTTGGGTCAGGATAGTCCTGGGTTTATGTCTGGGGACAAACCCATGCAGTTAGGGTGAGCTATGATACTCCGGGATCCGCTTTTAAGCATACTGGTAAAAGGAAGGGAGTGTGTTTTTTCATTGGACAAAAGGGACATTTTATCAGAGTATGTCCATGCATTCAACAGCAAAAAGAAAAAAAAGGTGAAATTTTATTGTCATCTGACTCTTGGAGGGGTAAGAGGAGAGTCAGAAAATGTGCATTTATCTTTTACTGGTAGTGCCCGATTTCTCCTGGCTGCTGAGGTGGCACTAGAGTCAAAAACTGTGGGGATTGAGAGGTTTATTGACAGCGGGGCCGGAGTGAACCTGATTGGTGTTCAGTTCGTCCTTATGCACGGGTTGTCACAGAGTGCATTAGAAAAAAACATTTCGGTTTTTGCTATTCATTCTGCACCTCTAGCTCAGAAGTGTTTATCTTAAGTGGTGCATGTTATCAGATTAAGAGTGGGTGACTTTCATCAATAATTTATCTTATGTTTTGTATCGGAGGGTCTCCCTACACCAGTGGTTCTGGGTTTACCATGGTTAAGCAAGCACAATCCAACCATCGATTGGCAAGCTAGACAGATTTTGGAGTGGGATGATTATTGCATTGACAATTGTCTGAATACATCTATTTCTGTTTTAACTACTAAGACATTTCCCTCTTTTATATCTAATTTTGCCGACGTGTTTTCTGAGAGTGGATGCCAGGATTTACCTCCGCATCGGGAATATGATTGTCCTATCAATCCTATTCCTGGAGCTTAGTTGCCAAAATCTAGGTTGTATAACCTTTTTGAACCTGAAAGACTGGCCATGAGAGAGTATATTACCTGGATTTTGGCTAAAGGACAGATAAGGTTTTCCAAGTTTCCAGTGGCAGCAGGGTTCTTTTTGTTATAAAAAATGGACGGAGGTCTTCGGCCATGTCTGGGTTTCCGTGAACTCAATCGGATTACTGTCCATGATCCTTACCCTCTTCCTTTGATTCCCGATTTGTTTAATCAGATTATTGGTGCCAAGGTATTCTCCAAGTTGGATTTAAGGGGGGCCTATAATCTGGTTAGGATCAAGGAATGGGATGAATGGAAGATGGCTGTTAATACTCCTGAGGGGCACTTTGAGAACCTGGTCGTGCCTTTCAGGTTGACCAATGCTCCTGCAGTTTTCCAGCTTTTTGTGAATTACATTTTTCATCACCTTGTGGGGAGGTTTGTAGTCGTGTATTTGGATGACATTCTAATTAGTTCTTCAGACGTGGAGACACATCAGGATCACGTTAGACAGGTGTTACAGATCCTAAAGGACAATAAATTGTACGCAAAATTAGAGAAGTGTGTTTTTGCTGTACACGAGGTGCAGTTTTTGGGCTACCTGCTGTCATCTTCAGGTTTTTAAATGGATCCAGAGAAAGTCTGTGCTGTATTGGACTGGGATCAACCCGAACATCTGAAGGCTCTTATGCGGTTTTTGGAGTTCACCAACTATTACCGACAATGTTTTCAGAATTATTCGACAATAGTAAAACCCTTGAAGGACATGACTAAGAAAGAGACAGATGTATCAGTGTGGTCTTATTCGGCGTTGCGAGCCTTTTCTGCGATTAAGGAATGCTTCTCTTCTGCCCCTATACTGTTGCAGCCGGATGTATCACAACTTTTCATTGTGGAAGTGGACGCGTCCGAGGTGGGGGTAGGAGCAATTTTATCGCAGGGCCCATCACCTGGTAAATGGCGTTCATGTGCCAGAGAGTTACTGGCCATTATGTTGGCTTTTGAGGAATGGCGTCATTGGTTGGAAGGGGCGATTCATCCGATCACGGTGTTCACAGATCACAAAAACCTGGCTTTTTTGGAGTCGGCTAAATGACTGAACCCGAGACAAGCCAGATGGTCTTTTATTTTCATTAGATTCAATTTCATTGTCACCTATCGTCCTGGGGTTAAGAACGTCAAGGCAGATGCCTTGTCACATAGTTTTCCTGGAAGTGGTGATTTTGAAAATCGGAGTCCTATACTGTCGGAAGGAGTGGTGATATCCGCTCTTTACCCTGACCTAGAGGTGAAGGTGTTAGAGGCCCAGGAGGACGCATCAGATTTTTGTCTCTCTGGGAAACTGTTTGCGCCATGGGAATTGCGTCACAAGGTGTTTGAGGAACATCACTGTATGGTTCTTACGGGACACCCTGGGGTAGATCCACTGCCGGCCTCATCTCTTGTAGATTCTATTGGCTAGTATTGCGTAGGTGTGTTGAAGACTATGTGTCAGCCTGTAGTACCTGTGCATGTGCTAAGGCGACACATACTCGGCCTTCCGGATCACTACTTCCATTGCCCATCCCGTCCAAACCATGGTGTCACTTATCCATGTATTTTATCACTGATGTACCTAATTCTTCAGGAAAGACAGTTATTCTGGTGCTAGTTGATCGCTTTAGTAAAATGGTGCACTTTATAGCGCTGCCGGGCATACCTGATGCTAAAACACTTTAACAAGTGTTTGTTGACAACATTGTGAAACTCCATGGCATTCCCTCTGACGTTGTCTCGGATCGTGGGACTGGTTTCTTTCAAGATTCTGGAAGGCGTTTTGTACTCAACTGTGGATACAACTGTCCTTTTCTTCAGCTTTTCATCCTCAGTCGAACGGGCAGATGGAATGCACTAATCAAAGTCTGGAGACTTACTTAAAATGTTTAGTCTCTGAGAACCAGGAGTTTGCCATAAACTATCATAGACAGGATTCCACTGGTAAGTCGCCGTTTTTGGGGGCATATGGGTTTCACCCGTAGAAGGAGGGTACTGTCACAGACTTTCCCGGGACAGGTGGCAGGAGATCGGTGAGACTGGCAACATGTGGTTTGGTCTGAAAGGTTTCCTTGAGGATGAAAAGGCGTCTGTGTTGTTTCTGGTAATGGCCACACTCTTTGCCTCAGGTGTTGCTTATGTGGTCATTTAACCTTCCTTATTTATAGTTGCTTCTCCCACTATGCTGTGTGGTTTATAGTTTCAGTTGTGGATTGCTGTTGGGTGGATTTCGGCGGAGTTCCTGGTGCTTCCATTCCTCCTTTGAAGTTAAGTCTTTCCTTTCCCTCTTTTTATTTTGTTTGAGTTCTGTGTGTTGCATTTCTCTGTCATTTTTATTAAGGCCTGAGTGAGACTTCTGTTCTTCCTTCTTTTTGCAGGAATAGGTTGTCTCAGTTCTGACATTAGTACCAGGGTCCTGTAGCGTGAGTTAGGACATTAGGTATTACTGTGTATGAACTCACCTACCTCTGGGGTCTGTTCATACTGGTAATCAGGCATCAGGCGCAGATACTTACCAGCAGGCATAGTCCTGCCATTCCTACAGCAGCTCTCTCTTCCTTTCCCGGACAAGCGGCCACAGTCTGATGAAGGCCATTTTGTGAAGGCCGAAACGTCACTATTCTACATGTGTGAATTTTGCCGCAATTCCAATATTAAAAGAATTTACACCGCAAGAAAACTGGAGTTCTCCATTTCTTCTGTATACGGGGGCGGGATCCCGACTTCCAGTGGCGGTAAAAGGCAGAGTGCCACTACGTTTTACTTCTTGGTCATACTGGTAATTAGTCAGGACTTTGATTAGGGTTTTACTAGGAGGTGTTCATCTCCTTTCCCTAGTTTCTAGGTCTTATTCCCTCACCCCTCTCCCTCCTATGTTTGGTGTGGTGTTTCCCTCCCACACTCGAACGTGACAATAGGATTTGTCATGAACCGGACCAAACTGGCGTTGCTGTGCTTGCAGTGGAGTTGGCTGAACTTATAACATCAGAAATGAACCTGGAAATTGAAGTCAAGTTTTATATGGACAGCAAGGTAGTGCTAGGGTATATTTGTAACTGAGATATATTTGCAACGGGTGCTAAGGATCAGGAGATCCACTTGTCCTAAACAGTGGCACTATGTTCCCACACAGCATAATCACGTGGACCACGCAAATAGATCCGTCGGACCACGCCACTTTAAGAACACAACATGGTTTATGAATCCTGCATTCCTGTACCGTTCAATGTCTAGCAGTATCGGATCCAACACGTTTGAATTGGTAGACCCAGATGCTGATGAAGAAATCCGACCTGAAGTATCTGTTCTATGCACAGTGACTTCGAACCATCAACTCAAATCCCATAGTTTCAACAGGTTCTCCACCTGGATGTTGCTCGTTTGTGCTATAGCCTGTGTAGTTCATATAGCTCAGTCTTACAAGTTGACATTACCTGTGAGCCAGAAGCCCTGCAAAGGTTGGCATCACTGCAAACACGCCTTTACTGCTCCTAATCTGGAAAGATCCAAGAACATAATAATTTGCATGATACAACGTGAATGTCATGCTAAGGAAGTAGACTACCTCAGCAAAGGCCAAACAGTCTCCAAGGATAGCACTTTGAAGAAACTTGATCCCATCATAGATTAAAAAGGGTTGCTAAGAGTGAATGACTTAGTAGTGGCGTCTGTTGACGCCAGACTGGTAGTGTTCTGTCCAGCAGAGTTTGAGAATCATTACAGATCATGTCTGCCTCAGTTTTGGTATTTCTGTAGTGATTTGTGTGGTTATAGCACCATCTAGCGGTGTTAAGTTGTATTACATTTTGTTTTTCCTATTACAAAGACTACTGCATTGTGGGTGGTGCAAAGCATTGTGGGAGTGCAAAGCATCCTGGGAAAGAGAAGCCTCCAGTCACCTAGACAAATCAGCAGAGCTGCCCGTTTGCATATCTCCTTCTCAAACTCTACCATCCTTGTAAAAGCATATCTGGTGAGAGATTTACCTTTGTTTCAGGAATAATATGTTATGCAGAGCTGTTCAGTCAGTTGTAATTGTTACTCTGGGAGTTGTTACTACTGTTAGCTAGACACCTCTTATTTGTAAGACAGAAATGGTTTATGCTGAATGTCAGACTGCACACTGTGTGAACTGGTATGAGGACAGAGCAATGACCTCTTAGTAAATTAGAGATAAGGGTTATTAGATGACCGACACAAAATGAAAGTAAAAAGTATGATTCTCACAGCTAGAAAAACAGTTAACACTGTGACAGAAGGGCTTAATATTTTTAATATGCCTTTGAAAAAATTTTTTTTTAGCCCAAAATGAGTAAAATAAAATCAAAATAAATTGCCCCCAAATGTGTACATAGCCTTTAAATCAAGATCCAATCCTTGTGTGACATGAAAAAAGGTCTGTCAAATATAGAAATTCTTGACCAGCTTACCCTTCATGTCCAAAAATATTTTCCACCACAATATTGTGCACGTGTGTGTACAGTATGTGTAGGTATATGACAGCTGACTAGTAAGAGGCATCAAAATCTATGGAACATGCTTATTTTTCGGCAACCCTATTGAATACTTATCAGCAATCGTTTCGTTAAAGTGCAAAAATGGTTTAAGCAGTAATGTTTGACTCAAAGAATTATAAATGATTTAATATTGTAACCCAGCACTGCGATGTAATCGATGAAAACTAGCATCTTCCACTTCCATAGGATGCAAGCATGGGCAGATTGGCCATGGACCCTACAGGGAAATTTCCCAGTGGCCAATTCCCAGGGGGCCACTTAATCCCTCCTCTTGGCCGTCAGCAAGGTACATAAAGATCTGATGCTCTCAGCATTAATTGATATGGGAGCATCAGGCACTTATGCACCTGGCCAGTGGCCGCAAGGGTCCTCCTGAATTAAGTTATATTTCTGTCCTCAGGATGATGATACATCTTCATACTGTGGGGCAAGCAGCAGTGTTTTGTCCTGCACTGTTGTATTTGGTTTCCCAGAGACAGTATTTTGTGCTGCACTGTGGTATTTGTTTCTGCTGGGGCAGTATATTGTGCTGCACTGTGGTATTCAGCTCTGCTGGGGCAGAATATTGTGCTGCGCTATGGTATTTGGTTCTGCTGCGGCGGTATTTTGTCCTGCACTTGTTATTGCTGGCCCTGCCTACTTTTGTTGGCCCGCCTTCTGTCAATTTAGACTAGCCTACAACATGGGGCCACTTTAAGTTCCTAGTCCGCCCCTGGATGCAAGGTAATGGCAGTTACATAATTTATCCACATGACCACTTCTTTGGACTCTCCTTGGCTTTGATGCAGCCATGTTCAGAGCATGAACAGATACAGGAGATCATACTGCCTGTATCAGAGCTGGACCTGACTAGTTACTGTTCAGCTCATGTGGTGAAATGAGGGACCTAGGGACTAGGGGTCGACCGATTATCGGTTTGGCCGATAATATCGGCCGATATTCATGATTTGCACAGTTATCGGTATCGGCCCCTAACCAGGCCGATATACTGATAACTGTGCTATCACAGAACATGAGGGCGCCGCTATCAGCGCGGCCATGTTCCCTCAGCAGCACAGGGGAGAAGGAGGCAGTGTCTCTCCCTCCTCCCGTGCCGCGCTGCCAATGGAGAGAAGAGGAGGAGGAGGGGCTGAGGGCGCACTGGCCACCAATGAGAGAAGAGGAGGAGGAGGGGCTGAGGGCGCACTGGCCACCAATGAGAGAAGAGGAGGAGGAGGGGCTGAGGGCGCATTGGCCACCAATGAGAGAAGAGGAGGAGGAGGGGCTGAGGGCGCACTGGCCACCAATGAGAGAAGAGGAGGAGGAGGGGCTGAGGGCGCACTGGCCACCAATGAGAGAAGAGGAGGAGGAGGGGCTGAGGGCGCATTGGCCACCAATGAGAGAAGAGGAGGAGGAGGGGCTGAGGGCGCATTGGCCACCAATGGAGTGAAGAGGAGGAGGGGCTGAGGGCGCACTGGCCACCAATGAGAGAAGAGGAGGAGGAGGGGCTGAGGGCGCACTGGCCACCAATGAGAGAAGAGGAGGAGGAGGGGCTGAGGGCGCACTGGCCACCAATGAGAGAAGAGGAGGAGGAGGGGCTGAGGGCGCATTGGCCACCAATGGAGAGAAGAGGAGGAGGGGCTGAAGGCGCACTGGCCACCAATGAGAGAAGAGGAGGAGGAGGGGCTGAGGGCGCACTGGCCACCAATGAGAGAAGAGGAGGAGGAGGGGCTGAGGGCGAACTGGCCACCAATGAGAGAAGAGGAGGAGGAGGAGGGGCTGAGGGCGCATTGGCCACCAATGGAGAGAAGAGGAGGAGGGGTTGAGGGCGCACTGGCCACCAATGATAATAACGTTTAAGATATTACAAACGCAGGCATTAGAAGCACATTGCCCAGACCCTGCCTCTGATAGAGCGGTGCGATCTGCGGCAATTAACCCCTCAGGTGCCGCAAATATCGGTATAAAATTTCGGCTATCGGCCTGAAAGTTCACGAATATCGGTATCGGCCCTACTAGGGACATACTGAGGAGGCGATCACATTGATAAATCACATGGATGCGGAAGATTTATTGCAGTGGCTGGTGCTGAATGATAATCTGACGCACCTTTAGGGCCCATTCACACGTCTGCAAGTGTTTGGCGGGTCCGCGTATCCGCAAAACGCGGACACCGGCAATGTGCATTCCGCAATTTGCAGACCGTACATCGCCAGCACTGTATAGAAAATGCCTTTTCTTGTCCGCAATTGCAGACAAGAATAGGACATGTTCTATTTTTTTTGGGAACGCGATTGCGGAACCAAAAGTGTGGATCCGCAATTGCGGACCCGGAAGTGCGGATCCACAATTGCGGACCCGGGCGGAACATAGTGTCCCCATAGGAATGAATGGGTCCACAATTCCGTTCCGCAAAATACGGAACAGAATTGCAGACGTGTGAATGGGGCCTTAGACTGATTTGAGTTTATACCACCTGTAAAATGGCTTACGTTGTGTTAAACTTTACGGCTAGAATTTTGGCTCATATTAAGCTTCTCCCTCTCTGCCACTAAGTCATGCCACCTTGTTGGGCATGGCAAAAATGTGTCTACAACACATGATAAATATGGCATATGACCTGTGTGGCAGAATTCTGGTTCAGTTCGGTGATAAATCTGCTCCATTTAGGAAGTCTCATATTCTGCACACGCCATATTTCTACAAAACGTTCTGACTTATGTTGCACTCGAGCATGGTTTAGAGCAGGGGTGCACAACCTTTTCTGTTTGGGGGCCGCATTGTGAGCCAGAACCAATTCCAAGGGCCAAAAATGAAACTTAAAGAGGTATTACCAACTGAAATACTGTATATTTGGCATATTGAACATACAGTATATACTTTAAATGTCTAGTTGCAGTTCTAGTACTCCCATCTAATAGGAGAATACATGAAAGATACATGTAAGAAGCTATAATACATAAACCTACATGTCTTTTACCAGATGTTTGGGGACCGCACAGAATGGTATCGAGGGCCACATGTGGCTCTGTGGTTTAGAGGGAGGGGACATGGTCTCCAATTTCTAGACATTTTTAATGATAAGAAAAACTGAAAATAGTAGAAAATGTGCATCAAATTTACACCTTTTTCCAGCAGACATAGATATGTTTTTCTAATATGCAGCAAGTGTTGTTAAGAGGAGTCCACCTTCTAATAAATTTGGCACAGTTCAATGAGCTTATTGGGATAAATGTGTGCCCTTGTACTTAGCAGCAGGTTTTCCGCTGATGCTTCTCTCTAATTAAAAAAATTGTATTACTCCTCACATTATATGACATATGATAGTTTCTCAGTTCTGTAATTGTAAAACCAAGATATTTTTTTATGGTTGAATTTGATGATATTAATAAAAATGGCAAAGATAGAAAGATGACAAGACTTGAATGGCTTTTAAATATTCTAATATTTCAATCTACAGGTGAATGACATCCATAGGATTCGCATCGATACAGTCTTGAATGATATAGCAGAAACCTTATTGATGATCCTGCCTGATGATGGACCAACCACAGTCCAAAATCTGCTTGCTAGTAATGAGGTATTGTGTATAGATAGATCTGCCAGTGTAAAGCGTGTCTACCACACCATATACCATTCACGTGTGTAAGTTTATTGCATGTGCTGCACATTTACAGACTAAAAAGTTAAGCGCTGATCTATTTCTGATAGAAGAGCTCTAAGGTCATTGTGTCCCTTGGGATAGGTCTGGGTGATGTAAGAAATGTTAAAGGAATAATAATTCTGAGTTTGGTATCACAATAACGATATATGTCATAATTCATGATAGTTTACAATTAAAATGGTAGCACTCTTGTCAAACAGTTGCTCATGCCCTTTATAGTGCTGAATAGCTGGGTAGTCCCTACACATACAACACTGTGCTTTTTGCCTGAAGAGATTCATGACGTGAACAAGGGTAGGCTTTCAACTCCAGAGGACTAGACTATGTACATTCACAATGGCCGAGATTTATTAAGCTTGAAGGGAATAAAAACGTTTTATCTAATGCCCTCAGCCTGCTTCTGTAAGTAGAAGATTTATACATACTTGCTCCCCGCCACACCAGCCCTCTGCGCTTGCTCCCACGTGTTCATGTTCAGGTCCCTGAACCATTTATATCCAGTGCTGCATGGGTATAGTTATATGCTTCGCTGCAGCCAGTGACTAGCTTTAGTGGTGAAAAGGCCACAGTTTATGAAGGCAGGCTGCAGGCATTCGATATAAAGTCTTTATTTCTGGAGAACCCCCGTTAATGTCTTTTAGACACTTCTTGTGCCTTAGGCTATATGCACACAAACGTATTTTTTTTCCGTGTCAGTTTCGTTTTTTTTGCTGATAGGATGCAGACCCATTCATTTAAATGGGTCCGCAAAAAATGCTGACAGCACACCGTGTACTATCCTCATCCGTATTTCCGTTCCGTAGCCCCACAAAAAAAATAGAGCTGGTCCTATTCTTGTCCATTTTGCGGACAAGGATAGACATTATTACCATGGATCGCAAAAAAACGGCTGCCATACAGACGTCATTTTTTTTGCGGATCCGCAATTTGCGGACTGCAAAGAACATACGTTCGTGTGCATGTAGCCTTACTCGACAGGAGAGCATATCTTAGCATGAAATAAGCAGATAAGGGGCAGTGTGCAACAAAATTGTGCCACAAGTTTAACACAATGTACTATAACGAATAGGTGACGTATATATAATTTGATAAAAGTGTCTAAAGATACACCAGATTTATGTGCACCTTTACACTGTGTAGTCTAGGTTTACACTGTCTAAATCTTAGGACCCCAATATCTTCTCATAAAGAAAAAAATATTTTGCTTATGTCTGACAGGAGACCAGGTTGGGCCATGTTAGTTTGCGGAATCCTGTAAACTGCTAATTATGCTACTTGTTTGTTAGAATTTTATCCACTCAAGTAATGATTTCCAGTAGCGATGTTGCTGGCAGGAAGATGCATCGTATTAATTTACAAGAAATGTTCTGTACTAATGTGAATGTATCTGACAAGGTGTCACAACACCAAGTGCTCACACCTTGTACTGTGGCTTCCATAGAAATCTGTTGTTACTTACAAGGACATACCTACAGCCAGCTACAAATTTACTTCCTTATTGAGCAGTTATGCACACAGAATATACAGTATACATTCACATTGCCCCTGCCGGCAGTGATGGAGATAAAATACAAGTTTAGGGTCCATTCACACGTCCATAGTGTATTGCGGATCCGCAAATTGGGGCTATTGCGGACAAGAATAGGACATGTTCTATTTTTTTCAGGAGCCACGGACCGGAAGTATGGAGCCGCGGACCGGAAATGCGGATGCATCCTTTCAGTCCCCATTGAGAATGAATAGGTCCGCACCAGTTTCGCAGAATTGCGGAACGGATGCGGACCAATTCTACAGACGTGTGAATGGACCCTTAGAGTGTAAGCTATCATGACTATTTACATTTAGCTGCAGTAGGTACGCGCCTAACTATTGGTCCATCATTTTTAGATTTACACAAAAGAAATGGCAAAATATTTAAACCAAAGAAGTGAACAGATTGAGCAAACTGTGCAAGAACTCATTTGCATTTTTGAATCTGTGTGCGAACCGAAACCTGCAACGGATACTAACACATTGAGCAAAAAAAAAGGTAATGGGTCTGCTACCAAACAGTCTGTAGACATCATTTAATTACTGTGGTTAAATAAAAATATTTTCGGAGGTTTATAACAATTTTAGGATCTTTCTCAAAGCATTTCCAGCTTGTTCAGTGACTTTACACACTGGAATTGTTCAAGATTTTAGCTCTAAAGCTCACAGAATTGCTCCTGCTCTAGTGTAAAGTCTCAGGCTCTATTCACACCTTCCTCAGAGTCTCGGTTTGGAGGCTTTGTAGCAAATTCTGTTATATTTGTGTAACAACACCAGTTGTTCACTGTCACAGTTGTGTCCGTGTAGGCTGGCTGTATGCCCTCTCGCATACTGGCTGCAGGCTGCCTCCTGTGCAGTTTAAAGAAAAAGAAAACCAGTCCTGTACACCCGCAGGGACAGAGTCACTTTGCGTCGCAAGTTCACACTAGTGTGGTGGACAATCCACACTTATACAGTATTTGATAGATAAAAATGGAACCGCGCTGCTTCAACTCCGACACTCTATTTAAGTCAGGTTCTGCCGTCTATCCTCCGATGTTGTCCCACTTCACAGGGATCCAATGGCACATGCAACTGTTCCCTCTGTGGGTTAAAAGGAGTGTGCGGACATAGTGAAGGACCCTCTTTGTGATGTTTCTCACACAAGGATTTATTATACTCACAGACACAGGAGCAATAAAAGCATATCTCAATATAAAATCCGGACACGTCCAGTCTCTTGCCCGATCCGGGTTTCGCTCCAAGGCTTCCTCAATAAATCCTTGTGTAAGAAACATCACAAAGAGGGTCCTTCACTATGTCCGCACACTCCTTTTAACCCACAGAGGGAACAGTTGCATGTGCCATTGGATCCCTGTGAAGTGGGACAACATCGGAGGATAGACGGCAGAACCTGACTTAAATAGAGTGTCGGAGTTGAAGCAGCGCGGTTCTATTTTTATCTATCAAATGCCTCCTCTGCAGGCTGGTTGCTTGGGGCTGCGTGCTGGCTGCGGTGTCTTCTGTAAATGTTTGCTCTCCCTGTGTCTGCTTCTCTGTGCAGTTCTTATCACTGTTGCCGTGCAGGCTGGCTGCAGGTTCCCTCGCGTACTGGCTGCAGGCTGACACCTGTGTATGCTGGTTGCGTGGACTGCATGCTGGCTGCGGTGTAGTGTGTGAACTGTGTCCTGTGTTTGTGTATTCCTGTGTCTGCATCTCTGTGGCTCATGTCTCTGGTGCCGTGCAGGCTGGCTGCATGCGCCTTGTGTACTGTGGGTTTCCCCATGCATGCTGGTTCTGCGATGCTTGCTGGCTGCGGCCTTTTGTGTGAACTGGGTCTGAATTTGGATGCTTCTCTGTTTGTCACTGTGACACGGGTTGTTTGTGCTCTGGCGTGCTGGCTGCGGTGGACTCCGTGTATGGTGGTTGCCAGGGGCAACATCCTCTACTGCAACCTGTGTGTTCTGTGATTCTGGAACTCCTGTTCTAATGGGGTTAACATTCCCTGATCTGTGCCTGGGTGCAGCTTATCAGGTGCCCTCACTAAGCAGCTATTTCTACCTGGGAGCTGTGGAGCTTATGGTCAGTCTCTTGTGTCTTGCTGGGTGTAGCACTTCGCTGCTCACCCAGGAGGTCAGTCTATCTCTGTCCAGTGCCTTACTGGGTGTAGCCGCTTGCTGCTGACCCAGGTTTTTTTTCCCATCTGCCCTTGTTTGTGGGGTCACCTGGTAATGCATTGTTCCTTTGTCTGATGTTGTGGTTACCTGTTCTATAATGTTTTGTTCCTGTCCTGTATGTTGTTTCGCCTGGCAGTGCTAATCTGCTTCTGATGTATTCTGTCCCATGTCCTGTCTGCAGTTCCTACTGCTTCTGATCCTTGTCTGTTCATATCTGCCTGTTGTGCCTTTCTGCATCTGTCCAGGAGGTCTGCCTTGGGCCTCTGGCACGTGACATTCACAAGACTTCAGAACTGGACTTCACATTTAGCAGTCACCTTTGCAAGGGGCTAACACTGTCTTCCGGTACTCAGATACTCCCAGGACTGGCAGTAGAGCTGAATTACACAATAGTGTACTGATATAAACACACCTGTAGCTGATAGGAACCAAATGAGGATGGCCACCGATGCACAATATGGAGTCCAGAAATGGAGTAAACGGGAGACAGTATTAGAATAAAGGCTGAGAGCAAATCAAATCAATGACAGGGAGCAGATATAAAGATATTTCTGAATAGGGTGACCTGTGCTCCCTCCCTCCCCATGTAGATCGCACACTGAGCACGTGTTTTCTGCTGTTCAGTCTCACTAGGTAGCACATGCTCAGTGCACGATCAGAGGGAGCACTGGTCACATTATGAAACATCTTACCCCATCAATATAGTGTGCCGTAGTGTACCGCACTTGACTTGCAGCAACATCGTTTTCATAAAGTCTTTCACAGAAGTGCCTCTGTATACCCAGTACAAATTGTAGAAATAAGGATATACTGAACAATAACAGAATCACAGGGAAATAATGAACAACAAACTTCAATGCAAACAGCAACGAAAGGCTGGATGACAATACAGTAGGTCCCAGGATGCACTGATACAACACAATAAGCTAGAACAAAATACAAAGACTCTGAAAACAAATGCACAGAGCATGCACTATCCCCAGCAACCAGCAAAGCAAAAAGCCTGAACTTTAAAAGACAAAGCAGACTAAGCTAGGTGATAACCTGATCCAGACGCAGATCCAAAGCAGTTACATAGCAAATGCTCCCAGCAATGTTAGTACACAGGAGTGGAAGAGGCAGACAGAAAATCCCTGTTTCTCCTAAGTTTCACAGGGAAATTAACACTGCATGGAGCACTCTTTTTTCCATTAAAAGTCAAATCTTCCCAATTCTGAGGTCCATCCGGCGCCAGTGTTGTCCGCTGGGCAAGAGATCTGCCACTAAGTCGTGGTTTCCATTATAAACAGAAACTACATGGCAGATGTGGACAGAGCTTAAAATGGGCTGCCCACCCTACTAAGTGTGACCTTATATTTATTAAATGTAATTCCCAAACAATTATTTAGAATTTAAAACAGGTCAGCATTAATATTGTACATAAATAATATTTTTTTAAAAACTGAGGCACTGTAGTTATCATATAACCGGGGTGTGCTTCACACCTCTGTTCCCTATGTTTCATGCATCTTTTGCTTTCTGGCAGTTATAAGCCTATAACCAGTGTTATTTCACACACCGCCTTCTGTTTTATATGCGGTTATTCACCACACTCTCTTATATCGCACAGCTGTTTGTTATACTTTGTATTTGACCAGAAGGGATGAATGTCATATGCTATGTATATATTCAGAGTGAGACAGGAGCACCCACAGTGGACTGCGCTGTCCGGAGAAGGTCATGTACTCCTCAACGTTAGTTTCAGGCAATGTGTGGAGCCTGAAGAAGGGATGAAGTTAGTCCTGAAACACAACGCTTTTCACACAACCAATAAATATTCACATAACGGCATCCAAAGCAGCGTCGGCATAAGTCTCGTTCCTATGGACACAAAATTATGTTGACAGCCCAGCATTGACTGACAGCTGGGCTGTAACAGCAGGGATCAGACAACTCCAGTCCTGGCTGTTTAACTGTCTATATACCATGGTAGATAGTGAGCGCTACACAGTTAAAGGAATTCTCCAGGCTTTTACTATTGATGACCTATCCTCAGGATAGGTCATCAATATCAGATCGATGGAGGTCCGACACCCAGCAACCCTGCAAATCAGCTGTATGAAGGGAAGGTGCATGCGCTTTGCCATAGACATAGCAGCAGAGAGCAGGAAGGGAGACGGCACGTTCACACTGAGCACGCCTTCCCTTCATACAGCTGATCGGCAGGGGTGGCGGATGTCGGACCCCTGCCGACCTGATGACTTTTGCTGAGGATCGGTCATCAATATTAAAAGCCTGGAAAACCCTTTTAAACATCATTGCTGATGGGTTGTATGGTCTAATAGAAGGCCTGTCTGCTTTATACTGAATGGCAAGTGTGTTTTGGCGTGTTGAGTATACCAAAGTCGTTGTATCAGTGATCAAAAGATCATGTTATTATGTTCCCTAGTGGGACTAAAAAAATTACAAGCAAGACCACTGCTGCTGGATTGCAGGATGGGTATAATCCCCGGATATGAACCGTGTATAATGTGTTGGAAAAATGAATCTAGCCAGCAGAGGAGGCAATAAGGAGAATCACAATACATTAGGAAATGCCTTGTATTAAAAAAGAACTCCCGCAAAACAATGTATTCTCTGACCTGTTAGAAAGGTACATGATGTAATCTGTAGTGAAGGTAATCTTGTCACCAGTGTCTGTATTTGTGAGATATAACCTCCCTCCTGATTCTCACCTATTTTTGGACAGGAAGTCAGTTTCTCTATGTATTCCTATGGGATCATCAATGTCAGTCTTATAGGAATGAATAGAGAAGTAACTGATTTCCTGTCCTGTGTCAGTTGGAGATGAGAGACTTGGTCACATGACACAGCTGAGGATCGGAAGGGAGGTTATAACTCACCAATACAGTCACTGATGAGAAAATTATATTCACTACAGATTATGTCATATACCTTTCTAACAGGTCAGAGAATACACGTTTTCTGTGGGAATGCTACTTTTACTTTCTCTACATGGTAAATGCCATTTGCTGAAGTGAGACAAACCCTTTAAGTGCTTAACTGTGGGACAAGACATGAAGCTGAACTTAAAGAGACTCTTTGATAAATCACAGTTTTAGTATCTCTGCTACTTACCGTGATAGTGACTGTGTTTTTGCTGAGGCTACCCTTTTTGCTAAAGTGGCAAAGATAAATGCTGCCATATGTCACCATCACCATAAAATTAGCTTCTTGGAAACTCCTGGCATTCTGTCGACCTATTCAGTCAGTGGAAAAGTGACAGTTTTACCATCAGTTGCTGAGAAGAATTTGTAAGTGACAACCAGTATGGCCGCCCTTCCTGTTGCCACTATTACAGACCTGCCCACTGCAAGAAAACACAAATTCTTTATAGATAAAGGCATAAATAAAATGTCTGCTTCTATAGTGTCTGGGGTACTAGTATATGACTGTTTTACTTATTGGGTTGACATTCTCTTTAAGTTACAAAACATTTTGTAATTTACTGTATGTGCCGAGTCACTGTGAATCCTGATTGATCTCCTGTCACTGTTTTGTGTAACAGAGGCCAGACGAGTTGCATTTACTGATGCTGATGAATATGAAGAGGTCTTGGAAGAACAGGCAAAGGATGAAGACTTTAGTAAGGTACTTTACCAGTTACCAGCCTCCATGTTAATAGAGGACTATGGAGTTGTGTGTTTTTGCAGAAACTGCAATGGCTAAAAAACTTTTATTACCATGTAACAAACTTACCTGTCCAGGCTCCAGCGGCGCGATCCTAAGCTTCGGCACGCCGTGCCAGGAGGGACACGGTGCTGAGCCATGCCCCCTGGTGACGTGACCGCATCCTTAGCAACAGGATGCAGTGCTATGTTTCTCCCCGTAGCGGGCCTGTGCTGGGAGAGATTAGCAGTGGGCTGATTGCTCAGCTAATCTATTACTGTGTGCTAGTGTTTCTGACTAATGGAGCACCGAAGCCATGGACTTATCAGGTTTAGAGTTGAGCGAACTTCTATTTTTAGTTCGGCATCCAAAGTTCGGGTTCGGGTTATCGTAGCATCCCGTTATGGATTCCGCTACCGCGGACCATAACGGCATTTGGAATCCATAAGGGGCTGCTTCATTGAACCCAAACCTTGGACAACCCTAAGGACCTGGGGTGATGTCACCGTCATGTGATCAGTGCAGGGGGCGTGGCTCAGTACTGGATCACCTCTTATCCAATCCAGTGCTGAGCCATCCCCCTGCACTGATCACATGACGGTGACATCACCCCAGGTCCTTAGGGTTGTCCAAGGTGGTCATCGCACAGGGAAGAACTTTGAAGGGGACATATAACTTCACCAGTGCTGTGGCCCCTTGGTTCTCAGGATATATTGGTGTTGAAAAGATCCCGGAGTGTCCCAATGGTCCTAGAAATATGCCATCACTTTATAAGATGGAATTAACCCTTTCATTAATCATTCAATTATTAAAAAAAGAGCAGGAAATAAATCCAAAGTAAGTCATGGGAATGAAGGGGTTATCCTGCTTGTAAAACTGTACGGACCACTATAACCACCTCTTCTTTCCCCTGAAGATCCAGTGGTGGCAGTCTGGTTGTCCTACCTATCTTTGTTTACAAGTGGCCTGTACATTACATGCCGTACGTCACTGGCATCAATGGTCAGAGCTGTGCCCTGATGGCAGTAGTAGTGTCCACACAGTCTATCCATGGCTGCAGTGGTCATATATGAGGTACTACTGCCATCAGGGTACAGCTCTGAGCAGTGATGCCAGTGAGGTACGGCATGGTGAGCAGTGAGCAGACAAGGTGAGCAGTGTTTCTTTTTTTGCAGCTGTTTGTAATGTTTTTACCATGGAAGGTCATGTACCGTGAATCTCTGCTCTGGACAAGCATTTACTAATATACCAAGCAGGTTTTCTGTGTCTTCATTGCGATGGTATTGTAATTGATGGCAGGATCTATTACATTGTCAAAGCAAAGAAACCTTCCCCTGTTTTCAGAAATTCAGACTAGCAGACAGTTATCTGTAGAGGACCAGGAATACAGGACACAAGCGGATGGTGGGGGTTGTTGTTGTTATCAGTCATTGTATGGTCTTGGATATATTGTATTATATTGTATTGGATATATATATATGTTATAGTATGTCCAAAATATTCCTTTCTTTTCTTGCTTTATTCACTTTCTGAATATGTTTCATTAACTACAGACAAAATACAGTGTTTTTTTTGTTTTTGCAGCAATGCTATGAGCTGTACTCTTATTTTACCGGACAGCTGGTGGACAGTCTGCAGAAATGCACTCGCCTTTCGCTGGATTTTTTGAAAAGAAAATTATTTATTTCTAGGTATGTTTTACTGCAGAACATATCTGAGTGTCACTACTGACTTTACCTGATTATTGTGATATTAAAAGGCCTGGGCACTTTCTGGCTACCTGTGAACAATGTGTCTTCTCTTTTGCAAGTTTATTCCAGGCAATGTTTAAGCTTATTCCAAGACTTTCTCAAGACGCTGGTTACAATCTTTGTTATTCTTTTATTCTTTCACCCATCAGATGCCGTGGTCAAATATGACCACGACATCTGAGCAGTCCGGAAGCAGGAGCCTTATACTCCCGCTCCCGTAACAGCGTTCCCCTGCTGAGATCGGGGAACGTTTTACACTGCACTAATAGCCGACCTCAAGAAGACTTCAGCAGCTATTAGCCATCAATGAACGCAATGGGTAATCTAATGACTGCCAGTTATAGTCACCCAGGGTAACTTAACCCCTTAAGGACGAAGGGCGTACATGTACGCCCTTGCGTCCTGGTACTTAAGGACCAAGGGCGTACATGTACGCCCTGTGAATATCCGATCACCGCTGCGCACGTGGCGGTGATCGGAACAAGATGCCTGCTGAAATCAATCAGCAGGCATCTTGGCACAATGCCCAGGAGGGTCCTGTGACCCCCCCATGTCAGCGATCGCAGCAAACCTGAATTGACCTGCGGTTTGCTGCGCTATCTGTAGTCTCTGATCCGCGGGGATCAGAGACTAAAATATGCCCCAAAGTGTAAATTTTAACCCCCCCCCCTGCACCCCGCCATCTTAGTGTCCCCCCGGGCGGTGCAGGGGGGGGGGGGGATTGCGGACGGTGCTGCGGGTGGGCGGCGCGGTGTCTAGTGGGTATAGCAGGGGGTCAGCACATTGCTGACCCCCTGCTATAAACTGCTGACATCTGTGCTGCAGATGTCAGCAGTTTAACCACTTCTATACCGCGGTCTGTACGGACCGCGGTATAGAAGGTTTTAACATGGAGGGCTCCCTCCCTCTCCCATTGGGGGGCTGGCGTACCTTTGCAGCCCCCCCGACGGGATAGGATAGTAGAGGGAGGGAGCTCACCTCTCTTCCCATCACCAGCTGCTCTGTAATGGCAGCGGGTGATGGTTACCATGGCAGCAGGACGCTTTCAGAAGCGTCCTGCTTGCCATGGTATAGTAACTCTGGTCAGACTTCTGCTAAAGGCAGAAGTCTGACCAGACTGTGAAAAGTAAAAAAATACAGTGCAGTACACTATATAGTGTACTTACTGTATTATATAGACACCAGATCCACTGGATCTACAAGAACCAAGTGGGTCTGGGTCAAAAAAATGTCAAAAAAGTGAAAAAATAAGAAAAATACATATCACTGAATAAAAATTAAAAAAAACAAATAAACTACACATATTAGATATCGCCGCGTCCGTAAAAATCTCCTCTATAAAAATATCACGTGACGTAACCCCTCACGCAAATACCGTAAAAAAAAAACACAAAAAAATGGTGTAAAAAAGCCATTTTTTGTCACCTTGCATCACAAAAAGTGTAATACCAAGTGATCAAAAAGGCGTATGCCTCCCAAAATAGTACCAATAAAACCGCCATCTCATCCCGCAAAAAATGAGTCCTTATATAGGACAATCGCCCAAAAAAATTAAAAAATATGGCTCTCAGACTATGGAGACACTAAAACATAATTTTTTTTTTCTAAAATGCTATTATTGTGTTAAAGTAAAATAAATAAATAAAAAGTATACATATTATGTATCGGTGCGTCCGTAAAAACCTGCTCTATAAAAATATCACATTATCTAACCCCTCAGGTAAATACTGTTAAAAAAATAAAAATAAAAACAATGTAAAAAAAAACCATTTTTGTCACCTCACATCTCAAAAACTGTAATAGCAAGCGATCAAAAAGTTATATGCACCCAAAAATAGTGCCAATCAAACCGTCATCTCATCCCGCAAAAAATGATACCCCACATAGGACAATCACCTCCAAAAAAAAATACAAAATTGGGCTCTCAGACTATGGAGACACTAAAACATGATTTGTTTTGTTTTAAAAAATGATAATATTGTGTAAAACTTAAATAAATAAATAAAAAGTATACATATTTGGTATCGGCGCGTCCGTCGCAACCTGCTCTATAAAAATAACACATGACCAAAACCCTCAGGTGAACACAACAAAAAAAAATTAAAAAATACGGTGTCAAGAGCCATTTTTGTCACCTTACATCACAAAAAGTGTAATAGCAGGCAACCAAAATGTCATATGCACCCCAAGATAGTTCCAATCAAACCGCCATCTCATCCCGCAAAAAATTAGCCCCTACATAAGACAGTCGCCCAAAAAATATATGGCTTTCAGAATGTGAAGACACTAAAAAATCATTTTTTTTCAAAAATGCTGTATTATGTAAAACTGAAACAAAACCCCCCAAAAAGTAGCCAAATTTGTATTGCCGCGTCCGTAGCAACCTGCTCTATAGAAATAGCACACAATCTAACCTGTCAGTTCAACGATGTAAATAACAAAAAATAAAAACGGTCCGAAAATAGCTATTTTTTTGCAAATTTTCCATTTTAATCAATTTTTCCAGTAACAAAGCAAGGGTTAACAGCCAAACAAAACTCAATATATATTGCCCTGATTCTCTAGTTTGCAGAAACACCCCATATGTGGTCGTAAACTGCTGTATGGCCAAACGGCAGGGTGTAGAAGGAAGGGAACGCCATATGGTTTTTGGAAGGCAGATTTTGCTGGACTGGTTATTTGACACCATGTCCCATTTGAAGCCCCCCTGATGCACCCCAACAGTATAAACTCCAAAAAAGTGACCCCATTTTGGAAAGTACAAGATAAGGTGGCAGTTTTGTTTGTATTATTTTAGGGTAAATATGATTTTTGGTTGCTCTATATTACACTTTTTTTGAGGCAAGGTAACAAAAAATAGAAATTCCGAAATTTCATCTCCATTTGCCAATAACTCTTGTGAAACAAGAGTTTGTAAAATCAGTTTTGAATACCTTGAGGGGTGTAGTTTCTTAGATGGAGTCACTTTTTTGGAAATTCTACTCTAGGGGTGCATCAGGGGGGCTTCAAATGGGACATGGTGTCAAAAATCCAGTCCAGCAAAATCCGCCTTCCAAAACCATATGGCATTCCCTTACTTCATGCCTGCCGTTTGGCTACAGCTTTACGCCCACATATGGGGTGTTTCTGAAAACTACAGAATCGGGGCAATAAAAATTGAGTTTTGTTTGGCTGTTAACCCTTGCTTTGTTACTGGAAAAAATGGATTTAAACGGAAAATTTTCCAAAAAATCGAAATTCTGAAATTTTATCTCCATTTGCCATTAACTCTTGTGGAAAACCTAAAGGGTTAATGACGTTTGTAAAATCAGTTTTGAATACCTTGAGTGGTGTAGTTTCTAGAATGGGGTCATTTTTGGGTGGTTTCTATTATGTAAGCCTCACAAAGTGACTTCAGACCTGAACTGGTCACTAAAAAGTGGGTTTTTGAAAATTTCAGAAAAATTTCAAGATTTGCTTCTAAACTTCTAAGCCTTGTAACGTCCCCAAAAAATAAAATGGCATTCCCAAAATGATCGATACATGAAGTAGACATATGGGGAATGTAAATCAATAACTTTTTTGGGCGGTATTACTATGTATTATAGAAGTAGAGAAATTGAAACTTGGAAAATTGCTAATTTTTCCAAATTTTTGGTAAATTTGATATTTTTTTATAAATAAAAATGAAATTTTTCGACTTAATTTTACCAGTGTCATGAAGTACAATATGTGACGAAAAAACAATCTCAGAATGGCCTGGATAAGAAAAAGGGTTTTAAAGTTATCACCACATAAAGTGACACTGGTCTGATTTGCAAAAAATGGCCTGGTCCTAAGGTGAAAAGGAGCCCGGTCCTTAAGGGGTTAAAAAAAAGTTTTAAAAATATATATAAAAGTTCAAATCACCCTCTTTCCCCAAAATCAAAATACTTAACCAATAAAAAAATATACATCATGGACATCGCCACGTGCGTACACGCCCGTTCTATTAAAATATAACAATATTAATCCCATACGGCGAATGGCGTTACAGAAAAAATAAAAACCTGCCAATTCCCCATTTTTTGTCACTTCAACTCCCTTTAGGCCTCTTTCAGACGGGCGTTGCGGGTGCACTCCGTCAAACAGTGCGGGTGCGTTGCGGGAATTGCCGCGATTTTTCCCTGCGAGTGCAAAGCGCTGCCATGCGTTTTGCACGCGCGGGAGAAAAATCGGCACTTTTGGTACCCAGACTCGAACCTGCACTTCTTCACAGAAGTGCATGTTTGGGTCAGAAATATCCCGCTGGTATTATTTCACATTATAACATAGTTATAATGTAAAAATAATACCCTTGGCCATCTCCCCTAATGTTGAACCCGGTGCAGAATGGGTTAAAAATAATAAACTAATCATAACTTACCTGGTCCATTTGATCGCGAAGCCCGGCCTCCTCTCCGTTAGCTTGAAAGATGTAAAGGACCTGTGATGATGTCACAGCATCACATGGCCCAATCACCTGCTCCATCACTATGGTGATGGAGCATGTGATTGGTCCATGTGACCACGTGACATCATCCAAGGTCCTAAGCACTATCCACAGCCTGAGGATAGTGATTAAGGACCTTGGATGATGTCACATGGTCACATGGACCAATCACATGCTCCATCACCATAGTGATGGAGCAGGTGATTGGGCCATGTGATGTGACGTAATCACAGGTCCTTTAGATCATCGATGCTGCAGGGAAAGAGAGGACAGATTGCGACTACGCGATCAAGTGGCTAAGGTAAGTTAACTTTTATTATTTTTAACCCCTTCCTCATCATTTAACAATGCATTCTTTATTAAGAATGCTATTATTTCCCCTTATAACCATGTTATAATGGGAAATAATAGAGATTGGGTCCCGTTGCTAAGCAACAATGCGGGAAAATCGCAACGCATCCGCACTTGGTTGCGGATGCTTGCGATTTTCCCGCATCCCCATTCACTTCTATGGGGCCTGCGTTGCGTGAAAAACGCAGAATATAGAACATGCTGCGATTTTCACGCAACGCAGAAGTGATGCGTGAAAATCACCGCTCATGTGCACAGCCCCATAGAAATGAATGGGTCCGGATTCAGTGCGGGTGCAATGCGTCCTCCTCACGCATTGCACCCGCGCGGAAAAGTCGCCCGTGTGAAAGGGGCCTTAGTTTTTATAAAGTGGCCAAAGACTGACACACACTTTAAAATGGTATCACTGAAAAGTACAGATCGTCCCCGAAAAAAAAAAGGCCCTCACACAGCTCCGTACACATAACTACAAAACACATTTTTTCAAGGTTTTTACTTTTTTCAGTATTAAAACGCAAGAAAAACAGTTGTAATCCTACTGACCTGGTGAATAAAGGTAATAGGTCAATTTTACTGCTTAGTGGACGCTGTGAATAGAAAATCCCAAAAACTGTGGCAGAATAGTTTTTTTTTTCCAACCACACCCCGTTTAGAATGTTTTCCCCGTTTCCCACTACATTGTATGCAACCATAAATGGTGCTATTAGAAAGTACAACTTGTCCCGCAAAAAATAAGCCCTCATACAGGTCCTTCTCAAAAAATTAGCATATTGTGATAAAGTTCATTATTTTCTGTAATGTACTGATAAACATTAGACTTTCATAGATTTTAGATTCATTACACACAACTGAAGTAGTTTACAGCTCATGAAAACCCAAAATTCTTATCTCAAAAAATTAGCATATCATGAAAAGGTTCTCTAAACGAGCTATTAACCTAATCATCTGAATCAACTAATTAACTCTAAACACCTGCAAAAGATTCCTGAGGCTTTTAAAAACTCCCATCCTGGTTCATTACTCAAAACCGCAATCATGGGTAAGACTGCCGACCTGACTGCTGTCCAGAAGACCATTATTGACACCCTCAAGCAAGAGGGTAAGACACAGAAAGAAATTTCTGAACAAATAGGCTGTTCCCAGAGTGCTGTATCAAGGCACCTCAGTGGGAAGTCTGTGGGAAGGAAAAAGTGTGGCAGAAAACACTGCACAACGAGAAGAGGTGACCGGACCCTGAGGAAGATTGTGGAGAAGGACTGATTCCAGACCTTGGGGGACCTGCGGAAGCAGTGGACTAAGTCTGGAGTAGAAACATCCAGAGCCACCGTGTACAGGCGTGCGCAGGAAATGGGCTACAGGTGCCGCATTCCCCAGGTCAAGCCACTTTTGAACCAGAAACAGCTGCAGAAGCGCCTGACCTGGGCTACAGAGAAGCAGCACTGGACTGTTGCTCAGTGGTCCAAAGTACTTTTTTCGGATGAAAGCAAATTTTGCATGTCATTCGGAAATCAAGGTGCCAGAGTCTGGAGGAAGACTGGGGAGAGGGAAATGCCAAAATGCCTGAAGTCCAGTGTCAAGTACCCACAGTCAGTGATGGTCTGGGGTGCTATGTCAGCTGCTGGTGTTGGTCCACTGTGTTTTATCAAGGGCAGGGTCAATGCAGCTAGCCATCAGGAGATTTTGGAACACTTCATGCTTCCATCTGCTGAAAAACTTTATGGAGATGAAGATTTCATTTTTCAGCACGACCTGGCACCTGCTCACAGTGCCAAAACCACTGGTAAATGGTTTACTGACCATGGTATTACTGTGCTCAATTGGCCTGCCAACTCTCCGGACCTGAACCCCATAGAGAATCTGTGGGATATTGGGAAGAGAAAGTTGAGAGACACAAGACCCAACACTCTGGATGAGCTTAAGGCCGCTATCGAAGCATCCTGGGCCCCATAACACCTCAGCAGTGCCACGGGCTGATTGCCTCCATGCCCCGCCGCATTGAAGCAGTCATTTCAGCAAAAGGATTCCCGACCAAGTATTGAGTGCATAACTGAACATAATTATTTGAAGGTTGACTTTTTGTATTAAAAACACTTTTCTTTTATTGGTCGGATGAAATATGCTAATTTTTTTAGATAGGAATTTTGGGTTTTCATGAGCTGTATGCCAAAATCATCAATATTAAAACAATAAAAGGCTTGAACTACTTCAGTTGTGTGTAATGAATCTAAAATATATGAAAGTCTAATGTTTATCAGTACATTACAGAAAATAATGAACTTTATCACAATATGCTAATTTTTTGAGAAGGACCTGTATGAATATGTGAACACAATTCAAGTTAGGACTCTGAGAAAGCGGGGAGTCAGAAACAAAAACTCAAAAAACGACACTATTGTCGTGATTTGTTGGCAAAATGCTTTTATGTTGCTGTATTTCTTCATCATATTGAGTTTTCATGGGCAATATGGAAGATGCTAATCTGCAGTTACATTGTGTGTTAGGAAATGTGTTGCATTGTCCGATGTTTGGGTAAGTGCTGGTACTAGGAGTGGCTTAGACATCTGCCTATTTACATTTTTGAAGATGTTGAAGATGTCTGTCATTGTTATTGGCCCTGTTCTTGTTGCATTGGAGCCCTTCCAGAATAGACATCAGCTGTGTCCATAGGGCTCCATGAGTCGGTGAATGGCTATATCATTTTTAAAGCAGCAGTGGCTGTGAATGGAGAATACAACAAGGTTAAAACTTGAAACAACAATGACACAAAGTCACTCAGCTTTTTATGTAGAAACTATTAGAAGTGTGATTCAAAGCAGAATTACACTTTAACTAAGAACTTGCTAGTTCAGACAAGCGTAACTTTAGATTTACACTATGTTCTATGCACATAAGGGGTAACAGACTAAGTTGCACGAAAAATAGGATTTTTTGTGCTTACCTGTAAAATCTTTTTCTCGCTGAGTTCATTGGGGGACACGGAAGATCATAGGTATAGCTGCTGCTGCCACTAGGAGGCGACACTAAGCAAAAAAGTGTTAGCTCCTCCACTCAGCTATACCTTTCCTGCAGACACTGAGCTAATCAGTTTGTACGAAAGCAGTAGGAGCAGCCAGGAGAAGCCAACAGAAAACAATAAAAAGGGAAAAAAACTGAGATGGGCCTGAACCAAGAACCGGAGGGACCCATCAAGGAGAGCCAGCAATGTACTTATGGGGTGGGAGCTGTGTTCCCCAATAAACTCAGCGAGAAAAGGATTTTACAGGTAAGCACAAAAAATCCTATTTTCTCGCTCGTATAATTGGGGGACACAGAAGACCATGGGATGTTAAAGAGCAGTACCATGGGGAGGGAACAATACCAGAACGAATCCAAGTCCGGCCATAGGGCCCGCACAGAAATGCGGCGGAAGGACACCCCAAAAACCCGGAAAAGGGCAGGAAGAGCCATTCCCAGGAAGGCCAGCCAGCGTGCGGCTGAATAAACAGAGGCTCCACCTGGACAAAAGAAAGAACAGCCCAGGGAACATAAGCCATGACTTAGGAGACTTCGGAGAAGTGGAGAGCACACAGAATATCCACCAGATGTAGAAGAATGAAGACAAGTCAGTCACTAGAACTAAACGGAGCGACTGCGGAAAATACAGTAGAGAGCAAACATAGCCTGGGCCCAGAAGACTTCTAAGGAAGGTGATACTCAAAGATCAGCACCCCAGGAAAAAACCACCCTACAGCCACCAACATTCATGACATGGCATGATAAGAAAAAAGGGGAATTCTACAAAGGCTGGAAACAGGCAGCGTGCGAAGGAGCGGTGCAAAAAAAGAGAAACCACTCAGTGGAACACTGATTGGAAGAAGACGAACTGAAAATGGTGCCTGGATATCAAGGGCCAGAGGATTGCAGATGTGACAAATCTTGCGCCTCCCTCCCCCGGGGGAAGAAGTAGGGGGTGCCAGGGGGCGAAAACCCCTCAACTCCATACCAGGCTGTCGAAGAGAAGAACACTCCAGCAGGACCATGACGAACAATTCAGGGCTAGAGAACCTGGAGGTCAGGTATGACAATGGCCCACAAGAAAAAGATCTTGAGGGAGAGAAGAGACACAATGGGAACAAGGCAGTGGAACCGACTCAAAACCTACAAAAACTGAGGAGTAACCTGGTAGGAAAGGAGTGTCTTCCGGGATTAAAAACGTTGATGTCTGGAAACATGAAGGTTGTGGAAAGCCATCAGACACTATCGACCGCCACTGCGGAACAACTCCGCCTAAAGAAGCAAAGAATGTGGTTATCAGGAATGTACAAAACGGAAGGAACCAAAAATGGTATAAATATTGCGCCAGGAAAGGCATGTGGACATCGAACACCACAAGTCCCAGAGAAAAACTAGTAACTGAACCAATACCACTAGCGCAACAATCCTCAGCAAAAAATAGACACCGGAGAACTCAATGGCTATGGAAACTGTATCAGTATCTGAAAGGAGTGGAACTATTCGCCATGTGGGAGGGGAGAAGTAGAAGAGGCTGATGCGGCTCAGTAGAGAACCAGTGTTAGTGGTGACAACAAGGACAGTACGACCGCTCTACCCAGTGTGTGGAGCAATGTGGACACCTCACATATGCAACTGGATAAGTGCATACCTAACTCCCCAGATGGTAGAGGCGATGCACTACATGTGAAGGGAACAAGGCACCAAGCCAGCGCCATAAAAGTTGGTAGGTTATGCTAGGTATCGAAAACCGTACTATTGCACACCAGAAGTGAGCAAACCCATCACCTGCAGCATGCCAGGGAATGGAGAGTTGACCCGTGCTATAAGGAATAAGAGTACCTATCAGCCAACGCTTTAGGAACACCATACATATAATGCCTGGTGGATCTACCGCAGTGATGGCAGAACATGAGCACAGTGCCACCTGTGGAAGAAGGAAATGTAGACATAAGCACAATTACAACTAGCGAGAAGGTTCCACCCCTAGAGGGAGAACTGTTTGTATATACCACACGAAATGCCAGGGCCGATACTCCACATGGAGGAAAGGAACGTGGTACAAACCACAGGTGCAGTGCCCACTGCCAATGCGTCATGTAAGTCAGAACACAGTGACTGTCGCCATTTGAAGGATGAACACAAACACTCCCCCTGTGAAGGGGTCACACAGTAGTATTCATGGAACAGGAGTAGCCATAATATGTATGTCCAGCGCAAAGACTGCCTCATAGGGGGAAGCCATACCAGCAACCATGCCCTCTAGGGCCAGAGGAGAGACTCCACCAGAAAACAGCAGTAGCCACCATTAATGGGTGCTAGCGCAATACTCCACCTGAAAAGAAAGGAAAACTGGCAACCAGTGCAGAACCGGCCGCTGGAACACCGCCCCTGTGCACCTTCAGAACCTAATTAACATATGAATTTAGCGAAAATAAGCCACGGACAGCTATATAGTAAGTAGCATTCCAATATGGCGACTATAATGCAGATCATGGTGTTGGTGTTCTATAATGGGCAGTTTAGGTGAAAGACTCCCTTTAACCTCCTTCCATGGAGTACTTGCACTACCACTGGATCCTGGGCATACTGTCGCATTACGCTAGTTGCTTATGCGAAGTAATCGCACTTCTACTGGATGCCATATGTCCTGTCGCATCACCACCTCCGCAGGCGGGGTAATTGCACTAATACTGGATATCATCAGTCCTGTCGGATTTACCCCTTCTATGGGTGGAGTAGTTGCACCACAACTGCATACTGTAGATTGTGTAGCATTCCCTCCTTCCATCGGCAGAGTAGTTGCACAATCAGTAGTACTTAAACTACTAGTGGACACTGTACATGATGTCGGGCTCCCCTCCTTCCTTAGGTGGAATAATTCCACTACCACGGGAAACCTCCATCCTATCGCATTATCTACCTTTCTTTGGTGGAGTAATTTCTTGAACATTGACTACCGCGACTACTCCGACTTCTTCCTTGTCGCATTGCATCCCGTTCCATGGGTGGTCTATTTGCTAGTCACGGTACCTACAATCGCCTTATCCCCTGTCGTAGGTGGTATTTTGGCACTACCACTTTTAGACTATCCCCTTCCTCAGGTAGTCATTGTATAGACTGGTGTCGGGCGCCTACGTGGCAGCCTCTGCCTTCCCAGGGTGTTGTCCCACGACTTGTCTTTCCTCATGCCTTGAGTCCCTGTGCGGAGCATTCTAATTTTCTTGATTGTCATTGGCACGCTCGGCGACCAAACTCTTTCAATGGGGAATGAAGTTGGCAGGCGCGGCGAATCTTGTGGAAGGCGCTGGCTCTGGATTTCTGAAGAACCTAGTTCGGGCCAGAGGGGTGAAAGGGGAGGGGTTTCATAAATAAGTGATGAGGGGCCTGGGCACCGGCCGCTGGAACACCGCCCCTGGGCACCTTCAGAACCTAATTAACATATTGAATTAAAGTGTTTTTTAGCGAAAATAAGCCACTGACAACTATATAGTAAGTAACATTCCAATATGGGGACTATAATGCAGATCATGGTGTTAGTGTCCTATAATGGGCAGTTTAGGTGAAAGACTCCCTTTAATGTAACAGAATGTACAGTACCCAATGGAAGTACAAATACACCTACTATGGAAGGAGGGCAATGCTACCGAAGTATAGGATCCAATGGTGGTGCAAATACTCCGCCTATGGAAGGGGGGTAATGATAAAGGCTGTACAGTATCCAGTGGTGGTGTAAATACTCTACCCATGGAAAGAGGGCAATGCTACCGGTGCAAATACCCTGTCTGAGAAAGGAGGGTAAAGATATAGAATGAATAGGATCCAGTGGTAAGGGCAAATACTCCGCTTATAGAAGGAGGGTAAAGCTACAGGCTGTACAGTATCCAGTGGTAGTGCAATTACTCCGCTTATAGAAGGAGGGTAAAGCTACAGGCTGTACAGCATCCAGTGGAAGTGCAATTACTCCGCTTATGGAAGCGGGCAATGCTACAGGATGTACAGGGTGCAGTGGTAAATGCAAATATTCAGCCTAAGTAAGGGAGGGAATGTGACAGGACTTACCGAATCGAGTGGTAGTGTAACTACTCCGCCTATGAAAGGAGGGTAATGTTACAGGGAGTGTGGTATCCAGCGGTAGTGCAAGTATTCCGAATATGGAAAGAGGGTAGCACTATAGAACTTATGTAGCTAATGGTAGTTAAAGTACTCCGCCTATGGCAGGGGGGTAGTGTTATAGGACTTAGAAAGCACGAATGCAGTCCCCCACCACCCGCATTTAAGGAAAACGCAGGGGTCAGAACACTGGAAGTGCATCGGATGAACCTGACCCTGGGAGAACCACTTTAGTGTTCATGGTATCTCCCCTGCCAGGTAAGTATAAGACGGTGGGAACTAGGCCTATTAGGACTGGAAACTCCAAGGGTTAGTAATAATTGTTGTTAAATTTACATACAGCCCCAATCCTTTTTTGAATTATAAGTAATTATTTTCCCCAGCAACAGTAGTTCTGAGGAAGGAAAGGGTTAAGCAGTAGGCTGGGGGCGGAGCTCAGTGGGCAGCTGGTGAAGCGAGGAACATGGGCGTGAATGTTTCGCGCTCTGAAAATATAGTTTCTGCCCCCCAAACACTGTGGAAGATGTGGCCTAGTAGGCCGCAAACCGGGGGCCTCGCATATAGGCGGGGCCGACCAGAAGAACTTCCGGCTATGACAGCAATGCAGAGAGGGAGCTGGAGTGCCAACGGGGAAAGAAGAGGCCTGGAACTGGCGTACTGATGCCCAGTAGAGAAAGGCCGCATCTGCCCACGGAGGCCAGCGGCCGCTGGAAAACACTGCAGGGCCTGGAGGAAGGTGAGGGGGCTGGGGACCGGAGGCGGGACCGAGGGCCGGAGAATCACCAGCTACAGGAAAAGAAGGGGCCCAAGGTACTGAAGAAAAAACCCTATTTTCCTGTGTTTACTTGGATAACGCAGGAGAAGGGAACCCAGCAGGAGAAGATTAACCCCTAGAACCAGTAAAGAGGGGGGGGCTCAGGCAAAGTGGGGGCCAGCAGGGGAAGGTAGGTAATATACTTAGCTAGACGGTTTCTGCCCACCCTGATTCCGGCAGTGTCACCTTCCTCAGTGTGCTGCCTCTTGGGGAGGGCGGTACACCGGTAACAGGGGGGATTTCCAGGAGTCGCAGACAAGGTGACACTGTAGCTGGCGGGTGACAGTGGACTTGAGAACCACTGTACCTCCTTGTCTTCCAGAGGTGGGGAACAAGCAGCAGGCTTGAGGACCCACCGGTCTCCCCCTCAGGTGGTTAGAGCCCGCCTGTAGCCCAAACCTGAAAAATAAAAAGGGAAAGATCTTTGGCAGACCTGCAGGAAAAATATCTGCCTTCTACGAACACTACGCTAAAACTGATTAGCTCAATGTCTGCTGGAGGGGTGTAGCCGAGGGGAGGAGCTAACACTTTTTTGCTTAGTGTCGCCTCCTAGTGGCAGCAGCTATACCCATGGCCTTCTGTGTCCCCCAATGATACGAGCGAGAAATTTATACAGTAGCTGAATTTTGGAGATTTTAAAAGAAAGTAACAGAAATAATAGTGAATAATAAGAAGTTATAGGGGGCATGTTGAGAGCCTCAGCTGCAGTTTTCTGAGTTGAGGGGATGTTGTCCATCTGAACCATATTTTAGGGAATTTATCAGAGCATTTTGTGTGATAATCAATACAATTTTTTTATACGTAAAGTGACCTTTATAGAGGTGATCCAGACCAGTATAGTTAATCCACAGACACATGAAGAGCCTGTAGTTGCGCCCCTGTATTTACAAAAGCATTGTCTTACATTTGTTTTAGTGCTTTTGAATGCAGAGATTCGTTCACTCCGCCTGAAAGATGTGATGATCCCCCAGCTGTCCTGATAGCACAAGTCCACCTTGTGATGGATAACGTCGTAAGTATTGTAGGGCAATGTGTACTTGCGGTGCGGTCAGCAATGACAGACTCCAACTTCGGGGGTTAAAAGTCTAAATGGTCCTTTATTTTTCATCCAGCACAACATAATACAGGACATCCAAGTGAAAGTAGTATTCTGATTGGTGCAAGTTATCCTCCAGATAGGGGATAACTTTAAGTACAGCGCTCAGCTATCTACAGAACTCCCATAAAAATGAATGGAGCAGCCGGAAGCATGTGCAACCAGCCGTCCGGTCATTTTAGGGGAGCTGCAAAGGGCCTGCAGGGGGTACGGGGCCCTTATTCTTATGATCGATGGGAGTCCTAGCGGTAGGATAAAGGAAAAGGGATAACTTGTACCAACCGGAATACCCCTTTAACCATCACTTGGAGTACACAGCACATATAGCATATAGCATAACACAAAAAAATGACATAAACACCTGCACAGATGGTAGCTCTCTCATCTACACCTTCAGCAGGTCAGCGGGATCTGGCTTTGCACAGCCACCAGGCTTTGACGTCCGTCTGGTTCTGACTTCAGCTTGGCTATTCTGACTACTCTCTGTCGTCTGATTTGGTACTGCATTGTCTGCCCAGTTCCAACCCCGTCCTGTACAACTTTGTCTTTGCATAGTTTTTTCTGTTTGTGTGTGTGTCAGTCCTGCACCTAGCAGAGTAGGGAACGTTGACCAGTTGCGGACTTGCCGCCTAGGGCTTGTAATCCAAGTAGGCACGGAAAGCAGGCTGGTTTCTAGTTAGGGCTCACTGGATGTGTGTTTCTGCCTGCTGTGCTTACAGATATCCTGTTTAATGCTAGCAGAATTAAGATATGCGAATTTGCATCTATTCTTCCCAGAAAGTGAGAGCAATGTCGCCTGGTGTACAATATTCATCATGAATATACTATACTGGAGCACACTAGATACAACTATACTGGAGCACACGAGGTATACTGTGCTAGAGCACATGAGGTATACTGTACTGGGGCACACTAGGAATGCTATGCTGGAGCACACGAGGTATACTGTGCTAGAGCACATGAGGTATACTGTACTGGGGCACACTAGGAATGCTATGCCAGAGCACACTAGGAATGCTATGCTGGAGCACACGAGGTATACTGTACTGGAGCACACTAGTAATGCTATACTGGAGCACACTAGGTATACTATACTGGAGCACACTAGGTATGCTATACTGGGGCACACTAGGCATGCTATGCTGGAGCACACTAGGTATACTATACTGGAGCACACTAGGAATGCTATACTGGAGCACACTAGGTATGCTATACTGGAGCACACTAGGAATGCTATACTGGAGCACACTAGGTATACTGTACTGGAGCACACTAGGTATACTATACTGGAGCACACGAGGTATACTATACTGGAGCACACTAGGTATACTATACTGGAGCACACTAGGAATGCTATACTGGAGCACACTAGGAATGCTATACTGGAGCACACGAGGTATACTATACTGGAGCACACTAGTAATGCTATACTGGAGCACACTAGTATACTATACTGGAGCACACTAGGTATACTATACTGGAGCACACTAGGAATGCTATACTGGAGCACACTAGTAATGCTATACTGAAGCACACTAGTAATGCTATACTGGAGCACACTAGGTATACTATACTGGAGCACACTAGGAATACTATACTGGAGCACACTAGGTATACTATACTGGAGCACACGAGGTATACTATGCTGGAGCACACGAGGATAGTGCATAGCTATGCTGGAGCACACTAGGAGCTATACTGGATACTAGGATGCTACACTAGGCACACTGCATACTATACTGGAGCACACTAGGAATGCTATACTGGAGCACACTAGGAATGCTATACTGGAGCACACTAGGAATGCTAGCTATACTGGAGCACACGAGAGATACTATGCTGGAGCACACTAGGTATTACTGGAGCACACTAGGTATGCTATACTGGAGCACACGAGAGATACTATGCTGGAGCACACTAGGAATGCTATACTGGAGCACACGAGAGATACTATACTGGAGCACACTAGGAATGCTATACTGAAGCACATGAGGTATACTGTACTGGGGCACACTAGTTATACTATATTGTATACTCCTTCCAGTACTCATCTTCTTAATTCCCACTGATGCAGCAGTAGTTTAAAGCATTAAAATTCCAGAATGGATTCTTATGTGGTACTTCACAAGCTAGTGCTGGGTCCTCTGGTAACAGGGTTCTATCTTATGATTCACCTATGTTGGAGGAACTAACTTCATATAAGCTTATAGCTTATATTACACGTTCAGATAATTGCGCAGATCAATGCTAACAAGTGTTCATATGGACGTTCGCTAGCAATGATCTGGCAGTGTAATACTGCCGCCAGTTACCCGAGAAACAAACGCTTACTCATCGGGTAATTGGAATCTTTCAGCAAATTTAAAAATCCTCATTTGCCGGCAGCAGATCTTGCTGTGTAATCACGGTCTGCTGCCGGCAAACAGTGATTCAGTATGGGCACGAGCAATGGCATAATGATCACTCCTCCCCATGCTGTGGAGGAAATCACTGAATGTAATAGCAGCGGTCTCCTCCGCTAATGAGCAGGCGATTGCCGGGAAGGATTGCTTCCCTCCGGAGAATTCGCCTGCTTCATCTGCACATCTAATATAAGCCTTAGTGTCCACCTAAACCTACACTGTATTTCCTTTGCAGATAATACTTCCAAGTCTGGATAACATACAGCAGGCCATAAATCATTTAATTCAGTTTATACTGGAAGTTAGCCGCAGTGTCTATCAGTGGGAACAGTGGAAGCTGCCTGAAGGTGCTTCTGTACAAGATGTCACAGTCTCACGGTTGCCAAGTATTGTTTCTGGGCGGAAAGAAAGTACGTAGCATCTGTGAATATTGCCCTGATATTGCTTACTCTGTACATGTTCACATTTACCTTAAGATACAGGGGCTGACACTGACAGCAGAGGGCCCCTGTGAAGAGAATGCGCCAGTATAAAAATGCCTCCTTATAATGTGCACCAGTACATAAAAATGTCCTGTTCTGTGGCAGTATGAAAAATACCTCCTCTTAGTGCCCCCTGTAGAGCCAATGTCCCCATAGTACCCCCATAATGTGTGCCAATGCTCCCTACTGTGTGCCCAAAAAACTCTTAGTTCTACCAGTTGAGCCAAGGTCCCCATAGTGCCCTATCATTTGCGCCAGTATAAAATACTCCTATATTGTTCCCCGATAGTGCGCCTCCCCTTGTCCCCATGGTTCCTGACATAATGTGCCAGTATAAAATGCCCCCATGATGTGTGCCACTATAATGCCCCTAAATAATTACCCCAATAGTGCTCCTATCCCCCCATTCTCCATAGTTCCCCCATGTGTGCCAGTATATAAGATTGGGCCCCCATAGTGCTCCTCTCCCCCTTCTCCATAGTGCCCACCATGTCTGCCAGTATACAAGATATGGCCCCAGAAAATGCACCCATAGTACTGCTCTCCCCTCTTGTGCATAGTGCCCCCCATGTTTGCCAGTTTATAAGATAGGATCCCCATAGTGCTCCTCCCCCTCCATAGTGCCCCCTATGTGTGCCAGTACATAAGATAGGGCCCCCAGTAGATGTCCCCATAAGTGCCAGTTTAGACCCTAGCAAAACGTAAATAAAAAAAATAAACACTTGTATTTACCTCCTTGCCGCTTTGAGCGATGCGATGCAGGCCTCTTCCGGCCTATGTCCCGCACTTTACGGCTCAGGCGGCCCAATGACATAGGCACTAGGCCTGCAGCCTATGAGAGGACCGGGAAAGGGAGACGCCTCTCCCCTACCCCGCCGCAGCATCCATCTGTATCGCCGTCCTATGGACGGTGATACAGATGAATATACACAATGGAATCGCTTATCTCCCCCTGCCACCTGTAAGAAGGGGCCCACTCCCGCACTTGGCCCCTGTGCAGCTGAACCGGCTGCACAAGCGGTATGTCCGCCCCTGCTAAGAACTTATCCCTAGTATCTTCTGAACATAGGTAGGAGCTTTACTCTGCTTCTCTGCTGTGCAGTCTCATAGAGCTGAATGGAGTGGCAGCGCACATGCATGGCCGACGCACCTTTCTTTCTGAGGACTCCAGCACCTCATTCTTACATCAGTGCGGCTCCCAGCAGTCAGACCTACACGGATCAGATACATATGATGGGACAACCCCTTTAAAGGGAATCTGTCACTAGCGACATCCCTATCCAGCTGTTTGCATAGACAAATAGAGGTGGTTCACCTGATTAAAAGACTATTTCTTTGGTTGATCGAAAGCTCTGTTCCCAAGTTATGATACTTTTACTTATAAGGCAGATTCGGCCTTTGGTGCAATGAGGGTATCACCATTGCTCTTGTTGCACCTAAGCTGCACTCCTTTCTGTGGCCAGCCACTCAATTTCTGCTTTGCAACTACCTGGCCCTGTCAGTCAGAGCAGAGAGGGAGGGGCTGCTCACAGAAAGTAGCGGAGCTTGGGTGCAACAAGAGCAATGGTGACGCCCTCACTGCACCAAACCCCCTTTTTTTTCAGAAGTGAAAGAGGACAATCCAACGCGGAACTTCTATTCCTGTGTTGCTGAGAGTATGACCATTTCAAAGCTGGTTCTACTTCTGTCTACCTCTGTGAATTCACTCAGGGAAAATGCTAGGGATGCACTTGGAGGCTTTGAAAAATACAGAACTCTTTGGATGGAAAATAGAGAATCTAAAGTGCAGGTAAGTCTCTGTAATTCACATCTGTTTTATCACATAGTATAGTGTCTCTTTATGATGTGTTACCAGTTTGAAAAACCGTAGAAAAGTAAAACTGTGTATTCCAACTGGATACAGCAGATGAGCACCTGGGTAAGAAATGGACATTCCGGGGAATGTAATGTCAGTAGTCATCGCGGATGCTTCTTCTGTTGCTCTCTTGATGGCAAGCAACAGCAATTAACTAGTGAAGACCCAGTGAAGGTGCAGCTGTCTAAGGAATGCTACGTCTGCACAGCGGTGTCCAGAAAAATCTTGGGTCTTCTCTATTCAAGTGTTTCATGCAGTTAAATTGGCGCAAGTGTAAAAGTTGCAAAGCTTATGTGCATAATATGCAGAAAAAGGACAACAGAAAAGGTTCTGAATTATGATCCTGTGTTATAGCCATGAATTAATAAAACCAGTTAAATTTGGCAAAAATGTATACCATAACACAAGCCAGAGATGCTTTTAATGCTTCTCATCGCAATTCTGAATGTAACAGATTTAGGACACCTTCACACGCGACAGGTTTTGTTGCAGAAATTTTTGCAACTGAAAATCGGTTCTATTCATGTTAGCAGTAATCCATGTACTTGCTGCCAAAACACGGAACTAATTTTCAGTTGCGTAAATTTCTGCAACAAAATATGCCACATGTGAAAGCGCCCCTAGGCCTTTTGCACATAACCGTATGCCCTCCGAGACATACGGTCCGTGAGTGGGTCATATGTCCCGGAGCGGCATGCATCGTGCGCACGGGAGCGCACAGCATCATAGGTTACTGAATACTGTGCGCATCAGGCTGCCCGCGGGACTATTGTCCTGCACTCATAAGATCATATGAGTGCAGGACAGTAGTCCCTCGGGCGGCCCGATGCACAAAGCATCATAGTAACCCATGATGCTGTGTGCTCCCGTGCACACCATGTATGCCGCTCCGGGACATATGGCCTGCTCAAGGACCGTATATGTCGGAGGGCATACGGTCGTGTGCAAGGGGCCTTAGAGTGCTGTTCGGCAGAGCACAATTAATTAACTAGAGTTACACTCTGTGTTATACTTCAGAGCTGCATTCATAGTTATGTTGGAAACAGCAAGCCTGTGGATAGACATAGGCCTTATGCACACGGCCGTTGTTCGGGTCTGCGTCCGAGCCGCATATCTTGCGGCTCGGCCGCGGACCCATTCACTTCAATGGGGCCGCAAATAATGCGGACAGCACTCTGTGTGCTGTCCGCATCCGTTGCTCCGTTCCGTGCCCCCGCAAAAAAAATAGAGCATGTCCTATTCTTGTCCGTTTTGCGGACAAGAATAGGCATCTCTAATGGGCCGCGTTCCGTTCCGCAAATTGCGGAACAGAACGCGGAGCAGCTTCCGTGTTTTGCAGATCCACGGTTTGCGGACCGCAAAACACCAACGGCCGTGTGCATGAGGCCATACCCACAGCAGCTGAGTGCCTATAATTTAGCAGGGTGTTTGTACAGTAAATGGTGTAACTTGCAGAAATGCATATCACCACCTGGATACACTTCCCTATCAGGGCTACATGTGATACAACGAGAAAGGTTAAGGCTACTTTCACACTTGCGTTCGTGTGATCCGGCAGGCAGTATCATCGTCGGAGCTGCCTGCCGGATCCGCCAATTAGTGTGACAACTGACAGCATTTGTAGACGGATCCGGGTGTGGATCCGTCTACAAATGCATTGCAAGAACGGATCCGTCCCTCAACTTGTCATGCGGATGGACGGATCCGTCATGCAGTCTTTCTCACAGTTTTCCCGGTCTGCGCATGCGCAGACCGGAAGGACGGTTCCGTCCTTCAGTTGTTTCACAATGCCGGATCCGGCACTAATACAAGTCAATGGGCAATAATGCCGGATCCGGCATTCCGGCGACTGATCAGGCATTTTGAATGGACATAATACTGCAGCATGCTGCGGTATTACGTCCGCCGAAAACGCCTGACGGTGACTGAACGGAAGGCATACTGATGCAAACTGAACGGATTTCTATCCATTCAGATTGCATGGGGATATGCCTGATCAGTAATTTTCCGGCATAGAGCCCTTTTGACGGAACTCTATGTCGGAAAAGAATAACGCAAGTGTGAAAGTACCCTTAAATAATGTATTTTGTCATTATATAACTAGCTGCTTATCGATCTAACATGATACTTATAGTACGGCGTAGTTGGTGGAAGTGGTATGATGATATACCGTATAATATGTATTTTCATATATTTATGGTGTGACTTTTACATTCCGCAGGAATATGTAAGTGAAAACCAATCTCTTGATGAAATTAAAGAAAGAATTTCATATTATGATTTGTTAGAACAAGATGTCAATGAAATCAACCCAGCCTTACATGTAGGATTCATTGAACTTAACACAGGTAAAATATTGTCCAAAATGTAGATGTCACAAACGCTTAAAGGTGTTATCCTGTGATTAATGTTCATTGGTCTGTGCTCGATTTATTTAAAGGGAGGGGGCTTGGCCTTTCTGCTGCAATTCACTTTCTATCTTAGCTCAGGGGGCATATCCTTTATTCTGATGCCTCCTCCTGTCACAGTCCAGACGGCATGTACTTTCTGCTGCAACTGTCTTCCTATCACAACTTGGGGAGTGTGTCCTTTCAGCTGCAGATTTCTCCCTATAACAACTCAGAGGGAGTGTCCTTTCAGCTGCAGCTCTCTTCCCTTTACAGCTCAGGGAGCATGTATTTTCGATGTTTGTTACTGAGGTGGACAGGGAAATCAAGAACAGCAGGTGGCACTGTACAGATAGACTTTATTTAATAAATCAGTGGCTATACTACATTTTATCACAGAAGACCATGGGTATAATTGCTCCTTCTGCCATCTACATTCCCCTGCAGACACTGAGCTAATCGGTTTTATCTTAGTGTCCATAGGAGACAGACATGCCACTTGCAGGTCTGCTGATATATATATACATATTTCTTCCTTTTTTCCTACTGGGAATACAGGTGGTTCAAACCTCCTGTTACCCCACAAACATGAGCGGGGAGATCGGTGGGTCACCAAGCCTGCTGCTCGTTAATGGCCTCTAGAAGAAAAGAGATTTCTAGATTCTGTAGTTAGCCTGCTGTGTTCTGTTGGGTTTAGTCTCACTTTCTGCTTTTGCTTGACCAGCTTATACAGTCCAGTTGTGTATTAAGCAGGTAGTACCCCCATCAATAGTTGGGGTACTTGAGCTATCGTTAGCCGCCGGACTGACCCGCTTACACAGTTCTTTTCTACTACACATCTTTAACTGGCATATGTGATGCAGCAGTACGCCAGAGGACAGCATTATCTCCCAAGATGGGTCATATAATCATTATAGAGCCTGGATCTGTCAGACATACTCGGTTCTGGTGTTCTCTCTGGGCAGATGCATACACTCAGACCAGGGAGAAAACGTGATTTTTGGTACTTACCTGTAAAATCCTTTTCTCGCTACAATCATTGTATGACACAGCTCCTATCCTCTTGTTTTGCAATTTTTTCTAATGGGTCCCACTTTCGTGGTTCAGACCCATCTGGAGTTTTTCCCTGATTCTACTATTTACTTTTGGTTGGCTTTTCAGAGCTGCTTCTACTTTTTGGGTACAAACTGATTAGCTCAGTGTCTGCAGGAGGGGTGTAGCTGAGAGGAGGATCTGACACTTTGTCTCACTTAGTGTCGCCTCCTAGTGGCAGCAGCTATACCCACAGTCTTCTGTGTCCCCAAATAAACGTAGTGAGAAAGTTATTTTAGAGATGAGTATTAAAAATCCTGTTTTTAATTACATGCAATTAAAAATATTCAGATCCACTGGTTTGAAAAATCCTGAATATGTTTTGTCTGACAATCCCTTTAACCTTTTTAGCACACCTGGCACGGCTATGATACTAATCAAGTGTGGCATTCTATACACTTACTGTTAGCAGGGCGTGCTACATGAATAGTGTAGTTGTGGTGTGGCACCATACATTACTGTCGCAGCATGACAATTCTTTTGCAGGTGTTCACAGAGGATTTTACCCTTAGCAATCCATAGTTGCCCCTCAATTTGTGTAAAAATCTGCACATCGACAGCACAATTCACAACCAGCAATGTCTGAAGCATTTCCGTATGGCTCTAGTAAATGTCAGTGTTCTCATCGACAGGTGCCGTTCTAATCATTCAATGTGTTAGTAGTGAATTGAGGTGATTAAACCAAAGTTTTTCCCTGTGAACACATGACGTGATGTGAAATTAGCCTAACCTTGTTTGGTGTTATTACGTTTTCTACAATACTTGGTGGGATATGCCATCATGAGAATGAAGGAGCCTCACCACTGCCTTGAAGGGAATAAGCTGCACTGCTGTTCCCTGCCTGTCTGGAGACCTGGGCGGCACTGTGCTAAATCAAAGCTGTGCCCCCTTCATTCTTGTTATTGTGGGGTCCAGACCACCACCAATCATTAAGTAATGGAATATCCCAGCAATATGCCATAACTGTCCGAGATGAGAATAAACCTTTAACCCCTTAAGGACACAGGGTTTTTACATTTTTGCGTTTTCGTTTTGCGCTCTATGCCTTCCAAGAGCCATAACTTTTTTATTTTTCCGTTCACATGGCCATATGAGGGCTTATTTTTTGCGGGACAAGTTGTACTTTCCAACGCCATCATTTAATAATGCATACGGTGTAGTGGGAAGCGGGAAAAAATTCCAAATGGGGTGAAATTGCAAAAAAAAAGCAATTTCACCACAGTTTTACGGGTTTCTAAATTACGACGTTTGATTTGCGATAAAACTGACCATTTAGTTTTATTCTACAGGTCAGTACGAATCCGCGATACCCAATATGTATAGCTTTTCTTGCGTTTTGATAGTGAAAAAAATTCAAAAGTGGGAAAAATTTATATTTTTTTGTCGCCATGTTTTGACCGCTATAACGTATTTGTATATAAGTGTATGGCGTTGTATGGGGGCTTTTTTTGCGGGCGATCTTAACTTTTAGTTGATACCATTATGGGGTGTGTAGGACTTTTTGATCGCTTCTTATTTAATTTTTTGATGAAATGAAGCGTCCAAAAGCGGCAAATCGGCCATTTAGGCGCTTTTTCCGTTTTCTGTTTACCGTATGGGAAATATATTTTTATATTTTTATACTATGGGCGTTTTCACACATTGCGACACCCATGATGTGTATTTTTTTATTTTTTTATTATTTTATTTTAATTTTGGGGAAAGGGGGTGATTAAAATTTTTAGGTTTTTTATTTATTTTTATTTTTTTATTTTTTAAATTTTTTACACTTTTATATAGATCCCATAGGGACCTATATAAATCAGTTACCTGATTGCTTCTATCATAAACTCCAATACACTTGTATTGGAGTTTATGAGCATTTACTACTTTCCTATGAAGCCCTATTGCTAACAAGGGCTCCATAGGAAATAGTAAGTGATAGCCTCAAGCTGAATGAAAGGCTTGAGGCTATCCCTTACAGCGCTCGATTCTCCCGATCACCACTAGGGAGCCGGAGCGCTGCCGAAGTTTTACTTTCGGTTTTAGCGATGCAGATGCCGTGATCAGGATTGATCACGGCATCTGCAGGGTTAAATGATCGCGGTCGGCAGCGCTGCCGACCGCGATCATCAGCTGCGGGGGTCAGCTACAGGAATCAGCCGGACCCCCGCAGCGATGGTGCCCGCAGCGGCCAGGAGCGGGCGCCATCTTCAGGGACTGGACACATGACGTACCCATACGTCATGTGTCCTTAAGGAGTTAAAGGGAACCCGTAACCAATTTTCTGCTGCCCTCACTTTTAAATCTTAGCAGCTCCAGCGCATTCCAGTGAGTCCCCATATTCCCCATATTCATGAGCTCACGGCGCTCCCCACCCTCCTGCCTCTGACAGTATTTTCCATCTAAATATAAGTGAGTAAAATAAATAATAAATCTGAATCAGCAGCAGGTGGGTGCGGAGAGCTATGAGCTCATTGCATTGTACTCATTTTGAGCTAAACTCATTTTTAAATTGGTCTTTATTAAATGTTGAGCCCCTTTCTCTGAACAACCTTGAGATTCTCTAGTAGCAGGCTCTGTATTTTTACAATCAGGCAGTTCAGCTGCAGATCTCTGACCTCCTTAACACTTACTGATAAGATAAATAAGTGTTTATGACATTTTAGTAATTTCGAGATAAGGTTTATTGGTACCAGTCACACAGCTAGACAAACAGTTAACCCTTTGTGACAGAGTGGCTGAATATTATAAATAAAGACCAATTAAAAAAATTTTTAGCCCAAAATTTGTAAAATGCTAATATTGCCCCCCCGGAGGTGTACATAGCATTTTAATCACCCCTAAGAATACTTACTGTATATGTTTGTTGCAAGCTTGGTGTGAACAGGATCTCAAAATGGAAAATTGTGTCATTCATTTCACCTTTTATTTTAGCTCCCATAAAAGTGTCCATATCTACTGAGGCAAAAGCTTGGAAACTGCTGCTATGTAGATACCTGCACCAGGAATACAAGATGAAGATGGCCGACATTTCAGAATTTATAGCCGAATACTTGAAAATATTATCTCGTCCGATTCTTGATTTAGATGACGTGCAGTTTGTCATGAAGGCCCTGACAATTATCAGAGAAAATGAAATCCGGATAGACAGAAGTGTGGGGCCAGTAGAGGTGAGCAGATCTGACATTACAGATAAAAGCCATACAATGATCACGTTGTCTCTGTGTTGTCCTCTACGATGGCAGCTTGGTGATCGGAACTTTCTTTCATAGGAAGCGTACGCAACCTTAAGTAGATTTCAGGTCAACGTAACAAGAGAGGAGACAGACGTTATCGATACGTTGAGATATTCTTTTAAGAAGCTTCTTTGCAAAGTTGTGAGTAAATTGTGTATAATGTATTGTGTATAGTGATTAGATTCTGTGCCATGGGCTCTACCATTTGTATTTCATAAAAGGGCCGTCCAATCCAGCGTGCGTAACCATATAATACTCTGTGACTCCTGGATCTCCTGTCTTTTCATTGCGGTTCTCACTGTATCTCTTGCGGCACACTTCTGTTGTGGGATATACGTAATATCAGGGGTGTTGTTATCAGAAAGACAGCAAATAGCTATTTGGGTGTAACTTGATCATTTATAAAAAAAAAATAATGGGTCAGATTGACTGTGTCTGCTCCAGAAATCTGTCTACAGATTGGTGCAATTTGATGCATCTGGAGTTTCTAAAAAACAATTCTGACACTCTTGACAAGGGGCAGAGCTTAGCAGAAAGGGGCAGTTACAGTTTAAAGGTGGCCATGCACATTCAATAGCTAATGTCTATTCTAACCACCACCAAGCGCTGCTCCCCGCCTCTTCCATAGAAGTGAATAGGAGCGCACTGCGCACGCGTGGCCCATGCTCCCATTCATTTCTATAGGGCTTTCGGCGGCCCCATAGAAATAAATGGAGGGCAACTGCGCATGCGCAGTGCTCCCTCCGTTCATTTCCCTGCTCCGTTCTCATTGTCCCACCGCTGGGACCCGCACCTATCAGACAATGGGGGCATATCCTAGCGATATGCCCCCATTGTCTGAGATGGGAAAACCCCTTTAATGAACGCTGGGTATACAGATCCTTCTGCAGCCATGCTGCTTCCTGCTCCAGGAGTCACCGGGATAGTCTCAGGAGCTGTGAGGTCTAAGCTGGCCAGATCAGCTCTGCAATGAGGCTCTGAAGACTGAACGTCCCCTGTAACTGACGAGAACATGTCAGCCAGTATGTTCACATTCCCTGGGTGTAAAAAATATACAATAAATAAATACAAGTAGCATAAAGATAAAGTCCTGCCCCAAAAAGATGCAAGATTTATATAATAATAAATGATAATATAAGCAAAAGTTATGGGTGTTGAATTCACATGAACTAAAAAAAACTAAAACATGTCTGGTCATGAAGAGGGGTTCAATGGCCGGGCCTCGAACTGGTCAAGAATTCTAAGACTTATTACCCTCTTGTCAGGAGTCTGTTCAAGATGAACTGATTCGTATACAACCAGAACTTAAAAGCAAGCTCACAGAGTCTGTAGGAAGTCTTCAGAAGGAAATGGCGGCATTCGATGCTGATTATGAGAAGGTATGATAGTGCATTTATGTATTATTTCTGATCTTAGTGTGAACCTCCCAACAGACTTTATTCTAATTTACATTAAGATCTCATGGTTTTGGGGCCGTGGAGTTGGTCCAAACGATAGACAGATAGGTAGATAGATAGATAGGTGCTAGATAGATAGATAGATAGATAGATAGATAGATAGATAATGGATAGATAGATAGATAGATAGATAGATAGATAGATAGGTGATTGATAGATAGATAGATAGATAGATAGATAGATAGATAGATAGATAGATAGATAGATAGGTGATTGATAGATAGATGGATGGATAGATAGATAGATAGATAGATAGATAGATAGATAGATAGATAGATAATGGATAGATAGATAGATAGATAGATAGATAGGTGATTGATAGATAGATAGATAGATAGATAGATAGATAATTGATAGATAGATAGATAGATAGATAATGGATAGATAGATAGATAGATAGATAGATAGATAGATAGATAGATGGATATGAGATAGATAGATAGATAGATAGATAGATAGATAGATATGAGAGATAGATAGGTGATAGATAGATAGATAGATAGATAGATAGATAGATAATGGATAGATAGATAGGTGATTGATAGATAGATGGATGGATAGATAGATAGATAGATAGATGGATGGATAGATAGGTGATAGATAGATAGATAGATAGATAGATAATGGATAGATAGATAGATAGATAGATAATGGATAGATAGATAGATAGATAGATATTAGATAGATAGATAGATAGATAGATAGATAGATTGATAGATAGATAGATAGATAGATAGAAAATGGATAGATGTGAGATAGATAGATAAATAGATACTAGATAGATAGATAGATAGATAGATAGATAGATAGATAATGGATAGATAGATAGATAATGGATAGATAGATAGATAGAAAATGAATAGATTAATGGATAGATAGATAGATAAATAGATACTAGATAGATAGATAGATAGATAGATAGATAGAGAGAGAGAGATAGATAGATAGATAGATAGAGAGAGATAGATAGAGAGATAGATAGATAGAGAGAATAGATAGATAGATATGAGATAGATAAATATTAGATAGGTAGATAGATAAAGATACACATCACTATTTGGGAGTAAGGCTACTTTCACACTTGCGTTAGTGTGATCAGGCAGGCAGTTCCGTTGTCGGAGCTGACTGCCGGATCTGCCGATCAGTATGACAACTGACAGCATTTGTAGACAGATCCGGATCCATCTACAAATACATTGCAAGAACAGATCCGTCCTGCACTCTTTTTCACCGTTTTCCCGGTCTCCGCTTGTCATGCGGAAGGACGGATCTGTCTTCCAGTTGTTTCACAATGCTGGATCCGGCACTAATGCAAGTCAATGGGAATTAATGCCGGCTTTCCGGTGACTGATCAGGCATTTTGGATGCATGCTGCGGTATTATATTCGGCTAAAACGCCTGACAGTGACTGAACGGACGGCATACTGATGCAAACTGAACGGATTTCTATCCATTCAGATTGCATGGGGATCGGCCTGATCAGTAATTTTCCGGCATAGAGCCCTTTTGATGGAACTCAATGCCGGAAAAGAATAACGCAAGTGTGAAAGTAGCCTAAAACGTTGGGAGGAATGTTTCTGTTTCTAGTCAGTGATCCCTCCACCTCCTCCTTTTTGGGCCATCTGAGAATGGGGTTTTCTAAGGTGGCCAGTTCTTTTAAGGTGAGGTAAAAGAGAAAAATAAGATAACATTGAGACATGTTGGATATGTTTCCTTATATAATTGTGATAAGCAATTATTAATCTTCATCTTCAGTGGCAGAAACTTCAAGCTTTGGAATTCATAGGGGGAGATTTATCAAACTGGTGTAAAGTAGAACTGGCTTAGTTACCCATAGCAACCAATCAGATTCCACCTTTCATTTCTCACATCTCCTTTACACCGGTTAATATCTCCCCTATAGTGTTTTGTTCTGGCCATAAAACATGGGTCACTGCTGCAATGTGCAGTCCATCAGTGTGTTAGTTACCGGTCTGATAATGAGAATACCAGACTATTGCATGAGACCAAGGGCAGGTATACTGCATGTGGGCCACCGGGCAACATAGTCACAACTGACACCCTGTGTCCACTACCCCCTCATCTTGACAACCATAGAACATGTTTAAGCATTCTCAGAATAGGGCTGTGCCTTATGCCCTAGTTTACATGGTGAGGATGCTGGCCCTGCACAAGACCCTGCGTTCTTATACTCTCTACTTGTGTTATTTCTTTCCATGTTTACTGCATTGTCTGTGTGACCAGAGATATTAGTGTTATGTTTCCTGTAAGATTTTACATACTGTTTCATTTTTGATTGATGTGCCTTTCTACAGGAAGGACCATTGGTTCCAGGTATAACATCTCAAGAAGCCATTGCAAGGTTACAGATATTTCAGGTAAGCAGAAGGCAGTCTCAGTGATGGGTTACACTAGTTTCACATCTGCGACAGCGCTCTCCAGCAAGCTGTTACTCCTGCAGCCGTTGTTTTTTTTGTTTTTGTTTTTTTTGGGGGGGGGGGGGTACATGGAGAGGTTAAAACTTTGTGTACTTTCTTTCATAATTGTTACAGATTCATTTTGATGAACTTTGGAGAAAATGTATCTCTTATTCTTCTGGAGAACAGCTCTTTGGTTTACCCGTGTCGAACTATGACATTCTTCATAAGAGGAGGTAATGCAGGATTATATTCAGAATGGGATTTAGCTCACATGATTTACAAATGACTGTAAGGAAGCTGTACGGAGGCACAAGAAGTCTCTGCAATGCTTCTATGGAAGAATAACTCAACACTACGGTGTCCTAACATAGACATGGTCCAGTTCTCTACTCTGCATCAAAATGTATCTCTGAATTTGGAGGCAAATGGAGGTACAGCAATATTATGGTACAATCACTGCATTGTTTTGCCTGATTCTTTAATGTGACAGTCCATGAAACACAATATGTGGACCGAGTCGATTGTTCTCTGAATTTAATATTAGCAAATTTTTTCTGCCAGTGGATGAATCGTATGTGGCAAAACTAAAATCAGGCAAAAAATTCCCTCATCCCAACTCTGTCATTAAGGGCTCCTGCACGCTGCCGTTGCCCGGTCATGCCTGTATTGCAGCCCGCAAACAGCTGGTCCACAATATGCGGGCAACGGCCATGTGCTCACCGCATCACGGATGCAGAACCATTCAAGTGAATCCGGAAGGTCAATCACTGAGACAATTCTATCTTCAGGGTAAGTGTAGTCAGACAAATGACTGAAGAGAAAATACCCTCTAAAACATAACTTTTACTAAATATACATTAAAATATTCCCACATTAAAAAGTTTCACATAACTAATAAATCAAAAATAAGATGTGTAATATGATACAGATAGACACCCACTCAAAGGGGAGGAGTGCATTAAGCCTCTCAATTACCACGAATGTGGCCACTCACGGTTTGAGAAACCCTGGATACCCACGTTCTACTCATTACCAAAGATCCACAAGGCCTTGTGCCCTTGAAGGGTCGCCCCATAGTATCCGGTGTTGACTCTATCACGCAGAATGTGGGTATCTACATTGATAAAGTCCTCAGGAGTTTTATCACTGCTCTTCCCTCATACATCAGGGACACAACGGACCAGCTTGTGAAATTAGATGGCCTGACGTTGGAAGAAGGAGACTTGTTGGCCTCGATTGACGTTAAGGGATTGTATAGTAATATTCCCCATGACAAAGGAATACTCATCCCATAATGACCTTGTATTACAATTGCTTGATTTTGTCTTGCGGGATAATTATTTCCTGTTCAGTTCCAGATTTTGCCACCAGCTCAGGGGCACAGCGATGGGTAGTCCCTGTGCGCCTACCTACGCAAATGTGTTCCTGGGCTGGTGGGAGTACACTATGATATTTATAGAAGGTAGTGTCTGGACCTCTAGGGTCGTGTTCTGGGGCCGTTTCATAGATGATAGTCTTCACACTGTGGAACGGCCCAGAAGCACTTTTCTGGAGTTCATCAATGAAATAAATGCCAACAACATCGGCATGCATTTCACCTATGAAATAGACGAAAGACACATGGCATTCTTGGATCTTGACATTACCTTACGTGGGGGGGGGGGGGGGGGTCAGCTTACAAACAAAGACGTACAGAAAACCTACTGCCACCAATAGTCTTTTAAGATAGGACAGCCACCACCGATTGAGTCAGAGGTGTTGCATACCATAGGGGCAATATCTACGTATACGTAGAAATTGTTCAAACAATGAGGACTTCCAACGTCAGGCCATGGACTTACAATCCAGATTCACGAGAAGAGGATATCCACAGCAGGTCCTCAGTAGAGCCTTAAAATATGCCAATAAAAGGGACCGGGTGAAACAGAGAAGAACATCATCCGTATTATAGGAAAGTATGACGACCAAAGTGTAAGGGTACGACAGATTTTATCTAAATACTGGGACCTTCTACGGATGGACCAAGATATTAGAGAGTGTTGTCCCTATAAATCCAGCTATCACATATAGGAGAGGGAGATCACTGAGAGATAGATTTGTACATAGCCACTATCAATCTCCCCAAAAACTGGGCACATGGCTTGACAGGAGGCCTCTTGTGATGTACAGATGTGGGGGATGCATTTGTGTCTATTTGTGCATCCCACAAAGGTCTTCTGCAGTGTTAGTACAGGGAGAACATACCAAATCCGAAGTATGGGGGTTGTATACCCGTGTACTTGCACTTGCCCCCTTTAATATGTAGGTAAAACCAGCAGAGAAGTGAGAAGACGCATAGGAGACCACCTTGGGGACATCAAGCATAAAAGGGATACCCCGATATCTAAACATGTACATGAGAAACATGCAGTCAGCCGTAGATCCCTGAATTTTTGTGTGATTAAAATAATTTGCCCATCATCGAGAGGCGGGGATTTGGATAGGAGGATCTCACAAAAAGAAACCGAGTGGATATTCAGATTAAAGACTGTCAATCCACATGGCCTAAATGAGATCCTGTCATTCACAAGTTTCCTGTAAAATGTCTTTCTTTTTGCTTCTTTTTCTTTCTTTTTCTTTTTTTAAGTTTCTTGTTTACAAAAATTGGAATTGTGAGTGCCTCAAGGGATAGCCGCATGCTATGCATTAGTCCACAAAGAGGATTTTAAGGGGTGGGGAAAACTATATAGTGGAAACCTCTACTTAAATTAGCAGAGATCCCCACACTACCACCCCAAAATAAGTGCGTAAGTCCGCACCCCACATGTTAGCCAGTAAATTAATAAAACAAGATGTATATATATATATATTTCATAATACATCAGATACAACTGCCTATGGTCGCCTCGTTGATCTGAATTGGGATATACAATCTCTTACTATATTGCTGTGATTTTATTTCAACACATAAGTGTAGTATTGCTCTTGCCCACTTTGGAGATATTTATGTGTATGTGATACTGCTCCTCTGCTTTATGCCCATATGATGGTCGTGCATTTTTGAGATCTTGGAGTCCCCTGATATACCATGAAATGGGGGAAACGCGTCAGATCTTTTGATTATTTATAGGCATCCACCGTTTGGAAACCTTATATTAGGTAGGGATTCTTAGCATATAGGGTGAGCCACCGATAAGTGGGGCCGCCCCTTTTGGGGCGTTTACTCCGCTTTTAGGCAGGGATAGGGTAGACATATAGGGACAGTATCCCACTGCCTAAAAGAGGATATATATATCCATCTATAGATGACCCCATCAACGCAACAGCAGAATCTGTGCTGCAGCAACTTGATATCTGACTAATGACTGATGTGACGGCACTAGCCCCTGTACCGTGATCTAGGAAACCGTGAGTGGCCACATTTGCGGCAATTGAGAGGCTTAACCTGAATGCACTCCTCACCTTTGAGTGGGTGTCTATCTGTATCATATTAGACATCTTATTTTTGATCTATTAGTTTCGTGAAACTTTTTAATGTGAGAGTATTTTAATGTATATTTAGTAAAAGTTATGTTTTAGAGGGTATTTCCTCTTCAGTCATTCAGAATCCGGAAGGTGCGGAATGGAGGCATGGAACCCCACGGAAGCACTACAGAATGCTTCCGCGGGGTTTCTCTCCATGTCTCCGCCCCGCAAAAAATAGAACATGTTCTATTTTTTGCGTGGACCCATTTAAGTTGAATGGCTCTGGATCCGTCTGTGGAATCCACACGGATGTTGCCCATGCATTGGGGAGCGCTAATTGAGGTTCCCAATGCACGGAACGGCCGAACAATGGCCGTGTGCATGAGCCTTACGTGTCATACTTTACATCTGCATGCACTATAAATTCCAGGCATCTTTCAGAATATATTTGTATTTTTTTTTTTTTGTTTCATATTAAAAGTGTTCATTTGTTATTATCTTTATTTTAAAAAATTCTGTTAAAAACACCATTAGAAACAACGCAAGATTCCTGCAAAACAAACAAATGTCCGGGTAGAGAAGGAACAGGAAGATATTTGTCATTAGAAGTGTCTGGCAGCGACTTATTCCCATCTCCCCATTCTGAACACACTCGTGCTTGGCCGAACTGAACATGGAAGTCTGGTGATAGCTGGACTGATAATTTGTATAGCCAGCTTTATGGAGACTGATTCTAAATGAGGGCTCATGCACACGGCTGTAGATTTAGTCCACATTGGATCGGATGCGGACTTATTCATCTCAACGGGGCCGCACCATAAGTCCGTTCCATGGTCGCACCAAAAATAGAACATGTCAAATTGTAGTCTATTTTGTGGACAAGCCTAAGACATTTCTGTAGGAGAAAAAAGAACAAAAAAACATTGTGGCAAGCACTCGCCCGGCATCCGTGATTTGCGGATCCGCTATTAACTGACGGATGTGTGCAGGAGCCCTAATTGAAAGTCATTGTTTTTACAGGCGCCATGATGGTTGTGACAGATTGCTAAGGTTTCTATTAACTTCCAGTTATTTCTTTTTTATTGGTCAGAATATTACAGACTACACTTTTCCAGCGATCAAAGGCAATAGATCCCTGCCGGAATAGATCCCAAAAGCCAGTGTGAACAGAGGGTTTCAATGAGAAGATCATTTATTTATTTTTCTGATCATTTTTTTCTTACATAGGAAGGAGCTTGGGCTGTTACAGAATCTGTATGGATTATACGATGCCGTGACTAACCGCATAAGCAGATACTATGAGACGCTATGGACAGATATAAACGTTGAGTGGATTAGTGCAGAGCTGCAGGATTTTCAGGAAAAGTATACTGCTTAAACACTTCTATAGATAAGTAAATCAACATCCTAAAGGGTTATTTCTGAATGTTTTATCACTTTTTTTTAAAGATGTAATAAACTTCCGAAGGACTTGAAACACTGGCAGGCTTTCCTGGATCTCAAGAAAAGAATAGATGACTTCATAGAATGTTGTCCTTTGTTAGACATGATGAGAAATAAAGCTATGAAGAAGTGGCACTGGGGCCGTATTGCAGATCTTATAGGATGCAAGCTTGATGTTCAGTCTGATTCATTTTGCTGGAGTAAAATCATGGACGCCTCAGTTCTTCAACATAAAGATGAGATTGAAGTAAGTTTTTTTCTGTTTAAAAAATGGTAGAATTATGTTTTGATTCAGGGATGTTGATGTCATATCCACAGGAGCAGCAGCACTACACAACAGACGGCGCGGTGTAGTGTTCCATGCTACTGCAGAACAGCTTTTTGTCGGCGGTGTCAGGTGTCAGACCTCCGCCGATCAGATATTGGTGGCCTGTCCTGCAGATAGACCATCAATATCAAATTCTGGACAACCCCTTTAAGGCTAGGGCTACACCTAGACATTTTATAGCACTTTTAGTTGATTTTAACTATATTTGTGCCCTCATAGGTGGCAGATTTTGTTGGAGAAATTTCTGCAACAGGAAATCAGTTCCATTCATCTACATGGGTTTTTTTTGGGCTGCAAGCACAAGGATTTCTGCAAGCCGTATTCAGATGAACAGAACTGAATTTCAGTCCTAAATACAATCCTGCAACAAAATGAATCCATCCTATAGTTACAGTGAATTGCTTTGTACGCATCCTTGTGCATTGCAGATGTTACGGTGCTTTCACATTTGCATTTAGCTTTCTGTTCTTCTGATCCGTCAAAAGAACAGAACAATGAAAAATAATGGATCCGTCTTATTTTGAGCATAATCTGTGATCAGTTTGTTTCCGTTCCTTCAGACTTCAGTTATTTTTGATGAGAGAAAAAGTCCTGCATGCAGGAAAAATAACTGATGTCTGACGGAACTGACAGGAACAGATCACAATTGATGCCCATAATCTGACTCTAACCCTAAATTCACACCTAAGCGTTTTACAGCGCGTTCAAACGCGCTGTAAAACGCTCAACACATGAAAACCAATGCTTTCCTATGGCCCTGGTTCTCACTTGAGCGTTTTACAGCGCGTTTGAACGCGCTGTAAAACGCCCGACGCATAAACAAGTACTTGAGCTTTTTTTGGGGCCTTTGCCGCGCGTTTTGTGATTGACACCACAGTAGTCAATCACAAGAACACGCGTACGAACGCGCGTTTCCTATTTGCAAAAACGCGCTGAAATACGCGCGTTTTAAGAACGCTCAGGTCTGAACCCAGGGTAAAAGCGCTATAAAATGCCAAAATTTTAATATCTTTCCTATAGACTTTAAAGTGGTTCACTGGGAATTAGGAAAATGAAAATACTTAAATATCACTTTATTATAAATATATTCCCAAATACCTTTCATTAGTTATAATGGCTCAATTTGTCTGGGGAGAAAACATTAGGAGAAATAAAATGGCCACCATCCTATCAGTACACACAAGACCTGTCCTAATCACACAGGAGGACAAGTTACTTCAGAGCACTGAGCTAAAGAGCTGCCTCATCCTCCTCTCTGCTCTGCTTGTCAGTGATAATAGTCCTGACTACAGCTAATTAGATCTTCAGCTGAATCTCTGTAGGAATGGAGATCATGAGGAGACATGAAGTACAGAGAGGACGGACAGGACAGACTGTGGTAATGGAGACTGCAGACAAGTGTGGCTGCTCATTACTGCATCCCCACCATCCTCTCTGTACTTCATGTCTCCTCATGAACTCCATTCCTACAGAGATTCAGCTGAAGATCTTATCAGCTGTATTCAGGATGATGATCCCTGACGAGCAGAGAGGAGGATGGGGATGAGGCAGCTCTTTAGCTCAGGGTTCTGCAGTAACTTGTCCTCCTGTGTGATTAGGACAGGTTTTGCCGAATCTCAACAATGGAATTAACAACGCAAGTGTGAAAGTAGCCTAAAATATGACAAGCACAGTTGGAAACTTAATTGAAAACACCTTGAAAAACGTGTTACTGCTTTACTGTATGGTTATAGAAGGGAATCAGCAATCTCAATTTAGCTCTAGAAATAAATGGAGAATAAAACACTGGGTATCTCAAGATGGCACCAAATAGGCAGATAATATTCAACTTTTTCTGAGCAACCTTAAAATATGGGGTCTGTGGAGATTTCATTCCTAAATCCAAAAATATAAATATATGATAATATGGTAATATAATGTGATCATCTGAATAATATCTGTCTGCGGGATGTTTTACAAAGTTACTCACCTTTGTATGTCAATGTAGCCTGTACAATATGTGATGATTTCTGATATGTGTTAGGATATCTGTACATCAGCAGTGAAGGAGAAGGACATCGAAAGTAAATTAGGACAGGTGACAAGCATCTGGAACAACCAGTTTTTAAGGTTTTCACCATTTAAAGGCAGAGGAGAACTATTACTAAAAGGAGCAGAAGCTGCAGAGATCATCGTTACAATGGAGGACAATCTGATGGTCCTTGGGACATTGCTTAATAACAGGTAATGAAAGCTGTAACTCTCAGGCTAAATGTTCAAAACTGCAGATTTACAACACAGAGCAGCATGTCATTCCTGCTGTCCTCTAACGGAAGGCCAAGTAAACTTTGTAGACAAGTTGCCTTATAGTCAAGTATTGCCATAAACAATCGTACCAGAGAACCTAAGGGCCCTATTACACCTGCAGATACAGCAGACAATTGTCGGGAATGAAGTGTACCTTCCTAGTGGAGAAGACTACTGCTATTAGATCCAGCGATCTCCTCCTCAGTATGGGGACAAGTGATCGCTAAGGCCATTGCTCGTCCCCATACTGAACCACTGTTTGCCGGAAGCAGATCGTGATTATACGGCATGATCTGCCGCCGATAAACAAGGATTTTTAAACCTGCTAAAATGTTTGCTTGTTCATCAGGTAATCGGCGGCAATACTACACTGCTGGTCATCACATGAGCGCTCATACGAACAATTATTAGCGATGATCGTCACGATTATCTTCAGGTGTAATAGGTCCTTTAGACATGTCCTGTAGTCCTGTGCTGGCTCTGGTGGTTATCTACTTAATCCTCTGGGAAGCCCCTCATAAACTCCACAGTCCTATGACTACTTAATGATACAGAATCCTTAGGGGTGTTGAACTAAATGGGGACATCTGTCACTGCAGTGTAGAAGCAAACACAAAGATGTAGCAGCATGTGCTAAGATACGTGCAATCATATCACGGATTTATTATTTTTAATTGCATTACTGCACCACCCTTCACAACAAGGCAACCTTACTCAGCTGGGACCTATTTGATGAGATTGCCTTTATGGCTGGTGGGCTCACACAGTTTGATCGAAAATCTGCACTAAGCACCTCAAATTTGTAAGCACAGTGTAATGTACCCGTCCACTAACAAGCCTTCTATAGTCAAGCTTTGTAGATGAAGATCTTAAACAGGTATTCATTATAGCTGGCCACGATGCCGGATGGATTTGGATGATGTATAGCATTCGGTTATGTCTGCAGAGTGGCTGCTGACTAACAAGCGTGCAAATGGGTACACGGAGGAAAAGTAGTCAGCTAGCAGGGTCAGGACCAGAGAAACAAAACAAGTGCAAAAGTTAAAAACGGAAGCAAATCCAATAAACACTTCAGGAGTCAAACAAGGGATAATCCAGAAGAAGCAATGAAGAGTGTTGGAGAATCACGATTAGATCTGATAGTCAGCCATGTTGTATTGGGCAGGCATCTTATGTTCTCATCTCAGAAAGGAGTTTTGTAAAGAGTTAAAGTTAAGAAATAGCTTGGTTAGGGAAATATCCTGATGGAGAGATTCTTAAGTAATCGATTAAAAGGGTCAAGATGTAATGGTGGGCTATAAAAAATCTACTTGTCTATTGAAACTGACGCAGGCTATTAGCATATTTATGATCACGTTCGATCCTTGGTGTTGGATAGGTGATAAATGAAGGGGACCACTTTTGGTTTTATGTTCCATAGGGTTCCTTGGAAAGAAAATGGAGATTGGTACTAAAATGGGAGTGGATTAATGGAAGGCCCAAGGAATAAATTATTTCCGCATGAAGTGATCAGGATAAGCTTTTGTCCTATTAGAAGTTGTTGTAGATGTAACTTATGTAGATCAGTGGTTATTTATAATAATGATGTATCTGTGTGAGTAACATATGACAAGGCATATTTATTACTTTGGTATATTTACATTGTTTTAACGGTTCTAATGAAAGTTATGTTTTAGAAATGAGTTCCCCCTCTTTTGGTTGACAATATAAAAAAATATCCCAAGCTCTGAACATCTCACGGAGCACTGTTCAATCCATCATCCAAAAAAGGAAGGAGTATGGGACCACTGCAAACCTACCAAGACATGGGCGTCCACCTAAACTGAGAGCCCAGGCAAGGAGAGCTCTAATCAGAGAAGCAGCCAAGAGGCTCATGGCCCCTCTGGAAGAGCTGCAGAGATCCACAGATCCATCGGGAGAATCTGTCCGCAGGACAACTATTAGTCGTGTCCTCCACAAATCTGACCTTTATGGAAGAATGGCAAGAAGAAAGCCATTTTAGAAAGCAGCCATAAGAAGTCCTGTCTGCAGTTTGCCACCAGCCATCTAGGGGACACATCAGACATGTGGAAGAAGGGGCTCTGGTCAGATGAAATCAAAGTGGAACTTTTTGGCCTGAATGCAAAATGCTATGTGTGATGGAAAACTAACCCTGCACATCCCTCTGAACTCACCATCCCCACCGTGGGACATGGCGGTGGCAGCATCATGGGGGAAGTTTTTCTTCAGCAGGGACAGGGAAGCCGGTCAGAGGTGATGGGAAGATGGATGGAGCTAAATACAGGAAAATCCTGGAGGAAAACCTGGAAGAGGCTGCAAAAGACTTGAGACTGTGATGGAGGTTCACATTCCAGCAGGACAATGACCCTCAACATCCAGCCAGAGCTACAATGAAAGGGTTTACATCAAAGCATCTTAATGTGTTAGAACGGCCCAGTCACAGTCCAGACCTAAATCCCAGTGAGAATTTTTGGCAAGACTTGGAAATTGCTGTTCACAGACGCTCTCCATCTAATCTGACTGAGCGCGAGCTCTTCTGCACAGAAGAATGGACAAATATCTCACCCTCTAGATGTGGAAAGCTGGTAGAGACAGACCCCGAAAGACTGCAGCTGTAACTGCAGGGATAGGTGGTCCTACAAAGTATATAAATGCACAGCACTGTCCAGATTTTTATTTATTACATTTTTATTTTTATTTATTATTGTGAAAACCTTGTATCATTTTCTTCCCACCTCACACAGACTTGTACTTTGTGTTGGTCAATCACATAAAATCCCAATAAAATACATTTGTTGTGGGTGTAACATGAAAAAATGTAGCAAAGTTCAAGAGGTATGACTACCTTTTCAATGCACTGTATATATACTTACCCAGTACCCAGGTTTTCATAGTGATTATTTATAATATTGTATTGGGGCAGTTTCTTCTTTTTCTCAGAATACACATGGAAGGGAACATGGAGGCTGCATGTTTCTTTTCAAGCTCGGTGGATACATTACTTGTATGATAACAGGACCCATGAATGTTTGTGCGAATATGAACCTGTCAGTGAGGATTTAGTAGATCCTTTCTTGTGTTCAGATTTGTCTCCGTAATATTTGTCCCCTTTGATATTCTAGATATAATGAACCTTTTAAACAGACCATTCAGAGCTGGATCCACAAGCTGAGCACATCCTCCGACATCCTAGAGGAGTGGTTGCTGGTTCAGACTCTCTGGATTTACCTGGAAGCTGTTTTTGTTTCTGGAGATATAGCAAGTCAATTACCTCAGGTGAGAGGCCTTGTGTAAATGTGAACACTCCTCTACCATAGGAACTATAAGCCCCTGCTGGTTAAGATACAGATAAAAGTCTTTTATTGTCATGTAGGAGGCCAAACGGTTCAAGAACATAGACAAGACCTGGGTGAAGCTAATGCAGCGAGCTCGTGACAAAGGCAACGTAATTCAGTGCTGCGCTGGGGATGAAACCTTGATCCAGCTGCTTCCTCATCTACATGAACAGCTGCAGATCTGTCAGAAGTCACTCACAGGGTATGGCATGTAGGATGACCAGGGATGGACTGGGAACTTAAAGTGGCCCTGGAAAAATACTAAAAGTGGCCCCATTTCGTAGTTGGGTCCAAATTGATAGAAGGCAGAGCCAGTAATATTATATTGTTGCACATAATACCACACCAACAGAGCCAAATACCACAGTGCATCACAAAATACTGTCAGCAGCACAAAGTACATCCCCAAAAACTTTCATTGACCGGCTGTGAGGAGGGCAGCCCCCTGGGCATCGGCCCACCAGGAAATTTACCTGTGAGGTCTATGGCCAATCTGCCCCTGAGGATGACTCTCCTCTAGGCTCTCGCACAGCAGTACGTGCCTGATGACTGCTGTAGTCCAGCATCTCTAATAGGCACCTGGTTTGCGTGTGTGCAAATACAAGCTGACCATCCGCTAGAGATTTTTTTTAAATCTTTTTATTGAAGTTTTCAATTATAATCAGAACATTAGATTTTTTTATAAGCCTTTTTGGGATTGTAGTCCCTTGTTCTTTTGTGTTGAATACATACATTAAAGGTATAAAAAAAAAATTAAGGTTATGTACACCTTCAGAGCCAAATTTTTTCATTATTGCATTTTACTCATTTTGTGCTAAATATTCTTTTTTCATTTGTTTTTATTAAAAATATTGAGCTGTCCTGTCGCAAAGGGTTAACTATTTTTCTAGCTGTGTGAATGACATCTAATAATACTTATGTCTAATTTGGGAAGAGGTCATAAACACTTATTTAAACCACATTCTTATCAGTAAGATATATAATGAGTGTTAATAATGTCAGGGAGCAGAGATAAAGAGTCCGTCAGATTAGCCAATGGAAGAGAGAAAATTCAGATCCCTCTATTAGAGCATCTCAGCTCTGTACAGAAAAAGACCAGTTTAAAAAATTATTTTTTAGCTCAAAATGAGTACAATGCAATAATTTAAAAAAATGAAGTTATAAAACATACATACATACAGACATATTTTATAGATTTTATTTTATAATTTTCTAAATATTTAGTTTCCCTAAGGTGCCATTTAGTTTTTCTACATTGTACCATTTTGTGTGTTGGAATGGCATCATCAGATCTAGAGATTTCAGGCAGCCTTTTCTGAACGACATGTTATTCGCTGTTAGTAAGTTCTTCTTCTGGACAACAAGGCCATTAATTGACCCGGGCTGAAATTCAGTTGATGAGTGCACATCTGTCATTATCCACAGCCTCTGTCACACTTGTTCTTGTTAGGAAAATTAAATCACTGTTAAAATCACTAGAATTACAGTATATTATCTTCTATGTAACTGTCTTAACATTTCTATGTAACAGCTTAGATTCACAGTGATCAGAGGCAGGAAACATAAACTAGAAAGCGATAATGACATAACATGAGCATTGGCTTAAAGGGGTTGTCCTGGTGCTGATTTTTCAGTCTAGTTTAGAAGACTAATGTACGGTCAGATCCCATTGACGACTGTATGTCGGAGCTCCGTATTATACTGCATCGGCAGATAGCATGTGAATGTTTTACGTTTTCTCTTTAAGGTATTTGGAGAGAAAAAGACTAGTTTTTCCAAGATTTTTTTTCATATCTGACCCTGTCCTTTTGGAGATACTTGGACAAGCAAATGATTCTCACACCATCCAGGTAAGGAAATGTGTAATTCTGTGAGAGTGGTCTATGCATGCTATAGAATACTTATAATGCCAGTAACGACATTACAAATGACTGCGAGGAAGCCTTTGTGGAGCTCAGGGTCATACATAGAGAAGTATCCAAAAAAGATTGTTAATCAAATAACTTTTTGGATGGGAGTCCAAAAAATCGTAGCGTATCTGCAGGGCACCAAAGGGAGGAGGAACTATCACTAAGGGATGAGAGGTGGGAGGCTGCCAGTAGTGACTGTAAGTGTAGAAAACATACATATGTGAATACAGAAAGTAAAAGAAAATCACAGCCACAAAGAGGTTGCCAAAACCCTAGTTACCAGTATTGGAATTTTTTCTCCTCCTCCTTACCTACCTGGACCGGCCTATGGGTGACCAACAGCCGGTCAGAGAAGCAGAGGCAGACTCAGGCTGGACCTATCTTTGAAGTGACCTACCTGACCTTTTTAAGAGAATTATACTAGAAGTTAAATCTCTTCTATCAACTAAAGACTCTTCAAAACTGAGAACTATACCTATTGGAACATGGTCTGCCATCAAGATTGAAAATTGATTTGTACTGACATGTCAATCAAATTTCAAAGTTATGTTTATCTCAATAATCACCAAAAGTCGAGCATCACTCATTTCCAAACGAGAAATGCTAAGAAAATATGAATATGGGGAAATTAGAGCTAAATGTAGCAAACTTCTTAGAGATTCGTTAGATTGCCAAACCAATAGGATTAGATTCTGGGAAAGAAAACCCAACACCAGAATAACACCTACTGCTCACAAGCCACCCAATATGGTTATAAGCCTTTCTAACACCAATCAGTCAATGCCCCCTCCTCTAGTTTCCAAAGTAGGAATCCTACATCCTATGTCCAAACAATCAGGAGTCCCCAGGCAGGCAGAACTGTATATAATAGCAAGATTAGTAACACATACTTCTCGACCAAATCACAATTCCCTTTTTCTACTAATATACTAATTCATCAAAAACACACCACACTTCTAGACAGTCATTTACTTTACACACCAGTGTTAATAAATTAAATACGGACGGGCCTACTCCTAATCAATTATTGCCCCTTCATCAGAGGGAACATTCTTCCTACATAAGTGATCAACAATGCAGCTCTCTTGCATTTTGAGACACATATTGGATTGGGTACACCATACTGACCACTTCTCCAAGAGAGAGCTGGAGCAAAACCTAATGGCCCCGTGGAATTTAGTGGCATGCCTCCATTCAAATTTAGCTTCGCTTCCCAGAGACATTAAAACCTCACTTCTGCTAAGGGACACGGTGGCAGCCTGAAAGGCGATTAGGAAAACATTTGGCCTGTCCCATTCAATCTCTCAGTTGATGCCACTGTGGGAACATCCGTAATTCCCCCAGGGGAACCAAACAGGACTTTCTGCACTATGGGTATCTAGAGGGGTAGTTAGGGCGGAGCATCTGTTGCACCGGGAGGAGAAGCGATGGCTGACTCCTAAGGAATTGAAGAAAAGTACGCCTTGCCTGATTCTCATTTCCTACTGATTATGCACATTCTGTGTTTTTGTACGCACAGATTACGAGATTTATCAAGGGAGGCGATTACGAACTCCTTTGATGATATTCTCAGTTATTCTCCTCAAACAGTGTCTCTCTCAAGGCTGTATAGGGCACTCTCGGGAAATTTCACGAAAGCTAAGCCATCCACTCTGTTTAGGAAATGCACATTACCGTGGATGATGAGATGGGGGAAAAAAATCTTGGAGGCCTGGGGTAAGGTCCGCCAGTGTTTGATAAGCGAAACATGGTGAGAAACATACTTTAAAATGATGCACCACGCAATCTATGGTTTTATTTTCCAGCCTCTCCTCGATTCCCAGAACGCATCACTCATTGCCCTAACTGTAATATGTCGGCAACTGATTTCTGGCATGGCATATGGACGTGTGCCAAGGTTGCTCACTTCTGGGTCAGTGTGGTCTCTTATATTAAGGAACATTGGCTCTTAGACTTGCCTATGGAGCCTCAGGTTTTGGTGTTTTACTACATACGTCTTTAAATAAGATCAGTCTGGCCGTCCCACCACGATCCCGATTATCTTGCATTCCATTGATAACCAAGCGTGTTCTGCTGCAGCGCTGGCTTATAGATGCCATGCCAGACATTAGTGTCGTGATCTCTGAATTGAAAGCACTGATGGGGTTTGAAAGGTGGGAGGCAGAACGTCACAAGGAGTGCTCAGCTTCTAAAAATTTTAGCAAATGGCAGACTTTCATCATTGCCCACTTTAACCCCACTGATATTACTGAGCTGGTTAAACCCTTTCAGTACACCTCTTGGTACTTTAAATCCTCTCTACGTGGTACTTTGGGTCCTCTAGCAGTGTAGCCCTGCCCATTCCCTTCCTTACTACCCCTTTTCCCTGCTTCCTTCCCTTCCCTTGTTCTTGATAATGGTTCTATCAAAAAAGTAGCCAGTCAGGATTTTTGAGACTCACGGTCAACTGAATACTGTACAGACTCATTTGTACTTGATGTATGAACATAGGAGACTCATTTCTATATGTCTTGTTTTTTATCTGGTCATTGTATTTGCTACTTTTTTGGTCTGCTTTCCATAAAAAGAATAAAAATAAAAAAAACAATGCAGCTCAACCCGCCCTAATACTCCATTTTTACTCCAGTTGGTGAGCCCCTCCATTCCAGTGGGTACCACCACCGGCATACCTAATATCATTGATCTGGTTAATATGTCAGTTTATACTACACCTACATCATCTAACACACCTGTTTCCCTTAAATCCACAGTAGAAATCATTACTTCTTCGCAAGCCACTATCACTCAGGTCACGGACAGTCCACTCACCTCAGTGGTCCTCCCAGGTTATGGACTACAGGATTCTCTCTTGAATCTATCAACTTATTCCAGACTTTTTTTAGCCATATCTCCCAATCTGTCAGACAGTCCTTTTTTTTAGAGAAACTGCCACCAGCAACATCCCTACAAAATCCCACACCACCGATCAGGAAAACTCTGTCCAGTGTTCAAGTACTCAGTCCATTTTTTACCCCAACAGGCCCACTGCCCGTAAATTCTCCACAGACCAAACACAATCTGAAAATTACTAATTTTTTCACTCCTTTACTACCCACACAAAAAAGATTAAAAAGCGACTTATAGGACGCAGAGGAGGGAGATCAAGAGACACCAAAAAGAAAGAGGTCAAAACCAAAAAAACAGAGTCCCTTTTAGATTAATCACTTACCTCCAGAGTGAGAACGTTAGATCCCATTGAAAAAGAAAAAGGTATTTTTAATCTCTCCCAATATAAGCTCCAAGCAAATGAATTAAAGTTACTCAGCAAAGCCCTATTGTTTTGTCCTACTAGCGAGCCTAATCTATTTGAACTTTTTATTGATTTAAGCCAATTTTTTGGAAACTTACCTTGAAATGACACTTAATCATCAAAGAACACTCATTACTTGGTCAGAGGGATAAGAGTTATAATAGTATCAAAAGGACCCCTTTGTCCGAGATTCCCTCTGTTATAACCACAGAATCCCTACCACACGATCTGTTCCAATGATCCTTCATTGGTTAATCCACCATGGTAACACCTGTTACCCATTTGCATATCGGATTTCATGTTTCCTTCACACTGGGATTTCATCCTACGCCTTATTAACCTCTGCCACTCTAGTTCCTCGACATAACACATTAAAGGCTTAACCTGCACAAATAAGTGCATGGTCAGGACCAGAAAACGCACAGTGTGAACGGCTACATGTTACATAAATAAAATCACAGGTAATAACAATCCACATTTGGTTTTTCACCACATTGTATTTAACTACATTGGGACATGACATGAATGTCTCCATGTTGGATCCATAACATAAATTGCAATCATTGGTATATATACATTAATTCCTTCTTCAGGTTCAGGTCGTTCACACTGTACGTTTTCTGGTCCTGACCATGCACTTATCTGTGCAGGTTAAGCCCTTAATGTGTTATGTCGAGGAACTAGAGTGGCGTATTGTCTGAAACGCGTAAACGAGCACTGCATATGAAGTGACTGTATCTGCTATTGAATTTTATGAATTAAAGGAGAAGTTTTAAGAGGACGAAAATTGCTTTCTGGAGCCGTTTTTCTACTATTTTCTACTTCCGTACCTGGGGACTCACCCAAAGGCTCCTGAACATGGGCAAAAAGGCCAGATACAAGGTGAGCTGGAAAAAAGTGTGCTTATTGAAATTGACTGTTAGTGTATGCTCTACTTCTGAGGAGAATCTCCATCTTCTTATCAAGGAGAATATTGTTGGCATAATTCTTTTACCATCTGGATTTCCTGCACATCTTGTAATTCAATCTCCGGATTAAAAGACTACTTGATTAACTCCTGGGTGTCTGATGCATAAACTGTAAGTGGAGAGTGCGCATAGAGGCTGCTATCACAAATGCGTGATTGTATAACGCTGACATTTCAAAACGCCACAGTAAAAGAATTGTCTTAGTACTCTCCTTCTCCCGCTAAGAAAATAATATTCTCCTCCTCCAAGTAATAGCCATCATCATTTGTCTCCTGTTATGCTAAAGTGGAGGGTAATATCTTATACTGCTTAGTACTGCATTCACTAGGATCGCAAAAGCTTCTAGCAATTTTGAGGTAACTATCATCTGCCTGCTGTAAGCTATTAAAAGACTAAACCAACACTAGAGGTCGCTGTTGTGTTACAGATGGAAATGCAGGACACAGCTAGAAGGATTTCTAAGCCCTCATTAAAAATGAAATAGGACTTTCTAACCGACAAAATGGAGATATGCAATAATTTATCCAGTTTGTGGGAAAAGACTGAACAATGTATGGATGCAGCACATGGATCAGGCTATAATGAAGATCAATTAAAGGCCATGTGTACAAAATTGAATAAGACCTATTAAAGTTATAAGATACTGTCTGAAAAATATTCTTCTCTGTTATCAAGTCTCATCCTAGAATTAAAGACCCACATGGCACTTAATGATGAAAGATATAGCAGATTTATGGCAGTCAAGTCAATGCTAGAGGACAAGATATCACAACAAAGGCTTCATCCCGTTCCTCGAAATCTATTGCTCAGTCCTCATCGCTAAGGTCTCGCTCGCAGCACTCTTCGCTGAGTACCGCATTGGTGTTGGCACGCCAAAAAGTGGAAGCAGCGAAGGTACAAGCTCACTGCATTAGAAAGGAAGCATTCATTAAGGCACAAGTCACAGAGAAACAAGCCTAATCTCAAGCTAATCAAGCATCTATACATGCTCAATGACAAGCTAATGAAGCAGCTATACAAGCCCAATCTCAAGCTAATCACGCGCAAGTGACCAAAGCCAAGGCCGAAGCTGAGTTGGAGGTCCTTCATAAGGGAAGGGAAGAAGCAGCAGTCATGGCATGGCTTATCATCCTATGTTCAAGATATCTAATGACTCAGAAGGGCGTACCCTGCAATTCGTCCTAGACCAAAGCAAAGTCAATGCATTTGCACCAGGAAATTTGGGCTCTGCACGCCAGCCTGCTGAACTCATGTGAGTAGAAAAAGAGGCAGCTGATAACTATACAGTTGACCTCAGTCCAGTGAACATTTCTTTTTCTTTCAAACCTCTGGCACCTTACTCAGTATTTTAGGCACAATTAGAGACCAAGCCGCTTCAAGCTCATCAAATCACATTAAAACCTCCTTAGACTAGTTGCATAGCAACCAAGACGCTGGCTGCCTCTCCATTCCCTCTTCCAACCCCCAAACATAGGGTATCAGATGGTGCCAACAACACCAGCGAGGGAGAAGTTCCTGTCGCCATGATGCAGGAAAAAAATGATGCATCAGAAATCGCTAAGTACTTCGCCCTCAGGGACCTCATCAGTACTAGCCTTACGAACTTTGATGATCGCCCAGAGAACTATAGAAGTTGAAAGGCCACCTTCAAGACAACAGTTCAAACCCTTGGTGTACTGCCTATGCAAGAACTTGATTTACTAATTTATATGGCTAGGTCCATGGTCGTCAAACTGTGTTAAGAGACTCAAAACTGTTCATATCTACGAACCAGTCAAAGGCCTTCGTCTCGCATGGGAAAGATTAGAGCAGACATACGGCGGCTCGGAAGTAGTTGAACGTGCCTTATTTAAACGACTATATGACTTTCCTAAAATATCCAATACAGACCATCGAGAGTTTCAGGAATTAAGCGACCTTCTTCTTGAGTTTGAAATCGTCAAGGGAGACCTGCAGATACCAGTTCTAAGCTTTCTTGATACCTCCCATGGTGTGGGCCTGATCGTGGAGAAATTGCCCCTCAATATTCAAGACCAATGGGCAACTACAGGTTCAAAATACAAGGAGCAGCATCGCGTTCCCTTTCCACCATTTTTATTCTTCTGTAAGTTCATCAAGGACTTTGCTAGACCTAAAAACGGTCTGAGCTTTAACACCTTGGGATCCAACATCTTTGGCTCTACTAAACAGAGATACAAGACTTTCAGTCCCAGACAGAGAAACCCTAGGGGTCTGGTTTCCCGTGAAAAAGACAGGGGTTGTGTCCACTACTAACAATGGAAATGAGGACCCTAAGGAACCCGATCATCATTGCCCTATCCATGATAAACCACATCCATTAAGGAAGTGCCGTGTCTTCATAGCAAAGCCCTTTGAGGAACGTAAGGAGTTCCTAAGGAGTCATGATACCTGCTTCAGATGCTGTGCATCCACTGAGCATTTCGCCAGAGACTGTTAGGTTCCATTCAAGTGTTCTAAATGTAATAGTGATGTACATGTGTCCACTGTTCACCCGGGACCAATCAGGCGGAACCTAGAACCAGTTAGCTGGCACAAGCCCCATTCCAATCAGCGCGGGGAGAGTCATGGCGGGGAGAGTGCCGACCGACCAACCACAACCCTCACGCCCAGATGCGCAAAGGTATGTGGAGAAGGACTTGTGTGCGGTAAGTCTTGTTCTAAGATTTGCCTCGTGGATGTTTTTCCTATTGCACAACCAGAGAAGACCATAAGAATGTATGCTATTCTAGATGACCAAAGTAATCGTTCCCTAGCTAGCCCTAAGTTCTTTGATCTGTTCAGGATAGAGGGAGAAACTACACCCTACACCTTAGGAACATGCTCTGGTGTTGTGACAACCTCAGGAAGAAGAGCTAATGGTTTCACCTTGAAGCCCATCAAAGGAGTTAAGAAACTCTCTCTTCCAACCCTTATTGAGTGTGACAAATTGCCGAATGCAAGGGATGAGATTCCCACACCTCAAGCCGCACAGCATTACCCTCATCTCAGGAACATAGCCAGAGTTCTTCCCCCCCTTGATAACCATGCTGAGATCTTACTCTTGCTAGGTAGAGACATTCTTGAGGCTCATAAGGTCCTTGAACTTCGCAATGGCCCTTTCAATGCTCCATATGCCCAAAAACTTACAGTGGTTTGAGTCATCGTGGGGAATGTATGTCTCGATAGTGCCCGCAGACCCTGCCAAGTACACTCCTTCAGAACTGACATATTAATAGGAGGATGAACATCTCACTTCAGGCGGTGTCCTAACCACTACTATGTGCAAGAGGTTCCTTGCCTAAATATTCTAAACTTGTTCATCAGAAAGCAGCTTAATTCCCAAGGAATACTGCATGTCAACAACTCAAGTCTGTATGTACAGAGATAGTTCCCATTTATGAGGTGAGGCGCTCTCGCTCTAAATTGGTGACACAGACAGAGAAGTCACATTCTAAATCTTTAGCACGATCAAGGAGAACCAAGTCTCACTCAGCTTCAAATGAAAGCAACAGACAATATCCTGTAGTAAAAAAGAAGAAATCCACATATGGGGTGCATAAAAGATCACTCAAGAATAAACCAGAAAAGATAGGAAATATTCCTTTGCCATCTGACGTTTTCAAAGAGCACAACCTTTATAAGTTTCGGTGGAAGCTGGTACAACATCTCGCAAGTCAGTTCTGGAAAAAGTGGAGAAGAAAGTACCTCTGCCTCTAGCAAGAACGCAGAAGGTGGCAAGAACCAAGGCCTACTGGACTTATTACTAAAGTCGTATCCAGTTCGGATGGGAAGGTTCGTAAGGTGGAAGTAAGAACCGCAAAAGGTGGAGTAATCAAGACCTTCTTCCGCCCTGTTACAGAAGTTGTGTTACTCATGCCTGCAAAACTTCCAGGTTGAGATTCCTTTTACCAAAGATACTCATCATCTTCTAAGACTGATTCCATTACCGGTTCTATGGCCTAAACTGAAGACATATCCTTTTTTGGTTTGAATAAATGTTCATTGCATGTTTCCTTTTCAAGTTTATGGACATTATTCATCTGTTTATACATCAGGTTTATGGACATTATTCATTTTTATTTTATATAATTCCATTGTATGCATAATGATAGCGGTATCTACCGATACCAGACGGGGAGTGTTCTGTTTCAGTATCTTGCATTGTGTATTGGTATGCTCCTCTCTTCTCCTCCCTCCTCTGTTTCAGCTTCTACTTAGTTCAGCCTAGCCACTTCCTGTTTTCCCAGTCATGCATTGCTGTTTATGTGTGCTCTACTTCTGAGGAGAATCTCAATCTTCTTATCAAGAAGAATATTGTTGGCATAATTATTTTACCATCTGGATTCCCTGCAGATCTAGTCATACATTCTCCGGATTAAAAGACTACGTGATTAACTCCATGGTGTCTGATGTGTAAATTGTAAGTGGAGAATGTCTGAGAATGTCACCTCAGTGCGCATAGAGGCTGCTATCTCACAGATGCGTGATTTTACAAAGCTGACATTTCGAAACGCCACATATACAATCCATCTCATTAATATATTGGATTCTTTATAATATTGGGAAGGCTTTATATGGGTTACTTTATCCTCCCTCTACAGCAATATCAAACATGACTTAGGACTCCTGGCAACAAGAAGCTTCCCTAAAGCAGACTCTGTTATGCCTGAGCTCCAAAAAGAATTTATCTTGGAGGCGATTGAATTTATATTACATCATAATTATTTCACCTTCTGTGAGCTTTTCTACATTCAAGAAAAGGAGACAGTTATGGAGACTAAGTTCGCCCCTTCTTATGGGAACCTCTTCATGGGGCTTTTTGAGGGCAAATTCGGTCTACTTTCTCATCCAAACATCAGATTTTATCGTAGATATATCGATGAAGTCATCTTTATTTGGGAAGGGAGTGTTGGGAATCTTTAATCCTTTATCGAAATATTGAATACCAATGATTGGGGACTAACTTTTAGCCTTGAATACAGCCATACAGAAACTATCTTTTTAGATATTCATCTTATTTCAGTATCTGACAAAATTACTACCAAAACTCATTTTAAAAAGGTTGATACCAGCTGCCATCTCCAGAAGTGGAAAAGGAACATTGCCCTCAGCCAAATGAAGAAAATTGGAAGGGATTGTTCGGATGACCACATCATAAAGCAACAGCTTGAGACCCTTAAACATCGTTTTGAAGAGAAAGGGTATCCTAAAAAACTGATAAGAGAATCTACACGTACCAAGAAAATCACAACACATAACCTCTAGGGATTTCCAACTGAACCTTACAACCAAATATAATTCAAAGCATATGGCGATTAGACAGACACGAACCAAACATTGGGGGGTACTTCAAAAAGACCCTGTCCTAAAAAATGAATTACCCCGTTTTCCCATTATCACCTACCGAAGAGCACAAACCCTGAAGACTATTATTGCACCATCTTGCCCCAAGATTCAGAAAAAGGAGATCTCACATCTATTTATGGTGAAGGGCAACCCCACCACAAAAGGGGCATATAGATGTAATATCAGGAGGTGTAAATGTTGTAATATTATCACCCATAATAAAAAAGAAATCAATATTTCCCCTTCCAAAGAAACATTCACCCTGAGACATGATATGATCTGTGGGACAAACAATGTAATTGATCTTTTACAATGTCCGTGCACTCTACAATATGTAGGCAGCCCCCCCCCCCCCCAAACCTTTCGGGAAAGAATAAACGAGCATCACTCGAAAATCAAACGGTTAGTACTAACACATAGTGTCTCCCAACATTTTTCCATCTACCACGAGAGTGACCCTTCTTTTCTCAAAGTCACCCCTCTGGAGTGGATTCCTCAATCGTATCAACTATTGTGTAGAAAGGAGATGTATTGGATCTACCGTCTTAATACTCTATCTCCTTTTGGGCTAATTGAATCTTTAGAATATACGAACTATTAGCCCGCCCAACTGATACCTTTATTAATGGGTTCAGTTACCAAATAAGATGCTATTTATCTCCGTACATCACCACATATTTAACTATCAAATAAGTTAATGTTCTGAAATAACCATGATTCAATATCTAATATTTTATTTTATTCTATCTACTAATGATTAAAATTAAACGGATTACTTTACAATCTAGCTCATTTTTTACGACTAATACATTTTTATATATCTGTATATATTTTTAAATCGATCAATGTATTAAGGTAAATATAGTCTATCTTACCTATACTCTATACATGATAGGGGATATGGATTTTATGAACATGTCTATCCACTGCACTAAACGGATCACTTAGATAAATATAATGTATGTCTTTAATAAGTCATTTCATCACAGGATATTTTCTATTATTCATCTATTTATTTCATATTTGCTGTTCACTAAAATTCCTCGGTCCTTTTCTATGTCGGTGTTACCCAGTGTTTTACCATTTAGTATGTACTGGTGACTTGGATTATTACTTCCCATGTGCATAACCTTACATTTGTCAGTGTTAAACTTCATCTGCCACTTCTCTGCCAAAGCCTCTAATCTATCCAGATCCATCTGTAGCCATATACTGTCTTCTGTAGTATATATACAGTATACTGTCCTCTGTAGTATATATACCGTATACTGTCCTCTGTATTATATACAGTTGCAAGAAAAAGTATGTGAACCATTTGGAATGATATGGATTTCTGCACAAAATAGACAATCACAGTCTGCCTAAACTAATAACACACAAAGAATTAAATGTTACCATGTTTTTATTGAACACACCATGTAAACATTCACAGTGCAGGTGGAAAAAGTATGTGAACTCCTAGACTAATGACATCTGCAAGAGCTAATTGGAGTGAGGTGTCAGCCAACTGGAATCCAATTAATTAGATGAGATTATAGGTGTTGGTTACAGCTGCCCTGCCCTATAAAAAACACACACCAGTTCTGGGTTTGCTTTTCCCAAGAAACATTGCCTGATGTGAATGATGCCTCGCACAAAAGAGCTCTTAGAAGACCTACGAATAAGAATTGTTGACTTGCATAAAGCTGGAAAGGGTTATAAGAGTATCTCCAAAAGCCTTGCTGTTCATCAGTCCACGGTAAGACAAATTATCTATAAATGGAGAAAGTTCAGCACTGCTGCTACTCTCCCTAGGAGTGGCCGTCCTGGACAGATGACTGCAAGAGCACAGCACAGACTGCTCAATGAGGTGAAGAAGAAGCCTAGAGTGTCTGCTAAAAACTTACAAAAGTCTCTGGCATATGCTAACATCCCTGTTAGCAAATCTACGATATGTAAAACACTAAACAAGAATAGATTTCATGGGAGGATACCACAGAGGAAGCCACTGCTGTCCAAAAAAAAAACCATTGCTGCACATGTACAGTTTGCACAAGAGCACCTGGATGATCCACAGCAGTACTGGCAAAATAGTCTGTGGACAGATAAAACCAAAGTTGAGTTGTTTTGAAGAAAAAGAGGCACAGCACACCAACATCAAAACCTCATCCCAACTGTGAAGCATGGTGGTGGGGGCATCATGGTTTGGGGCAAAGTTGAGTTGTTTTGGAGAAAAAGAGGCACAGCTATTGCTATTATCGAAGGAACTGTTGCAACAGGACAACGACCCAAAGCATAGAATTAAATCAACAACAGAATGGCTTAAATAGAAGAAAATCCGCCTTCTGAAGTGGCCCAGTCAGAGTCCTGACCTCAATCTGATTGAGATGCTGTGGCATGACCTCAAGAAAGCGATTCACACCAGACATCCCAAGAATATTGCTGAACTGAAACAGTTCTGTAAAGAGGAATGGTCAAGAATTACTCCTGACCGTTGTGCACGTCTGATCTGCAACCAAAGGAAATGTCTGGTTGAAGTTATTGCTTCCAAAGGAGCTTCAACCAGTTATTAAATCCAAGGGTTCACATACTTTTTCAACCTGCACTGTGAATGTTTACATGGCATGTTCAATAAAAACATGGTAACATTTAATTCTTTGTGTGTTATTAGTTTAAGCAGACTGTGATTGTCTATTGTTGTGACTTAGATGAAGATCAGATCACATTTTATGACCAATTTGTGCAGAAATCCATATCATTCCAAAGAGTTTACATACTTTTTCTTGCAAAAAGTACAGTATTCTGTCCTCCGTGGTGTATATATACAGTATACTGTCCTCTGTAGTGTGTGTATATATATATATATATATATATATATATATATAGTATACTGACCTCTGTAGTGTGTATATATATATATATATATATATATATAGATATATATATATATATATATATATATATATATATATACAGTATACTGTCCTCTGTAGTGTGTGTGTGTATATATATATATATATATATATATATAGTACACTGTCCTCTGTAGTATATATATACAGAATACTGTCCTCTGTAGTGTGTATACACAGTATACTGTCCTCTGTAGTGTTTATACACAGTATACTGTCCTCTGTAGTATATATACATATATATCTGAGGACTCATACCTTAAAACCTATGTGAGGGGCAATTTTATTTAATGATTTTAAATTTGGGTGAAACAACCACCATTTGGTTTATATATTTCTATTGTTACCCAATTTATTTATATTTCTCTAATATTATCTATTAGCCTATGTTTATTTTATTGTATTGTATATCTATTATATGTGATCTTTGATTTATTCATTAATTTTCATTTTATTAGGTTGAATAGGATTTTACACTCTCCCTGCTGCCCTGAACTTTGTGCACACAGCAGCAGGGAGCTGACCATGGCTACTTCACTAGCGTCCTGGCTGCCATGGTAACAGATTGAAGCTCCAGGATTGCATGGCTGGGGGCTGCGACCACAACTGCCACTGCATCATCAATGAAGAGGGGGAGGGGCAGTAGCGCAGCCTATTATCGGTGAAAGGCAAATTCCGGTATCGAATCGATACCGGTACAAAGGTATCGATTGGGTATTGATATTTTGATACCCGGTGCAACCCTAGTCCCTACTATATATAAAGCTTCTAGGCAAGACATATCTGTATGATTTCATTATCTCTGTATGTATTTTGATTGCTCCTGAAGAAGGGGGTATATGGTAATACCCCTGAAAAGCGTTGAGCCCATCTGTGATAACAATAAAGGAAACTACTACGTTTTCCTTTATTGGGTAATAGATAGAGCAATCTGTCACAAACCGCGATCGTCGAACAGTGTGCTGTCTTCCTGGTGCTAGAGTTCGACACATCGCGGATCGGGTTGACAGATTACTGGGAGGGGCTAGAGAATATCCAATGACAAAGTTAGAGGAAGGTCGAGTGTCCTTAAAAATGATTTCAGGGATTTAGGTCAAAAGCTTAGGGCAAGGACCTCAAAGGTAGTATTTTCCGAGATACTGCCTGTACCAAGAGCCACACAAGAAAGGCAGTGGAAAATTAGGGAGGTTAACACGTGGCTCAAGAACCGGTGTAGGAAGGAGGGGTTCGGGTTCCTGGAGAACTGGGCCGACTTCTCTGTCATCTACAGGCTCTATCTTAGGGACGGGCTGCACATCAATGGGAAAGGGGCAGCTGTGTTGGGGAGAAAGATGGCTAGAAGGTTGGAGGAGTGTTTAAACTAGGGACTGGGGGGGAGGGTTCTTACGTTATAGGAGGGGAAGATAGTGCAGATAGATACCGGGGCAAGATAGTGTGACTGGGGGAGGAATGGAAGGAGAGACTAAAACAGTACAGAAGGAAAGGTGTAGGGTTAAAAATATGCAAAAACCTCTTAATTGTATGTACACAAATGCCAGAAGCCTGACTAACAAAACCGGGGAACTGGAATTAGTGATGTGTGAGGAGGACTATGATATAGTGGGAGTAACTGAGATACGGCTCGATGATAGCATTTAATGTACAGGGTTACAGTCTGTCTAGAAAGGATCGTCAAAACCGGAGAGGGGGAGGGGTCTGCCTTTATGTAAAGTCCTGTCTAAAGCCCACAGTCCGAGAAGATATAAGTGAGGGACATGAACATGTGGAGTCACTGTGGGTAGAAATACATGGAGCCAAAAACAATAATAAATTACTAATAGGAGTGTATTATAAACCACCTAATATACCACAGTCCACAGAAAATCTATTACTAAACGAGATAGACGAGGCCGCAAATCATAATGAGGTGGTTATCATGGGGGACTTCAACTACCCAGATATAGACTGGGAAACTGAAAGTTGTACATCGCATAAAGGGAACAGGTTCTTGGCAATAACCAAAGACAATTACCTTTCCCAACTGGTTCAGGACCCGACTAGAGGGACGGCCATACTGGACTTAGTATTAACCAATAGACCTGATAGAACAACAGACGTGCAGGTCGGGGGACACCTGGGAAATAGTGACCATAAAGTAATAACCTTCCAATTTTCATTCAAAAGAGCGTTTCTACAGGGAGGAACAAAAATACCAAACTTCAAAAAAGCTAAATTTAGCCAAGTAAGCGAGGCCATAGGCCTAACTAACTGGGACAAAGTCCTCAAAAATAAAAATACAACCACAAAATGGGATATCTTTTAAAGCATCCTAAATTCTCATTGTGAGAGGTACATACCGTATGGGAATAAAAGGCTAAGAAACAATAAGAAACCAATGTGGATAAATAGAACTGTAAAGAAAGCAACAAATGACAAAAAGAATCGCATCTAAATCACTAAAACAGGAGGGTAGCGAGGAAGCACTGAAAAACTATAAGGAAAAAAATAGAACATGTAAAAAACAAATAAAAGTGGCCAAACTAGAGACCGAGAGATTAATTACCAAAGAGAGTAAAACTAACCCTAAAATGTTCTTCAATTATATAAATGTTAAAAAGTATAAACCTAAAGGTGTTGGGCCTTTAAAGAGTAATGAGGGAGGAGTTGCAGAGAGCGACGAGGAAAAAGCAAAGATGTTAAATATTATATAATAAAACTGTCAGATTAAATGCTGAATGTAAAAATAAATCCCCCATTAAAGTGTCCTGTCTGACCCAAGAAGAAGTACAACAGCGACTTAAAAAGATTAAAATAGACAAATCGCCAGGACCGGATGGTCTACACCCCCATATCCTAAGGGAATTAAGTAATGTCATAGCCAGACCTTTATTTCTGATATTTACGGACTCTATACTGACAGGGAATGTCCCACAGGATTGGCGCATAGAAAATGTGGTTCCAATATTCAAAATGGGTCCAAAAACAAAGCCTGGAAATTATAGGCCGGTAAGTGTAACATCTATTGTGAGAAAACTATTTGAAGGTTTTCTGAGAGATGCTATCTTAGAGGATCTCAACGGAAATAAGCAAATAATGCCATATTAGCATGGCTTCATGAGGGATCGGTCATGCCAAACGAATTTAATCAGCTTCTATGAGGAGGTAAGTTCTAGACTTGACAGCGGCGATTCAATAGATATCGTATATCTGGACTTCTCCAAAGCATTTGACACCGTACCTCATAAAAGGTTAGAATATAAAATGAGGATGCTCGGACTGGGAGAAAATGACTGTATGTGGGTAATTAACTGGCTGAGTGACAGAAAACAGAGGGTGGTTATTAACTGTACACACTCAGATTGTGCAACTGTCACTAGTGGGTACCTCAGGGGTCAGTACTGGAGGGGTCACGGTCACTAGTGGGGTACCTCAGGGGTCAGTATTGGGCCCTATTCTCTTCAATATATTTATTAATGATCTTGTAGAAGGCTTGCACAGTAAATTATTAATTTTTGCAGATGGCACTAAACTGTGTAAAGTAATTAACACTGAAGAGGACAGTTTTCTGCTACAGAGGGATCTGGATAGATTGGAGGCTTGGGCAGAGAAATGGCAGATGAGGTTTAACACTGACAAATGTAAAGTTATGCACATGGCAAGGAATAATGCAAGTCACCCGTACATACTAAATGGTAAAACACTCGGTAACACTGACATGAAAAAGGATCTAGGAATTTTAATAAACAGCAAACTAAGCTGCAAAAACCAGTGTCAGGCAGCAGCCGCAAAGGCCAATATTATAATGGGTTGCATTAAAAGTGGCATAGACACCCGTGATGAGAACATAGTCCTACCACTTTATACGTCACTGGTCAGACCACACATGGAGGACTATGTACAGTTCTGGGCTCCTGTGAACAAGGCAGACATAGCAGAGCTGGAGAGGGTTCAGAGGAGGGCAACTAAAGTAATAACTGTAATGAGGCAACTACAGGAGGCTTGAGTCTGTAGGTGTCTTGGTTTATCCTACAGACAATGAGGCAACTAAAGAAGGCTTAAGTCTGTAGGTGTCTTGCGTTTATCCTACAGACCACCTTCCTAGTAAAGTGAGTCAATTGTATACATTTAGTTTTTTTAAAAGGCTTTTAGGAGTTTTTATTTGATTATTTCTCCTTACTGCTGGTTATAACCTAATTGGTTGGAAACTATTTCTCCATTATTTCATGAATAGTTGTATTCTTACTTTCAATCTCTATTCTGATCACCTATCATTATGTTTACTAGGGGTTCGGCGCCGTCTTTGTGGCTGTGATTTTCTTTTTTGATGACCCTTGAGCCATTTTTCCACTGCCTCATTTGCTAAGTTGCTCCTTTAGAGGGTAGATGCCTGACCAAGTTTTTACCTCCAGTAAAGGAGGAAATGATCCCAACTAAGACTGGTCCCCCTCTTGCCCTGGGCTGATACATATATGTGGCAGTATATATGATCTAATATAAACTAAACTTAGTTAAAAAAAAACTCAATGACACTAAAGATGGCAACACACTAAAACCGATCATGTGTCATGGCAGTTTTAACAGTGCATTTTTATTTATTTTTTTGCTAGATGTGACTTTCAATGTATAGTGGAATGTAAAACACCAAGTACAGTTTTTTTGGTTTGTGGACTTTGGTGACATTTTTTGGGTTAGTAGATTTTTTTTTTTTTTTTATGCGGATGTTGCAGTTTTTGTTAGCATTTTGCCCATAGGCTTCCCTAACGGACAGGGCTCAGATTTACCAATGTAATAAAATGAGAGTAAATAAATTGCATCACCAAAATTAGTTAAAAAGAGTACATATAAAAAAAACTTCTAAATGATCTGGGATAAAGAACTGATTTCTCTTCCATGTTGGATTGCACAGGCAGTAAATATGGCGCACAGCAGTCCAGACGAGTGATCCCTGACTGAGGGGAGTGTGATTCTGTATGCACAGGCTGTGTTTTTATATCTTTATATACTGTATATTCATACCAGAGATTTATAGTGATCTGAATTTATTCCAGCCTCATCTAGCTGCACTTTCTGACAATATTAACGAGGTAGAATTCTGTGCTACAGACTACGACCAGATTTTATCTGTAGTGTCAAGAGAAGGAGAAGTAATTAAGGTAAAAGATGTTAAATTGTATTTAGCAGATCTGTCCACATCTGAACAGTATTTTACAGTATTTCCAGGCTGGCCCACGATAGAGTAGCCGCCTCCAGCGACAGTGTGACAAGTTGAACGAGCAAGTGTTTTTTTTTTTTTATTTCCCACAAGTCACAAAAGATGCTAAACGTCCCCATTCAGGTCTCTGCCTCTCTGGGCAGGTCGGATTATGTCGGCTGATACTAAGGCTGCAGAAGGAAAAATGTCCTGCTTTTTCCAACAAAATGGGGAACCATGCTGCACCTCACAGAGCTCACTGGACGGGCAGTGGCGTTGCTAGAGCTGGTGTCACCCAGTGCGGTAGAAAATGGTGTCAGTCCACCCCCAAAAAAACACAACACGCCCCCCCGTCGGCGGCGATCTCTCTGCTTAGCCCCCCCACGTCAGCTGTCTGTTTACTATCTAAACCCCCATCCATGTTATCGCTTGGGTTCAAATTCTAGCACGCCCAACAGGCTCCCAACCAGGCGATCTGTCTTCTGTCCGCTAAGCACCCCCCACACTTACATATTTGCGTACATATTATATTCTGTGATTTCCAGAATACAGCACCACATACCTTACATCCAGTAACTTCTCTGATGCAGACCTTCTTTCCTCATCTTCTCCTTTCAGACCAGACCATTTCTCGTCTCTGTAGTTTGACAAAAGACATCTTAGGTTCCTACTTTTCCATCATCCTCCCACCTTCTTAACAACTCACCTGCCACCTTCAATAATAAAAATAATAATGTGCACTAATTCAAAAGTGCTCCCGTTCTTTGTGCCAGTGCAAAATAACTCCCTCAGTGCCGCCAGTTGAGCGAATGTCCCCATAATGTGTGCAAGTATAAAATACCCCTATATAATGCCCCTAGTAAATGCCCACATAGTGCTCCTCCTTCTTCCCTATAGTGCCCCCAGAATGTAGCAGTATAAGATTTCCCCATAGTGTCCCCCAGAATGTGCCAGTATTAAATGCCCCTTCTTAGTGCCCCCATAATGTGCCTATATAATATACCCCCATAATATTCTTCTCCCCTCCAACACCATAGTGTCCCCATAATGTGCCAGAAATGCCCCCAGTAGATGCCTCCATGTGCCAGTAGATGTCCCCATAATGTCCCTCACGTGCCAGCAATGCTCCCATAGTGTCTCCCATGTATCAGTCATGACCCTATAGTGTCTCCCATGTGCCAGCAATGCCGCCATAGTGTCCCCCATGTGCCAGCAATGCCCCCATAGTGTCCCCCATGTGCCAGCAATGCCCCCATAGTGTCCCCATGTGCCAGCAATGCCCCATAGTGTCCCCCATGTGCCAGCAATGCCCCCATAGTGTCCCCCATGTGCCAGCAATGCCCCCATAGTGTCCCCCATGTGCCAGCAATGCCCCCATAGTGTCCCCCATGTGCCAGCAATGTCCCCATAGTGTTCCCCATGTGCCAGCAATTCCCCCATAGTGTTCCCCATGTGCCAGCAATTCCCCCATAGTGTCCCCCATGTGCCGGCAATGCTCTTATATTATCCAACATGTGCCAGAAATGCCCCCATAGTGTTTCCCATGTGCCAGCAATTCCCCCATAGTGTTTCCCATGTGCCAGCAATGCCCCCATAGTGTCCCCCATGTGCCAGCAATGTCCCCATAGTGTCCCCCATGTGCCAGCAATGTCCCCATAGTGTCCCCCATGTGCTGGCAATGCCCCTATATTGTCCCCCATATGCCAGCAATGCCCCCATAGTGTTCCCCATGTGCCAGCCATTGCCCCAAAGTGTCCCCTTTATGCCAGCAATGACCCCCCCAGCGCAGCCCAGCGCCTCACAGAAAAAAAAAACAAAAAACAAAACACATACTTACCTCCATGGCAGCGATGCGATGCAGGCCTCTTCTGGCCTGTGTCCCGAGCAGTACAGCTCAGGCGGAGCGATGACGTAATCGCGCCGCCTGCACCGGCCTCTTATAGGCTGCTGGCCTTGTGCCGGCAGCCTATCAGAGGAACAGGAAAGGGAGACGCCTCTCCCTCCCCTGCTCCAGTGTTCGTCGCAATACAGATGAATGTAGGGAGATGAGTGCTTCCATAATGCAAGTGCTCATCTCCTGGTGGTGTCACCCAGGGGCGTAGCTAGAAATGACTGGGCCCCACAGCAAAAAATGTTATCTTTCCCCCCGCCCCATAGCTAAATTTTTTTATGGGCCCCCCCTCCCGGATATATATATATATATATATATATATATATCAGAAGTATAAATATATATTATCATACTTCTGATATACATGAATGCACAATTTAGCCTCTATTTCTAAAAGGTTTCCACCAGGACTAGAACTCACAACCTTTCACATCAGAGGCAAAAACCCTAACCACTGAGCTATGAAGCTCAATGCTAAATTGGGCTGGAAAAACCTCATAGTAGTGTATCATGTATTAGGTATTCCATAGCAGAAGTATAATTAAATAAAAAAATAAATGTGTATTCACTATATATATATATGTAGTAATTACACATTTATTATGTGTCATACATTTTTTTTTACAATTACTGAAAAAAAAATGCAAATTATACTTCTGCTGTATAAGAATACCTAATACTTCATACACTACTATGAGGTTTTTTCAACACAATTTAGAATTGAGCTTCATAGCTCAGTGGTTAGTGTTCTTGCCTCTGATATGAAAGGTTGTGAGTTCGAATCCTGGTGGCAACCTTTTAGAAATAGGAGCTAAATTAGATTAAAATACATTGGGTGTCCCCAAGCATACTGACAATGCTTGGGTATACCCCCTTCATGTTGATAGCACTGACTCCATATATGGACACAACCATATATGGAGTCAGAGCTCAGACCGGATTGTCACCCGGTGCGGCCCGCACCCCCCTCCCAACGCCACTCTGGACGGGTTCATGTACTGTTTACAGAGGAGCAAACCGTGAGAAGGGGTTAGGGCCAACACCTTCCCCAGACTTCTCCACATTTTTATCTGTGGGGAAATTTAAACCAGAAAGTGTCTGCTAACAATCCACAACCCCTGGAGGAACTCAAGGAGAACATCACACGCATAATCACTGCTGAAGATCTGCAAGTATCAGCCAACAGAATCCCACCCAAAGATGCAGAGACCTGGACGGGGACCAACGTCAGCATCTTTTCTGATTTGTTAGTAATTAAAATTAACAACCCACTTGCTCATTCATCTTGTAATACCATCGCTGGAGGCAGCTACTTTTTTTTGGGCCACACTTTATATACAAATAATTTACCTTAAAGTCAGAGCTACACTCGCAGTTCTTCTAGTTGTTGGAAACAGTCAGCAAGCTTGTAGAAAGAAAGCATCTAACAGTTCTGGATCAGTGTAGAATAAGTAATGTACATTTACAGTGACTCCACCAGCAGAATAGTGAGTGCAGCTCTGGAGTATAATACAGGATGTAACTCAGGATCAGTTCAGGATAAGTAATGTATGTACACAGTGACTGCACCAGCAGAATAGTGAGTGCAGCTCTGGAGTATAATACAGGATGTAACTCAGGACCAGTACAGGATAAGTAATGTATGTACACAGTGACTGCACCAGCAGAATAGTGAGTGCAGCTCTGGAGTATAATACAGGATGTAACTCAGGACCAGTACAGGATCAGTAATGTCTGTACACAGTGACTGCACCAGCAGAATAGTGAGTGCAGCTCTGGAGTATAATACAGGATGTAACTCAGGATCAGTACAGGATAAGTAATGTAATGTACACAGTGACTCCACCAGCAGAATAGTGAGTACAGCTCTGGAGTATAATACAGGATGTAACTCAGGATCAGTACAGGATAAGTAATGTATGTACACAGTGACTGCACCAGCAGACTAGTGAGTGCAGCTCTGGGGTATAATACAGGATGTAACTCAGGATCAGTACAGGATAAGTAATATATGTATACAATGACTGCACCAGCAGAATAGTGAGTGCAGCTCTGGAGTATAATACAGGATGTAGCTCAGGATCAGTACAGGGTAAGTAATGTAATGTATATACACAGTGATAACAGTGTGTAATATTATTGTAAGCTCTTGTGATCAGGGGGCTCGTTCCTCTTGTTCTAATTATTGACTTGTCTGTTGCTATGTTATTTATGACTCTGTTTGCACGTGAACCCCTGATTGTAAAGCGCTGCGGTATATGTTGGCTCTATATAAATAAAGATTATTATTATTGTAGTAGTTGTAGAAATGTTTTTATCTAGGGAGTATAAGTTAACAGGGAACTTATTTTCCAGTTGGACCGTCCAGTTAAGGCCCTGGGTCCGGTAGAGGTGTGGTTGGGAGAGCTGCTTTGCATGCAGCAGAGTTCATTACATGGAGTGATAAGATCAGCGTATCGGCAGATCACTGATGATGGGTTTCAGCTTCTTAGCTTTCTTAGCAACTTTCCAGCACAGGTATGTAAGATAAGCATCAGATAGGAATACAGTATCTGTACCGCTACCAAAGATTGGGCATTGGAAACTGGGTCCTGGGTTGCCTGTCTATTTTGCCTATGATTTCCTTTGTTATGGTCACAAAATACAATCCTAATCTAACTTTAATTATGTTGTCCGTACCCCCCTAAAAAATCTTTTTCTAATATTCTTTATTTATTAGTTTTTTATGAATAGGGCCGCAGCAGCACAGGGAGTGCAGGCAGGAGCGCGCATTGCTGCTTCTGGCCGTGCTCCATGGACTATTACTAACTGCTAGCATAGCACATGGGTACCCTGTAACCATTACTATGCCAGGATTAGCTGAGCGGACACAGCCCCATTTATAAAATGAGTACTCCGCACTCCGTACACCGCTGACAGCTCAGCGGTGTAGGGAGAACTGAGTTTTAGCGCACAAGTGAATGGTGCACTTTAGGGGTGAGTAAGTATGGTAAAAATAGAAAACGAATAAATAAAGTATATTATAAACAGATTCTTTAGGGGGTTACGGACAACATATAAAAGTTAGTATAAAAGTTTAGTTTCTTTTTAAGCCTATATTAGACACCCCGGTTGTCAGGATGGAAGAGTACCTTCCCGGCAATCGCCTGCTCAGCGGAGAAGGCCGCTGCTATTACATGCGGTGATCTCCTCTGCAGCATGGCGAGGAGAAATCGCTATGGCCCGTGCTGTACAGTGGTTTGCCGGCACCATATCGTAATTAGACAACACGATCTGCTAACAGAACTGGATTGCCCGATGAACGAGCATTTACTCGTTCATTGGGCAATCGGTGGCAGTATCGCACTTCAAGATGATCCCTAACGATCATACGAATGCTTGTTGGCGATCATTGGGCAGAAGGTTTGCTTAGGAGATAAGCAGTGCAATATGTTATTCTTATGGTATTCTCAGGGACTATGGCCAACCATACACATAAGATAGATTCACTCCCCATCTCTGCACACACACTTGCTAATTCCCATTGTCCGTTCCTTAGTTGGGAGTGCCACGTACATTTTAAATGGTCAATCTTGCCAAAATCATCTAATTTGTCATCATACATCTTAAGCCTTATGGCCAGCTTAAACCTAGTAGAAGAGGCGCTGAGTTTATTTAAAGCTTTATGATAGTCCATCCTTATGTGACCTATTAAACAACTCATTTATAAGATAAATATGAAGGAATTGAAGAGTGGGATATATCAGAGAATAGCCTCGCAGTTATACACTCACCTAAAGAATTATTCGGAACACCTGTTCTATTTCTCATTAATGCAATTATCTAGTCAACCAATCACGTGGCAGTTGCTTCAATGCATTTAGGGGTCTGGTCCTGGTCAAGACAATTTCCTGAACTCCAAACTGAATGTCAGAATGGGAAAGAAAGGAGATCTAAGCAATTTTGAGCGTGGCATGGTTGTTGGTGCCAGACGGGCCGGTCTGAGTATTTCACAATCTGTTCAGTTACTGGGATTTTCACGCACAACCATTTCTAGGGTTTACAAAGAATGGTGTGAAAAGGGAAAAACCTCCAGTATGTGGCCGTCCTGTGGATGCTAGAGGTCAGAGGAGAATGGCCGACTGATTCAAGCTGATAGAAGAGCAACGTTGACTGAAATAACCACTCGTTACAACCGAGGTATGCAGCAAAGCATTTGTGAAGCCACAGCACGCACAACCTCGAGGCGGATGGGCTACAACAGCAGAAGACCCCACCGGGTACCACTCATCTCCACTACAAATAGGAAAAAGAAGCTACAATTTGAACAAGCTCACCAAAATTGGACTGTTGAAGACTGGAAAAATGTTGCCTGGTCTGATGAGTCTCGATTTCTGTTGAGACATTCAAATGGTAGAGTCCGAATTTGGCGTAAATAGAACGAGATCATGTATCCATCATGCCTTGTTACCACTGTGCAGGCTGGTGGTGGTGGTGTAATGGTGTGGGGGATGTTTTCTGGGCACACTTTAGACCCCTTAGTGCCAATTGGGCATCGTTTAAATGCAACGGGCTACCTGAGCATTGTTTCTGACCATGTCCATCCCTTCATGACCACCATGTACCCCATCCTCTGATGGCTACTTCCAGCAGGTTAATGCACCATGTCACAAAGCTCGAATCATTTCAAATTGGTTTCTTGAACATGACAATGAGTTCACTGTGCTAAAATGGCCGCCACAGTCACCAGATCTCAACCCAATACAGCAGCTTTGGGATGTGGTGGAACGGGAGCTTCGTGTCCTGGATGTGCATCCCTCGAATCTCCATCAACTGCAAGATGCTATCCTATCTATATGGGCCAACATTTCTAAAGAATGCTATCAGCACCTTGTGGAATCAATGCCACGTAGAATTAAGGCAGTTCTGAAGGCAAAAGGGGGTCCAACATCGTATCAGTATGGTGTTCCTAATAATTCTTTAGGTGAGTGTATATGCTGTAGGGAGAGTGGGCAGTTATAATGTGCAGCACTCTCTCTTTCACAAATTTGTAGTTTTTGTATTTCTTCATTTTTAATATTCTGCACATTTTTACAGGTCACCCTGTTGGGCCTTCAGATATTATGGACACATGACTCTGAAGAAGCTTTGTGCACTGCAAAGGAAGATCGAAAAGTCATGCAAAGCACCAACCAGAAGTATCTGAAAATCTTAAATGCATTAATGAGCCAGACAGTGCGAATCCTTAAAAAATACGAAAGGATCAAGTTAGAAACTCTGATCACGGTTCATATGCACCAGAGAGATGTGTTTGATGGCCTGGTAACGTATTCAGTGGACCATATAGTGGCATGTGTTGTAGTAAGGAAGCCTGATATCTGCTGAGAAAGGTTTCTAATGTAGAATCACAGCGGATATCCAGTGCAAAATCCAGTCTCACATGCAAAATTTGCAGTGGACTTGTAGTGCATTTTACTTTTTACATTAAAGAGGCAATTCAAATCGTGAAATCTGCTGCAGATCTGTGACATAAATATTTTGTGACCAATTTGTGCTTAATCCACCCTTAAAGGGAAACTTCCCCTTATTACTCATACAGGAGAACTCTGGACTTTGTCTTGTTTTCAGTAATGAGGGACCTGTATATAGCAAAGCATGCAGTGGCTGGTGGGTGACGCATGCAGGTTCCTCTTATGGAGATGTAGGGTGACGCTCATATTCACTACAAGTGGTAGAGGTGCCTATTAATAAATTACTGTTGCACTCCTGGCCCTGTGACAGCGAGAAATGAAGATAACTACTGCTCTTAAGTGCTGTAACGAGGACGGGAATGGGAACATGTTCCTTATTTCTTTTTATCACTGTGCACCATTAGGGAGCTATCATCAAATTCTGATTCATTTAAGAATATCATAGAGGGAAATTTGTTATAAAAGATAACTAATGTTTAAAAGTGTTCTTAGCAATATCTTCCAAATTTTTAGTGGTGGGGATTTGGCTACTGAAATGAAGGTACAGATGCGGAGCGCTTTGCCGCTTCAGCTGTGATTGGCTTCGGTTTGCTGATGTAGAGAGCGAAGAGTAGAGTGGCGTACAAGCTCATATTCTTTATATGGATCCATACACTCTGTGGAAAGCCTATGATACAGCCCTCAGCACTTCTGAGCCCTTTTGTCTTCATTATAGAGATGGCTGGGGATGTCAGGACTCAGACCCCATGGATAATAACTTCTGACATGTTTTTCAAATATTAGTTACCCTCTGTCTTTATCTGGCATATGGTCATTCCATTACATCATGAAGTCTCATGCATATGACTGTAGTTTTGGTTTGCATCCGATCCGCAGTTTTTGCAGATGGGATGTGGACCCATTAATTTCAATGGGGCCGCAAAAGATGTGGACAGCAATAAAAAAATAAAAATAGAACATGTCCTATTCTTGTCCGTATTGCAGACAAGAAAAGGCATTTCTAACAGAGGGCAGACATACCGATTCCAAAAATTGGGAACACACATGGCTGGTATCCATGTTCCGCAGATCCGTGATTTGCGGACAGCAATAAAGGATAGAGTGGTGTGTAGAAGGTCATATTGTGCTGTTCAAACCGCTGTATGAAGTAATGGTATGTCCACTGAATGGCACCAACACCAAACTGACAAAATCAGAAATGGCTGAGGTTTTGCAAAAAGTGTCAGGGTGCTTTATATGCTTGTGCAGCACGTGCGGCATTCTTTTCTAAGCAGTTACGCTATCAAAATGACGGTGAGTGCATTAAATGTAAGGTCCAGTGTAGGGACTTGTTCTTACATCACTGACTTATCCCCAAGCTATACAGATGTATGAGGTTACACTGAGCACTGCTGTCTCATTATATTAGGTAAAAATGCGCATCCGATCAGCGAAGGACTTTGAGTGGCTGAAGCAGAGCCGGGTCTATTTCAAGGACAGTCTGGACAGAGTGCTTGTGTCCATCATGGATGTGAATTTCGTGTATCAGAATGAATTTCTGGGCTGTGCTGAGCGACTTGTACCCACACAACTAACCAGTCGGTATGTTTACTACATGGATGCTGATCTCAGGGGCGCAACTAGAATGTTCTTTAGATTGTTTTACATTTGCCATGATTTTTATACAATTGGGAAAAACTGTGAAATGGTCGCAGATTTGCAGCCGAATCTACAACTTTTCACCGCCCTCTACAGATCTAGGGAAGAGGGCGAGCTGGCCCGTCTCAGGTATAATTTTTATTAAAATAGAACTTTTTCATACAATAAAACATTCTGGTGCAATAAATACGATATAAACATAGCACATACTATGTCCATTTTCACAGTGTTATATGTAAAAACTGTAAATTACCACAATGTTTCATAAATAGTAAAATCCCCCCCCCCCCTCCCAACAACAACATTCCTGCAGAGATACGACTCAACCTGTTCACTGTTCGGAGAATATAATGCGTAAGTAGAAAACATCCACCGAGATTGGCATTAGTGTCGAGGTGTGCGGTGATGTCATGTACACCCGTGCAGGTAGGTAGATATCCTATTAACTATCTCAATTACAGGACTACAAGATTTATTGTGGAAATCTGCTCCCTCAAGCAATCCCTCTGTAGCGCCAGAGACACCAATCCCGGTACTGCGAACCATCCTTGCCATATTGCCATGAATTTCGCTGGACATCTCCTTTTCATATATACCCCTCTCTCAAATCTTAGAATGATGTTCATCCGGTTCACAAATTCCGGCTCAGTGGGCGGCGTCTGTTGGATATATCAGAATTCTAGCCTGGAAAAGCGTTCTACCAGTGCCCACAGATACATTATTATCGCCTCCCGAGTGATCTATTAGACCTAGCAGGCAGATCCTGGGGTCTCTTGGCAGCTGTATCTGAGTTGTTTGTTTCATTATCCTCAGAACTCCCTCCCGAAAGGCTCCGAGGGTAGGACACTCCCAGAACATATGCATCAAGGAAGCATCATCTATCTCACATCAAGGACATTTTGAGTCTGCCCGAAGACCTATTTTTCGAAGGAATAAAGGGGTTTTATAAACTCTAAATAAATGGTAGTGGGTAGACGGCTCTAAACCTAATCAGTATCTATGGTAGAGGTGCAAGCGACTGCTGAAACTCGGCTCCACCCAGCCAGATAAGTCAGCATGAGGATAAAGGTAAGGATATGCTATTTGGGTAAATGGATATGCTATTCTAAAATTAGCAATATCTTCCAAATTTTTAGTGGTGGGGATTTGGCTGCTGAAATGAAGGTACAGATGCGGGGCAGCTTTGCGCTTCAGCTGTGATTGGCTTCGGTTTGCTGATGTAGAGAGCAAAGAGTAGAGTGGCGTACAAGCTCATATTCTTTATATGGATCCATACACTCTGTGGAAAGCCTATGATACAGCCCTCAGCACTTCTGAGCCCTTTTGTCTTCATTATAGAGATGGCTGGGGATGTCAGGACTCAGACCCCATGGATAATAACTTCTGACATGTTTTTCAAATATTAGTTACCCTCTGCCTTTATCTGGCATATGGTCATTCCATTACATCATGAAGTCTCATGCATATGACTGTACTTTTGGTCTGCATCCAATCCGCAGTATTTGCAGATGGGATGTGGACCCATTAATTTCAATGGGGCCGCAAAAGATGTGGACAGCAACAAAAAAAAAAATAGAACATGTCCTATTCTTGTCCGTATTGCAGACAAGAAAAGGCATTTCTAACAGAGGGCAGACATACCGATTCCAAAAATTGGGAACACACATGGCTGGTATCCATGTTCTGCAGATCCGTGATTTGCGGACAGCAATAAAGGATAGAGTGGTGTGTAGGAGGTCATATTGTGCTGTTGTAACCGCTGTATGAAGTAATGGTATGTCCACTGAATGTTGGTGCCCAACACCAAACTGACAAAATCAGAAATGTCTGAGGTTTTGCAAAAAGTGTCAGGGTGCTTTATATGCTTGTGCAGCACGTGCGGCATTCTTTTCTAAGCAGTTACGCTATCAAAATGACGGTGAGTGCATTAAATGTAAGGTCCAGTGTAGGGGCTTGTTCTTACATCACTGACTTATCCCCAAGCTATACAGATGTATGAGGTTACACTGAGCACTGCTGTCTCATTATATTAGGTAAAAATGCGCATCCGATCAGCGAAGGACTTTGAGTGGCTGAAGCAGAGCGGGTCTATTTCAAGGACAGTCTGGACAGAGTGCTTGTGTCCATCATGGATGTGAATTTCGTGTATCAGAATGAATTTCTGGGCTGTGCTGAGCGGCTTGTACCCACACAACTAACCAGTCGGTATGTTTACTACATGGATGCTGATCTCAGGGGCAACTAGAATGTTCTTTAGATTGTTTTACATTTGCCATGATTTTTATACAATTGGGAAAAACTGTGAAATGGTCGCAGATTTGCAGCTGAATCTACAACTTTTCACCGCCCTCTACAGATCTAGGGAAGAGAGCTGAGCTGACCCGTCTCGGTATAATTTTTATTAAAATAAAACTTTTCATACAATAAAACATTCTGGTGCAATAAATACGATATAAACATAGCACATACTATGTCCATTTTCACAGTGCTATATGTAAAACTGTAAGATTACCACAATCGTTTCATAAATAGTAAAATCCCCCTCCCAACAACAACATTCCTGCAGAGTATACGACTCAATCCTGTTCACTGTTCGGAGAATATAATGCGTAAGTAGAAAACATCCACCGAGATTGGCATTAGTGTCGAAGGTGTGCGAGCTGATGTCATGTACACCCGTGCAGGTAGGTAGATATCCTATTAACTACTCTCAATTACAGGACTACAAGATTTATTGTGGAAATCTGCTCCTCAAGCAATCCCTCTGTAGCGCCAGAGACACCAATCCCGGTACTGCGGACCATCATCTGCCATATTGCCATGAATTTCGCTGGACATCTCCTTCACTCAGACTACGCCTCTCAAATCCAACCGTACCATTGTTCATGATTTAAACCTCAAGATCCTTCTCACAGAATCTTTACATGGCTCAGTGGGCGGCGTCTAGTTGGATAGTTTACTCAGAATTCTATTGAACCTCGAAACAGACTGCTTCTACCAGTGCACCCTAACACCGATAAACCATTTATGGATATCGCCTCCAGCAGTGATCTATTAGACTTAGCAGGCAGATCCTGGGGTCTACTTGGCAGCTAGTACTCTGAAGTATGTTTGATTCTATTTGATCCTCCAGAACTCCTATAGGCTATCCGCAGGGTAGGACACTCACTCAGAATCATATGCACTCAAGGCAAGCATCATCTATCTCGACATCATTAGGACATATTATCCGAGTCTGCCTAAAAGACCTATTTTATCCGCAGAATAAGAGTGTGCTGATTTTATAAACTCTGTGTATTAAGAATAACTGAGATATTTTCTGAGTCTCACTAAGTGTTAGTCTGGGAGTTCCTGAGAAATACTACCAACATCTCGCTCCCATTTCTCTCTAATCGGGAGAGATCACGGTGGGGCAGATTTATCTAAAATGTAGCTGAAGATCATTGATATGAGCCCTTTAGTGCTGCCACCGTGCAATAAATGTCGCAAGATAGAGGAAAAGACTGAGTTTTCTAGACCATCCCTGAATTGCGTTTGAAACGCATGTCTCAGTTGCAGGAATTGATAGAATGTAGTATTCGGGAGACCAAATTCTGACTGAAGTTGTGCAAAAGGTTTAATAGCCCCCTCCGTTTGAATCTGGTGAGGAAAGAAGATGACCTTATCCCCCTAAGGAGAAAAGCCTTATCCTCTTAAGGAAAAAAGCCTTCTAGCCTGAAAAATCCAAGCAGGTGAGGAGCGCAAAAGACAGGCCAAGGGCTCAATAGTAATAGAGAACAGCAGGGGGGACAACGGGCAACCCTGTCTCGTTCCTCTGTGCAATGTAAATTGTGTCGATAGCCCCCCATTTGCTCTGATCCTAGCTACTGGCGAGGTATATAGTAATTTAACCCATGACATAAAACCATAGCCAAATCCCATACCCTAACTCCCATCACTTCCCAAGCTTTGGCTGCGTAGAGGGATAATATAGCACGGCATCCTCCAGTGTCTATGTACCTTTCTCTGGAGATTTGAAAAACACTCTCCGGACGTTTATAGATGTACTTTTGTCAGGCATAAAACCTGATTGGTCTTCATGTACGAGTGTGGAGATAATCTTATTTAGCCTATCGGCAAGTACCCTTGCTAGTATTATTACATCCGTTGTCAGAAGGAAAATGGGCCTATAGGATTCAGGCAAATTTGGGTCCTTACCAGGTTTTGGAAGTACCACCACGATGGCTTCCCTCATAGAGGTTGGCAGTGTCCGTAGTCGCAAAGCATTATTAAAGGTTTCTAACAGATGAGGAAGAAGAGTCTCATGATATCTTTTTAAAAAACTCAGCCGGTAGCCCATGACAACCTAGAGCTTTTTTATTGGGGAAAGAACTAAGAGCCATTTTTAGTTCTTCTAATTCTAATGGCTCCCAGATCCAAGGTTTGTGGCCCCCTGTCCTGCTGGACAGAATCACAGCTGATTGTGCGATCAGCTGTGCTTCTTCCTGGAGCGCCGCACAGGGAAGGATACGGCCCCTGCACTGTAGCCGGAGTCTGGAGCAGGACGGGTCCCCGGCTATTGGTGAGAGTGGTGGAGCCGAGGAGAAGGCAGTTTATCAGCGCTTCTGACTTCCCCTCAAGGAGCACTCTGCAGTTTAAACTCAGCGATCACATGATTGCCGAGTGTCTCTGGTGGGCACAGGAGCGCAGAGCTGCAGGGTCAGTAGATGCCTGATCGGCTCTGCCATGTACAAAGCCCCCCTTCCCAACTCAGCAGGCTGGTTTCCCCTGTAACTGGGGCTCCTTCATATGCTCAAATTAAAGGGGAAATAGTACAAAAAAAAGTCTGTGTCCCCCAAGGTCTTTCATGGACCATTTAGGGACAAATTATGTGGCAAATATATATTCCTGTTGGAAGGCTGTATTGCATATGTTAAAGTAGCCTAATGTGTTAAATACATTAATTAGACTTTTGTCGTCAGCAATGGATCCATGAGCTGCAGGTTCATGTGGATTGCTAATGAAAGAAGAGTTAACCCCTTGACGTTTGGTAATTGCTGCACGTTTTTAGGTGAGCCATATGGCCATTAGCAAACAGCAATGAAAAAGCACTTCTTTCATCAGGAAGCACCACGGACCAGCGCCTCCAGGCCGCAGTGTGGCTATGGGATGGCCATGTTGCACCAGCTTTGCACCGCAGCACCCTAACACAGCACAAACCTTTGAGCAAGTCAAGTTTACTGCTACTATGCATTTACTGCATGGTGTCAAATGAATGGTTGCTACATCTGTACCCTGAGAGATCCATTGTAATAATCAGAAATATACATTCTGTAAGTCATAGAGTTGATGAGACACTTTCATCATTTGCACAAAGAACAGAAATGTGACAGGAGATCTGTAAAGTAGATAGGACGCACGTTAGTGTGAATTTACCCGAACTTTCCTATAATTCTGCTGCATGCAGGTGCTACATTACGCTGGCTCAGGCTATAGGAATGAACATGGGAGGAGCTGCCGCTGGTCCTGCTGCCACTGGAAAGACGGAAACCGTAAAGGACATGGGAAAAGCTTTGGGGAAATATGTGGTAATCTTTAACTGTTCTCCCCAGATGGACTGCAGGGCGCTTGGACGAATAGTTAAAGGTAACAGAAGTCTGTCAGACTTTACCCACTGTGTATGGATGGTTTTATAACATATATGGTAGGGTCAGATGTACTAACACTATCGAACCTCTGCGCTGTACAAGAATACGAATCCCAGACTTAATATTAGATTTACAATTCAGGCGCACTGATTGACATATAATAAATCCTTCTCCAAGTTTACACCAGAATTCTCTCTGTATGATGAAAATTTGTAAGTTGAGCCCTGGTTGTATCGGGATGCGGGCTTTATATTATATCCTGGGTACTTACTGCTGAAGGTGCATGCTCAGCTCCTGTGCCATCAAATGCACCTACCGCCATATCCTAAGAGCACCACAGTCAGGACGTAGCGGTATGCCTATTTATAAGAAGGGGTTTCATGTAACCACATCTTATATAATGATTTCTTTCTATTAGACTTTTACACTTTATATTTAAATATCACCAGATATCCTCTCAAAATATTCATATTATTGTGTCATATGAATGAGTGCATTAAAATGATTGGTATGAAAAAGATTCATGTCACACATTATCTGTATTAATACAGAGGGGTGGAAGTTCTGTATGGGTACGTCATGGCCTAGATTTTAAGGTTTCCATATATGAAGAAGCAGAAGCACATACATGTGTAAGACACGCCTGCATCTTTGTTATTTATGACGGACAGGGACTTATATGAGGGGTCTCTCTGTTGTTGCTGCTGTAAGGACACAAGACTGTCACATATAGAGGGTCTCTATAACATGAAACCTTCAGGACATTGACATGGACTTTACTTATTATTCCTGTAATCATTTAACTTTTATGAAGACTGATTTCAGTATTATCTTTTTTACAAATCCAGATGAATGAGTCCTGTTGTTCCTCATTACAAAATACTAATACACTACAGTTGGAGAGGATTTTTCTGAATGTTTTACAATTGGCGTTCATTAACTGCGGATCTGTTCTTTGTATTTCTCTGCTCTGTGTGTAGGTCTTGCTGGGTCAGGGTCCTGGGGCTGCTTTGATGAATTCAGCCGTATAGAGCTCCCGGTGCTGTCAGTGGCTTCACAACAAATGTATATCGTGCTGTCTGCCCAAAAAATAAGGACAAAACAGTTTATGTTCAGTGACGGGGAAATAGTTGACCTAAATCCAGAATTTGGAATATTTCTTACAATGGTAAAGTTGTTGTCGCCTTGCACATATCCACATTGTAATTTAGTGGAATTATTGGGATGATTGTGAACTTCATATTCGTTTGTTTCCACCAGAATCCCAAACACGTCGACTTCCAGGATCTCCCGGAGAACTTGAAGATACAGTTTAGAATGGTTTCTATGATGGTACCTGACAGACAGGTGATAATGGGGTTCCAATCTTGCTCCGTGGTATGGGACGTCCATTCTTTTATGTACACAACTGACAGTGTGTTTTCTTTTCCATCTGTTTTTGTTAATATTTTGTTCATCTTTTTCCAAACTTTTCTAGTGTTAAAGTCGGGGGTCAGTCATGTACGTACAACATAACATAACACACAGGAAAAGGGAAAGCTATAGGTTAAAAACACAACTGCGTGTTAATAACTAATGACCCTGTGTCCATAGCTATGAAGAGTCTTCACTATAAATTACGAGTCACCTGGTACTGGTTCTACATTTCTTTTTTATACGGTAGCTTTTTATTGATGTGCTATATTTCTGCTCTTTCAGATGATAATGAGAGTAAAGCTGGCCAGCGCTGGCTTTCTATACAACGTGTCCTTGTCTCGGAAGTTTTACGTCCTGTATAAACTCTGTGAAGAGCAGCTATCAGAGCAGGTATATGAGCTCACGGGCTCTGTCATCCAGGGCATTAAGGACATTGGGGTACATTTATAGAAACGACAGATCGGATCAGTCACACATTGTAGAAGAGGTCTAACTAAGGGCATTCACAATAAATGTCACTGTAACATATACTGATTTGTCACTGATTTGAGCCACTAATTTGATCCACTGATCTCTGTCCCATATTATTTCTAAGCACTACCCAGTCACAATGCTAATATGACCCTTTATGTGCCCCCCCCCCCAACACAATATGGTTCCTCTTATGTGCCCTCAGCACAAAATAATGCCCCTTTACAAGTGCAATGCTTGGCTGTCTCCACGATTCTATAGAAATGAATGGAGCAGTGGCGTGCTTTTCCGACCAGGTGGCTCCATAGGGTATGGGACCCCATCGATCGGATAGTTATTGCCTATCCTGTGTATAGAAGATAACTTGTTAAACCCCTTTATGTTTTGCTTTGGAGTCCTGTGAGGTCTGGGTACGACCTTGCTCATGAGCCAGATCGAGCACTCTGTTCTGAAGTTGCTGAGATATTACAAGGCAGTTGTCACACAGGAGTAGATCTCAATCAGACACAGTGAATGAATAATGATGATTTATCCTCAGGACCATTACTATCTGATCAGTGGGGGTCTGAGTCCCGGCATCCCCCCGATCAGCAGTTTCACGGAGCTTTGTGCTCATAGGAGATCTGGTGAGCACAGCCAGCATCCAGCGACTCTCGAAGCGCAGTGCCGTACATTGTACATTCACTTCAATGTGGCTGAGCTGCGGTTGTGTGCGCCTCAAGACAGCAAGAGCTTCCCTCTTAGTTTGTGAATAACGCCTCTGTCTCTGCCTTGCTTGCATAGGAGATTGTAGCATCTATTTTCCGAGTGTCTGCTGAGATGCCGTTTTCAGAAAAAATATTGCTAAAAAGTTTAATAACCTTTGGATAAAATCACATTTTGATGGATTTACAGCTGGGTTGTAGGTCTTGTTCCTCTTGGGCGGTGCCAAATATAAGGGTGTTATGGCCAACATTCAGGGCTCCTGGCATTACTGACAGAACCTGTCTGATTACATTCTGAAATATTTCTGCAGCAGATGAAGCACCAAAGTTCAGCCTGTTGAATCTTGACTGACCCACCTGAGTGATAAAAGCTGTATTATGCCTGGAGTCAGGATGTACATCAAGCTCATGAAAACCAGATTTTACATCAATTTTAGAAAATATTGTAGCACAATTTAGTTTTGTGAGAATTTCATCAGTAGTCAGTTGGATGTGCTTTACTCTCTAATAGCCAGATTGGCCTGTCTCATATCCACACAGAATCTGATTTTACCAGGCTGCTGTGGTGAGACCCAGGGAGTTGCTCCCCTAGCTTTAGGACATCGAAAGGGCTGCACCTCTGTGGCTGAATTGAGAGACGTAATAACTGATCAATGTGCAACTTTACTGGAAAGCCTATTGGCTTTCTAAGGCAAGGTGAGGGTAATTCTGCACAATGTTTTGGACAGATGAATTGCTTACACTTCTTACCAGTTTTATAAGACCCAGAGGTACTGCACTGAAGTAGCAGAGAGGTGTCTGCGGAGCACTGCACTGCATGCACTGTGTCAGTGATGGACGTCTCTTCGGTTGCTAGTTCTGATTGATATTTGACACACAAGAGTAAGGCGGTAGCTGAACCATTAGAAAAAAGCTTCAGGTTGGAACTCTGCAAAGTAGGTTAGCTCTGAAGCTGAGATTAAACAGCTTGACTGATAACATTGGCAGATGCCCCTGTATCCACCCATGCTTCCTCATTTATTAACCCCTTCACAACTGCCATAACCCATTCAGATAGCACGTATATAAACGTTATGGCACCTCTTTAATCCAAGTGCTTTGCAGCTTCTGCCCCTGCACTGCCACTGTCAGGGACAGCGCAGAGCCCAGTAATGCCGGCAAGGGACCAATAAGAGTGGTCCCTTGCCGACGATTGCTCTGATTGGTTAGTTTGTGCAGACTAACCAATCGGAGTGTGGCAGTGTTAAAATGCCGTTTCAGGAGCCTGAAAACAGGCATTAGCTGATCTGTGCTCCCTGATGTGTGCCCTAATATCTCCTGCCTCCCCGGTCTGTACCCTGTGCACAATCTGTGCGCAGTATCTTTAATCTTGCCGGCCGTGCTCTGCACACGCCGGCCCCTGTCTCCAACTGTGCCGCCTGTGTCCCTAACTGTACGGGACCCGGTGAATGAAGTACATTAAGTTGTAACTATACACTGACACAGTCTATCTGAGATGGAAAAAAAGTTTAGTTACTCTTTAATTACTGTTGGGGAAAATGCACCAAAGAGCAACAGCAATTTGTGGTAACATTTTTTATAGTCTTGTTTTTTATATTCGCAATGGAGCTGTTGTGTGTTTTCATTGTTTATTCATTGAAAAAAGTTAAATGATAAACGTTTTTACTGCTTGTTTTCTGTGCAGTCTGACACGTGAAATGTAGATATATCCTTTCATAGTTTGTTGGAATCAGTGGGATGTGTTAACCACTAAAATGTATAATTCTTAGGGTCATTATGACTTTGGCTTAAGAAACATCCTATCGGTTTTGAGAATGCTGGGGGAAGAAAAAAGAGCAAAACCAAATGAGAGTGAATCCAATATCGTGATGAGAGGATTGCAAGATATGAACCTTTCCATGTTGGTAGGTGTCCTGCCGTTAGCTTATAGAAGAAAAGTGAATAAATAATGATAACTTTTGAGGCTACTTGAGCCTCTTCCTCAGGCATATTTTAAGACAGTATCTGAAGGTTCCCATATTTATACATAGCAATAATGTGGTAGTTGAGACAGTTGTAGCAGTAAATTGTTGGAGCAATTATACATGTGGATTATAAATAAGAAGTTTTATTCTCCTCTAATAAATATCCACCCCATGAATGCGATGAGCCCACAAGGTCTGAGGGCCACATTCCTCAAGAGATGTAGGACATAAATTCACGAGACACATTCATTCCTGATCTGAGTGTTTCAAAGGTTATCATGAGCTTTTATTCCTAGACTCTCTTGTCCTTCTGAGGTTTAAAATTCCCTTTTAAAGGCTATGTACACCTTCGAAGGCAATGTTTTTTTAAGGATTGCATGTTACTTATTTTTGGCAAAATATTTTTTCTTCATTGGCCTTTATAAAAAATATTGAGCTGTTCTGTCACAAAGGGTTAACTGTTTTTCTAACTGTGTGACTGGTACTTTCACTTTTAAATCAGTAAGATAATAATTGAGCTGTAATGAGTGTTTATAATGTCATAGAGCAGAGATAAGGAGCCCTTCAGCTCCTGCTCTGACGGAAAAGACAGAAAATCCGAAGGGTGCTACTAGAGCATGTCAGCTCTGTACAAAAACAGATGCTATATTTTTAATTATGGGTACTTTCACACTTGCCTTATTCTTTTCCGACATAGAGTTTCGTCAAAAGGGCTCTATGCCGGAAAAGAACTGACTACTTCCGCAGGAAGCCGCGTACTCCACCACTGAGAAAGAGTGCCTAGCGATCGTGTGGGCCTTACAGAAATTACAATCGTACCTATATGGACGATCCTTCATGGTCATCACAGATCAGAACCCTCTCAGCTGGCTGAAACGTACTGCTGGTACCAATGGAAAACTCCTCCGCTCTGTCCTCCTTCTCCTTGACTTGTCCTCTGCCTTTGACACTGTCGACCACTCCCTTCTGTTACAAACCCTCTCATCTCTTGGCATCACTGACCTGGCCCTCTCCGGGATCACATCATACCTCACAGACCGGACATTTAGCGTCTCCCACTCTCACACCACCTCCTCGCCTTACTCCCTCTCTGTTGGTGTCCCGCAAGGCTCCGTCCTAGGAGCCCTGCTGTTCTCTATCTACACCTTCGGCCTGGGACAGCTCATAGAGTCCCATGGGTTTAAGTATTACTTATATGCTGATGACACACAAATCTACCTCTCTGGTCCAGACATCACCACCTTACTATCCAGAATCCCACAATGCCTATCTCGCATATCCTCCTTCTTCTCCTCTCGCTTTCTAAAACTTAACATGGATAAAACAGAATTCATCATCTTTTCCCCCATCTTGCTCACCCCCCCCCCCCCCAATAGACCTTTCTATCACAATCAATGACTGCACACTCTCCCCGGTCAACCAAGTCCGCTGCCTTGGAGTGACCTTGGATTCTGCCCTCTCCTTCTGACCACACATCCAAGCCCTTTCCACCACCTGCCGCTTCCAACTCAAAAACATCTCCCGCATCCGCCCTTTCCTCAACTTTGAATTGGCTAAAATGCTTGTATATTCCCTCATCATCTCCCGCCTAGACTACTGCAACATCCTCCTCTGTGGCCTTCCATCTAGCTCTCTCGCACCCCTACAATCTATCCTCAACTCTGCTGCCCGACTAATCCATCTCTCCCCCCGTTACTCCTCTGCATCTCCCCTCTGCCAGTCCCTGCACTGGCTCCCCATTGCCCAGCGAATTCAGTTTAAAATACTAACCAACACATACAAGGCCGTCCACAATCGGTCCCCTCCCTACATCTCTGAGCTACTTTCCCGATACATCCCCACACACAATCTTCGATCCTCACAGGACCTCCTTCTCTCCTTTTATCACCACTTCCCACACTCGCCTCCGGGATTTCTCCCGTGCATCCCCTATACTCTGGAACTCGCTACCCCAACATATCAGACTCTCACCTACAGTGGAATCCTTCAAAAACAACCTGAAAACCCACCTCTTCAGACAAGCCTACGACCAGTGACACTGCTGCCTCTATACCGCCATGACCAGCTTCACCCTCGCCTACTGTCTCCATCCCCCATACCATGTAGATTGTAAGCCCTCACGGGCAGGGCCCTCTCTCCTTCTGTACTAGTCTGTAACTTGTCTCGTTAATGCTTATTGTACTTGTTTAGTATTATGTATGTGCACCGCTTATCATATGTACAGCGCTATGGAATTAATGGCGCTCTAAAAATAAATAATAATAATAATAATAATCAGGCATATCCCAATGCATTCTGAATGGATAGAAATCCGTTCAGTTTGCATCAGTATGCCTTCAGTTCAGTCACTGTCAGGCGTTTTGGCCGAACATAATATCGCAGCATGCTGCGGTATTATGTCCGTCCAAAATGCCTGATCAGTTGTCGGAATGCCGGATCCGGCATTAATTTACATTGACTTGCATTAGTGCCGGATCCGGCATTGCGAAACAACTGAAGGATGGATCCGTTCTTGCAATGCATTTGTAGACGGATCCGCACCCGGATCCGTCTACAAATGCTGTCAGTTGTCACACTGAACGGCGGATCCGGCTGGCAGCTCCGACAACCGAACTGCCTGCCGGATCACACTAACGCTAGTGTGAAAGTACCCTAAGACCTACCGGCATGTAAAAAAATTATTTTTTGCTCAAAATGAGTACAATGCAATAATTTAAAAATGCCCCAAAGGTGTCCATATCCTTTAATAGTAATACTTATGTCTGTGATGTTGTGGTTATGGCTGAAAATGTGTTTCGGTACAGACAAATCTTTCCTTTCTTCTTTTAATGTGTGGAGATGAGAGTTCATTGTTTTCAGTTTTTGACCAGTGTCACCGACCAATTTCACCTGCCCCCAGTAGGACATTTGGTACATACGATCAAATAGACCACATCTAGCGTGGTGCAGGTGAACGTACCTGGGATCTTGTAGTTCTGATGTGTATTGGGGACCTGCACCTTGCCAGTGGTCATTATATATGGGCAGGTCTTACATTTAGTCTGTTTGCTGGGGAATGTTCCTCTTGTTGTTGGAGAGGACAGTGAGCTTCTGACAATGATGTTTTTCAGATTAGGGGCCTGTCTACTGCACAGGAGGGGGGTCTGGAAATATGGATTTAAAACAGTCATCTTTTTGTAGTATTGGATGTAGTCTCCGAGCAACCCTCCTTAGAATTTACATTTGGGTATTAGGTGACTACTAGAGGTACCTGATTATTTTCTTGTTTTGTATTGTAGGAGCTCACTCTTTGGTTATCTGGTGGCTCTGGCAATGTGGTTTTCCTCTGTAGGTGGATGGTATCCCTGACTTAGAAATGTCTTTTTGAGGTTTCCAAGGTTTTCATCCCTCTCTGTAGATTTTGAACATATGCGGTTGTATTTGATAGCTTGACTGTAGATGATGGAGTTTTTTATGTGTTTAGGGTGGAAACTGTCCCATCTGAGGTATGTTGTGCAGCCAGTTGGTTTCTGGTAAAGAGTTGTCTCTATTTTATTGTTCTGTACCTAGAGGTGTCCAAAAGGTTTATTTCAGTAAAGGAGTAGTTGAGAGTTAAATTGATGGTGTGATGAATTTGATTGAAGCATTCATGGAATGTTTTTAGTTGTTCAGATCCAGTCCAGATGATCATCAATGTAATGGTAATAGGTCAAAGGCTCGATGGGGCAGGAGGACAGGAAGTCACTTTCAGACTTGGCCATGAACAGATTTGCATATTGTGGTGTCATTTTGCTCTTATTGCTGTATCGGTCTTCTGTAGCTATATGCTTTCTCCAAATGAAAAGTAATTATGGGTGAGGATGAATTTTGTAAATTCCACCACAGATTCAGTGCCAATTCTTTTATCCTTCATAAAAAATTGCAGGCTTTTAATCCATCCTGGTGTGGAATATTAGAATATAAAAATTCTACATCCATGGTATCCAGAATAGTTCCCTCTGGTAGGGGACCTATTTCAGACAGCTTATTTAGTAGGTGAGTTTTATCATGGAGGTCTCAGATATGAAAGTGTTGATAAGGACACGAGAATCTTGGAATACAAATTCATGACAACCTTTGAAGAAAAAGAAATTCAAATTCTTAGCAAGCTTATAGGATAGCTGCCTTACATCTAGTGACATTAGAAAGGGAGCTTGCTAAGAGATCATTTGAACTCTTTCTTCCCAGAATTCCAGAGGGGCATGTATGGCCTATAAGCCTCCTTACACCGATTAAGGAGAGATAGTTTTTCTCCAAATAATGACATTTGACACACTCAGATCAGGAATGAATGTGTCTCATGGATTTATGTTCTTCTACATCTCTTAAGGAATGTGCCCTTTTGGGTTCATCGCATTCATGGACTGGATATCTATTAGAGGACAATGACCTTTTCACACTGCTTATCTATATTTTCTCCAACAATTTACTGCTACAACTGTTTGTTTCCTCCTACACTGATGTTGATCTTACGTCTCAGCCACCTGATTATTGCTATGTATAAATATGTGAATCTTCAGATACTGTCTTAAAAGATGCCAGAGGAAGAGGCCCAAGTATCCTTGAAAGCTTTTAATTGTGTCATCATATTTTCAGTTAGCCATTAAAAGGTATCAACCACTGAGGAATCATAATCCTTTTTTTTTTCCATTTACTGGCTAACACGGTACAAATATATGTTTTATATTTTTTACAAGAAGAGATGGTAAGATGGTACAGTCTTTGTACCAATTAACCTCTTGCCGCCACGCTAACGCCGATGGGCGTCAGCGCGGCGGCTCTCTCAGGTCTCAGTCACGCCTATCGGCGTCATCTCGTGAGACCTGAGATTTCACATGAACGCGCGCGCGTTCATGTGATCGGAGCCGGGACAACTGAAACTACAGCCTGCCAGCGCTGATCATGCGCTGGCAGGCTGTAGATGCGGAAAAAAACGCATTTAAATCGCATATCAGACGCTGTTTTTAAACAGCGTCTGATATGCCTAATATCTGCTCGTCTGGTGGTCCCTTTGTTTGGGACCACCAGAGGAAAATAGGAAAAGTGCACCAATCACTACACACACACCCCCCACCCCCATCACTGATTAACCCCTGATCACCCATGTCACCCCCTGATCACCCCTGTCACCCCCCTGTCACTAATCACCCCCTACAGGCTCATTCAGACGTCCGTATGTGTTTTGCGGATCCATGGATCTGCGGATCCGCAAAAATACGGACACCGGCAATGCGCTTTCCGCATTTTGCAGATCCGCACAGAACTATATAGAAAATGCTTTTCTTGTCCGCAATTGCGGACAAGAATAGGACATGTTCTATATTTTTGCGGAACGGAAGTGCAGACCCGGAAGCACGGATCCGTAATTCCGGATCCGAGCGGGACAAAGTCTGTCCCCATAGAAATGAATGGGTCCGCAATTCCGTTCCGCAAACAGAATTTCGGACGTGTGAATGGGGCATAAGGGTCCCCTATCACCGCCAGTTAGTTAGCTACTTGTTAGGTAGCTAGCGCCCAGCCCACCGCACCGCAGTCACTGATTTTGGCAGAGATTTTTTCATCCACATTGACCGATGCAAATGAAAAAATCTGTGCCGTTCATTTTCTTTTTTTTTTTCAGCGCAGCGGCTGAACGGAAAAAAAAAATCTCATTACCCGTATGCTCAATATACGGAGAATCGCAGAAACTCCTAATGCTGGCCATACGTGTAATTATTGCGGAGACCCTCAAATGCCAGGGCAGTATAAATACCCCACATGTGACCCCATTTTAGAAAGAAGACACCCCAAGGTATTCCGTGAGGGGTATGGCGAGTTCATGTAAAATTTTATTTTTTGTCACAAGTTAGTGGAATATGAGACTTTGTAAAAAAAAAAATATATATATATATATATCAATTTCCGCTAACTTGTGTCAAAATTTTTTTTTATGTGAACTCGCCATGCCCCTCACGGAATACCTTGGGGTGTCTTCTTCCACAATGGGGTCACTTGTGAGGTATTTATACTGCCCTGGCATTTTAGGGTCCTAAAGCGTGAGAATCCAAATACGTAAAAATGCCCTGTGAAATCCTAAAGGTACTCATTGGTTTAGGGCCCTTTGCGCATCTTGGCTGCAAAAAGTGTCACACATGTGGTATCGCCGAACTCAGGAGAAGTAGGGCAATGTGTTTTGGGGTGTATTTTTACATATACCCATGCTGGGTGAGAAATATCTCTGTAAACGACAACTTTTTAAATTTTTTATTCAAAGTTGGCAATTTACAGAGATATTTCTCTCACCCAGTATGGGTATATGTAAAAATACACCCTAAACACATCGCCTACTACTCCTGAGTACGACTATACCACATGAGTGACACTTTTGCAGCCAAATGCGCAAAGGCCCAAATTCAATGAGTACCTTTAGGAGGGCATTTTACGCATTTTCTTCTCACGCTTTAGGACCCCTAAAATGCCAGGGCAGTATAAATACCCACATGTGACCCCATTTTGGAAAGAAGACACCCCAAGGTATTCGCTGAGGGGCATAGTGAGTCCATGAAAAATTAAACTTTTTGTCAAAAGTTAGCGGAAAGGGAGACTTTGTGAGAAAAACAATAAAAAATCAATTTCCACTAACTTGTGCCCAAAAATTTTTTTCTATGAACTCGCCATGCCCCTCATGGAATACCTTGGGTGTCTTCTTTCCAAAATGGGGTCACATGTGGGTATTTATACTGCCCTGGCATTTAGGAGCCCTAAAGCATGAGAAGAAAATGCGTAAAAATGCCCTCCTAAAAGGTACTCATGGAATTTGGGCCCTTTGCATCTTGGCTGCAAAAGTGTCACTCATGTGGTATCGCCGTACTCAGGAGAAGTAGGGCAATGTGTTTTAGGGTGTATTTTTACATATACCCATGTTGGGTGAGAGAAATATCTCTGTAAACTTACAACTTTGTATAAAAAATTTAAAAGTTGTCGTTTACAGCGATATTTCTCACACGCAGCATGGGTATATGTAAAATACACCCCAAACACATTGCCCTACTTCTCCTGAGTACGGCGATACCACATGAGTGACACTTTTGCAGCCAAGATGCCAAAGGGCCTAAATTCAACGAGTACCTTTAGGATTTCACAGGCCATTTTACGCATTTGGATTCTCACGCTTTAGGTTCCCTAAAATGCCAGGTGAGTATAAATACCCCACATGTGACCCCATTTTGGAAAGAAGACACCCCAAGGTATTCGCTGAGGGGCATGGCGAGTTCACAGAATTTTTATTTTTGGCACAAGTTAGCGGAAATTGATATATATTTTTTTTATTTTGTTTTTACAAAGTCTCATATTCCACTAACTTGTGACAAAAATAAAATTTTACATGAACTCACCATACCCATCACGGAATACCTTGGGGTGTCTTCTTTCAAAATGGGGTCACATGTGGGTATTTATACTGCCCTGGCATTTTAGGGGCCCCTAAAGCGTGAGAAGAAGTCTGGAATCCAAATGCGTAAAAATGCCCTGTGAAATCCTAAAGGTACTCATTGGAATTAGGGCCCTTTGCACCCAGGCTGCAAAAGTGTCACACATGTGGTATCTCCGTACTCAGGAGAAGTAGGGCAATGTGTTTTGGGGTGTATTTTTATATATACCCCTGCTGGGTGTGAGAAATATCTGTGTAAACGACAATTTTTAATTTTTTTATACAAAGTTGTCAGTTTACAGAGATATTTCTCTCACCCAACATGGGTATATGTAAAAATACACCCCAAAACACATTGCCCTACTTCTCCTGAGTACGGCGATACCACATGTGTGACACTTTTTGCAGCCTGAGTGCAAAGGACCCTAAAACCAATGAGTACCTTTAGCTTTACATGGCTGCTCACAATTTAGCCCCGCCCAAAATGCCAGAACAGTAAACACACCCCACAAATGACCCCATTTCGGAAAGTAGACACCCCAAGGTATTCACTGAGGGGCATAATGAGCCCGTATGAGATTTTTATTTTTTTGCCAGAAGTTAGCAGAAATGGAAACTTTATTATTATTTTTTTCCTCAGAAAGTGTCATTTTCCGCTAACTTGTGAAAAAAAATGAAATGATACATGAACTCACCATGTCCGCGAATACTTTGGGGTGTCTTCTTTCTAAAATGGTGTGATTTGGGGGGTATTTATACTTTCCTGGCATTCTAGCTCCTGAAGAAACATGACAGGCGCTCAGAAAGTCAGAGCTGCTTCAAAATGCCGAAATTCACTTTTTTGCACCATAGTTTGTAAACGCTATAACTTTTACCCAAACCAATAAATATACACTTATTGGACTTTTTTTTTATCAAAGACATGTAGAACAATAAATTTAGAGAAAAATTTATATAGAAATGTAGTTTGTTAAAAAAAAAATTACAACAGAAAGTGAAAAATGTCATTTTTTTGCATAAATGTCGTAAAATTTTTATTAATAGCAAAAAAAGTAAAAATGTCAGCAACAATGAAATACCACCAAATGAAAGCTCTATTAGTGAGAAGAAAAGGAGGTAAAATTCATTTGGGTGGTAAGTTGTATGACGGAGCAATAAACGGTGAAAGTAGTGTAGTGCGGATTTGTAAAAAAGGGCCTGGTCACTAGGGGGGTGTAAACCTGTGGTCTTTAAGTGGTTAAACTATATAATAGATTTAAAAAAAGCAACAGCAAGCTACTGTACATCTTTTGCAGAATTGTGGGGTGGAGCCTGGCCGTGACCTAAGATGGTCAGCTCCTCTGTTAGCAGGAACACCGCGGCTGACTGCATCAGACATAGCGGCTCAAATACCTCATAACCTTACTCTATAAGACACTGATAGAGCTCTGATCCCGATATGGCTAAAAAGAAGTCAGCCCTACAGAGAAAAACTCAGCAGCATCAACAAGGTGGCACAGGATCGCTCGCTGCAATACATAACTGTACCGACAAATACTGAAGACACAGAGGTTAGACATTTTCATAAATCAATACCTGTTCTTACCCCCAGGATTCCTCAAAACATCGATAATTTGCCTCCAGAAACCCACAAATCCAGCATGTTATGCAGGAAAAAACAAGAGGAAACTGTGCTTTTCTTCTCATACATCTCCCTCCATTAAAGGCCCCTCCTGTAAAAGAAGCCCCATGACCCCTAATATCGCTGCATGAATCAACCTAATCCACTCACAGAAAATCCTGGCACTGTAAGTTTATTAAAAGAGATGTTATTATCCCTCCAGAAAAACATCTGTGACAACATGGGCCAAATAATGCAGAATTTGAAATCTTCGATTGAAGATCTCTGCACCGGCACAGCATAACTTGAAAATTAAATTAGGAGAAATCACAACAGCCCACAATCAGCTTGCTGGCACATTTGATAATACAAAAAAATAACATACAATGGCTTAAAGAAAAAATAACTAATTCGAAAGGAAATAATATTAAAATTAGAAGTTCCCAAAAAAATTGCCCCACATGATTTCTCAAATTACATCTTGCAAATTATTCAAATCCCTCCTACCAAACCAGAAAGTGATTTAGTTATAGATCACACTGCATTCTTAAAGCTAATACAGCCCATCTAACGAGACACATTAGCGAGAATTCCCATTTTTCCTCCAGGAAATTGAAAGAAGAGGATCTCTTCCTGAATCCTGCAAAAATATTCCCCGACCTGTCCACAGATACTCTTCAAGCTAGGAAAAATTTGTCGCCAATCACCAAACTCTCTGTGAAAATGGAATAAAATACAAATGGGACTTTCGTACTAAAATAACTATACATAAAAATTATGTCATTTACATTATCAACAACATAGAAAAATGAATCCCCGACTGGAATCTCCATTATACACGTGAACAACCCTCTCCTTCAACTTCTAACCCGAGAACAGTCACAAACAAATGGAAAATGGTGGGAAAAAGAGGAAATCACTCCTTATCTCTGGCACGATCTTCTCCGACTATACAAAATGAGTACATTGGCCTCCAATTAATTATCTGCTAACCTTATGAACTGATGTCTCCTTAACTGTTACTTATAGATATGGACATATGTATACATATCTGATAGCTACAAACCTTTCTGTTTTTATTATTTGTTTTGAGGGTCATTTATCAAACTGGTGTAAAGTAGAATTGGCTTATTTGCCCATAGCAACCAGTCCATTTTCACCTTTCATTTTGGACTGCTCCTTTGGAAAATAAAAGGAGGAATCTGATTGGTTGCAATGGGTTCTATAGTTCTACTTTACACCAGTTTTATAAATGACCCCCTTTATGTTTTGTTACCCTTCTTTCATTTTATATTTTTTAAAATATAGGTTAAATATCACCATCTACTGGACATACCGAAAAATTACTGTGTATTATTTATGGTCTGTTATTGGAAAGGATAAGGATACCTTTACGGACTAAATCTAACCAGCTTCATGCATATATACATGTTTATACTCTCGTCATTATAGACACAATGACTATTAAAATCTCTTCTCTAAATACCAAAGGACATAATATTCTTTTTGAAAACACCATATGTGGAAAGAAGCGCTATCACTGAAATGTGAAAAAACACCAAATTGCTATCGTCATAGTTTGTCCCATTTCTTTATGGCTTTCAATGCCAGCTAAAAAAAGAAGTGTTCTAATAGCCGTTAAAGATACAGTCACTCTTAAAACAATACATCAAGTATTTAAAACACAACCCCGATATATTAATATGTGAAATTATTAATATTGCATACACTGTATTCAACTGATACTCTCCAAACGCCAATCAAAATAACTGTATTATCAAATTACTTAATAAAGTTAATAAACTAGCACAGGGCCCAATAATTATGGGTGAGACTTCAGTGATGTAATGTTCCTTGAATTAGACTCATTGACAACAATGGGCGTATATCTTGTATACACAACTCAGTTATTAAAGAAGTATATTTAGATGTTTGGCTATGCCATCACAGCACAGATAAAGACTCTACTTTTTTTTTACCGCCACACAATTCATACTCTAGTATAGATATGTTTCTCATTAGTAGAAAAGACCTATCCAAAACCAAAAATCCTTCTAAAGCTGATATCATCTGGTTAGACCATGTGCCCATATCTATGGAAATTAACAAACAAAATAAAGGTCCTTCGACTCTCAAATGGCGCTTACAAGAACATACATAAATCCTAAATACACAAACAAACCAAAAACATTGCTTAAAGAGGACCTTTCATGGGTCCATACTTTATTAACTAAGTAGCAGGACATGTAGGGCATACATGGGGGATGTCCCTGCACTTACTATTATTTCTGGGTGCCGCTCCGTTGCGCTACTGTGGCCCCCTTTCCATTCTCCCGCGCTGTATGCTAAGTAACAGCATCGGAGCAATGGGGAGGAGACATCAGCTTTTCTCCGTGGGTGTTCCTTCTCCCTGGCTAGAAGAAGGTGATGTTTTTATTTTCTCCCTGGCTGTGACCTTCTGCGCTGTAATTGGACAGCGCTACAGCCACGGAGAAAAGCTGATGTCTCCTCCCCATTGCTCCAATGCTGTTACTTAGCATACAGCGTGGGAGAATGTAGCGGGGGCCACAGCGGCACAACGGAGCGGCACGCTAGAAATAATAGTAAGTGCAGGGACATCCACCATGTATGCCCTACATGTCCTGCTACTTAGTTAATAAAGTATGGACCCATGAAAGGTCCTCTTTAAAGAGTATTTCTCTTTTAATACAATTCATGAAACCAACCCCTTCTCAATCTGGAACGCTCACAAAGTCGTAATGTGCGGTAATTTTATCCAAACAGCTGCACGAATAAATAAAACCAAAAAACAGGAAATTAATAAAATCACGTTAGAGTTAATAAATCTGGAGGACAAAAACCGGGTCCAGCCATCTCTGAAAATATTAAGAATCTAAGAATAGAACTTCAACAACTGAATTTTTACACACCAAATAAGCCAGGTAAATGTTTAGCCAGACAAACAAAAACAAAGAATAGCTGATTTATTATCAAAAGATAAGTAACCCTCAGGAAATTGTCTCCAAATCTAAGGACTATTATTTCATGATTATACAGTTTTAAAGCTGATAGTAACACTGCACAATCTTCACTCCTAAACATTTCAATTTTTTTAGAAACATTGATACAGCCTACAATAACTGCTGAACAAATCCATACATTAAATACTCCCTTTACTGAATTTGAAGTAATAATAGAAATTAAAAGCCTGATATAAGGAAAATCACCAGGACCAGACAGTCACAATAACAAATACTATAAACTGTTTGTAGAGGAACTTACACCAAGTCTCAAAATAATATTCACTGAAGTGGCAATAAATAAAACGTTCCCCCAAGAAACTCTGCGATAATTCTAACTTTTACCAAATCAGGAAAAGACCCTACTACACCCTCACATTACGTCCCATATCCCTATTAAATAAAGAAATAAAAATGCTGTATATGCTAAGATTATAGCCAGAAGAATCATTAATATTCTCCCATCCATAATTAATCAAGATCAAGTGGGTTTGATAAAAGGAAGACAAGCACAAGACGGGGCCCGGTAGAATAATGAACCTCATCCAATACTCAGCAGTATCTAGATCTCCCTCTCCTTTACTAGGATTAGATGCAGAAATAGCATTTGACAGAGTACACTGGCATTATATAGAATATGCTCTAAATAAATTAGTTTTTTCAGGATTTACTAAGTCCGCCATAATGGTCCTATATTCATACCCTTCAGGCAGAGTTTATTCTGTAGGATTTATTTCAGAACCCTTTAAAATTAATGATGATACAAGACAGGCATGCCCACTATCTCCCATGATATTCGCCATAGTTATGGGACCACTTACTGAAGCTATTCATATGAATTCTCAACGCTTCATGCAGGTGACATTATACTAACTCTGACGAAACCTGAAACTTCACTAAAAACACTAAACAGGTTCGCTTTTCAACTTTCGCAATATTTTCTACTACAAAAAAACTCAACTAAATCCAATATACTTAATATAGGTTGCCATGGGAATCTGATTTAGGAACCTCATATACCCCAGAAGATTGGCTCATCACCTATAGTTGGACTAACAAAGTATCTAGAGGAGTACGTCATTGGGAAATTTCATGTAAAATAATATTAAGGTGGCACCTTACTCCCATCAAGCTAAATCATATCAACCTGAACTACCCAGATTTATGCTGGAAAAAATTTGATTTTTGTACCTACCGTAAAATCCGTTTCTCGTTCAATTCATTGGGGGACACAGCACCATGGGTATATGCCCAGCTACCACTAGGAGGCGACACTAGATATGAAAAAGGTTGGCTCCGCCCAGGTGGGCTACATGCTCTCCACAGACACTAGGCTAATCAGTTTGTACAAATAGCAGTAGGAGAGAGAAACAAAAGCAAAGAACCAACATGTCCTGGACCGGGGAAGGAAGAAGAACAGCAGCCTAGTGACAGAAGGAGAAATGAAAACAAAGGGTGAGATCTGTGTCCCCCAATGAATTGAACGAGAAACGGATTTTACAGTAAGTACAAAAATCCAATTATCTCATTAATGTTATTGGGGGACACAGCACCATGGGACCCAAAGCAGTCCCCGAGGGTGGGAAGAAAATCTCATGTAAAAAGTTGGCCGCACAAGTGCAGGAGAACCATGTGACCCAACAGGACCAGGAGAGGCCATAGCATGAAATGGTACATAGAAAACTAAGGAAGTGAGCCGAGAGGCTCCAGGACCAGGAAGAGTCCAAAGAAAAAAATTGTGGGAGACTGCCAGGATCCCAAGGACAAGTGCCTGGAAAAAAAGGCTATATGCAAGAAAGGAACAAAGGGAAACGCCCAGCTCCACCAAAGCTGGGAAAAATAAAGAAGCTACAGGATAGGGAGCAGGGCTAGATGTCCTGTGCAAGAACCGAGAATTTAACATATGCGCACTAGAGAGCCAGAGGAAGGATCTGGAAGAACCAGGGCTCCCCCTGAAGAAACAGGAGAGCAGCACAACTGGAAGGCGTCTGTTGATAATGACCTAGTGCTCTGCATATAGAAGGAAGCTCCAGGAGGAGGATCTATAGGAGGATAGACCCAACAAGAAAAATTAGACCATAAGGGAACCTGGCAGGAGAGAAAATGCCTGGTAAAAGGACAGGAGCAGTCCTGAACCAAGGAAGAAGACTTGCTGCAGACAAACTAAAAGAAGACCCTGTGGACCACCCCTCGGCAAAAGTAAGGCGATTCCATAAGCCTGTAAGCAAAGGAACCCGACCAGTAAGAGGACCTGGCAAGGAAAAAACTCAAAATTGTCTCAGACCAAAAACATAGCCTGTCCGTGGCAAACACCATGTGAAGGCCAGGGTAGAGAGGAAACAAGGAAGCACTAGAGGCTGAACAATTGAGAGAAAGAATAGCAAAAACTCACCATGGGAAGGGAAGCAAGCCTTCTTCCACTGCAAGGCAAGTGGGAAAAGAGAAACACCCTATGAGAAGGTGGAATCCCCATCCTGCCAGAGAAAGCAGAAAACCTTTGGGGGAAGAAGGAGGTCCTTAGTAATGGCCAGGAGAAGAGAAAGTAAATACATGGTTCCCACACAAAGAAGGCGAGAATCGAGCCTCAGAAAAACTGGAACAAAATAGCACTGTGAAATGTAAGACCAGAGAAATCCCTGGCCACATGAAGTTTCAGGAAAAAAGGAACCAGTCACAGGCACTGGTAATACAAGTGGGTACACACTCGTCTGAAAGAAATTGGAGTAGAAGAGAAAGGACTCCAAACAGCCTAAGGAGGAACAGTTCTCAACTCGAGGGAAAGCTCCATCCCAGAAGTGGCCAATATGAATGTAAATTACAAATCGGAGCAACAAACTCCCAATTACCTGGACCTTAACCTGGGCAGACGAGGAGAGAGGTTAGAATCTCAAGAGGGAAACAGGCCTATGGGGACCCAGGAGGGAAATTAACCAAACCGGGCCCAAAGAAGCAGCTGTCATACAGAGCATGTGCGGTCAGAGATGCCATGAGTAGCTTCCCCCATAGGGAACCGGCCAGCTCGATGGTCTAAGAATCATTTGACCAGAGACTCCAAGCAGGATTACCCAGTCAGAGGCTCAAGTAGGGTCCACAGAACTAGACCACATAAAGACAATAATAGCCAGATTATCAAAGGAAAAATGAAATGTAGCAACCATAGGGAAAACAACATCAGCCATGGTTAATCAACCAGCCTAAGTGTAGTGACTAGCATACTGTATAACAGTGCCCCAGAAAATGGCAAGTACAGCACCCTGGATTTTGTAAAAGAATCACCAGACATCCATATGTCAGAAAAGGATGCAGAATTTGCCAGGGGAAGCCAGGAGAGACTACACTGACATGTAGAAACCACCTACCAGCAGAGCACAATGAAACCCCCAAGGAAGGGGGAAGAAACTCACAGGTGCAGACAACTCCCAAGGTAACGGCACTTCTGTCATGTAGCACAACTAATCAGAGAACATAAGGGAGTACCAAGAACGCCGGACCATGGAAGAATTACAGGTGTGTGGTGTTCACTAGTCCTGTCACAGACATATCAGAGAGGATGTCCAGCGATGACCCAAAAACTGCAGTAGCGGCTGGTGCTCACAATGCTGCGTATCCCTGCAGGATAGAGCATCCAGTGGTGATCCAGGTACTCTACCAGGACTGGGCCATGTAACTCTGTGAAAACAAAGCAGAGAGGCAGTAACAACAACGCGAGTACTCCATCCATGAAATGGGGTAACGCAGCTGTGCGGAATACAGTAGTACTTTATAGGGTTGACAAAGAGCAAACCTAGCATGATAGCCAACAACCTGCCCATGACGGTGGGAGTGTGGTTGTCTGGTGCATAACAGGACTGAGAAGTCCTGTTAAGTAGTGCATCAAGCAATAACGTAAAAATCATGCCTAGTACAGGGGCAATGAGAAGACTTGGTGCACTCAGAGGGCCTGGTTCAGGAGGTACTGCACCGGGTGTCAGATGTGAACAGGCCAGCCATATACTGGATCTAACAATTGCAACTCTACTCTGCCCAAGAAGGGGGGGGGGGAACATATGGTCACCAGGTACATACTACAACCAGGATGGTTTGTTGGATACAGCGCCTTGAGATAGTACAAGTACACCACTGAGGACGACGGTAATGGGGTGCCAGATGCATACTAGAACCAGAAAAGAGTGATTAATACAGTGTCTGGGGATGGCACCATCACTCCGCATGAAGAGGGGCCAAATGATTGCCTACCACACATTAGAGCCAGGAAAGGGCAATGCAGGAGCCGTATGGGCCACAGATTGTACCAATAGGGCACAGCACTTGGAGATACTACAAATACTCCACCTGAGAATAGGAGTAATCTGGCTGCATGATGCACACTATAATGAAAGTGGAGACATGGCTACAGCATCTGGAAATGGTATAGGTACTCCGCTTAATAAAGAAGTAATATGACTCTGTCATGCACACTAGAACTAGACAGGTGTGATGGCTACAGCATTTGGAGATGGTACAGGTACTCTACCTAATAAAGGAGTAATACGGCTGTGTAGTGCAGACTAAAACCAGACAGGTGTCATGGCTACAGGCTTTGGAGATGGAACAGGTACTCCACCCAATAATGGAGTAATATGGTGCATGGGGCCCATTAGAACCAGACAGGTGAAATGACTATAGCATCTGAAGATGGTACAGCTACTCCGCCTAATAAGGGAGTAATATGGTTGCGTGCTGCACACTAGCACCAGGATGGTGTATTTGCTACAGGAAAGTCTGCCGATACAGCATTTGGCAGCGGTACAAGTACCCCCCTGTGAAGGGGAAGGTGTACGTACCTGGGACACCACATAGGTGTGCCGTAGTGCTAAACACGGTGGCGGGTAAAGCACCACCTACTAAAGAGGCAGCAAGCTGACTTGCCTGTGTGGATAATTACCTGTGCAACCAGGGGAGTGCCATCTTAAAATCCACTAAAGGGGATACCAACCCTGGAGAGGAGAGGTTCCTCAGTGGACATTTGTCTTTGGTCACCCAGAGAGATTCTGTATGGTGCAAGACCGCCTTATGCTCTTTATCGAGTCAGAATCGGTGCAGAGGAGTCCCCCGATGAGGCAGAAGAAACCTGAGGCATTTCCCTCAGTGCTAGTCCCGTCCTTGGAGGGAACCAGGATGCAGGGGATGAGTGGTATCTATGAGGGGAGACCCTAGGCCGCTATTGTACTCTGCCCCCTGATATAGACCGAGGCAGGAAGCAAAGTACTCCTGGGGGGGCCGATGCTGCCTCATGTGGGCAGGGAAGAGCGCCATAATATTATCATAGCTAAGAATAGGCGCAGGCTATGGTGGAGGTGAGGGACCCACGTGGGGTGAAGGTGACCCCTGAACGGGGTTTAGGGTAACCCAACTGAACCCAGGATCCAGTCACTGCATGCAGGCCAGCCAGGCCAATAGCACAGCAACCCCCAGCCACCGCAGGAGCAGGTGCAACCCAGGGGAAGGGATAGAGGGCAAGGGGACCTGCCACAACATGAACCACTGAACAGGGGCCCAAGATAATACATCCCACCAATGACGCTACATGCGGGCGAGGGGCACTGTGAAGATGGGGAAAGCACCCTCTGGAAAGAAGGACATCGCATCCTCCCACCGGAAATTCCGTGCAGAAACCAACAGAAGGCCATGAGGGAGACAACACCCCTAGAATAAAAACAAAAAAATGGTGGTAAAGCATTTGGCCTAGTCCCAGCAGAAGCCGGGGGCTAGAGTAGATAGTGTAGCCGAAAATGAGGCACCCCCTGGCGGACTCATGCTGCGGGGTGCTGGGAAGCGGAAAAAACCTCCAAAAAAGGGTAAGCACGGAAACGGGGTCAAAGCGACCCCCATTGGTAAGAAAAAAATGACCCAATTGAACCCCTGGATGGCAGGGAAAAATCGGAAAACAGATGCGGCTTTGTCACAGCTGGAGCCAAGGACTAAAGTAGATGCTGCAGACGAAAATGAAGCACCTTAAGTGGTCGGAAACTGCAGGACCTGGGAGGGGAGGAAAGAATGACCTGAAGCGGCATATAGTGACCCCCATATAGAGAGAAAATGAGCCATACAGAGATCCTGGATGCTGGGAAAAAGGCGAGAACTGGTGCGGCCTAGTCCAGGCACAAGCCGGGGACTAGAGTAATTAGGAGGCCGAGGAAGGGACGGCCAGGGGTGAGGGGACCCCGATGGAGTATTGATAGATGGGAGGGAAGGAGTCTCTAACTAGGGTAGGAAGCATACTCACCATCTGGCGTCTTCAGGTGCCTCAGGGTCACCCCTTCTGTAGACTCGCACAAGAGTGGGATTACCGGTACTCCACTTCAGATGCAGTAATGGGGGACTGGGTGACCGGCGAGGCACTGAGTTACGCGCCCGCAGGGGGTGCTACTAAAGTGGACTTCCACGATGAAGACCCCCTGCTGCAGGATAAAACCTATGTGACGGACCACCTGGCACCCCGACCGGTTACCTCCGCCAATCGATGCTTTCTAGTGCTTACCGAGTTCTTCCAAGCACTCCACCGGACACCATCAGCACTGTAGTCCCTACTTCCAGCGTTACAGCTTGGCTGGGGTCTCACTGTCCTCCACCCACCCTAAGCCCAAGACCAGGATCCAGCTTCCAGTGTGTAGAACCATGTTGTAATCCAATGGAGTATAATACATATAGCAATCCCCAGTGAATATAGCTGTTTCCCCCACACATGAGATGAGACTCTATGTTGAGTGTGAAACAAATCTGACTCTTTAATGAACACAGCACACATATAAAAACCTTTAACAGCCTAATTTACATACAATGGGGTTAACAGATAACTATAGTACTTGGAAGGGTGGGCCTGGCAATAACAAGGGAAACAATAGCACAGAGAAATAGGGGCGAAACCCAACCCTCTCTTAAACACAGAGGCAACACAAAAATGATACCCCTGATCTAAGTGCCCAAGAGGTCCAAAGAGAGCTCAGATCCATGCCGAACCAGGGGAACCAAAATATGTGTCCCTACAGTCTCTGGCCTCGCCCATAGTTGGCAGGCAAGAGGCTAGACAGCAGGCCCCTCCAAGAACCCATGATGAGGCTCAGTTCATCACATATCTTTCCCCCCCCAAGGGTAGACTAACCAGGTACCTGACCTCCTGTCGGTCGGTGCCCGAGTTAATCGAGTAGCCCACCCATAAACAAACAATGGTCCTATTGAACTCTGGGGCCTGGCTCTGTTCTGTATTCCCCAGCTGTTGAGTGGGCGTCTCCTACTACTTGCTGCATTGTTGCTCTGTAGCTTGGAGCTGTGGGTACTTGAAGGGCAGAGGCCAGCGGCGCTCTGCCCTGTAGCCAGCGTTTCAGCTGGGTAGTACAGCGGGTTGTCTGATCCCAATCCACATGGGCCGGTAGAGCAAAAGCCAGCTGCACTCTGCCCTGATGCCAGCTTCGCTGCTGAGATGGCCTGCGGGCATTTAGGCCATGGACAAAGGGAAGGGCAGAGGCCAACTTCTCTCTGCCCGGATGCCAGCTTTTCCGCTGGGACGGGGTCAGTGGTTATTGCTGTCTCCTCCACTACCCCCAGGACCCGGTTAGGCAGCTGCTGCTGAGGAGTAGGACCGACTGTCCTCCCTCCTGATACTTACAGCTGCATTTGGGTATCTGGGCTGCCCAGCATCCCTGAAAGGCCGGTAGAGAGATCTCTGTCCCATCTCCACCTGCCAGTTGGGTTTCCCCCCAGGACCAGTCTATGAGGTCCCTTTGTAATTGAGAAGACGGACCAGCTGTCTTCTTTCCCGGTATTTCAGGCTGCCGCTGGGGAGAGAGACCGGTTGTCTCCTCTCCCTGTAGGGTAAGCTGCCGCTGGGGAGTCATACCGACTGTCTCGACTCCCAGTAATGCTGCCTGGTGCTGGGTAGTGGGACCAACCGTCTCCACTCTCAGTAAAGCTTGTTGCTGCGGGGACGAGGGACCTACAATCTCCTCTCCCTGTGACGCTGACTGCCGTTGGGGAGAGAGACCGGTTGTCTCCTCTCCCAATAAAATACTTGGCTGCTGGGGAGTAGGACCGACTGTCTCTACTCTCGTGAACTCTGGCTGTAGCTGGGGATCTGGGCCGGCTGCCCAGCAACCCTGTAAGGTCGGTGGAGAGAACTCGGTCCCATCTCCACCCGCCTACTGGGGGTCCTCCCAGGACCAGTCTATGAGGTCCCCTACCTCCGCAGCTGGTATCCTCCCAGCTGTAAGGTTGTAGGTCTGGGGCTGCTACTCAGCTCTCCTGCAGTGTATATTGGGGCCGAATTGAGCTGAGGAGGTATTGGTAATCCTGCTCCAGCTCCCACTCCATTGTCACTAGAGATGCCAGGTCTTGTCTCACCTCTCTCACTGTAGCCCAATCATGCATACCCTCCCTGTAGTCATAGAGATCTCAGAACCGGGACTCTCCAGCATCTTAGAACTCTGGTTCTGCGAAGGTCTCAAACAGCAGGCCAGGGCCATAGTAATTCTCACCCTCGGGCCTGTTGTGCTCAGCCATCCAGGGGGACTGCCGAATCGAGTACCACCAGAGTGCCTGGTAGGCGTCGTCTAGCCAAATCTCCTTCCATACCATGCTCTTGAGTTCTGTCATCCAGGGGCCGCTTTCCCAGGAGGTGCATTCACAGGGCCACTCACATCTGCAACCGATGCTCCTCACTGGGGAGACTCTCGCCCTGCCGACGCTGTACGCCCTCCAGGGCCTTGTGCCAGACGCCGCGTAGTGGAACACTGTTCGGGAACCATCGCCACTGTAGTCCCCACTTCCAGCGTTACAGCTTGGCTGGGGTCTCGCTGTCCTCCACCCACCCTGGGCCCATCCAGGATCCACCTTCCAGTGGGTAGAACCATGTTGTAATCCAATGGAGTATAATACATATAGCAATCCCCAGTGAATATAGCTGTTCCCCCCTACACATGAGATGAGACTCTATGTTGAGGGTGAAACAAATCTGACTCTTTAATTAACACAGCACACATATAAAAACCTTTAACAGCCTAATTTACATACAATGGGGTTAACAGATAACTATAGTACTTGGAAGGGTGGGACTGGCAATAACAAGGGCTTATAGGAGAATGAGGAGTGACCTTGCAGCCAGGGTAAACTGGTCTTGGGACAACGCCCTGCTGGGGAAACAATAGCACAGAGAAATTGGGGTGAAGCCCAACCCTCTTTCAAACACAGAGGCGACACAAAAATAACATGAAATACCCCAAAATGTACCTAAAACAAACAGGCATCCCCACAATTTACACATCCCCAAATACCCCTGATCTGAGCGCCAAAGAGGTCCAAACAGAACCCAGATCCATGCTGAACCAGGGGAACCAAAATATGTGTCCCTACAGTCTCTGGCGTGGCCCATAGTCGGCAGGCAATAGGCTGGCCAGCAGGCCCCTCCAAGAACCCGTGATGAGGCTCAGTTTGTCACAACCTGCACCTGTAAAGTGAAGAGAAAAAAAGAGAAGAGCAGGTCGTGTCTGCCTCCTACAGACACTAGGCTAAAACTGATTAGCCTACTGTCTGTGGTGAGGATATAGCCCACCTGGGCGGAGCCAACCTTTTAAGATCTAGTGTCGCCTCCTAGTGGTAGCTGGGCGTATACCCATGGTGCTGTGTCCCCAATGACATTAATGAGAAATTGCAGAGCCCACAGATCTTGCTTCCATCTATGGTGATCATGCACTAACATCCTTAAATTTTGGACTACAGTATTCAAGATAATAAACAGTGTATTCAACATTAATGTTCCAGTCGCACCGAAGTTTGCCCTTTGTTTCCTTCCTAAACACCCAGTCCCTAAACAAACCACAACTATATTTTCGCATATTATCCTAGCAGCAAGAAGTGCCATTGAGCCAACTCTATATACTTATCCTCTTACCATTTTAGATTGATACTCAGTAACCTATATATGTCACAGGGAAATGATGAAAATGGAGATTTGATTAAATCCCTAAGGGAAATAGCTACTACAACATTTGCCGAAACAGTTCCCCGAACTAACCTAAGTCTGCGTGAGATTGCAGGAAAATTATCCTTATTTGGAGGTCAAGGATTTAGGAAGTGTTCTTGTGAACAATCCAAAATACAATGTAAAACAAAAAGATGTGCCTGTAAAAAAGTAACGTACTTTGTAATTGAGATGCATCAAAAACGTGTTTTAATAAAAGTAAATGAACATTATTATTTATTAATTACATTCACTAAAAAAAATTAAATTTCACTAAAAATATTCTTTTTGTTTTTAAAATATCAGCTTAATTACCTATTTCTTACAATATTATTTCATATTATTATTATATTATCAAAAATATTAAACTTTTCACTAAAACAGTTAAGGGACTTGATCAAATCACTTACTTTAGGGAACATCATCTTCTGTGAATTGATCATCTCCCTTTGGGATTTAATCAAATTTACACTTTCATCTTAGGGATTTGATCAAATCTCCATTTTATAATTTCCCTGCGACATATTTATACTGATAGCTTCCTATCTGAGGAGTTTTATGGCCTAAATCTTTTACATTTTGCATTTTTTTTATACCTAATTTTATTTACCTGTTTATAGGAGGACAATATTAAAAGCTTTCTTAAATTATGTCTACTTTAGTGTGGTTTATATCATATTAAAATTGTAATAAAAATGTGTTGACCAACATCTTTTTTAGCACATTTCACTGGAGAATCTTTACGTAACATTTGATATGGATCTTGATAATAGAAATTGTGTGTGACAGTGGACTTGTAGACGTTGCTGGGTGGTTTGCTTCTGAATGCTGTTCTGTATCCCTGATATCTTAATATTTTCTCTCAGGTTGATGAAGATAAGCCCCTCTTCCACAGTCTGATCAATGACCTTTTTCCAGGCACTCAGGTTCATAGCAGTTCATACATAGATCTTCAAAATGCTGTTGCAAACGAAGTGAAGATATCTGGGCTGGTAAATCACCCTCCTTGGAACCTTAAATTAATCCAGGTACTGAACTAACGAGTTTCCCTGGGAGTCGTGACATGTAAGGCCTTCTATACATTTAGGATGTATGGCATTTCACTAAGATGTGCAATTTATGCTTCTTGTCTGACCTCTGGAAAGTCCACCAATGAATATCTGCTGTATGGTTGCTCAGTGGTTAGCATTTTTGTCGGGGAGAATGGGTGTCCTGGGTTTAAATCTAACTATGGGCAAGATCTGCAAAGAGTTGAATGATTTACTTGTTGAACTAGTGTGATGGGGGTAGGGACCGGTGTGATGGGGGTAGGGACCGGTGTGATGGGAGTAGGGACCGGTGTGATGGGAGTATAGAGCAGTATGCTGGGAGCCGGGACAGGTGTGATTGGGTAGGGAGCAGTATGCTGGGAGCCGGGACAGGTGTGATTGGGTAGGGAGCAGTATGCTGGGAGCCGGGACAGGTGTGATGGCAGTAGGGAGCAGTATGCTGGGAGCCGGGACTGGTGTGATAGGAGTAGGGAGCAGTATGCTGGGAGCCGGGACTGGTGTGATTGGGTAGGGAGCAGTATGCTGGGAGCCAGGACTGGTGTGATTGGGTAGGGAGAAGTATGCTGGGAGCAGGGACTGGTGTGATTGGAGTAGGGAGCAGGATGCTGGGAGCCGGGACAGGTGTGATTGGGTAGGGGAGCAGTATGCTGGGAGCCGGGACAGGTGTGATTGGGTAGGGAGCAGTATGCTGGGAGCCGGGACAGGTGTGATTGGGTAGGGAGCAGTATGCTGGGAGCCGGGACTGGTGTGATTGGGTAGGGAGCAGTATGCTGGGAGCCGGGACTGGTGTGATTGGGTAGGGAGCAGTATGCTGGGAGCCGGGACTGGTGTGATGGGAGTAGGGAGCAGTATGCTGGGAGCCGGGACTGGTGTGATTGGGTAGGGAGCAGTATGCTGGGAGCCAGGACAGGTGTGATTGGGTAGGGAGCAGTATGCTGGGAGCCGGGACAGGTGTGATTGGGTAGGGAGCAGTATGCTGGGAGCCGGGACTGGTGTGATTGGGTAGGGAGCAGTATGCTGGGAGCCGGGACTGGTGTGATTGGGTAGGGAGCGGTATGCTGGGAGCAGGGACTGGTGTGATTGGGTAGGGAGCAGTATGCTGGGAGCCGGGGCTGGTGTGATGGGAGTAGGGAGCAGTATGCTGGGAGCCGGGACTGGTGTGATTGGGTAGGGAGCAGTATGCTGGGAGCAGGGACTGGTGTGATTGGGTAGGGAGCAGTATGCTGGGAGCAGGGACTGGTGTGATGGGAGTAGGGAGCAGTATGCTGGGAGCCGGGACTGGTGTGATTGGGTAGGAGCAGTATGCTGGGAGCAGGGACTGGTGTGATTGGGTAGGGAGCAGTATGCTGGGAGCCGGGACTGGTGTGATTGGGTAGGGAGCAGTATGCTGGGAGCCGAGACTGGTGTGATTGGGTAGGGAGCAGTATGCTGGGAGCCGAGACTGGTGTGATTGGGTAGGGAGCAATATGCTGGGAGCCGGGACTGGTGTGATTGGGTAGGGAGCAGTATGCTGGGAGCCGGGACTGGTGTGATTGGGTAGGGAGCGGTATGCTGGGAGCAGGGACTGGTGTGATTGGGTAGGGAGCAGTATGCTGGGAGCCGGGACTGGTGTGATGGGAGTAGGGAGCAGTATGCTGGGAGCCGGGACTGGTGTGATTGGGTAGGGAGCAGTATGCTGGGAGCAGGCACTGGTGTGATTGGGTAGGAAGCAGTATGCTGGGAGCCGGACTGGTGCGATGGGAGTAGGGAGCAGTATGCTGGGAGCCGGGACTGGTGTGATGGGAGTAGGGAGCAGTGTGATGAGAGTAGGGACCGGTGTCATCAGAGTAGGGAGCAGTATGCTGGGAGCCGGACAGGTGTGATTGGGTAGGGAGCAGTATGCTGGGAGCCGGGACAGGTGTGATTGGGTAGGGAGCAGTATGCTGGGAGTCGGGACAGGTGTGATGGCAGTAGGGAGCAGTATGCTGGGAGCCGGGACTGGTGTGATGGGAGTAGGGAGCAGTATGCTGGGAGCCGGGACTGGTGTGATTGGGTAGGGAGCAGTATGCTGGGAGCCAGGACTGGTGTGATTGGGTAGGGAGAAGTATGCTGGGAGCAGGGACTGGTGTGATTGGAGTAGGGAGCAGGATGCTGGGAGCCGGGACAGGTGTGATTGGGTAGGGAGCAGTATGCTGGGAGCCGGGACAGGTGTGATGGCAGTAGGGAGCAGTATGCTGGGAGCCGGACTGGTGTGATGGGAGTAGGGAGCAGTATGCTGGGAGCCGGGACTGGTGTGATTGGGTAGGGAGCAGTATGCTGGGAGCCAGGACTGGTGTGATTGGGTAGGGAGAAGTATGCTGGGAGCAGGGACTAGTGTGATTGGAGTAGGGAGCAGGATGCTGGGAGCCGGGACAGGTGTGATTGGGTAGGGAGCAGTATGCTGGGAGCCGGGACAGGTGTGATTGGGTAGGGAGCAGTATGCTGGGAGCCGGGACAGGTGTGATTGGGTAGGGAGCAGTATGCTGGGAGCCGGGACTGGTGTGATTGGGTAGGGAGCAGTATGCTGGGAGCCGGGACTGGTGTGATTGGGTAGGGAGCAGTATGCTGGGAGCCGGGACTGGTGTGATGGGAGTAGGGAGCAGTATGCTGGGAGCCGGGACTGGTGTGATTGGGTAGGGAGCAGTATGCTGGGAGCCGGGACAGGTGTGATTGGGTAGGGAGCAGTATGCTGGGAGCCGGACAGGTGTGATTGGGTAGGGAGCAGTATGCTGGGAGCCGGGACTGGTGTGATTGGGTAGGGAGCAGTATGCTGGGAGCCGGACTGGTGTGATTGGGTAGGGAGCGGTATGCTGGGAGCAGGGACTGGTGTGATTGGGTAGGGAGCAGTATGCTGGGAGCCGGGACTGGTGTGATGGGAGTAGGGAGCAGTATGCTGGGAGCCGGGACTGGTGTGATTGGGTAGGGAGCAGTATGCTGGGAGCAGGGACTGGTGTGATTGGGTAGGGAGCAGTATGCTGGGAGCAGGGACTGGTGTGATGGGAGTAGGGAGCAGTATGCTGGGAGCCGGGACTGGTGTGATTGGGTAGGGAGCAGTATGCTGGGAGCAGGGACTGGTGTGATTGGGTAGGGAGCAGTATGCTGGGAGCCGGGACTGGTGTGATTGGGTAGGGAGCAGTATGCTGGGAGCCGAGACTGGTGTGATTGGGTAGGGAGCAATATGCTGGGAGCCGGGACTGGTGTGATTGGGTAGGGAGCAGTATGCTGGGAGCCGGGACTGGTGTGATTGGGTAGGGAGCAATATGCTGGGAGCCGGGACTGGTGTGATTGGGTAGGGAGCAGTATGCTGGGAGCCGGGACTGGTGTGATTGGGTAGGGAGCGGTATGCTGGGAGCAGGGACTGGTGTGATTGGGTAGGGAGCAGTATGCTGGGAGCCGGGACTGGTGTGATGGGAGTAGGGAGCAGTATGCTGGGAGCCGGGACTGGTGTGATTGGGTAGGGAGCAGTATGCTGGGAGCAGGCACTGGTGTGATTGGGTAGGAAGCAGTATGCTGGGAGCCGGGACTGGTGCGATGGGAGTAGGGAGCAGTATGCTGGGAGCCGGGACTGGTGTGATGGGAGTAGGGAGCAGTGTGATGAGAGTAGGGACCGGTGTCATCAGAGTAGGGAGCAGTATGCTGGGAGCCGGGACAGGTGTGATTGGGTAGGGAGCAGTATGCTGGGAGCCGGGACTGGTGTGATTGGGTAGGGAGCAGTATGCTGGGAGTCGGGACAGGTGTGATGGCAGTAGGGAGCAGTATGCTGGGAGCCGGGACTGGTGTGATGGGAGTAGGGAGCAGTATGCTGGGAGCCGGGACTGGTGTGATTGGGTAGGGAGCAGTATGCTGGGAGCCAGGACTGGTGTGATTGGGTAGGGAGAAGTATGCTGGGAGCAGGGACTGGTGTGATTGGAGTAGGGAGCAGGATGCTGGGAGCCGGGACAGGTGTGATTGGGTAGGGAGCAGTATGCTGGGAGCCGGGACAGGTGTGATTGGGTAGGGAGCAGTATGCTGGGAGCCGGGACTGGTGTGATGGGAGTAGGAGCAGTATGCTGGGAGCCGGGACTGGTGTGATGGGAGTAGGGAGCAGTATGCTGGGAGCCGGGACTGGTGCGATGGGAGTAGGGAGCAGTATGCTGGGAGCCGGGACTGGTGTGATGGGAGTAGGGAGCAGTATGCTGGGAGCAGGGACTGGTGTGATGGGAGTAGGGAGCAGTATGCTGGGAGCAGGGACTGGTGTGATTGGGTAGGGAGCAGTATGCTGGGAGCAGGGACAGGTGTGATGGGAGTAGGAAGCAGTATGCTGGGAGCCGGGACTGGTGTGATGGGAGTAGGGAGCAGTATGCTGGGAGCCGGGACTGGTGTGATTGGGTAGGGAGCAGTATGCTGGGAGCCGGGACTGGTGTGATTGGGTAGGGAGCAGTATGCTGGGAGCAGGGACTGGTGTGATTAGGTAGGGAGCAGTATGCTGGGAGCCGGGACTGGTGCGATGGGAGTAGGGAGCAGTATGCTGGGAGCCGGGACTGGTGTGATTGGGTAGGGAGCAGTATGCTGGGTGCCGGGACTGGTGTGATGGGAGTAGGGAGCAGTATGCTGGGAGCCGGGACTGGTGTGATGGGAGTAGGCAGCAGTATGCTGGGAGCCGGGACTGGTGTGATTGGGTAGGAAGCAGTATGCTGGGAGCCGGGACTGGTGCGATGGGAGTAGGGAGCAGTATGCTGGGAGCCGGGACTGGTGTGATGGGAGTAGGGAGCAGTATGCTGGGAGCAGGGACTGGTGTGATGGGAGTAGGGAGCAGTATGCTGGGAGCAGGGACTGGTGTGATTGGGTAGGGAGCAGTATGCTGGGAGCAGGGACTGGTGTGATGGGAGTAGGAAGCAGTATGCTGGGAGCCGGGACTGGTGTGATGGGAGTAGGGAGCAGTATGCTGGGAGCCGGGACTGGTGTGATGGGAGTAGGGAGCAGTATGCTGGGAGCCGGGACTGGTGTGATGGGAGTAGGAAGCAGTATGCTGGGAGCCGGGACTGGTGTGATGGGAGTAGGAAGCAGTATGCTGGGAGCCGGGACTGGTGTGATGGGAGTAGGGAGCAGTATGCTGGGAGCCGGGACTGGTGTGATTGGGTAGGGAGCAGTATGCTGGGAGCCGGGACTGGTGTGATTGTGTAGGGAGCAGTATGCTGGGAGCCGGGACTGGTGTTTGGATAGGGAGCAGGATGCTGGGAGCAGGGACTGGTGTGATTGGGTAGGGAGAAGTATGCTGGGAGCCGGGACTGGTGTGATTGGGTAGGGAGCAGTATGCTGGGAGCAGGGACTGGTGTGATTGGGTAGGGAGCAGTATGCTGGGAGCAAGGACTGGTGTGATTGGGTAGAGAGCAGTATGCTGGGAGCCGGGACTGGTGTGATGGGAGTAGGGAGCAGTATGCTGGGAGCCGGGACTGGTGTGATTGGGTAGGGAGCAGTATGCTGGGAGCCGGGACTGGTGTGATTGGGTAGGGAGCATGATGCTGGGAGCCGGGACAGGTGTGATTGGGTAGGGAGCAGTATGCTGGGAGCCGGGACTGGTGTGATTGGGTAGGGAGCAGTATGCTGGGAGCCGGGACTGGTGTGATTGGGTAGAGAGCAGTATGCTGGGAGCCGGGACAGGTGTGATGGCAGTAGGGAGCAGTATGCTGGGAGCCGGGACTGGTGTGATGGGAGTAGGGAGCAGTATGCTGGGAGCCGGGACTGGTGTGATTGGGTAGGGAGCAGTATGCTGGGAGCCGGGACTGGTGTGATTGGGTAGGGAGCATGATGCTGGGAGCCGGGACAGGTGTGATTGGGTAGGGAGCAGTATGCTGGGAGCCGGGACAGGTGTGATTGGGTAGGGAGCAGTATGCTGGGAGCCGGGACAAGTGTGATTGGGTAGGGAGCAGTATGCTGGGAGCCGGGACTGGTGTGATTGGGTAGGGAGCAGTATGCTGGGAGCCGAGACTGGTGTGATTGGGTATGGAGCAGTATGCTGGGAGCCGGGACAGGTGTGATTGGGTAGGGAGCAATTTGCTGCGAGCAGGGACTGGTGTGATGGGAGTAGGGAGCAGTATGCTGGGAGCAGGGACTGGTGTGATTGGAGTAGGGAGCAGGATGCTGGGGGCAGGGACTGGTGTGATGGGATTAGGGAGCAGTATGCTGGGAGCCGGGACTGGTGTGATTGGGTAGGGAGCAGTATTCTGGGAGCCGAGACTGGTGTGATTGGGTAGGGAGCAATATGCCGCGAGCAGGGACTGGTGTGATTGGGTAGGGAGCAATTTGCTGCGAGCAGGGACTGGTGTGATGGGAGTAGGGAGCAGTATGCTGGGAGCAGGGACTGGTGTGATGGGAGTAGGGAGCAGGATGCTGGGAGCCGGGACTGGTGTGATGGGATTAGGGAGCAGTATGCTGGAAGCCGGGACTGGTGTGATTGGGTAGGGAGCAATATGCCGCGAGCAGGGACTGGTGTGATTGGGTAGGGAGAAGTATGCTGGGAGCAGGGACTGGGGTGATTGGGTATGGAGCAGTATGCTGGGAGCAGGGACTGGTGTGACTGGGTAGGGAGAAGTGTGAGTGACGACAATCTGTCTACAGTGCTGTGGAATTTATTGATGCTGTTTAAGTAGAATAATAATGACAAGAATGAGGAGGTCATTTTAAGCGGGTAAAGGAAGCAATGTGTGATATGTTATAAGAAACATCAGAGTCGTATGTGAGATATACCGTATTTATTATATGTTACAGCTGTACGAAACAGCTCAAGTTCGTCACGGCCTGATGACACTTGGTTCTAGTGGTTCTGGAAAATCCTCACTTATTAATGTGCTCATGAGAGCCATGACAGAATGTGGGTTTCCACATCGGGAGGTGCGCATGAACCCAAAGGCCATTACAGCGTCTCAGATGTTTGGGCGCCTGGATACAGCAACCAATGACTGGACAGATGGAATATTCTCCGCACTGTGGAGGAAGACACTGAAAACCAAAGCAGGTATCATTAAGTCTGTGACTCCAGGATCCTCGTCTATTCAGACCTAGAGTGTTAAAGTGTACCTCTACCTATTGGGGTACAACAGACTGTACAAAAAATATCAACATGCATAACAAGGGGAGGGGTGTCCAATCTTCTAAGCTCTTAGGTGGGATTCAGACATATTAAAGTTGTCTGTACTGTGGATGTGACATACGGACAATTCGTGAGTTCCGTGTGTCCGCGTAGGACATGAACAGCCAGAGACTTATTGTCTGAAGTAGTGCATGCCCAGATTTTCTCAGCACTGACCCTTGGCTTATGCATAAAAACAGAGGTGTGGGTCTGTGCGCTGTCTATGTGCAGTCCATTGTGCACAGGGATAGAGAATATGAGAGGTAGAATCTGGGCGTACAGCCGTATTCTCAGGATCTGCCTAATTTTCACTTTTGGTGGAAGGTCAGAGTATGAACAGTCTGCAGATTTCAGCAGATTTCAGCAGGATGTCACACATTTGCACTCAACTGAAGTAAGTGTACAACATACAGTAAAATGTACGGAGAGGCAGCTCTGGCTTTCTGCTCCTTTGTTTCGGTGCTAATATGTTTTTGAAACCTTTTAATAATGAAAAGCTTCAATTAGGGGTGGGACGATATGGCGATATAGACGATACGCGATATGAATTTGTGCCACGATATCGATTTTGTCTATATCGCCATATCGCTGTACAACATGGTATGCGCCGCTCTCGGCGCATACCATGTTCTCCTGAGCCGGCACAGTGGAGAAGGAGGGAGTCCCTCCCCACTGAGAGCCACCAATGAGAGAGGAGGAGGGGAGGGACTGTAGTCACTGCTACCAATGACAGCGGAGGAGGGGAGGGACTGTTGCCACTGCCACCAATGAGAGCGGGGCAGTGCAGAACGTCACAGGCAAGGGAGAAGGAACGCCCAGGGAGAGAAGCTGATGTCTCCTCCCTGGTGTTCCCACCATGTGACGGGGCTAGATCAGGTGAACAGAGCCCTGCACAGATATAATAGTAAGTGCTGAGTGCTCCCTATGTGCTGCCACCTAATGAAAGGTCCTATAAGCCTGTATGTGCCGGCCATATCCCATACCTGGCTTCTATGACTGCCTGCTGCGATCTGCCGCAATTAACCCCTCAGAACCTGAGGGGTTAATTGCGGTGGATTGCAGAGTGCAGTCACAGAGGCCCAGTATGGTATATGGCCGGCACATGCAGGCTACGTTTCTATTCACTCATTGGTGGCACAGTGGGCCCCCCCGATTATTGGTGGCAGTGGCAGTAGTGATCGGAGCCCCAGCAGTGTAATGCTGGGGCTCCGATCGGTTACCATGGCAGCCAGGACACTACTGATGTCCTGGCTGCTATGGTCAGCTCCCTGCTGCTGTGTGCACAGAGCACAGGGCAGCAGGGACAGTGACAGAGATCTATCAGGGTGAATAGGACAAGGGTTCTAGCCCCTATGGAGGCTAAATAGTTATTAAATTAAAAGTTGAAGGAAAAAAAAAAAAAAAAAGTTTAACAACCCCCCCTCCAATATAGAAAATCTATATCGCATATCGCACATGCTTCATATTATATCGCAATATAAATTTTAGGCCATATCGCCCACCCCTAGCTTCAATGTTATGCGCTTTATAACCTGGTCATCTGCAAATTCAAACCTTCTTCATAGGTGAAAATGTCTGGCTTGTCTTGGATGGTCCTGTAGATGCCACATGGATAGAGAACCTCAGTTCAGTGCTGGATGATAATAAAACCCTCACGTTGGCCAATGGTGACCGCGTTCCAATGGCTCCAGGCTGCAAGCTGCTGTTTGAAGTGGATAGTATAGAGGATGCATCACCTGCAGCAGTATCTCGGATGGGCATGGTCTTCCTCAGCTCATCAGTTCTCGACTGGAGGCCAATATTAAAGGTATAGACACAGAGCCTTAACCCAACCTATGATTGACAGAACTTATAGGAAAGAGCAATATCCGCTTTCTGTCTTCTTACCCTACAGGCTTGGTTAAATAAGCGTTCCGCTGAAGAAAGAGATATTTTTCAAGCCTTGTATGATAAAGTATTTGAGGATGCTTATACATACATGCAAATGAATCTTCATCCAAAAATGCGGCTCCAGGAGTGTAATTACATCATGCAGGTACTGTCCGTGCTAGCCACGTAGCAGTAGATGTCACCATAGGCATATCCTTGCGTGTGAGATTAACATATTTTAGTCCAACCAGACCCTAAGACTCACACATGATGTTCTGATCTTCAGAAGCAAAGAATTATTCCATCTTAAAACCAAACTTGAAAAGGGTTTGTCTCACGTCAGCCAGTGGCATTTATCATTAATAGAATGACTTACTGATGTATTGCTATTCTCCATATTGCCTCCTTTGCTGGCTGGATTCATTTTTCCATTACATTATAGGGGGTTATGACCACCCTGCATTCCAGCATTGGTGGTCGTGCTTGCACACTATAGGAAAAGTCTCTCTAGTGGCTGGGATCGTGGGAGTGCACATAGGCCAGCGTTTTTTCCAATAGTGTGCAAGCACGACCACCGCAGCTGGAGCATGGCCACCACGTGCACTTTATCTAACAAATCTAGCAGATGGGGTCTCTATGCTGAACACCCCACCAATCACTAGAATAAGGGGTTTTCTCTTAGAAGCCTCCCATCAGCCCGGAGGTCTTTAGAGACAATAGGAAATCTGCATCAAAGTCTGTTTTTCCCTGATTTTTTTTTTTTTGCCGACATCATTGAGGTGGAGCCGCTTGGTGCCCATACTCTAAACACAAAGTCTCTGGATTGACTGATGCTCTTGAGGATAGAGTCCGTCATTTCAAGCCAATCTTGGCAGTATCTGTAGTATGTGTGTAAGCTACCTGCGGGGTCAGGGGGGACCAGGGCTTGCTGGGTGTTGTGGTGCAGTGCGTCACCCACCTGAGAGGTATGCTTTGATGGACTTATGGATCCCTTCCGTCTTCTGCTCCAGATGGTGGTCTCAGTGTATAGCAGCTGTAGCACTCCCCTGCTAGCGGGAATAATTGAAGACCAGGCGATTCAGTTAAATTGTCAAAGTCTTTACTTAAAGGGTTGCAAAACGTTTCTCCACCTCAAGCAGATTCCTCTGCCGGCCACACACTTAACCAGGGAACAATCACGTCTTTATCACAGCAGACCTTTTCCAGTGAACGGTACACCAACGGGCCTTCAATGCAGGACATGGACAATATGCCTCCTGATCCCTGCGCCCTTCCTGTGTTTCTCCTCACTAAGGCTCTGCTCTGTGTCCTCAGCCCCGTCTGGCTGGTATCCAGTGATTCTTTTCCTTCCCTGCTCCGTTTCTCACTCTCTCAGCCCGGCCTAAGGGTATTGTTCCACTTTGGCCCTTGGAACTGGCGTCCTCCTATCTCCGGTTGTCTATGTTCACCTCCTGGCAGGACCCTTCCGGCTGTTTCATCAACTGCACACCCTTCCCTAGGTCATAGACCCAGGTGCCCCTGACTTCACCAGGCTCAGGGGCCTGAACTTCTCTGCCACTGCAGCTACATCTTGACTCCACTCCACTGAACAACAACTGAACTCCTCCTCCCCTCACTAAGCCTATTATATATCTATCCTAGGGGTCCCTCTAGTGGCCAACTCCCCTCACTACACCCCTACCGGCTTGCAGGGATCAAGAGACATGACAATTCACATTTTTATAACAATTCAACAATAACAGTTAAATCACATGTTCCCTTCTGGCACCACTTTCCCAAATAACGGACGCTCCCCTCTTTAACCCTCCCATACATCTGTACCCCTATTACATTTCCCCACCGCTTAAATTGAGCACGTCCCCGTGCTCACTAGCTCTACCTTTCAGGGACCTGTAAATAAAAAGTTAGCAGGCACATATACGCATATACCCAACAACGCATAACATCTGCTCTCAAACTTTTCACATCCGGATACACAGGCAAGGGATAAAGTTCAATGACAGGGGGGCCGTCCTCTTTTCACAGGGAACAGGTCTGGAACAAGGCGTTGTCCTGGCACTGCGTACGCCAGGATAGTCCTTTATACATACAACAGTCCTCATATTATATAAATATAAAACACAGAGGTCCACACCTGAAAGTCCACCTCTGGGCACCTTTACCTTAAAACAGTTATAAACGCCGTATGTCAGCAGCATTTATCTAAAACAATGCAGAGTTCTAACAATACCAGGGGCATGTTATCCTGGCGAACTCTGCGGTCCCTATAAAACGCTGGCATACGCAGATCCCTGTCAACCTGAAATGGGGGTTAAAACAGGGAAAATAAAGTGCAACTAGCACAACTGGGACATCACAACAGGATCCGGCAATGAAACAGCAGGTCAGGCTGGGAGCAGTGGTACTCCTGGGGCAGATACTCAACAACGCTGCCACCGGCCGTGGGGGAACTGGCAGGTAGATTCCACCAGCCTGACATACGCATGGCTCCTGTACTCAATCAGCTAGACACGTTTCACCTGTCACAAATACGTGTCGTACTCCTCCGGCTCGCTATCCGAGGAGTCATCCTTGCGAGGAAACCACAATTGCTCTGGGCGAGCCGGCCACAGTTGGAACCCGTCAGCAGTGACGATTTTCAAAGGCCGCCACCGTATTGCCCGGGCCTCCTCAACGGACCTGGGGAAAGGCCTCAACCGGGTCTCATCACTGTCGGGGACCCTCTCCACCCAATACACTGGCTGCCTGTGGGCTCGTGTCGCTGTCTTACCCTTGACAGGTAGCTCTGGCACCGCGGGAACCTCCACCTCCTCAACAACCGCCACCGTCGCTGAAGGCCTCGGCACATTGCGGTACTCCGCTGCCACCTCCATCCAGATGGCACCCGGGGTTGTTCCATGGACCATCTCCGGATCTTTTGAAGAATCACTCCACTCCTCAGCAAGAGGAGAATCAGGTGGGGTAACTCCCCACTCCGCCACCGCCAGCTCGGGTAGGCCCTCCATGAATTTCTCTGTCTCACGGGACTCCGCCATCTTCTCTCGCTCTGCTCTCTCCACACGCAGGCACAGAAGACCACGCCCCCAGACAGATCCGCCCCCTAGGTACTCTGCAATAGGGCCGGCGGCATCTTCACAGGATTTCACTTCACTGGACAGGCACATTATACAGTCCCCTCCTCCTCCCTGGAGGAATTTGGCGGCAAAGTTTCGCGCCTCAGTAATCAGTGATGGCGCAGACAGAATTTCTTCAGCGCCGGTGGCCATCTTGGAAACACTTTTCTTCAATTCACTGACAGCAAGCCGCTCCACCACAGTGCACTAATCACTCTGTAACAATCTAATTCTTCACCCAGGCCAGCGCTACTCCACACAGCGCTTATGGGGCACTTTAGATACACTTCCTTTGCCCAACATTAAATAAAAGTCACAGTCACTACTCACACTGGGCAGAATGGTCCAAGGCACGGAGATCACGTTTCCCTGCACCACAGAAACGCGTGGATCCTGCCGACTACGCCAAGTTGTAAGCTACCTGCGGGGTCAGGGGGACCAGGGCTTGCTGGGTGTTGTGGTGCAGTGCGTCACCCACCTGAGAGGTATGCTTTGATGGACTTATGGATCCCTTCCGTCTTCTGCTCCAGATGGTGGTCTCGGTGTATAGCAGCTGTAGCACTCCCCTGCTAGCGGGAATAATTGAAGACCAGGCGATTCAGTTAAATTGTCAAAGTCTTTACTTAAAGGGTTGCAAACGTTTCTCAACCTCAAGCAGATTCCTCTGCCGGCCACACACTTAACCAGGGAACAATCACGTCTTTATCACAGCAGACCTTTTCCAGTGAACGGTACACCAACGGGCCTTCAATGCAGGACATGGGCAATATGCCTCCTGATCCCTGCGCCCTTCCTGTGTTTCTCCTCACTAAGGCTCTGCTCTGTGTCCTCAGCCCCGTCTGGCTGGTATCCAGTGATTCTTTTCCTTCCCTGCTCCGTTTCTCAGTCTCTCAGCCCGGCCTAAGGGTATTGCTCCACTTTGGCCCTTGGAACTGGCGTCCTCCTATCTCCGGTTGTCTATGTTCACCTCCAGGCAGGACCCTTCCGGCTGTTTCCTCAACTGCACACCCTTCCCTAGGTCATAGACCCAGGTGCTCCCTGACTTCACCAGGCTCAGGGGCCTGAACTTCTCTGCCACTGCAGCTACATCTTAACTCCACTCCACTGAACAACAACTGAACTCCTCCTCCCCTCACTAAGCCTATTATATATCTATACTAGGGGTCCCTCTAGTGGCCAACTCTCCTCACTACACCCCTACCGGCTTGCAGGGATCAAGAGACATGACAATTCACATTTTTATAACAATTCAGCAATAACAGTTAAATAACATGTTCCCTTCTCGCACCACTTTCCCAAATAACGGACGCTCCCCTCTTTAACCCTCCCATACATCTGTACCCCTATTACATGTGCAATGGCTTCGGCTTGATCTACATGCCCCAGATTCCTCTAGGCCTGGCTTGAGATGACTTATTTGGGCCTAAAGGACGTCAGTGGGCACCATATGGCTCTGTGTCTTGCTGAGCAGCTCCACCTCCATGACTCCATATGGTGAGTGCGGGGTATAAAACTTTTTATTTTACACAATGCAGTTAATAACATTGCGGATAGGGAAATGTTTAGGAAGCTACAAACTACAGTACAAACCAGTGGTGGTGATTCAGGGATGTAAAGGGTTTACAGGCCCCTGTTAACATTGAGTCATGTGTACATAACGTTAAGATGAATATTGTGTCTTGTTTTCCATTTCCAGTCCATTCTCCTCTTGGAAGGCTGTATTCCTACGATGGCAGGGTGCAGTGTTCCAGACCCCGGCCATCTCCACAGATTATTTGTCTTCGCTCTGATGTGGAGTTTAGGGGCTCTCCTTGAGCTGGACAGTCGTGAGCGCCTTGAGGCCTTTCTTAGAGGCCATGAATGCAAGTTGGACTTACCAGAAGCTGATCCAGGGGCTTGCCAGACAATGTTTGAGTTCCTAGTAAATGAAAATGGTAAAGCTCTGCTTATTTATCCCCTGTATAATTTACAAGACTGATCACCGAGCAGAATAGGATTTACCTTATACAGTGAAGCTGGGAGTATCTAAAACAGTAATCCACATCACTCAGAGGATATATTGCATGTTAGTTCATCGTGTTACCAGGGGAAGCTCGGAATAGACCTGTCTGTCCCAACCTTTATACTGAGAATTCTGTACTGATTATTTTTATAAGTTATTGATGCAGCTCTGTTTCTTGGTTCTAGAGCTTATAGGGCACGTCCACATGGGACGATACACTGTGGATTTATGTGCAGCAGATCCCTGGTGCTTTACAGTACCCGAAGAGGGGATGAGATTTTGGATGAAAATCATTCAACTGCTGCAAAAAAAATACACAGTGTAAAATAGTCTTTGTCAATTTACCAGTATGCTGCAGAATATTTCACCCTTTGTAATGCATAAGATGAATCAGAGGCAAAATCCATGACAAATCCAGCAAAAAAACCTGCAGCACAAGTTCTACTGTGGAAAATCTGTACTGTGTGACTGTACTCTAAAGCATATGTGTCTCTTCAGATAGGCATAGGCTAAAATTACCAAATTCTGCCTTCATGCAGCCACCACTAGGGGGAGCTCACTGAAGGAAGAGTGTGTGTTGAATGTACTGAATGCAGTGAGCTCCCTCTGCTGGTATCTGCAGCTCGTCTATTATGGTGCAGTTGGTTCTTGGGACTTTGAATCACTACTTCACTGTGTCATTTACCTTTAGGCGACTGGGAGCACTGGAATAAGAGAGTGCCACAATATTCCTATCCAAGAGATTTCATTCCAGAATACGCTTCCATAATGGTTCCTGATATTGACAACGTCCGGACTCAGTTTCTAATAGATACGATTGCAAAACAGCAAAAAGTAAGCAGACATACAGTAACATATAAATCACACAGCTTATGGCCTTGTATTGAAGTGTGACATGTGTGTATTTCAAACTCTACTTCCTTAACTGACATGGAATCAGGGGCGTAACTACCGGGGAAGCAGGGGAAGCAGCTGCTTCGGGGCCCGGGCTTACAGGGGGCCCGGCAAGCACGTGTTGTCCTCACTCCTCTCCTCCCCTGGGTAATCAGCACCACCTCTAGATGTGGAGAACTTTGATAGTGTATCCATACACATTACAGCTGCACCAGCACATTGTATATGGATGTAGCAGAGCTTGGTGTGTTGGGGCAGCTGTAATGTGTATAGATACACTATCAAAGTTCTCCTTATCTAGAGGTCTTATATTTTTTTTTTAGCTACCTGGCTATGCAGCTGATATGGTCTTGTGGATATGTGTCTTGCCTTTCATCCTAATGGTCATAGGTTCGATTCCCCTCACAAACTTTTCTGAAAGACAGGCTAAATGAGGCTTGCCTAACATGGAGGTAAGTATATGTGTTTTTTTTTTTTTAAAAATACTGGACTTTTACTTTACTGCCACAGGGGAGGAGGGGGCTATCGGCACTATGATATTGGCAAATGGGGGGAAGAGATAGGCACTTCATATTGGCACACACATTAGGGGGCAGGGGGAGAGGATGGCACTATGATATTGGGATGGGGGAAGACAGAGGCACTTGATATTGGCACATTATAGGGGGCACTATGGGGAGAGGAGCACTATGGGGGCATCTGGTGCTATATGGCTGACTACTGGCACATTATAGGGGGGATTATATGGCTGACTACTGGCACATTATAGGGGGGTTATATGGCTGGCTACTGGCACATTATAGGGGGGCTGGGGGGGGCTATATGGCTGACTACTGGCACATTATAGGGGGGCTATATGGCTGGCACATTATAGAGGGGGAGCGAAACGCGCGGGTAGGGGGGGCCCAATACAAAAATTTGCTGTGGGGCCCAGTCATTTCTAGCTACGCCCCTGCATGGAATTATACTTAGGATTCACTTAACCTGATCTGACCCGGGATCTGAAAATCTTCTGCTATACCTAATGCATGAAAATACTTCAGAGGAGCGCCTGTGTGAACTGCTGGTCTGTTTCACACACAGAGATTAGATGTGTGATCTACATCTGTAGCTGCACACAATACAATCTACACACAGACGCTAAAGGTTTATTGTGGAAACAGGACAACATGTGGCACAAGCAACTGCTGTTATATCATCGGATGTGGCACATCATATCATAAACTGCAGGACACAACTGAGTAGTGGCTGCAAAAATCCTACATGGAAGATCCTATATATCATTAACCATTTGGTTTGTCCTGACCATTTTGACACTCGTCCCAAGAAAATGAGGGGATAACCTCCCAGCCACATACAGTAGATGACAGTAGAAAGTAGCACAGAATCTCAAAAAATTGGGTGCCCGTTCTTGTGGTATGACTCTCAAAGTTTAACAAACAATGAATAGCAACTGGCAGTGCAATGCACCGCCTCCCAGAGCCGATCGTGTCCCAGGTTTGGTGCAATGCCGAGTGGTGTGGTGCGGCCCTTAATAGTCTCCGTGTGTGTCACGGTGCTCCTACCAGGATACAGCCGATCCTCAGAGTTAGGCCCTGAAGCAATAAAGGGGGGATAGTTGAGGTAGAAGGTGAAGAATAAATGTCGAGTCCAGACCTTAAAGGGGTTGCCTCATCATAGACAATGGGGGCATATTGCTAGAATATGCTACCATTGTCTTATAGGTGCGGGTCCCACCTGAGTTAGGAAAACACCATAGCTTACTGTGCTGCGCTGTTTCCGTAGCTCTCATGCACGGCCGTGTGAGCTACTGAAAGAGCACTATGCTGTTTTCCGGCCGGCTGGTGGTCGGGAATGTGTCTCATCTCGCCTTAGTAACGGTGCGATGAGACAACCCCATTAAGTTGTTCTCTGGCAGATTACTCTCTGGAGTAAATATTCCCTGGATCTGGCTTCTGTTCAGGCCTACCTCTTAGGAGCTCGCAAAAGCAGGTTTTGACCAGACACTCACCCTGGGAAACTGGGCAGTGTGAAAATTAGTACTTCAACAATGAGTCACAACATTTAATTCTATATAGCATAATGTTAACACTTTAGCATTAAATTAACCCTTTGCAGTGATCCACTGGGTCACTGTGCATCCTAGTCTTCAAGTAGGTCAGCTCAAACAGGATGTTCTGTATCAGAGCATGCATATGGAAGAAAGCATACACAATGTACTCTTCAGGGTTGAGGGAGAGATCACAGACAGTGTATAAGTGTAGAGAAAGGAGAGCACCCACAGCAGACTTCACCCGCAGCACCCACCACGTCATCGGTCAGAACAAGGGAGAGGAGATCTCTCATGAGCTGCAGAAGGAGAAATCAACCTTGGAATGAAGCTGTGCACAATCACGAGAGCTAATGAATGCAGCAGCACCCTGGACACACAGGCCTCACATCTACCTTCTATTACTGGGAGCATGGTTACAGGAGAAATGTCTGAAAGTAGGAGCAGGTTGTAAACTGTATATGGGGGGTCTGAATGAATGAAGGGATGAAGGCTGACCATATTTGATGTGATTTGTGATATTAGGCTGTTCTACTGACTGGAGAACAGGGCACTGGAAAGACAGTGATGATTAACGCTTACCTGAAGAGATATAACATGGAAGAACACCTGTGGAAGTCATTGAACTTCTCTGCAGCCACTGAAGCCCTCATGTTCCAGGTAGATGTTTAGTATCTTTTTCAATGTCCAGTCCACTAGGACCAGGAGGTCCATGTCTGGTGAGGATGGTTAGATGTTCTCTGTCATACTTACCTTTTGACTCCTGCTTAGGTAGATAAGCAGTTGAATTGAATATTGGCCCCAATGTTTTGAGAAATGCTCCACATACTGTACTAAAAATTAAAGCAAAAAATCTAATTTGTCATAAATTTTGTTGCAGTCGTCATTGTTTTTTTAAATTTAAAGGGGTTTTCCAGGTGTACAATATGGCCTATCCTCAGGGTAGGACATGAATATCTGATTGCTGGGAGTCTAATTCCTGGCACCCAGGCGATCATCTGTCTCTTCCTAGACCAGTGACGTCACATTCATCAGTCACATGACCAATGTCCATCTCTGTCACATTCAGGTGAATAGGCCTGGGCTGCCATGCCAAGCACATCCGCTATACAATGTACAGAGCTGTGCTTGGCATGCTGTGAGGAGGGCGCAGCGCTCACCGGAGTGCCGCAGCCTCTTCTGCTGGGAGTCGCTTTGTATTCACTGTTCTGTACTGAGTCCTGAGTCTCATTTCTCTTATAGAGAGCAATGGAAAGCTTTGTGGACAAGCGTATCGGCAGCACACACGGCCCATCCAGTGGTAGAAAAATGACCGTGTTCATTGACGACATTAACATGCCAGCCTTCAATGACTGGGGAAACCAGGTATCTGATCACTTGCTGAAATACCACCGATAGCACAGAAATAATTTATGAGAAAACCTGAACAGATTAAATGATAAAAAGTAATGATTCACTGTGAGACTAAGGCCTCTTTCACACTTGCGTTCTGAGGATCCGGCAGGCACTTCCGTCCCGCCGGATCCGTCAGAACGCAAGTCACCTGAAGCATTAGAAGACTGATCAGGATCCTGATCAGTCTTGGAAATGCTTTGAGGTTACTATGGCAGCCAGGACGCTATTAAAGTCCCGGTTGCCGTAGTAGTGGGGAGCGGGGGCGCGGTATCATTACAGTCCGTGCGCCTCCCGGGGCGCTCCAGAATGACGTCAGAGCGCCCCATGCGCATGGATCACGTGATCCATGCGATCACGTGATCCATGCGTGTAGGGCGCCCTGACGTCAGTCTGGAGCGCCCCGGGAGCCGCACGGATGGTAAGTATACTGCTCCCCCGCTCCCCACTACACTTTACCATGGCAACCGGGACTTTAGTGTCCTGGCTGCCATGGTAACCATTGAGAAAAAGCTAAACTTCGGATCCGGCGATGCGCCGAAACGACTTTAAGCTTAAGGCCGGATCCGGATTAATGCCTTTCAATGGGCATTAATTCCGGATCCGGCCTTGCGGCAAGTGTTCAGGATTTTTGGCTGGAGCAAAAAGCGCAGCATGCTGCGGTATTTTCTCCGGCCAAACAATGTTCCGGTCCTGAACTGAAGACATCCTGATGCATCCTGAACGGATTTCTCTCCATTCAGAATGCATTGGGATAATCCTGATCAGGATTTTTCTGGCATAGAGACCCGACGACGGATCTCTATGCCGGAAAACAAAAATGCCAGTGTGAAAGAGCCCTAAGCAGTCCGTGCCAGTCAGTCCTGTACTTATCATAGAGGCAGGCTGGTGAGACGGGGCCCTACACTGAACCTGGTTCACAACATAGAGCCAGAGCATATTCCTGTAGCCACCAGTAGGGGGAGCTCAATGTATGGATTGTTCAATGGTAGTTGTAAAAATTCCTATGTACTGAGGTTGCCTGAATGTGAAGGGGAGCAGGGCATTCAGTTCTGCATACTAATGTATTTATGCCTGTGATCCAGTGTAAATACATTGGAAAATATGATGTTCAGTTCAAGTGCCATATTTATGAAGCACCTGTTCCAGTCTTTCTGACATATGAGTGAGATACACAAATCAGCTATACCGGCTTGTATCAAAAAGTAAGCATCTTTATTATATAACATGTATAAAAAGGTCAAACAATCCATACAATATAAAATGTGTGCAAATATGGTTGGTGGTACAAGACACAAAGGGTAACAGACCCTCACGGGGGTGATTGTCTAGCGTGGTGTGATAGCAGAGTAAAATAGTAAAAGTCAATAGCAGCATGCATGAAGTACTAGAATCCTTGAGAAAGCCAGGAGGGCGAAACGCGCGTCGGGACACGGGCAGTGCTGCGTTAAGTGTGATACCAGGTATGCTTTACATGGGTTGCTGTCTGTTACAATACTACTACTGTTGTTGTGTAGCCACTGGCACTTGCCTGGGCTTTATTTAGATACATGGTATATGTTTCAACAGAGTATGCTTACACAGACTCTAGTACTTCATGCATGCTGCTATTGACTTTTACTATTTTACTCTGCTATCACACCACGCTAGACAATCACCCCCGTGAGGGTCTGTTACCCTTTGTGTCTTGTACCACCAACCAGGGAGTCCGGGTTTTGGAGCGACTATCCCACGTTCATATTTGGTATTGACATATGAGTGAGGTAAAGTTGGTAAAACTTTGGAGTCCAGAGTATGACTTTTATTTTAAATAAATTTCCTCCACTTTTCTGCTTAAAACCGTGTTGGCAAAGGTGCAACATCCGTGCGAGACTTTGCCCGTTACCCATTACAACCAGTGGATGCATGACTTTGATAGTAATAATTTATACCCACAAAATCATATGGCAATGCCTGGTTCCGGCCATGGCGGAACGTGTAAACTCCATCTTAAAGGGATTATGCCATGACTGATGTTAAAAATGAAAATCAGACATCATATACATGACAATACCTAACAAAGCCAGAATCAGGCCTGCACCTCACATAGAGATCTCCCCGTTCATTGCTCCCATTGCTCTGCTGGATTCTCTTCCGACTGGTAAATCAGGGGACATGTCCTTTCTCAGGGGGTGTGTCTTTTCTGCTGCAGCTCTCTCCCTGTAGCTACTAACAGTAGATATGGCTGGTGGTGTTGAATGATGGAACTGAGCATGAGCGACCACCTCAAAAGTTGAACGTACACAGATTAAACAACAGGGGGCGCCATTATAATGAAGTAGAGAGAGTATCTCACAACTGGAGCATTTACTAACAGAAAGTAACTCGTTTTTCTTATGGAATTGTATTAAAATAACATTTATTGGGGCAGCCCTTTTAAGTGTTCCGCAGAATTTTCCCAATTGTCACTGCTTAAACGCTGTACAGCATTTGATCAGATTGTTACAGATATCTTTCATTGTATGTAACGATCAGCATCTCACTAGTGGAAATAAATCTCAATGCTGCTGAAATCAGAGGAAAGCTGACCCATGTGTGACTGGCTATACTGATATCGTGAAGATCCTGGTTAAAGGGGTGAGCACTGGCCCCAGGTGGCCAGACTGCAGGGAATGGAAGCCACGCAAATAACATAGCACAGCAAGCCTGGCAGGTTCCATTACTCAGGAGATACGGAACCATCAAAGCTTGTTCTGCCATGCTAGTCACTGTAATGGGAGCAACAGAAACAGCGGAGCCTGGCCCCCTGGGGGTGGGGCGTTTTCACAGCGAGATAGGACAGCCCCTTTAATGATGCATTACGTTTGCTGCAGGTAACGAATGAGATAGTCCGCCAGATGATGGAAATGAAAGGGATGTACAGCTTAGATAAGCCTGGAGATTTTACGGCTATCGTCGATGTGCAGTTCATAGGGGCCATGATCCATCCAGGAGGAGGACGTAACGATATCCCGCAGCGTTTAAAGAGACAGTTTACCATTTTTAACTGTACATTGCCCTCCAGTGCGTCTATTGACAAGATATTTGGTAAGCCATCATAATTCTGTATTCCTGTTTTGTCTTGATTTTGTTTGCAATGTTCTACTAGTCAGTTTATATTTTGTGTTTCGATGCCTCACCATTTCCTGGATCTCTGCTTACTGTCAGTGAATATAACAAAAATATCCTGTTTAGGGCTCATGCACGCGACCATATGTCTGCAAAAAACGGATCCCCAAAAAATAAGGATGTCGCCTGTGTGAATTCTGTATTTTGTGGAACGGAACAGCTGGCCCCTAATAGAACAGTCCTGTCCTTGTCCGTAATGCCGACAATAATAGGACATGTACTATTTTTTTGAGGAACGGAAATACGAACATACGGAAACGGAATGCACACAGAGTAACTGGCTCCCATATGGTTCCGCATATGGTCCGCCAAAAAACCGGAACGGACACAGTAAGGAAATACCCTTAGTCCTCTTGCACATAACGGTTTGGCTTTTTCAGTATTTTGCGGTCTGCAAAAAATGGATCTGCAAAAAAATACGGATGATGTCCATGTGCATTCTGGATTTTGCGGAACAGAACAGCTGGCCCCTGATAGAACAGTACTATCCTTGTCCGTTATGCGGACAATAATAGGACATGTTTTATCCTTGAACGGAAAAGTAATACGGAAACGGAAGTTATACGGAGTACCTTCTTTTTTTGTGGATCCATTAAAATGAATGGTTCCGTATACGGCCCGTATAAGGAATGCAAAAAAAAAACGGAAAAAACCTTTGTGTGCAAGAGGCCTTACTGAAAGAGGCTGGAGAGCTGCGGAGACCTTGTACCTCACACCTGAGGGTTTTATCCAGTCTAGACACTTCTATCAGAGCTGAACACTTCAGCATCGCTGATGGCAAACAAAGCTCTTGTCTACATTTTTGCATCGGATTCACAGGATGTGGACATTTTAATTCCCATACAAACTTCATATCAATGAAAATGGCTGAACAAAGGTTCTTTTTAGATTACCGAATGGGTCGGGAAAGCTTCTGGCACCTCCATTGAATGCACTTATAGGTCCCATTGCTCCCAAATCCCAAGAGTGTCCTTTAGGCCTCCCTTCAGCAGCATCGGGGGTTTCCTCCACAGGGAGTAGCTCAGCAGGCAGCGTTATGCACGCATAGGCGTCATGTAAAACATGTACTGCACCTATAGGGCCAGATTCCACATTTATATGTTCAACCGATGCTCTAGGAGCTTGCATAGTACATGTGGTAAGCAGACACAGAAGTCGCAGGGACAGATTTATAAGGGTACGACCACGTGGATCGGTTGTATACAGTGCGCTCTTCATTAGTTAAATGAGAGGCAGCTGCGGTCTAATTGGCCATGTGGTTCTCTACTGCAGCCGGCTATGTTTCCCCAGCTGCTCATGACCGCACTGTGTGGTCCTACCCTTAAGCTTGTAAATGGCATACACCTAGGGGTAATGCAATCATTAGATGTGCTGCACTGGAAAAGTGGAGTTGTTGCAAATGTATGACATATTTCCACCATTTTCGTGTGACTTCCACATACCGCATCTTTTTGTGGGTGGGGCTAAATTTTTCGCCAGATTTATCATTGTCACAAAAAAGTCAGTTACTCCAGTTCCCTGGTAGCGACAAACTGATGGAGACCTTGTTATAAATATGATTAGACTTTACATGAAAAATCCAGAGGTATTTCATTTCGTTTTTTTTTTTTTTTATATTGTTACCCTTGCTTTCCCAAAAGCAGTACTTGGGTGTCCAGAGGATTCCTTGCTCCCTCCCCGCTCCAGCCAGTGCCCGTTGCCGCCTTTATCTACTTCCCGTGCGCATGGAGCCTCCATGCTAGAATGTACTGTCGGATGTGAGAATCAAGTTGAAATCGCAATGCGATTAATGCGTTTATCTTCGTTTTAACAAATATGACAAACATAGTGCAATATTCTCCATCTTCGCTAATTCTACCAAGCCAACCATAGTAAACCAGGTCCAAGTTAAAATCTTAATGCGATGACTTCAAGTTATATTAATCGCATTGCGATTTCAATTTTGAGCTGTGTTTCTAATGGGTCAGCTTGCTAGAATTAATGAAGATAACGAATATGGAATATAGCAGCAGTGCTAAGTAGAAATCGCAATGCGATTAATTACAGTTATATTAATCGCATTGCAATTTCAACTTTTATAATGCACTATTCTGAGATATAGTACTATATTCGTTAATTTATATTCGTTAACTCTCCCAATACCACCATTAGCAAAATCGCCAAAGCTGGAATTGCAATGCACGAATATTTGTCGCATTGCGAATCCAACACTATTGCTTAAAGTTTCCTGTTGCTTGTATTGTTACTGTTAACAAGTGACCACTGCATATTATGGGTTAAATGTCCACCATCGGTATTACTGACGGTCACGGACATGAGCTGCGGGTGTATCACACAAAGCAGGTGGCCACGGTGCCCGCACAAGGCTTGATCCATGTTTAATTAATCTGCTCGATGAAGTATAGCTACGTCACTCATTGGGTGTGAAGCGGTTAATGATTATGGCACAAATTATAGTTGTTATTTCACACTACTATATCTGTAACACATATGTATGGATAGCAGACAAATATCTCTCATATGCACCTAGCACCTCCATTTACATGCTACACACTGTATATCCCACGCTATAAAACCCCCACCAACCACCCCTCCCCCCCCTTAAACCCCCCTCCTTCAACCCCCCCCCCCCCACCTCCTCACTCACACACAGTTTATGATAAGTAATGTTTGTCCGCCAGTATTTCAGTATTTGCAGGTTCATTTAGCATAACCCAGGGTGCACCACGTGGAGGCGAACCAGCGTTACACCCCTTAACGTACCGTCACTTCACTACACAGGTACACCTCTCCTCAGATGGCCAATACCCCATCGCTCATACCCCACACACTTACAATTTAAATACAATGTAATGTTATAACGCTAACCTAAAATCAAATATTTTCCATTTATAGCAATAATTTTCGGTTTATTTTGGTCACATAATCACATTAATTACTTATACTTGTATTTTAAAAGTTTTGCATTACATGTATTTATGTTGGATAAGGTCTATGATCGGACCCGGTCCCGCCACGCGTGCTGCTCAGAGCGCCACAGTCTGCACGGTTTGAATTGTGGCACACACATGACCACCGGCACAAGAAAATAGTCATAGTGAAGAAGTGGTCCGACCATAAGGGGCACAATGTCAATAGGATTACTGAGATCCGAGACAAAATATGTCCTGGTACGATGTTGGCATAAGTTTTGTATCCATCACCATTGCTTACAATAAAACAAAACACAAAAAATTTGATCAAACAACAAATTTTACTTTAACAATTTTTAAATAAAGATAAATATTAGCATAAATAACCAAAATAAAAAAAAATTATGGCAAAGATTTTATTTTTCTCTGCTGGTTGAGCAGGTCAGCCAGGGCCTTTTGGTTGGCCTGCTCCATTAGGCTGAGCTGATGGGATAATTGCAGCTTCAGCTCCCTAATTCTGCGCATCTGCAGCGCATCCTTTCCCGCTGCTCCCGCTGCAGTTTTTTAAAAATTTTTGGATTATGTTGTTATGAGCTGTAGAATAAAGGAAAAAAATTTTTCATTGTACATTAAAAGACAATCATTGATTGGTGTATAAAGCAGCTGAAATATTTTGTCACACTCCGTTATATATTGGTTTAGTTAGGATTAGGAATAGTTTGTTACAGTTTACGCTTATTGACTTAGTTGTTACGTTAATGGTTTTTATGTAGATTACTTACCGTATAGTGTTCATGTTTTATATTTCTGTTGTGTGTTGTATGTTCTTTGTTGCATGTTTTATTGTTTTTACACCATTTTTTAGATAAATGTTCATATGGTTTTGTGCACTTTAGTCTACCAAAAATTTGATGTAGTGGATAGTCGTTACATCTTACTAAAAATGTATGTCTCATTGAGATACTTAACAGGAATCAGTACACCAGTAACATTAGCTTGCTGGAAAAAAAACGTATTACGTGGATTTAGGGTCCCGGTTTTAGGACTGAGTGCCCAGATAGATATGGTGGGACAGGTCATTCCCGTACTCCATCAAGGGTTGTTATAAAGTAGGGATTAAAAATGCTGTGGAGATCTAAGCAGGGACCTCAACCTCCTCGTCTGAACTCGTCCTTGTCAGACTGCCACTGCTCTCTACAGGTTCATATGCTGACCCGCTAGATTCGTCAGATGAGAGTTCCCATTCCTCATCCGACTGGGTCAGAATCCTGTAGGCCTCTTCAGGAGAATACCTCTTACTTGCCATTTGGACAACTAAATTTAGGGTTATTCCCTGAAACTACCCAAGAAAAAGAGCAAGCCTGTCTTACAAATGGGAGTGTAGCGAAGTACAGAAGCCGCTGCGATTGATAAAAAAGATCAAAACTGATTTTTTTATGGCCGCAGCCCTTGTGAAGTGATTGTGCAGTGATAAAAAATAATAACATTTTTGTCACTGCGGCGGGGCGGGCGTGGGTGAACGCACGTGTGGGCGACCGATCAGGCCTGATCGGGCAAACACTGCATTTTAGGTGGGGGGCGAACTAAAGTGACAGTAATACTATTATAGATCTGACCGTGATCAGTTCTGATCACTTACAGATACTATAAAAGTACAAATGCTGATTAGCGCTACGCTAATCAGCGAATCAGTGACTTCGGTGCAGTGGGCTGGGCGCTAACGCTAACTACCTAAACCTGATAGTCAATACTGGTGGGAAAAAAAGTGACAGTTTACACTGATCACTTTTTTCCCTTTCACTAGTGATTGACAGGTGATTGAAAGGGGTGACCAAGGGGTTAATTGGGGTGATGGGGGGTGATCAGGGTCTGGAAGTGTGGTACTTGGTGTACTCACTGTTACATGTGCACTCTACAGGGTCCAACCGACGAAAAGGACCCAGCAGAGAGCACAGAAGCCATTTAACACATTAGATTTATAAATATAATGTGCTAGATGGCTTTTGATTCAATTTTTTAAAAGTCATCAGTCGATGATCATTGGCTGGCAGGCTGATGACCAACTCCTTCTCAAACTTTTTACCGCCGCGCACTGCGCATGCGCGGCGGCATCAGCACGTCATCTCGCGTCTCGCGAGATGACGCGCCGATGCATCCAGCCAGAGAAACCCGACCGCCCGCTGAACGCATCCGTGCGTTAGGCGGTCCTGGAGCGGTTAACAGTGACTTGAACAGTGGCCGCCCCTTTAACAGTGACTTGAACAGTGACCGCCCCTTTAACAGTGACCGCCCCTTTAACAGTGACTTTGACAGAGACCGCCCCTTTAACCTCTTAAGGACGAAGGGCGTACATGTACGCCCTTCGTCCGCACTTTAAAGATGGCGCCCGCTCCCGCACGGAGCGGGCGCCCGAGCTGCGGGTAAAAGCTTGATTCATCAAGCTGACACCGCAGCTCATGTCCGCGACCGGCAGCGATGCCGATCGCGGACATTTAACCCTCAGATGCCGTGGTCAATCCTGACCACGGCATCTGATCACGCAAAACCGAAAGTTTCACTTTGGTTTGTGCTCGGCTCCCTGATGGCCACAAGGGGAGCCGAGCATGCATGTAGTACCCTAGGTTTCTGTGAATGAAACCTAGGGTACTACAGTATTCCTATGGAGCCTATGACTGTAATAGGCTCCATAGAAATATGCGATTTTCTCATATATTCCAATGCTATTGCATTGGAATATATGAGAATAGCAATCTGATGATTGCATCTTATAGTTCCCTATGGGAACTATAAGAAAGTGGTAAAAAAAAAAAAAAAAAAGTTTAAAAAATAAAATTAAATAAAAAATATAAAAATTCAAATCACCCCCTTTCCCCAAAATGAAAATAAAATAAATAAAAAATAAAAAATTACACATAATGGTGTCGCAATGTGCGAAAACGCCCATACTATAATAATATTAAAAATATTCACCATACGGTAAACATAAAACGGAAAGAAAGCGTCCAAATGGCTAATTCGCCATTTTTGGACGCTTCATTTCCTAAAAAAATGAATAAAAAGTGATCAAAACATCATACGCACCCCATAATGGTATCAATTAAAAGTTCAGATTGCCCTGCAAAAAATGAGCCCCTACACTGCTCCGTACGCATAATTACAAAAAAAGTTATAGGGGTCAAAACATGGCGATAAAAAATAAAATAAAAAATTCCCACTTTTAATTTTTTTTTCACTATCAAAACGCAAGAAAAACTATACATATTAGGTATTGCCGGATTCGTACTGACCTGAAGAATAAAATTAACCAGTCAGTTTTATCGCAAATCGAACGTTGTAATTTAAAAACTCAGTAAAACTGTGGTGAAATTGCTTTTTTTTTGCAATTTCACCCCATTTGGAATTTTTTTCCCGTTTCCCACTACATCACATGCAAAAATAAATGGTAGCGTACAACTTGTCCCGCAAAAAATAAGCCGTCATATGGCTATGTGAGCGGAAATATAAAAATGTTATGGCTTTTGGAAGGCAGGGAGCGCAAAACAAAAACGCAAAAATCCCAAAACCCCCGGTCCTTAAGGGGTTAACAGTGTCTTCCACTAGCAGTGTAGTTGTGCAGTCTGCTAAAACCTGTGATCAGTTTATGTCATCCTGCAGTAGGACATGTGACCGTGTATGGCAGTTAGGAGTTCAGTGCCGTAGCCTTGTATTGGCTAATAGAATATGACATCAAGGTATGACATACTGTACTTATTGGGTTGAATTACTTACAGTGATCAAAAACTCCAGCTCTTCTGGTTTAAAATAGCTTTTGGCCATTTCTGAATTTCCTTAATAAATTCGTCTGAAATCCGTCTCTCAGTCTCCACTCTCTTTCCGATCCAAAGACAGTGACGCACGTACAGGCGCACGCACACGATTATTTAAATGACGTATTATTGCGATAAAAAAAGTTGGATTGGCATACGAATGAAACTTAAGGGGTTAACATAGGGAAGTTGACTGTATAGACAAGCAACTTTCCTATTGCTACCCTGCTCTAAGCTGTATTCACGAACGAATGAAACTTAATTCTATTAAGCCAACCAATAGTAAAGCTGACTAATACCATTCGAACGTGATTACAACTTATAGTGGGGGACCAATTGAAAAGTTGATTAATATGACCAATTGACTCTTAGACTTAACAAATAAGAAAATAGAGCTTGATTCTCTTTATTGGTTGGTTAATTCTAAGTTAATAGATCAATGCGAGTAATTAAAGTTCTATTAATCGCATTGCGAATACAACTTAGAATTGCTAGAATTGACGAAGATACCTGTACAACCTTACCTATAGTGTGAGTTGACTTAACGTTTTATTCGCAATGCGAGAATATTAAGTAATCTTGATCGCATTGCGTATAAAAGTAACAGCTCAGTATAGGCAAGTTTAGGATTGCTGGAATGAATTTATGAAGATGAGTTATATTTTCGTTATCTTCGTTAATTCTAGCAAGCTGACCCATTAGAAACACAGCTCTAAGTTAAAATCGCAATGCGATTCATATAACTTAAAGTCATTGCATTATGATTTTAACTTAGACCTGGTTTACTATGGTTGGCTTGGTAGAATTAGCGAAGATGGAGAATATACTATAGCACTATATTCGTCATATTGGTTAAAACGAAGATAACGAAATATTCTCCATCTTCGCTTTAGCTCCATATAGTAAAGTTGACTATACAGACAGCTGTTTTTAATTCGCTATTACTTTGTTTTTTTTATATAATACATTTATAATACTTGATAATTATTATAATTATTCTATTTATTTAAAAAAAAATCAAAGTAATATTATCGCATTACGAATAAAAACTTAGTTGTCTCTATAGTCAACTTTCCTATTTGATTGCTAGAATTAGCAAAGTTGACGAATATAGAGCTAAAACGAAGATGGAGAATATTTCATTATCTTTGTTTTGACTAATATGACAAATATATTCGTCATATTCGTCATCTTCGCTCATTCTAGATATCAAACCAATAGGAAAGTTGCCTTAAGTTAAAATCACAAAACGCAAATATTTAAATCGCATATTAATCGCGATAACTAGAATAATGACGAATTCGCGAATTTCATCAAAATCGAATATGGCACCTCCCACTCATCACTACAGATGATAACCACCAGTTCCCAACAGGATGGAGGCAGGTGCATGCGAGAGGTGTCCCAGGTAAAAAATGCTATTGAATATCCAGCCACACACTTCACATCCATGGGGGCTGTTATTCTATCTGCACACAGATGCAGTTTCTACAAGGTGTCCTAAAGGAACTGGGCTCTCTCAGGATAATATAGCAATAACAAATGACAAGACGGGTGCACACTGCAGTCTTACTAAGCCCTCAAACTGATGTTAAAATTGAGAGATTAGTCAACATGTCCTGCAGTAGAGGACATGTCTTAAGCCCGAGCACCACGACAAGGTCTCTCAAGTAGCTCGGAACCTAACACTCACCTACCTGTGCCATATGGGCAATACCAGGGGCCAGTGGGCAAAATTACAGGAATGTATTAAGCCGACTCGCAGCAGACTCCTCAGTCACCTCCAGCATGTAACCATGCCTGCAATGGGAGGAGGGAGAAGGCTGTGAGCCACACCCAAGACTGGCTGATATGGCCCAGGCCTCACAGGTGCACCTAAATGTAGCCTGTGGGTGGAAAACAGAATACATCTAATAGGAGTTTATACACCTCCAAACAATTATATATACACGAACCAACTGAGCAGATCCTGCACTTGTGGCCCGTTGCTAATGGCGATCCCCAGCAAAAATGCATACGGTGTAGGATGCCCGCAGCGGACCACAAGTACCACCATAGTCATCCTACACAAGATGGCAATTGTGTGGATGTAATAAGTAATATAACAAGATAGCAATAACAAATGACAAAACAGGTGCACACTGCGGCTCTCACAGGATAGTAAAACCAACCTGTAATTTATTAAGACAAATTGATACAAAATGCGCAGAATTTGAAAATTCAATCAAATATATCAATATCTCTGACTATATGACCAATAACGTAAACAACTGAAAATAGAAAATCTGCGCAGTATAGGACCCAATTCATTAAGTGCACTCAATAATATCTATGAGTCATGAAATTGTATAGCAGCAACCTTGTAAATAGCAGCTTTAATAAATAGCAGCAACCTTGTAAACAGCAGCACTAATAAATTAGTGTTATTAAAACGAGCGCTGTACAAGTCCCAACAGATAAAAATAGCAGCAGTGACGATGTACTGGCGTAATTTGAATCTCAGCAGATGGACTTATAATGTGTTTGTTACACAATAGGAACAATGTCTCTTGCTCCAATAAACAGTACTACTAAGAATAATTAGGCATTGGGACACGCTCCTCTAGGAAGCGGCGTCCCGATATACTGTAATGTCAGCGGCGTCCCGCTATACTGTAATGTCAGCGGCGTCCCGCTATACTGTAATGTCAGCGGCGTCCCGCTATACTGTAATGTCAGCGGCGTCCCGCTATACTGTAATGTCAGCGGCGTCCCTCTATACTGTAATGTCAGCGGCGTCCCGCTATACTATAATGTCAGCGGCGTCCCGCTATACTGTAATGTCAGCGGCGTCCCCCTATACTGTAATGTCAGCGGTGTCCCGCTATACTGTAATGTCAGCGGCGTCCCACTATACTGTAATGTCAGCGGCGTCCCGCTATACTGTAATGTCAGCGGCGTCCCGCTATACTGTAATGTCAGCGGCGTCCCTCTATACTGTAATGTCAGCGGCGCCCCCTATACTGTAATGTCAGCGGCGTCCCCCTATACTGTAATGTCAGCGGCGTCCCCCTATACTGTAATGTCAGCGGCGTCCCCCTATACTGTAATGTCAGCGGCGTCCCCCTATACTGTAATGTCAGCGGCGTCCCCCTATACTGTAATGTCAGCGGCGTCCCCTATACTGTAATGTCAGCGGCGTCCCGCTATACTGTAATGTCAGCGATGCCCCCTACAGTATTACTAAACATATTAGTGGTGCAAAAGCATTATACAAATGACACAGCAGTAATATCCATCAGATTTGGTAGTTTATATGAAAAAACGCATCCAAACCGCAACGGTACGGGTCCCGATGCGTTTTCTAGTGCAACAGAAGCAGCAATCAACACTGTGTAATGGTATGTCAGGCTTTGAATATATGTGATTGCTTTATCTTGTTTTTAGTGTTTGATTTATATGGGATTGAGTATTTAGGTGGATTGGTTAAATTATTATTTTAGCAGCACAAAGGACTAATTTTTTAGCAGTTGGAAAGAAGAAATTTAGTATCCGGCACCCACAAACAAGATCCAGACCGGATTTTTTAGAATACCGTAACCCCTATATAGGAGGGGTGTTTATGGGGGATTGATTACCACTGAGGAAGGGTTTATTTAATACCCTGAAACGCGTTTGGTTAAGAACCCCGAGCAATTATTTTACAGTTATGATGGTAACTGAAAGAATGTGCTAAATGCCCACTGGAATACCGCCTGCCTCGCGAATAGTGGCACAAAAGATTCTGCACTAAAGACCGCAAGTCAAACCTAAGGTCGACACGTGCATACAAACCGCCAGCGTGGGAGGTCAGACGGACAAAGCTTGTAAAACACCGGTCTTCTCTATCACAGGACCAGCGTTTAGAGCGACATCGGGGCACTAATACAAGCACATGGTAAGAGCGTTTTAATTGTATGTCGGCAAAAGATTATGTACAGTGAAGGCACGTGATGCAGTGCAATTCAGCAGGACGCCGCTGACATTACAGTATAGCGGGATGCCGCTGACATTACAGTATAGCGGGACGCCGCTGACATTACAGTATAACAGTATAGCGGGACGCCGCTGACATTACAGTATAGCGGGACGCCGCTGACATTACAGTATAGTGGGACGCCGCTGACATTACAGTATAGCGGGACGCCGCTGACATTACAGTATAGACAGTATAGGGGGACGCCGCTGACATTACAGTATAGCGGGACGCCGCTGACATTACAGTATAGCGGGACGCCGCTGACATTACAGTATAGCGGGACGCCGCTGACATTACAGTATAGACAGTATAGGGGGACGCCGCTGACATTACAGTATAGCGGGACGCCGCTGACATTACAGTATAGCGGGACGTCGCTGACATTACAGTATAGCGGGACGCTGCTGACATTACAGTATAGCGGGACGCCGCTGACACTCCAGTATAGCGGGACGCTGCTGACATTACAGTATAGCGGGACGCCGCTGACATTACAGTATAGCGGGACGCCGCTGACATTACAGTATAGGGGGACGCCGCTGACATTACAGTATAGCAGGACGCCGCTGACATTACAGTATAGCGGGACGCCGCTGACATTACAGTATAGCGGGACGCTGCTGACATTACAGTATAGCGGGACGCCGCTGACACTCCAGTATAGGGGGACGCCGCTGACATTACAGTATAGCGGGACGCTGCTGACATTACAGTATAGCGGGACGCTGCTGACATTACAGTATAGCGGGACGCCGCTGACACTCCAGTATAGGGGGACGCCGCTGACATTACAGTATAGCGGGACGCTGCTGACATTACAGTATAGCGGGACGCCGCTGACATTACAGTATAGCGGGACGCTGCTGACATTACAGTATAGCGGGACGCTGCTGACATTACAGTATAGCGGGACGCTGCTGACATTACAGTATAACGGGACGCCGCTGACACTCCAGTATAGGGGGATGCCGCTGACATTACAGTATAGCGGGATGCTGCTGACATTACAGTATAGCGGGACGCTGCTCACATTACAGTATAGCGGGACGCCGCTGACATTACAGTATAGCGGGACGCCGCTGACATTACAGTATAGCGGGACGCCGCTGACACTCCAGTATAGGGGGATGCCGCTGACATTACAGTATAGTGGGACGCCGCTGACATTACAGTATAGTGGGACGCCGCTGACACTCCAGTATAGGGGGACGCCGCTGACATTACAGTATAGCGGGACGCCGCTGACACTCCAGTATAGGGGGACGCCGCTGACATTACAGTATAGCGGGACGCCGCTGACATTACAGTATAGTGGGACGCCGCTGACATTACAGTATAGTGGGACGCCGCTGACACTCCAGTATAGGGGGACGCCGCTGACATTACAGTATAGCGGGGCGCCGCTGACACTCCAGTATAGTGGGACGCCGCTGACATTACAGTATAGCGGGACGCCGCTGACTCTCCAGTATAGGGGGACGCCGCTGACATTACAGTATAGCGGGACGCCGCTGACATTACAGTATAGTGGGACGCCGCTGACATTACAGTATAGCGGGACGCCGCTGACACTCCAGTATAGGGGGACGCCGCTGACATTACAGTATAGCGGGACGCCGCTGACACTCCAGTATAGGGGGACGCCGCTGACATTACAGTATAGCGGGACGCCGCTGACATTACAGTATAGTGGGACGCCGCTGACACTCCAGTATAGGGGACGCCGCTGACATTACAGTATAGCGGGCGCCGCTGACACTCCAGTATAGTGGGACGCCGCTGACATTACAGTATAGCGGGACGCCGCTGACTCTCCAGTATAGCGGGACGCCGCTGACATTACAGTATAGTGGGACGCCGCTGACATTACAGTATAGCGGGACGCCGCTGACATTACAGTATAGTGGGACGCCGCTGACACTCCAGTATAGGGGGACGCCGCTGACATTACAGTATAGCGGGACGCCGCTGACATTACAGTATAGCGGGACGCCGCTGACACTCCAGTATAGGGGGATGCCGCTGACATTACAGTATAGTGGGACGCCGCTGACATTACAGTATAGCGGGACGCCGCTGACACTCCAGTATAGGGGGACGCCGCTGACATTACAGTATAGTGGGACGCCGCTGACACTCCAGTATAGGGGGACGCCGCTGACATTACAGTATAGCGGGACGCCGCTGACATTACAGTATAGTGGGACGCCGCTGACATTACAGTATAGTGGGACGCCGCTGACACTCCAGTATAGGGGGACGCCGCTGACATTACAGTATAGCGGGACGCCGCTGACTCTCCAGTATAGGGGGACGCCGCTGACATTACAGTATAGCGGAACGCCACTTTATATGACTGGTTGAAGAATTAAAGGATAACTGTCACATTTAGACCCTAATTTCAGTTTTCATATATGTAGTTACTAATATGATTATATTTCTGAATCAATAACTATTAGACTTACTTACCCCTTATTTAATAAGATTCAGCCCTTAGCAACCAGTCTGCATAAAACTACAAATTCACTATTCTGTTAAGATGACCGCCCTCAGCCCTGAGGCTAATCCATAGGACGCCTGCAGTGAAGTTAGTGAAGACCAGCTCTGTATAGGGGGGTCCTGCAGTGAAGTTCCCAGGTCTGGCTGAAGCCTATAGTCCTCCTACAAGCTCTCCTCTTATCAGATAAGGGTGTCATTTATACACTGAGCAGCCACATTCTCCAGAACTGCTAAGGGAGTGTCTGCCAAGCACAGGCATGTGGAGAAGTTCACACACACAGCCCAGCACTGTTATCTCCTGTCAGGAAGAACCTGGCTTTTTATACATTCCCTTACAATGTTGACACACTATCAATTCCCAGTGCACGCTGGTAGACGAAGGAGCATAGCAACCTGATTTTATCTCAGGTAAAAATAGCCAATACTGGCCACTTTTAGGTGGCTTTTAGGGGTTATTTATTAAACAATCAGAAATTAAAACAGGGCCAACAAGGTGATATTAATCACCAAAATCCAATAGTAAAAAAAAATAAAAAATTTGACATTTATACTTTAAATCGCTAGCACTATACATATAGTGCGCTCATGCGGGGCATAAGGCTTCCTAGAGGAGCGTGTCCCAGTGCCTAATTATTCTTACTAGTACTGTTTATTGGAGCAAGCGCAATTATATATTGGAGAAAGAGACATTGTTCCTATTGTGCAACAAACACATTATAAATCCATCTGCTGAGATTCAAATTACGCCAGTACATCGTCACTGCTGCTATTTTTATCTGTTGGGACTTGTACAGCGCTCGTTTTAATAACGCTAATTTATTAAAGCTGCTGTTTACAAGGTTGCTGCTATACAATTTCCTGACTTATAGATATTTTTGAGTGCACTTTATGAATTGGGTCCTATACTGCGCAGATTTTCTATTTTCTATTGTTTACGTTATTGTTCATATAGTCAGAGATATTGATATATTTGATTGGATTTTCAAATTCTGCGCATTTTGTATCAATTTGTTTTAATAATTAATTACATGTTGGTTTTACTATCCTGAGAGAGCCCAGTTCCTTTTGGACAAATTACTATATTCTCTAAGTGGACAGGGTGAGTCTACGTTACTGTGTGCACCTCATTTGGTCATACGTTGCTCCTGTGCACCACATTACCATTTTATTTTAGTTTCTACAAGGTGCCAGTCACACGGTTACATGTTGTGCGCCATTGTTCACACCCATACTGTTAGATCTGGCATCCTTTAAGTGCAACCCACAAAAAGCTGACACCACAATTTGTAATAACTTGTTAGAGTGTAATGATAATCACGGTGGAACCGCTTAGCTGACTTTCATCTTATCTCCGCTTCTGCAGGAGTCATAGGATGTGGATATTTTCATTCCTGTAGGAACTTCAGAGCAGACGTATGCAGCCTGGTGAGGAAGTTGGTGCCGGCCAGCAGAGCTCTATGGAAGATGACAAAGGTAATGCAGTTTATGGCTTCACACAGAAATTCTGAAAAACATAGACTTATTCTATTGCCTGTACCCCCAGATGAGGCTCTTTAGAGGGTTACACAGTCATTACCTGATTCTGTAACCAACAGGAGAAATCACGTCATATAAAATAATCAGCTATTTACATAGGAAATGCTGGTGCAAGTGAATAAACCATGAGTTACAGACTGACTTTTTTTCTCTCCAGCCAATCACTTGTCTCCAGCAGGGGGTGGGATACATATATAGTAGGTGCTTCATGGGTGGGATACATATATAGTAGGTGCCTCATGGGTGGGATACATATATAGTAGGTGCCTCATGGGTGGGATACATATATAGTAGGTGCTTTATGTGTGGGATACATATATAGTAGGTGCCTCATGGGTGGGATACATATATAGTAGGTGCTTTATGTGTGGGATACATATATAGTAGGTGCCTCATGGGTGGGATACATATATAGTAGGTGCCTCATGGGTGGGATACATATATAGTAGGTGCTTTATGTGTGGGATACATATATAGTAGGTGCCTCATGGGTGGGATACATATATAGTAGGTGCTTTATGTGTGGGATACATATATAGTAGGTGCCTCATGGGTGGGATACATATATAGTAGGTGCTTTATGTGTGGGATACATATATAGTAGGTGCCTCATGGGTGGGATACGCATGTAGTATGTGCTTCATGGGTGGGATACACATATAGTAGGTGCTTCATGGGTGGGATACATGTATAGTAGGTGCCTCATGGGTGGGATACACATGTAGTAGGTGCCTCATGGGTGGGATCAATATATAGTAGGTGCCTCATGGGTGGGATACACATATAGTAGGTGCTTCATGGGTGGAATACACATGTAGTAGGTGCCCTATGGGTGGGATACATATATAGTAGGTGCCTCATGGGTGGGATACACATATAGTAGGTGCCTTATGGGTGGGATACACATGTAGTATGTGCTTCATGGGTGGGATACATATATAGTAGGTGCCTCATGGGTGGGATACATATATAGTAGGTGCCTCATGGGTGGGATACATATATAGTAGGTGCTTCATGGGTGGGATACATATATAGTAGGTGCCTCATGGGTGGGATACATATATAGTAGGTGCCTCATGGGTGGGATACATATATAGTAGGTGCCTCATGGGTGGGATACATATATAGTGGGTGCCTTATGGGTGGGATATATATATAGTAGGTGCCTCATGGGTGGGATACATATATAGTAGGTGCTTCATGGGTGGGATACATATTTAGTAGGTGCCTTATGGGTGGGATACACATGTAGTATGTGCCTTATGGGTGGGATACACATGTAGTATGTGCTTCATGGGTGGGATACATATATAGTAGGTGCCTCATGGGTGGGATACATATAGTAGGTGCCTCATGGGTGGGATACATATATAGTAGGTGCCTCATGGGTGGGATACATATATAGTAGGTGCTTTATGTGTGGGATACATATATAGTAGGTAGCCTCATGGGTGGGATACATATATAGTAGGTGCTTTATGTGTGGGATACATATATAGTAGGTGCCTCATGGGTGGGATACATATATAGTAGGTGCTTTATGTGTGGGATACATATATAGTAGGTGCCTCATGGGTGGGATACGCATGTAGTATGTGCTTCATGGGTGGGATACACATATAGTAGGTGCTTCATGGGTGGGATACATGTATAGTAGGTGCCTCATGGGTGGGATACACATGTAGTAGGTGCCTCATGGGTGGGATCAATATATAGTAGGTGCCTCATGGGTGGGATACATATATAGTAGGTGCCTCATGGGTGGGATACACATATAGTAGGTGCCTTATGGGTGGGATACACATGTAGTATGTGCTTCATGGGTGGGATACATATATAGTAGGTGCCTCATGGGTGGGATACATATATAGTAGGTGCCTCATGGGTGGGATACATATATAGTAGGTGCTTCATGGGTGGGATACATATATAGTAGGTGCCTCATGGGTGGGATACATATATAGTAGGTGCCTCATGGGTGGGATACATATATAGTAGGTGCCTCATGGGTGGGATACATATATAGTGGGTGCCTTATGGGTGGGATACATATATAGTAGGTGCCTCATGGGTGGGATACATATATAGTAGGTGCTTCATGGGTGGGATACATATTTAGTAGGTGCCTTATGGGTGGGATACACATGTAGTATGTGCCTTATGGGTGGGATACACATGTAGTATGTGCTTCATGGGTGGGATACATATATGGTAGGTGCCTCATGGGTGGGATACATATATAGTAGGTGCCTCATGGGTGGGATACATATATAGTAGGTGCCTCATGGGTGGGATACATATATAGTAGGTGCTTTATGTGTGGGATACATATATAGTAGGTGCCTCATGGGTGGGATACATATATAGTAGGTGCTTTATGTGTGGGATACATATATAGTAGGTGCCTCATGGGTGGGATACGCATGTAGTATGTGCTTCATGGGTGGGATACACATATAGTAGGTGCTTCATGGGTGGGATACATGTATAGTAGGTGCCTCATGGGTGGGATACACATGTAGTAGGTGCCTCATGGGTGGGATCAATATATAGTAGGTGCCTCATGGGTGGGATACACATATAGTAGGTGCTTCATGGGTGGGATACATATATAGTAGGTGCCTCATGGGTGGGATACATATATAGTGGGTGCCTTATGAGTGGGATACATATATAGTAGGTGCCTCATGGGTGGGATACATATATAGTAGGTGCTTCATGGGTGGGATACATATTTAGTAGGTGCCTTATGGGTGGGATACACATGTAGTATGTGCCTTATGGGTGGGATACACATGTAGTATGTGCTTCATGGGTGGGATACATATATAGTAGGTGCCTCATGGGTGGGATACATATATAGTAGGTGCCTCATGGGTGGGATACATATATAGTAGGTGCCTCATGGGTGGGATACATATATAGTAGGTGCTTTATGTGTGGGATACATATATAGTAGGTGCCTCATGGGTGGGATACATATATAGTAGGTGCTTTATGTGTGGGATACATATATAGTAGGTGCCTCATGGGTGGGATACGCATGTAGTATGTGCTTCATGGGTGGGATACACATATAGTAGGTGCTTCATGGGTGGGATACATGTATAGTAGGTGCCTCATGGGTGGGATACACATGTAGTAGGTGCCTCATGGGTGGGATCAATATATGGTAGGTGCCTCATGGGTGGGATACACATATAGTAGGTGCTTCATGGGTGGAATGGACAGATTTCATACACTGCATTATTAACTGTTCTTTGCCCGCCTTATGTAATGCTTTGTGTTTATTACACCACAGATGAAAATGCTTCCTACCCCCTCCAAATTTCACTACACCTTCAGTTTACGAGACCTTTCCCGAATTTGGCAAGGAATGTTAACTATCAGGGCTGAGGAGTGCACTAGTGTGTCCACGCTCCTGGCTCTTTTCAAGCATGAATGTCAGAGAGTTATTGCAGACAGGTATGGAACCGACAATTCCAAGTTGGCCTAAATTGTGGCAGTAATTTGCATTGAAAATGTGTAGAAAGATTCAGTCAGAAAGATCTTAGGCTACTTTCACACTGGCATTTTGGATTCCGTTTGTGAGATCCGTTTCAGGGCTCTCACAAACGGTCCAAAACGGATCAGTTCAGGCCCAATGCATTCTGAATGGATAAGGACCTGTTCAGAATGCATCAGTTCGGTTCCGTTCTATTCCGTTTTGGAGGCGGACACCAAAACGCAGCTTGCAGTATTTTGGTGTCCGTCTGAAGAGGCGGAGCCTAACGGATCTGTTTTGAATTACAATGTAAGTCAATGGGGACGGATACGTTTTCAATGACACAATATGGTGCATATGAAAACGGATCCGTCCCCCATTGACTTTCAATGTAATACAAAACGGATCCGTTTTGGACTTTGTCATTTTTCTTTAAAACTAATGCAAACGGATCCGTTCTGAACGGATACAAACGTTATCAAACGGATCAACTTGCAGGAAACAGGTCGACCTGGATGGACAAATGTCTTTTTTCGGCCTTATATACTATGTTACTATGTTATAGGTGCGGATCCGTCTGTGCAAATACCAGACGGATCCGCACCAACGCAAGTGTGAAAGTAGCCTTAAGTGTGAGGGGAAAAAAGTATTGAAACAAAACGTATTGAAATGTTGCAATTTCTATTGCGTTGTGTACATACGTTTTTCTTCAGCAGAGATGTGGCATTAGTTCCAAATTTGAAAAGGGTTGGCCCATCTTACATATTGGTGGCATATCACCAGGATATCCCATCAATGTCAGATACATACAGTTCCCACCTCTGAGACCCATAAGTGAACGAGGGCGCACCCCGCAAACATGGCCACCCTCCATTAACCTCTATGGCTCAGCTGTTTCTGGACTTCCCATAGAGGTAAATGAAATGGTGGCCACGCTTGCGCAGTGCGCACTTCATTCACTTCTGTGGGAGTTACGCAGCTCATTTGTTTGGCTCTTTTTGGGACTTCCATAGAAATGATTGGAGAGCACACCGTGCATGTGCGGAGCACTCTCCTTCGCTTTGGGGGCCCCATTCTAGAGGGATAGCAATATGCCACCAATGTGTGAGACGGGTCAAGCACTATAAGACAAGTTCCAGTTGCACAGTCAATAGTAAATCTAGAGCAAGATGTTGTGTGCTGTGAGTGCCTGAAAAGAATAGTTCTAGGAAATGCTTTTCAGCTTTTAGAAACCTCTTCCTACGTGATCCTATATGGAGTCAATAGAATGGATAAGGAGCAATGGTAAGGAGCGCCTCAGGACAGAGTGATGGAGGACCACATGGTCTGTGCATGTCATGGATTCCAGTTGACTACAATGGCCACCACACTATATTCTGCTGCAGGAGAAGTGAGCATTCACCTAGGGACACTCGGACATCTCATAGCTGCTGGGGGACTGCTTGTCTAAATGGAGTTGTCCCATAGGTGGCTTTAGAATCATAGCGGGTTAAGTCCCCTTTGTGCAGAGCAATGATATAGTAGGAACATTCCTAGGAACGCCCACTCCCTATAATCGTCCTATGTAAATGGGCCTCTAATCATCTAATGAATGAGCAAGTGATCATACATCGGGCGAAGGCCTCACTGATGCAGACACCTAAAACAGCATTTCTGGACAGCAGGTCATGCTCCTAACAGCAGTCTGCTGCTCAGAAATAATGAATGGGCATGGGAACAAGCGATCACTTGTCCCCATACAGCAAAGGTGATTGCTTCATGTAAATGCAGCTTTCACCTCCTGTAAAGAGCAGGCAATTATCAGGAACGAATGGTTAGTTCCCGATAACTGCCTGCTGAGTCAGCCGACGTGAAGGGGCCTCAACATGGACCAGACTTCATTTCCCAAGGTTTTAGTTTTCATTATGCTGCACTGTGTCTCAGCTAGGTGTAAATGTAGCCGGACAGTAGCTGTGGTACTAGAGGTCTGCAGTAACATTTTACTGTGTGTTTTAGGTTCGTATGTCATGAAGACCACAGCTGGTTTGATAAATCTCTTGCACAAGTTATTGCAGAAAATGTGGATCCACAGTTGGTGTCAGAAGTACAAAATGATTTCTATTTTGTGGATTTTCTGAGGGATGTGCCAGAACGTAGTGGAGAAGAGCCAGAAGACGGTGTACTTGAGGCTCCAAAATTATATGAGATGGTAACATGATCTCTAGAGGGATGTGAACATCGGAATGTCGCAGCTCACCTTCCCGTCAGTTCATATTTTATGCATTTATTTCAGGTTGCAAGTTTTGAATTTCTGTGTGAAAAATTGAGGCACTTCCAAAAACAACTTAATGACGCAGGGATAGGATCTCCCATTGAGCTGGTATTGTTCAGAGATGCAGTGATACATCTCATTAAGGTAAGCACCAATTACAGCAAGGAGACAAATTGTACAAGGGACTCCAAGTATACACACATGCGTCCATCGATTTTAGTAGGCAAGGGTAAGCAGCTCTGCAAAATGACAGACTCCCTATAAAGATAATGTAATAGAAATATAATGAAATAGTGTTTTATTACAACATGAATATAGCAAACAAGTCATCTCACACTCTCTGTCTTTTGATCCAAGCCTGAATTTTTTTCAAGAGCATGTGTAAGGCCTCTTTCACACTTGCGTTGTTAGGATCCGGCGTGCACTTCCCTCGCCGGAAATGCCCGCCGGATCCGTCACAGCGCAAGACAACTGAAAGCATTTGAAGACTGATCAGTGTTACTATGGCAGCCAGGACGCTACTAAAGTCCTGGTTGCCATAGTAGTAGTGGGGAGCGGGGGAGCGGTATACTTACAGTCCGTGCGGCTCCCGGGGCGCTCCACAATGACGTCAGAGCGCCCCACGCGCATAGATCACATGATACATGCGATCATGTGATCCATGCTCATGGGGCGCTCTGACGTCATTGTGGAGCGTCCCGGGACTCGGGAGCCGCACGGACGGTAAGTATACTTCTCCCCCGCTCCCCACTACACTTTACCATGGCAGCCGGGACTTTAGCGTCCTGGCTGCCATGGTAACCATTCACAAAAGCTAAACGTCGGATCCGGCGATGCGCCAAAACGATGTTTAGCTTAATGCCGGATCCAGATTAATGCACTTCAATAGGCATTAATTCCGGATCCGGCGTTACAGCATGTCCTCCGGATTTTTGGACGGAGAGAAATTCTCAGCATGCTGCGGTTTTGTCAACGTCCAAAAAACGTTCACCTACTGAACGGAAGACATCCTGATGCATCCTGAACGGATTTCTCTCCATTCAGAATGCATTAGGACAGGCATGCTCAACCTCCGGCCCTCCAGCTGTTGCAAAACTACAACTCCCATCATTCCCTGACAGCCTACAGCTATCATCCTGCAGAAGGGCATTGTGGGAGTTGTAGTTTTACAACAGCTGGAGGGCCACAGGTTGAGCATGCCTGCCTTAGGATAATCCTGATCAGTATCTTTCCGTCCTAGAGCCTCGAGGACGGAACTCTAGGACAGAAGGCAAAAGCGCAGATGTGAAAGAGGCCTAAGGTTGCATCTGAAAGAAATGTAGTCTAATTGGTATGCTAATCAGTGATCTACATGTCAGATCCCACGGCCTCATCTGTATAGAAGAACATAGTCCACCGCGCTTTCCAATTCAGCTGTGTGCAAAAAAAAGAACACGTGTCTATGCCGCTAGCCCAGGAGGAGTGGAGGATGGGAGTAGTAAATGTTGACAGTGTATGTCTTCCCAGATAGCAATGTATGGATTTGAGCAAGGATGTGAATTGTAGTACTCTTTCTCTCTTTATCTGTCCAAAATCTCTTTTTGCTGAATCTAGGGCTGGCGATATTATTCTTGCAATGCTGGCTGTAATTCCCTTCTGAGGGGTACAGGATTACGACGAGAAGGTGTCCAAGTGTGAAGGGCGTTTTAGCAATGTGCCTCTCACTGCAGTAAAGTCTGTAGCAGCCGTAAACAGCGAAATACCTTACTGTGTCCAATGCTCGGCCATGCAGATTCTGGACCTTCTGGGTTCCCACTTTCTCTCTCTTTTTCTGAAGTTCTATGAAAATAGTGATTTCTATCACATGGGTAGATAATCCTCAGAGAAGGTGATTCTCAGGAACTTTGGCCTAGTCCTGTGAGGAGTGAAGCACATGTCAAAGTTCTTCCTTCCTCCTCTGGACAGAACTAGCGGCAGATCCAGGATCCACACCATAACTTATTGCAGGGACTGAGTCAATGTAATTAACCTCCTCACATCCATAAAAAAGCTATGCTGTGTAAATTACATGGTATGAACATATAAAATAGCATAACATAAAAGAACAGTTTGCAACTAGCCTCTTCTGGGGTACTGCATTTCTGGCAGTAGCTGCATATGTCTGTGTATACGTTTGGTTGGGACCGTCTGAAACCTAACGTGGTGTGAATTGAGCCTGGTACGATGGCTGCAGTTACAGTTCTCACATGAGCTCTCACATGAGTTGCCACCAGACTTCTGAACGACACATAGGCCTAGATGTGCAGAGATTTGTAGACAAGGTGAAAATAAGGTGTATAGTAGAAGAGAAAGCTCACTTCCTCTTTCTCATGGGTGGTGCTCTAATCCTACTTTGAATCACCCTTCAAATGTTTCGTACAGCAATGATAAATATATGGATTGGCACTCGCCAATCACAATGCCCGTGCGGTGGGGGACAGAATATTAATCGACTATGTTCCGTGTATGATGCCGTATTGTCTTGTCAGCTAGTCCACCTAGATAATGGTGGGTGGTTTTGGTTGCTGTTGGCCCAATATATAGGAATTACGGTATCCCCATAGAATATCAATAGCCCAATATATAGATCGGATGAAAAAACCGAACAATATATGTTGATATTTGACAATATTCACAATAATCAAAGTACTGGCTCACTCCGCGGTGAGTCCCTATATGATAATCGTACTGTAATAGTCAGCAAACAACAGCACTATATATCATAATGCACGATCATAGGTCCTGGACATAAGGTATTGCACTTGATTGTTATTGCACTGATACTTTAATTTTTAGTATCTTGTAATCTAATTAATCGTTCCCTTGATCGGGTCCAAAAATGGTGTTTAAGCTGGAACAGTGGTCTGTAATGTTCTGTGTAGTTCCTCAGTGGTCCCAATAATAGTGGGTTCCACGAATTGTATCAGTTGTGGGACTTACTAGGCAACATTCATGATGTAATTCGATTTCCACATCTGAATCTTATTCCCATGTCTGCTACTGGTTATTATATATGCTCCCACTCGTGTGGGCTTCCCTTACCTGCCCCTGTTTGCTTTGGAGTGGCAATGTGACAAGAGTTCCTCCGTGTGTTTGCCGACGTCTCGGTGTCCAGCATGTGCTGGGAAGCTGGAGCTCAACGTGGTGAATCAAACATTTTCTCACATGTAACTCCGCCAATGTTATCTACCTGATCCGTGTTCAAGACAGTACATAGGTAGGACCAAACGCCCATCAAAGATAAGAATATCAGAACATATAACTAATATCAACAAAGGCTTTGATAAACACACCCCATCTAAACATTTTAAGGAGGCTCATCAACAAAATCCAGAGGGTCTTCTCTTCACGGCACTGGAGAAGGTGGAGAAACATTGGCGGGGTGGAAGTCAGATAGAACGACTCTCAAGAGCCGAATCCAAGAAAATATATGAATTTTGTAGTCTCTTACCGAAGGGGCTGAATGCTGAAATTAAGATCTTTGTTTTATATGAGGTGGTCTGGGTGGGAGTTGATGTTGTTTTTCCAGCACTGCAACTTCCCCTCTACCCCACACAGCCCCCTGATTATCCCAAGTGATCTATCAAGTTATCAGCACTATGAATATCCATCTTGTGAAACACTTATTGAATATCATATGGGAAAATAAAGTACGAGGTCAATAATAAGAATAGGGATATATCATCCTACAAGGTACTCATCATTTACATACACATTACTTTGATTAAGGGTCCATTCACACGTCCGTAATGTGGGTCCGCAATTTCAGGACCCATTCACTTTCAATGGGGCTGAAACGGATGCAGATCCGCATTTTCGGGATCAACATCCGTTTTTTCGGGATCCGCAATTCTGTTCCTGAAAAATATAGAACATGTCCTATTCTTGTCCGCAATTGCGGACAAGAAAAGGAATTTTCTATTATAGTGCTGACTATGTGCTGTCCGCAAATTGCGGATCGCACATTGCCGGTGTCCGTGTTTTGCGGATCCGCAAAACACTTACGGACGTGTGAATGGACCCTAATAGTTGTGATATCGTTTATTGTATATATCCTTTATGTATCATTTTTTTATTTATTATTATTTTTATAGATTTTATTCATTTGAAAATGGGAATGACAGGAAAAATATGAAAAATGAGATCTATTTTGCCCAGATAGATAGATGTCATCCATCTAAATACAAATACAACAATCTATGAAGGAATATTGCACTTAAGTTGTAATGATATATATTGAATGTGGAAGGAATATTTCAAATTTTTTTTTTAAAACAGCTGTAACTAATGACAGCAATGTTGGATAGAAAATCTATTTGTAGGATACATTGTATATATAAAACTGCAAAACATCAGAAAAAAACGCACCTTTATATAAAAAAACAGAACCACAGGATGTCCCTTTGGATGGAAAACAAATATAAACAAATAGCTATTCCAGACCATCTTTTTTCTAACAACCAAAATCCGTACCAGGATTTGATTCCCACCAACAGTGGGTATAAAACATTTGTCAGGAGTATATTGGGGTGTTGCCACTGATGAAGGGGAAAGCGTTCCCTGAAACGCGTCTGGCTTAAGAACTGACACCCCGGCCCAACTGTATACAATCAACGTCTGTGAGTACAGTGCACTGTATTGCCAACAAAAAGTACCATCCCAGCAAGGCAATTAAGTCTGCGTTTTCACCTGCACCCGTAAGGGAAAACTGCGCATACCTCCGCACGGGACACCACGTTGAGCTCCAGCTTCCCAGCACACGCTGGACACCGAGACGTCGGCAAACACACGGAGGAACTCTTGTCACATTGCCACTCCAAAGCAAACAGGGGCAGGTAAGGGAAGCCCACACGAGTGGGAGCATATATAATAACCAGTAGCAGACATGGGAATAAGATTCAGATGTGGAAATCGAATTACATCATGAATGTTGCCTAGTAAGTCCCACAACTGATACAATTTGCGGAACCCACTATTATTGGGACCACTGAGGAACTACAGCAATATTTGGGATAAAACCAACATTACAGACCAGTGTTCCAGCTTAAAGAGGACCTTTCATTACCCTAAAAAATCTGAACTAAGTATACAGACATGGAGAGCGGCACCCAGGGATCTCCCTGCACTTACTATAATCCATGGGCGCCGCTCCGTTCTCCCGGTATGTCCTCCGGTAACTTCAGCTCTTCGGCTCAACTGGGAGGAGCCTGCCCTTTCTCTCCTGGGCGCCTACTTCTCCCAGGCTGTAACGCTGGCCAACCACAGCGCTCAGCTCATAGCCTGGGAGAAGTAGGCACCCAGGAGAGGAAGGGCAGGCTCCTCCCAGTTGAGCCGAAGAGCTGAAGTTACCGGAGGACTATTACAGTACGATTATCATATGGGGACTCACCGCGGAGTGAGCCAGTACTTTGATTATTGTGAATATTGTCAAATATCAACATATATTGTTCGGTTTTTTCATCCGATCTATATATTGGGCTATTGATATTCTATGGGGATACCGTAATTCCTATATATTGGGCCAACAGCAACCAAAACCACCCACCATTATCTAGGTGGACTAGCTGACAAGACAATACGGCATCATACACGGAACATAGTCGATTAATATTCTGTCCCCCACCGCACGGGCATTGTTACTGTTTTTAAGGTTATTATTAATACATTTTCGATTGTACCGTAATTCCATATTAGAGTGCCAATCCATATATTTATCAAGGTGAAAATAAGCAGAGGGATTATTGAGGAGTGTGACTGATACAGCCCTTGTAAAAGCTGAGGCCATAATTATTGTCAGCCATCTTACCTCCAACCACAGCCAAAAATTGGACTCGCTGTTTTGTTTATTTAGAGGGGTTGTCTCATCTGATAGATTGGTGGCATATCCTAGCAATATGTCAGATAGGGACTGATTCCACCTTTGAGAGCCACACCTATCTCCAGAATGGGCCCTTGAAAGTGAAGGAGAGCGCACCGCACATGCGTGGGGCACTCTCCATTCATTTCTATGGGCCTTCTATGGTACCACTTGTTTCCCATCTGTGGGAGTTCCAGAAATAGCCCGGTTATTTTTGGCAGTCCACAGAAACAAATAGAGGGCGGCCGCTCTTGCGTGGCTGCTCTCCGCTCACTTCGGGGGTCCTGTTCTAGAAATTAGTGCCCCTTTAATGGGGTATTCTGCTTGTTTGAGGTTATTCCCTCTTCATAATATAGGGGATAACTATTAGATCGGTGGTGATCCTACCATTGGGACCCCCACTGATCATGAGAACGGGGGCCGACGTATCCTCTGCAGCCCCCTGACATGAACGGAGGGGCTGGTCGCACATGTGCGTGGCCACTCCCTTAATTTCTATGGGAATCCCAGAGATAGTCCAGCTTGTGATAGGTGGGGGTCCAGCAGTAGAACCCCCACCAATCTAATAGTTATCCCTTATCCACAACTAGAATATCCCTTTAAGGCATAAATGCTGTTTGGTTAAAAATCTACTTTTAAAGCTTTTATTTCACCCTTAATTTAGTGTTACTGTTAGTTTGGTAAATAGTTCTTTCCCAGCAGTTATTGTTTTTCCCACAGATTTCACGCATCATCCGCACTGCCCGTGGAAATGCTCTGTTAATAGGAGTTGGGTCTGGAAAGCAGAGTCTGTCACGGCTCGCCTCGTTTATTGCAGGATATAAAATATTCCAAATTGTTTGTACAAGGTTCGTCAGCTTCTGTATTTATATGCTGTTCTGTATGGCCTGTAGAGATGATTAACTTTATAACGACATTATATCCTGTATTATACTCCAGAGCTGCACTCACTATTCTGCTGGTGCAGTCACTGTGTACATACATTACTTATCCTGTACTGATCCTGAGTTACATCCTGTATTATACTCCAGAGCTGCACTCACTATTCTGCTGGTGCAGTCACTGTGTACATACATTACATTACTTATCCGGTACTGATCCTGAGTTACATCCTGTATTATACTCCAGAGCTGCACTCACTATTCTGCTGGTGCAGTCACTGTGTACATACATTACTTATACTGCACTGATCCTGAGTTACATCCTGTATTATACTCCAGAGCTGCACTCACTATTCTGCTGGTGCAGTCACTGTGTACATACATTACTTATCCTGTACTGATCCTGAGTTACATCCTGTATTATACTCCAGAGCTGCACTCACTATTCTGCTGGTGCAGTCACTGTGTACATACATTACTTATCCTGTACTGATCCTGAGTTACATCCTGTATTATACTCCAGAGCTGCACTCACTATTCTGCTGGTGCAGTCACTGTGTACATACATTACTTATCCTGTACTGATCCTGAGTTACATCCTGTATTATACTCCAGAGCTGCACTCACTATTCTGCTGGTGCAGTCACTGTGTACATACATTACTTATCCTGTACTGATCCTGAGTTACATCCTGTATTATACTCCAGAGCAACACTCACTATTCTGCTGGTGCAGTCACTGTGTACATACATTACTTATCCTGTACTGATCCTGAGTTACATCCTGTACTATACTCCAGAGCTGCACTCACTATTCTGCTGGTGCAGTCACTGTGTACATACATTACTTATCCTGTACAGATCCTAAGTTACATCCTGTATTATACTCCAGAGCTGCACTCACTATTCTGCTGGTGCAGTCACTGTGTACATACATTACTTATCCTGTACTGATCCTGAGTTACATCCTGTATTATACTCCAGAGCTGCACTCACTATTCTGCTGGTGGAGTCACTGTGTACGTACATTACTTATCCTGTACTGATCCTGAGTTACATCCTGTATTACACTCCAGAGCTGCACTCACTATTCTGCTGGTGCAGTCACGGTGTACATACATTACTTATCCTGTACTGATCCTGAGTTACATCCTGTATTATACTCCAGAGCTGCACTCACTATTCTGCTAGTGCAGTCACTGTGTACATACATTTCTTATCCTGTACTGATCCTGAGTTACATCCTGTATTATACTCCAGAGCTGCACTCACTATTCTGCTGGTGGAGTCACTGTGTACATACATTACTTATCCTGTACTGATCCTGAGTTACATCCTGTATTATACTCCAGAGCTGCACTCACTATTCTGCTGGTGCAGTCACTGTGTACATACATTACTTATCCTGTACTGATCCCGAGTTACATCCTGTATTATACTCCAGAGCTGCACTCACTATTCTGCTGGCTACAAGGCTTAAATGATGCAGAATATATGTGCACATAGAGATGGTTGACGTGTCATGGTGCCTTGGACTTCATGGGTGATATTAGAAGCTCTCTGTGTGGTACTGGGGACATTGTGACTGGTATTAGGGGCACTGGGACTGGTACTGGGGACAATGTGACTGGTAGTAGGGTCTCTCTATGTGTAAAACGCTGGTCTTAATAAACGTGCCCCACAGTGTTAGCCTAAAGCAGTTTTTTTATTTGTGTTCATTGTCTTTTACGATTAATTTTGGTTTACAGAAATTAGGTCAGGGCATAATAATGATTGGATGGGGGGTATGATATAATTGTGATATAAATAGTTATAAGAGAGTAATTTTCAGCTGTGCAGTGTCCATGGAACACGCAGACCAAACACGGATTCTTCACAGAAATCTTCACAGATAAACCATCTTATCACGGATGTGTGAATTAGGCCTTATGCTTTATACAACGAGAACCGGGCCGCATAGTGCAGCGACAGTCATTTATGTGCAGATATTAGATGGTTATGTCCTTCTCTCATGATGTACATATCACAGGAATGCAGACTGCTCCTCGGCCTATGGCGTTCTGTCGTCTGTTTTCTTCCTTCCATCATTTTTGTCATAGTTCCATATCCAGGCATTCATTGTCCTGATTTTTCTAAACTCCCCAGAACTTACGGAGTATCGAACCTGCTGGAGGACCTGAAGGCTCTCTACAAAATGGCTGGAGCTGAAGGAAAGGGCGTAACATTTATTGTAACTGATAATGATATCCGAGAAGAATCCTTCCTGGAATATATGAACAATATTCTTTCTTCAGGAGAGGTAAGTTCATAGACTGCTTGTCACTTACCCCTGCATCACATGTGTGTGTGGTGAAGGGTTAAATCTGATGAAAGTGGGACTCCGTGCCCCCCTTAGCTTGCATGCAGCGATTTCCTAATTCTCTTCTTATGTCACTACTAGTTTAGTTTCTTGTAGGTTAGGAGGCAACATGAATTTCAGGTATAATTTTCCCTGGCGGGAGAAGGAGGAATCTGCAAATTAATAATCTCCACTAGAGCCGCAGCTATCGATTATTTTAGTAAACAGTTCTACCGATGAATCCAATGATTAATCCAGTATGCTAATGAGAAAAAACTAATTAAAAGAACGTTTTCTATAAAAACTCATCAGACCCCCCCATGCCATCATCAGACCCCCCTGCCATTAGTCCCGTCCCCCCTGCCATCATTCCCCCTCCCATGCCATCAGTCCTCAGTGCCATCCGCCCCCCTCCATGCCATTTAGTCCCCCCATCTTGCCATCAGTCCTCCCTCCCCAGTGCCATCAGCTCTCCCTAGTGCCATCAGCTCTCCCTAGTGCCATCAGCTCTCCCCAGTGCCATCAGTTCCCCCTACCCGGTGCCATCAGCTCTCCCCAGTGCCATCAGTTTGCCCTACCCGGTGCCATCAGCTCTCCCTAGTGCCATCAGTTCCCCCTACCCGGTGCCATCAGCTCTCCCCAGTGCCATCAGTTTGCCCTACCCGGTCCCATCAGCTCTCCCCAGTGCCATCAGTTCCCCCTACCCGGTGCCATCAGCTCTCCCCAGTGCCATCAGTTCCCCCTACCCGGTCCCATCAGCTCTCCCCAGTGCCATCAGTTCCCCCTATCATCAGCTCTCCCCAGTGCCATCAGTTCCCCCGCTCCTGCTTCCCCTCCTAGCCACCAGTCTTCAGCGCCAGACAAACCAAATACTTACCTTTCCTGCCATTGACGCAGCCAACACTCCACAGCTCTTCCACCGTCCTCTTCATGCAATGCACTGGGAGCTGGCGTCACCCAGCGTCAGGTCCTAGTGCACACTTACTACATTCTGACGATGTGTGTACGTCAGGAGGATAGTGTGGTGCTGGCGGGTGGGAGACCGCGGAGCGGTGAGCAATAGTAAGCGCTTCACTCACACTCTCTGGTCACATGGTACAAACGAATCCTCGATGCAAAAAATTGTATCGAGGATTTTTTTATGTTGAGTTACTCAATTGATTCGAGTAATTGTTTCTGCCCCAATCTCCACCTTTAAATGTAGTTCTGCATTTTATTGATGCACTTTAGTCATGTACGGACTGTAAAACAAGTTGTGAAGAGCTGGCAACTGCATTTCACACGAAGGCCTTGTGGATAGGAAAGTATAAGAGAACCTTGGGGATGGGTCTGATGACGATGAGTTTCCTGCTGCAAGTCATTGATGTCGTACAAACCAGTGGAACCAGTGAACTGTAGGAAATGAACACATTAGTTTATACATTTACACTGGGGAATTCTAGGTTTGGACGCTCAGTATCTTTCTGAAAAGGGTTTTAAACTGTTATTTCCAAGTTCTGATACTGTATATCACAAGGATGTGCCATTACTTTATAATAAACAGGGGTCTGACCTCTGGGACCCCCACCAGTCCTGAAAATGAAGGGACAGCAGCGCTCAACCAGTCTTTTGCTGCACAGAGGCGCCCTGTACAGGGAACTGCAGCCAGCTCCTTACATTGGGGCCATCCTGCAGGTCACTGGAGCAGGCAGTGATCAGTTACCAATATGCAGAAAGGACTGGGAAGAGCTGCAGCACTGGGCTCATTCACATGAATGTATTTTCTTTCTGTGTCTGTTCTGTTTTTTTGCGGCCCATATGTGGCATTATTCACTTCAATGGGGACGCAAAAAACGGTAATCACTCCATGTGCATTCTGTGTCCATATGTCCAAATGATCGTTCTGCAAAAGAATTGACAAGGATAGGACTGTTCTATAAGGGGCCGTTCCATTCCGCAAAATGCAGAATGCACATGGCGGAGTCCTTATTCTCAGAATCGGGTTCACCCAACACCTGTCTTGCCGGGTATGGGAATGTCTAAGGTGGGAATGCCCCCTCAGGCTAGCGCTACACGACATGTGTTGCGCTACAGTTTTTAATAATGATAGTCAATAGTGTAACACTGAGACATGCGACATGCTGTGACTGCGACACGACAGTCGCAAAAAATCCATCCATGTTGAATTTTTGTTTGACTGTCGTGTCGCAGCACGTCGCAGTCCAACACCATTGACTATCATTACAAAAAATGTAGCGCGCCATTGGTGCGATATTAATGTTGCGCGACACATGTTGCAGTGTAGCTCTAGCCTTAAGTAGCTTCAGTGGAGCTGCAATACAGATGTAGTAGAGTAAACACACATGCTTTATGAGACGTGTTTTCTAAACTAAATGCATTAAGCAAACACCTTTAATTGCTTTTCAATGGCTTTTGTTTCGAGATAACGATGAGTTAGGAAATTTGAGTTAAGAGTTTGTGTGTTAGCCCTGCTACATCTGTAGATCTGATTTCTGCCCTGAAAATCAGTCCCACTTATCTGAGTGGGGCTTGCAGATATCCAGAAATCCCATTCAAATTATTCAAACTGATTTTCAGTTGCAGAAATTTCCTGCAACAAGATCTGTTGTGTGTGAAGGCGCCCCTACACCTCTGTGAGGCTGACCTCCATATTATCTTTTACTCACAATTCTCTTGAAGGTTTCTAATCTGTTTTCCCGGGAAGAGCTGGAAGAGATCACTCAGCCTTTGCTACCAGTTATGAAGAGGGATTTTCCACATCACCCCCCAACATTTGAGAATTTGTATGAGTATTTTCTCTCTCGGTGTAGGAGGAACCTGCATGTCGTACTCTGCCTTTCACCTGTAAGTATGACTGGACTTGAGTACAGGGCTCAGCTATCTCCTACGCTCCTGGACACTTTTCCGACTAACCTCTCCTTCCATTTCTGGGGGGCTCCATGGGATATAGGGCCCCTGTTCTCCTGAATGGGATATAGGACCCCCACAGATCTAATTATTATCCCCTATCCTGTGCATTGCAGTTCTGTGATTTTTATTTTTTTCTTCATTTTAAAAGCCATATTTTTTTTTTCCATCATGTTAACCGTATGAAGGCTTGTTTTTGTGGGACAAGTTGTGTTTTTTAATGGGGGTTCATCTAATGTATTGCATAATTTTTAAAACATTTTTGGGGTGATGGCATATTAAAAAACACCACAGTTCCCCTATTTTTTTTAGAGCATTGTTTTTAGCGTGTTTACTGCTTGGAAAAAATGATGCTAAATGTGTTAATGGTTCAATATAGTTATTGAGATATCACATTATGTGTTTTTTGTTATATTTTACTACTTAAACAATAAAATGCCATCAAGCACTGCACATAAATTAGCTCTTTCAGGTCTGTCTTTACTTATGCCTTTTTTTGTAGTAGTTGATGCCTCCTAATTACAGACAGAGGTGTAAACATATCATGATGACAGAAGGTTCAGTCTACGAGGCATCAGTACAAGTTTGGGGGACTGCTCATGACATGTCTAATCATTTATCCCATCCAGGTTGGTAACAAGTTACGGACACGATCTTTGAAGTTCCCGGCTCTTATCACTGGCTGCACTATGGACTGGTTTAGTCACTGGCCGAGGCAAGCTTTAGTAGCCATCTCCTGTTACTTCCTGTCTGAGTTAGACATTGCATGCAGCTCTGAAGGCAAATCCCATGTGATGGAGGCCATGGCAGTATTTCATGACCAGATGTCAGAGAATTGTGAGAGTTATTTTCACAGGTAACTGCAGCTGCTCACAGCTCTCAGAAACTGTCTTCTGATGTCTCTCTAAGGCTACTTTCGCACTAGCGTTTTGGATTCCGTTTGTGAGATCCGTTTCAGGGCTCTCACAAACGGTCCAAAACGGATCAGTTCAGCCCCAATGCATTCTGAATGGATAAGGATCCGTTCAGAATGCCTCAGTTCGGCTCCGTTCCGCCTCTATTCCGTTCTGGAAGCGGACACCAAAACGCAGCTTGCAGCGTTTTGTTGTCCGTCTGACGATGCGGAGCCGAACGGATCTGTTTTGACTTACAATGTAAGTCAATGGGGACGGATCCGTTTTCAATGACACAATATGGTGCATTTAAGAACGATCCGCCCCCCATTGACTTTCAATGTAATTCAAAACGGATCCGTTTTGACTTTGACAATTTATTTTAAAGCTAATGGAAACGGATGCGTTCTGAACGGATACAAACGTTTGCATTATAGGTGCGGATCCGTCTGTTCAAATACCAGACGGATCCGCACCTAACGCCAGTGTGAAAGTAGCCTTTACCTGTGCATCATTTGGGGGCCGGGTGATCAGGCATTGATACTATTGATGACCGGGTCGGACTGGCCCACAGGGGTACAGGGGAATCCCCCGGTGGGCCCCTGAGCAAGGCGGGCCCCTAGTCTCCCACCCCCTGCACAAGTAGCACATAACACATTAGATTTACTGCACTACATACATATATTCAATGTACAGCACCTCAACCAGCCGATGTTCATATAAAAAACGTGTTAGATTATTTATTATACTTGAATGTATCCGTATGGGAAGCCACTAAAATACATTTTACTGACACTGATGATGAGGTTCTGGACTATTACTAAAACTTGTAATATACACCCTACCTGGTCCAGGGTACACCCCACAAATAAGCAGAAATGGCCCCCAGGGATGGCTGACTCCATGGAATAAATAAGGATCCCCACATATTCATGGGTTAATGCCAGGATTAGTAAGTTCTTGCCACCTGCAATGTTTCACATTTTATGTCTTTTTGTTATTTTACTTCAGATTTCGGAGGAGGGCTCATGTAACATCAAAATCGTATCTGTCATTTATACATAGCTACAAAAAGGTCTACGCTGAAAAACGTAAATCCATGAATGAACAGGCTGAGCTCATGAGCAAAGGTGAGGCGGTAAATTATCCCAAAAGATTTATACAACGCTTATTCATTGTATTATATAGTTTTATCAAGAATAGTCTGCATTAGCGGTAAGATCTCTGCTTGTAGTCACTGACTAGGAATCTTCATTGTTAATTGAATGGACGCACAGATGCAGAGCTCTGATAACTGTACTGTATCCAACCCTCTACCTATGTGTCCATCACATGGCTCAGGGTCATAACAATGAAGGTTCCCATTCAATGGCTACAAGCAGAGATCTGTGAAGACTTGATGCCCAAAATATGTTGCAAAATGAATGACATTGTGAATGTTTTCCACTGAAACTGAATATCCCTTTAAATGCGGCCAAAGCAAAACATTGGCAAACAGAGCAGATAGCAGAATATTACCATAACGGGCGCTAATGATTTTCCTTCTGAATGGCCACTGCTGCGTTATCCGCTCTGGATAACAGAGATCCCCAATGCCCAAGTGGCATAGAGAGCAGTCCATGGGGTCTGGTCATTAGTTCCTGGCTGCTGTGCTCGTTCATCTCATGGTGACAGAGTGGGTTAAATAAGTTTCCTGACGCTTAAAGTGATGGAATATCGCTAGAATATAGCATCAAATTGTGGCCGTGGGGGTCTGACCTCTGGGGGCCCTTTATTTTGGAACTGCAGCCATCACCTTCCACTTGTAAAGCAGTGAAGGGGATGCAGCACTGCACCAGCATTAAAGGGGGTCTCCGGGAATTAAGAAAATAAAATTACTAAAAATAAATGTTATAAATATATTCCCAAATACCTTTCATTAGTTGTAAGGGATCAATTTGTGTTGGGAGCAATCAGTACACACAAACCCTGTCCTAATGACAACACAGAGGAGGATGGGGATGTAGTAATGAGCAGCAGCGCTTGTCTGCAGTCTCCATCACCACGTCCTGTCCGTCCTCTGTACTTCACGTCTCCTCATCATCTCCATTCCTACAGAGATTCCGCTGAAGATCTTATCAGCTATATTCAGCATCATAATCCCTGACAAGCAGAGCAGAGAGGAGGCTGAGGCAGCTCTTTACCTCAGTGCCCTCAAGTAACTGGACAGCGGCCATTTTATTTCTCCTAAAGATTGCACCCTTGACAAAAAGAGCCATTATAACTAATGATAAGGTATATGGGAATATATTTATAATAAAGTAATATTAAGTTTTTAATTTTTTTAATTTTCTGAGACCCCTTTAAGATCCCTTCATTCTCAAAGGTCGCACCCCCACCAGTCCTAAAATGATGGCAAATTCCAACATTAGTGTCATCTAGTGTCTGGTCTCCGGGGCTGTGCTGAATAACCCCTCGTAACTTAGTTGATTCTGATTCAACTCCTCCGTATCCACTTTCATTGACTCTATACCCAGTTAATCAGTGGGGCTCAGCTCGGGCTCGGGCTCTGGCGATATTCGCATTTCGGGACGGTCTGTGGCACTGCACTGGTTTAATGCAGGAATATCGTCCGGTTTAGAGATGCAGGACTAAAACTGAAGGCCGGGCTTCTTTCTAGAGTAGGTGACATCAGGTCTTATAGGTTTCAGCCTTTGTACAATATCTTCAGTCTTGACCAATAGCAATAAGAAAAAGAGTTAACAACACAGAACGCCATCCGGTTAGTTTGACTTGCGACCGTATGACTTATTTGTGATCACTGGGATCGTCTTCATTCGTCTTCCCCGCCATGCCTGCCTTGTTTAACGTCTATCCTAATGAAGTGCTTTTTTCTCATGTGTTCAGAATAACATATATAATATCAGTCTGATCGTTTCTGCTTCCGGGAGCACAGAACCTCTTGGCGGCTGTAAAGAACATTCTCCTTTCTCCCTTTCAGGACTCTCCAAGCTCATGGAAGCCAGCGAATCTATGGGAAATTTATCCAAGGAGCTTTCAGAGAAGGAGAACGAATTGGCGCTGGCATCCACGATAGCCGACAAGGTAAGTCCCACCACAGAGGCAGAGGCATTTGACAATTTCCGGACAAATATATTACAGTCGATGTTTTCGATGAATTCGCTTGGTGTTACAACAGATCCAGTGCCCTCAGCACTTTCTATATTTCAATGGTCCTGTTCCATTCTGCTTGAAATCTACAGGTTCTGGCAGAAGTGACATTAACTGCACAAGCAGCAGCTAAAGTGCAGAACGAGATGCAGCTGGTAAAAGACAAAGCGCAGAGCATTGCACAGCAAATAGAAAGTGAGAAACGTATGGTGGAAAGTAAGCTGGAGGCCGCAAGACCCGCTCTACAGGAGGCAGAAGCCGCATTAAATGTGAGAAAACGCTGATAGGAAGATGGTGCATGCTGTACCCTCCATGTGGATGTGTAGATGTGACTCTGCTGTCTAGTGGCTAGCTGCAGTTAAATCCATGGGGTCGTCTCGGGTTCTGTTAAGTAAGGTTTACTAGACATAAATCATCATAAACTGCTGTTGTGGCATCCAGAAGAGACGCTCCAGCCTGTCAGTAGGAAGGGGGATGCAGATTGCTGATCAGTCTATGGTTGTATCTTGTGCTGCCACGTATCACAGAATCCACAATTTCAGATTCCTAGTGCAATTCTTGCTCTTGGCATTTTTAACTATGACATAGTTTTATCAATGTTTTTTTTTTTGTTTTTTTTAGACAATCAAACCTGTGGATATTTCTACGGTTCGGAAGCTTGCAAAGCCGCCACATCTGGTCATGAGGATCATGGATGCCTGCCTTGTGTTGTTGCAAAGGAGGCTTGATCCAGTAGTCATGGATCCTGACAAACCCTGCTGTAGGCCTTCCTGGGGAGAGTCAGTAAAGGTGAATCCTACCACCGGTATGACATACCTAATAAGCAGACTGCTCTAGTGACAGCTGTAGTGGCCTCCTGGTTGGATGCTGCAGCTGTCACTCAGAGGAGGGGAGGGGCAGTGGAGCACTTCGCAGTGAAGCTCCACCTCCTGGGCACTTGCAGGAGTATAATCTGGCAGAAAAAAAATATTCAGTTTACTCCTTATGAGAGAAGCTCCACAAAAGGTAAGTTTGTCCTGTCCTTCCCTCCCTAGTGCTGTCAGCAGTTCAGCATGGTCAGATCGTCTCTTTCTGTATGTTCCATAGACTTGAATAGAGTGAAGCCGCATGCGTGCATGGCCACCTCTTCAGGAAAAATGGGAACTATTTTTTTTCTGTAAAAATTGGTTAGTTCTAACAATACATCTGTGTGTTTAAGCTGCCAACTCATATACTGATATGAATACATTGTGCATGTAGACCCAGCCTTCTTGCAAATATTTTAGTGCAATCAATGCATTTGCTGCAGATTTTATCCACTACAGTACAAGTGGGGAAATCTGTGCCTTTTTTTTTTTTTTAACAGGGTACGGCATTTTATTTTCACAGCTTGTCTTAAAATCAGTTCAGATTTCATCAAAAGTTTGAATGAAGTTTAGCATAGGGCCCCTTTCACACGCACTGAATCCAGACCCATTCATTTCTATGGGGCTGTGCACATGAGCGGTGATTTTCACGCATCACTTCTGTGTTGCGTGAAAATCGCAGCATGCTCTATATTGTGCGTTTTTCATGCAACGCAGGCCCTATTGAAGTGAATGGGGCTGCGGGAAAATCGCAAGAATCCGCAATCAAGTGCGGATGCAGTGCGATTTTCCCGCAAGGTTGCTAAGAGACGGGACCCGATCTTTATTATTTTCCCTTATAACATGGTTATAAGAGAAAATAATAGCATTCTCACTACAGAATGCTTAGTAAAATGTGGATTAAGGGGTTAAAAATAAAAAAAAATTAACTCACCTTATCCACTTGATCGCATGATTGCCGATCTCTCCTATCTTCTTCAAGCATTAGCTGCCGTCTAAAGGACCTGTGGTGACGTCACATCACATGGTCCAATCACATGGTCCATCACCATGGTGATGGACCATGTGATGAGCTCAGTGACGTCACCACAGGTCCTTTAGCCGACAGCTAATGAATAGAGATGAGCGAACTTTAAAAAAAAGTTCGGCGTTCGGGTTGTGGTAATCGCTGCATCCCGTTATGGATTCCACTACCACGGGATCAAATCCCATGCTGACCCACGCCCCCTGCACTGATCACATGACGGTGACGTCACCCCAGGTCCTTCGGCTGTTCAACAGTTCGGGTTCATGGAAGCCGGGATAGTCCGCGGTAGTGGAATCCATAACAGGATGCGGCGATTACCACAACCCGAACACGGAGCGCCAAACTTTTTTTTTAAAGTTCGCTCATCTCTACTAATGAATGAAGAAGAAAGAAGAGATCGCAACTACGCAATCAAGTGGATAAGGTGAGTAAAAAAAAATTTTTTTTTAACCTCTCCATCCACATTTTACTTAGCATTCTGTATTGAGAATGCTATTATTTTCCTTTAAGGGAAAATAATAAAATCTGCAGAATACTCAACCCAAAACAGGACTTCAGTGATGAAGTTCGGGTATGGGTACCAAAAATGCCGATTTTTCCCAGGCGCGTGCAAAACGCATTAAAACGCTTTGTACTCGCGCTGAAAAATTACGCATTTTCCCGCAACGCCCCCGCCTCTGATCCGGGAGTCAAACGTGACGCCCGTCTGAAAGAGGCCTAATCCATTCACTTGGGATTTTAGTCCAATCTGCAAAGTATGAACTTTGCCTGAATGTGCATTTTAATTGTGTGTGTGGTAAACCTTGCGCTATGGTAGAAGATGTTTTTGCAGTAAATGTAATAATCATAGCGATATTTGTCCACAGCTCATGAGCACCTCTGGATTCCTCCAATCCCTTCATCAGTTCCCGAAGGACTGTATTACTGAGGAGATGGTGGAGTTACTGCAGCCCTATTTTCAGATGGAAGATTACACAATGGAAAATGCAAGGAAGCTCGGTGGTAATGTTTCCGGTCTTATGTCGTGGACACAAGCAATGGTGACATTTTATAAAGTCAACAAGGAGGTACTGCCATTAAAGGTAGGACGTCCTTCTGTTACCCCAAAGGAGCCCTTTAAAATTGTGTGTCTGGGTTCACACTATTTTTTTTGCCATACACTTGAGGCATGTCCGTTTACATTCTGAATCAGTGAACATAAAAAAACTTAGTTATTACGTATCCTGTGCTTATGTGTATTATACTCCAGAGCTGAATTCACAATTCTGCAGACATCATGAGGCTACATGCACACGAAAGTATGTGTTTTGGGCTCCACAAAAAAGAAACGGAAGACGTCCTTAATGTATCCAGGAAGTGCAGCAGTGCATATGTTGGTCCATTGCTCAATTTAATAGTATGGGGCTGAGGTAGAAAGTGCTCTATTATTCCCATAGAAATAAATGGAGTGGTGGATCAACATGGGCACTAACTCTGCATTCAGATAGAGGACATAGGGATCTCTTGTTTCAGGCGCCAGCGATCGGATGCCCCCTGCACTCTGATATTTATCACCTACCCTGTGGAGAAATGCTGATTTTCCTGGGATAATATTTGTAAAGATTTGATTCGTGTTTTCTTCTTACATTTTCCAGGAAAGTCTGATGAAGCGATGTCACCATTTAGAAGTTGCTAATTGTGAAATGGCAAACGTGCAGCAGCAGCTGGATGACAAACGAGCCGAGCTGGATGTGGCTCAGGCCAAATTTGATGAAGCCATGTTACAAAAAATGGTGAGCATGAGGGACTTTTGTATTTACAATTGTCATTGGACTAACGGATGCGCCTCTTTTGAACCCATATACTTAATATGGCTAAAACTTCACTTTTATTAGTACCTGTCACAAAACAAATTACTGAAATAAACAAAAGGAACAAAAACCTCAGTTTAAAAATATCAGAGTGAGCGCTGTCTTTTGCACCTTCATTGCTATCTGGTAGCATGACACTATCACTGTCTAATTTTCATCAATTACTCTGTGTCGGCTGGCTGCGCGCTGCCACCGACACCTTCACTTTCTGGCCAGTCAGTCACATATTATTTTTTAGCTATTATAGATTGCGCTCACTACCTGTCCTAAAATCTTAAGCTCAAAGGCTGCCCCCCCCAACATGTTTTGCCGAGTGTTCGGCGTCCTCAGGGGTTCGGGCAGTCTTTGAGCTTAAAGATTTTTAGTCATTTGTTTTATGACCAGTACCAGTAAAAGTGAAGTTTTAGCTATAGTAAGTATATGGGTGCAAAAAAGGCGCATCCGTTAGTCCAACGACAATTGTAAATACTAAGTAATGGTAAACAACGCCAGCACCTATACACTAGGGTTAATTGGATTTAGGTCATGGATAACTTTTATCTCCAGGCTATACATGTAACGATGATTAACTACACAACAGGAGATGCAGATCATTATGGTTATTGTCAGGTGCATGTTACTTAGGCTGTTGACAACTTTGACATGAAAACTATGGTTTTACATATGTTAATTATTGCCTTAAGTTAAGAATTTACATTAGAGGATTTGTCCGATTTTTTTATATTGATGACCTATCCTTAACCCACAGCCGGTTGAAGAGAATGCAGCGCTCCCACGAGCGCTGCCTCCTCTTCACTGTTTACCTGCTCACCGTCACAACTGCAGTGGTGAGCAGGTGTAATTACAACCGTGGCATCCACATTCATTTCAATGGGACAGCTGCTTCCTATTTCCTTGCATAAAAAGGAGCCATCCCATTGAAGTGAATGGAACCGCTGAGATGTAATAACACTCCAGTTGTGATGGTGAGCAGGTAAACAGTAAAGAGAAGGCAGTGCTCATACGACCACTGCTTTCTCTTCAAACAGCGGATCGGCAGGGTGCCGGCAGTCAGCCCCCCACCAATCTGATTTTGATATCCTATTCCCCTCCTTGATCTGCAGTTTACTATCTCCTACTAGTTTCTGAATTTTCTATGCGGACGTATTCCCACAGTAATTATATATGCTGGATCTGGTGTGCCCAGGATGCTGCTGTCTTCATTAGCTCTCATGCATCATTATTCTGGCTTTGAGGGATTTCTTATGCCTTGTGCTGACACAGAAACAGACTCTGCTTGTGTGCGATCTCTGCCCCCTCCCCTGCAAACTCTGCTGTGGATCCTCACTGCTGTATCTACACTGATGCTGCAGTGTGGGACCTCTTCCCATGCAGACTTTTGGTGCTCTGTTTCATCACTAATTTATCTTGCTTTGCTGTCTTTAACCTCCCTGCTGGAATTTCTAACCCTCCTACTACTGCGAGAGCGATCAGTCAGACAGCAGCAGCAGCACAGACATCTATGTAAAGAGGTTGCACAGACTTTTCAGACTTTTCTTTTCATGTAGGAAGCAAATGGACAATAAAAAGGTGTCCATAGTCTATTAGATATGGTTTCTGTGTAATGGAATTGTGTTCCATTCGTTGTGACAGGTGTAGTACTTCCAAGTATTCTCAGTAATTACTAATAATAGTATTAATCTTTATCAGGGGCAGACTTGGGACTTAAAGTGGCCATGGGAAAAAACACCTAAAAGTGACCCTATGTCATAAGTGGATCCAAAGTGAAAGAAGGTGGGCAATACAAATAGGTTGGACCAACAAATGTAGGAAGGGACAAGAGATGTAGACGGGGCCAGCAATACAGTAGTGCAACAGAAAATACTACCGCAGCAGAAACAAATACCACAGTGCTGCACAAAATACTGCCGCCCCAGCTGCAGTATTCCACTGTGAGGATGGTGATATAGCTGAATTCAGGAGGACACCTGCGGCCACTGGCAGGTGCACAAGTACCTGATGCTCTCAGCTTTAATTACGTACCTGGCTGGCGGCAGTGAGGAGGGCTCGGGTGGCTCCCTAGGCATCAGCCCAATTGGAAATTTCCCTGTGGAGTCTGTGGCCAGTCCACGCCTGATCTTTATCAAGCACCAACATATTCGGTACTGCTCTATTATCAGAGGCACCATGTACAACCGGACATTACATACAGAGCCACAAAATAATTAACAAGAAGATCAAAAGCTTTGTGGACCCTGCTCGCAAGAGCTTAAAATGACTGATTGTATTGTAATCTACCTTTAACCCCTTTCTAAATGCCCACGTAAAATTGCGTTGGCGGTCAGGAATTAAAAAATGTTTCATGCAGCAGGCACCTGCAGCTAATGTCCACGACCGGCGGTAATGCAAGTCACGGACATTTACCACTTCAAATGCCGTGGTCACACCTGACAATGGCATCTGAGCACGTGAAAAGCTGGAAGCACACGCTCCCCCTGGCGGAGATCAGAGAGCCAGAGCTTGTTAGCAGCAGCCCCTGTCCTCCTGTGTGATAGGAGGCTGCTGCATAGAAGCACAGTAAAATCCTCATAGACTCCAAAGCTATGGGAACTATAAAAAGGTGTAAAAAATATAAAAATTTTAATCACCCCCTTTCCTCCAAGATGAAAAAAATAAATACACATCATGGGTATCGACATGTGCAAAAACGCTCATACTAATAAAATATAAAAATATTTATCCCATATGGAAAATGTCGAAATGAAAAAAAGTCAAAATAGGCGATTTGCCATTTTTTGGTCGCTTCTCTTCCCACAAATATGTAATTTAAATTATAGAAGAGTTGAATGCACCCCAAAATAGTATCATTGAAAAGTACAGCTCACCCTCACACAGCTCTGTACAAATAACTATAAAAAAGTTATAGGGGTCAGAATATGGTAACAAAAAGAAAAAAAAAATCAAGGTTTTTATTTTTTTCAGTGTAAAAATAAATATACATATGTGGTATTGCCGGATTCATACTGACCTGGAGAATGAAACTAACTGATCAGTTTTATCATATAGGGAGCACCGTAAACACAAAACACAAAAAACTGTTGCAGGATTGCGTTTTCTCCCCATTTCAACCCATTTGTAATTTTTTTTTCACGCTTCCCACCACATTGTATCCAACCGTAAATACTACCATTAGAAAGTGCCTCTTGTCCCACAATGAAAAAAAATAAAAAAGCTATGGCTTTGGGAGGGCTGGGAGTAAAAAATAAAACAAAAGCGTAAAATCACCCGGTCTTGAAAGGGTTAACGATACTGCCATTCAATCAGATGTCCGTGTGCTGCAGTCCATAAAGGATATTTTCAACAGTGTGATTGATTTTCCCCATTCCCATTACAGCAGGAAGAGTTGTGGCATTTACAGTAGGGACAGTGCAAGCAGTCAGCAAATCTCGACCCGAATATCAATTACGGGATGCGCTATGTCTCCCAATTGTCTATGAGAGGAGAGTGGGAGTAGGGGTTCCCTGGACTGTCTTTTTGGGGGTTCCCCTGTGGTTCTTTGCTTCAGCTGCTGATCCAGTGGCAGACTTTCTGAAAATGGTGTAAGAAAAACATAAAACATTCCCATTTGATTTCCCTAGAATCTTCTCAGTGAGGCAGAACTTTGCAGAAAGAAAGTGGAGACTGCATCAGATCTTATCGATGGACTCAGCGGAGAGAGGATCAGATGGAGCGAACAAAGCAGAGCATTGAAATCTCAGAGTAACAGGTAGACTCTATGCTGTCATAAGAGTAAGGGGCTGCATACATTACAATGACACATCCAGCATTAAAGTGCACCTTGTGTTAGAGAAAAATGCCAGTCCTCAGAGCTACTGTAGCACATTCTGCTGGCAATGATAGATGTCCGGACACAGGACAACACATCCTGCGTGTGTGGGGCTGTAGGTAGAACATGGACTGGTCTGATTAATCACATTACATTTCAGAACCCCTAACTTTCCCCACTCCTCCACAACGGCACTACCTGGAGGGAACCACCTCTTCAGGGACAGGAAAACAACCGAGATCAGCGTATAAAAGCCCCCCTCCCTTACCTTCACCAGTTGTTTCCCTGTCCCTCCAGTGGCAGGGTATGGATCAGCGTGGTTGCGCAAAGCCTTTGGTAAGTTCTCCCGGTCTTCTAGAGGGCTCCTGCAGGGGGAAGGATCCCAGAGCAGTTTTAGAGTGCTCCTCATTCCCCTCTGGCATAAGTCCAGCATGTGCTGGCTGCCCCGGGCCAGGCGGCATTCCTAGGGCCAGGGAACGCTCCGTTCTCTACTTCCGGGTACGGCGCGCTGCATTTCTGTACTAACCCCTCCCCCAGATGTTTTTAGGGTGGGAGAACCATCACAAAAAAAGAAGATGCCAGATGTGTAAAAAGATGCTATCCGCTACTATCAAAAAATCTCTTTGTCTCAGATGTATAAATAGAGTGGTCTTGGAGGAATCCCTATTTATTGTGGATAGTTTAAGATCCTTAATTAAGGATGAAATTGGAGCAGCCATTGATGCGAGATTGGCGGCAGTCTCTCCTAAACCTTCCAGCTCCAGAGCCGTTCCCTTTGGGATTGATGAAGGTTAAGGTCCTGGAATAAGCTCTGTGCCATCTCATGGGAAGGCGATCATTTATTTGGGAAAGCCTTAGATGATATACTAGAGAAGGCTTCCGATAGAAAAAAAGGCTTTCCTACGGAGTCGAAGTTTTTCCATCAAAGACGTAGTTTTATATCCCAGAGACGTCCTGGGTTTGATAAAAAAGGAATAATTCAGGGGCTTCATGGCAGTCTTCACAAGGGATAAGTATTCCTCTTCTCAGAAAAATCCTCCCGTCCAAGTGCCACCCAATGACGCCAGAAGTCCGGTCGGGGGAAGGATGAAACCGTTCTTTCAGACCTGGGAACATATTGACGCCTCTGCCTGGGTGCTGTCTATATTAAATTCAGGATGCAGGCTGGTCACTGTCAGGTACTCCCCCCGACAGGTACAGTACCTGGAATATTTAAGATTAAAGGCAGAAAGACAGGAGGCGTTAGAATCTCAGATTGCGCTTCTCCTTCAAAAAGAAGCAATAATCCAAGTTCCTCCAGAAGAAGAGAAGAAAGGCTTCTATTGTTCAATTTTTCTAATAAAGAAACTGAACGGATCATTCCGGCCAATCATAAATCTGAAGAGTTTAAACAAATTTATAACATACGAGAGTTTCAAGATGGAGACAGTAAGGTCCACGATCAATCTATTCTCCAGAGACTGGATTATGGCAACAATAGACCTCTCCGATGCCTACTATCATATTCCAATCCTTCTAGATTACCAGAAATATTTAAAGATGGCGGTTTGGGTTCAGGGTTGGATCAGTCATTACCAGTTCCAGATCCTTCCTTTCAGCCTATGCTCTGCCCCAAGAGTGTTTACAAAGGTCATGGCGGAGATTTCAGGTTTTTTTCATCTGTCAAAAATTATTTTGATTCCGTACTTAGATGACTTATTGATTGTAGCCCCAGCGACAGAATCTCTCCTGTTTCAGATACAGATAGTAATCCAGACTAGGTTGGATCATTAAGTCGAATCTGCTTCCAGATCATTGGAAAGTGTTTCTAGGAGTACTTCTGGATTCTCCCCTAATGTCCTCCCTACTTCCAGTAAAAAAGCAGGAAGATCTGATTCAGAAGATTTCAAAATTTCAGCATTTGCACAAAACCTCCGTAAGAGAAATCTTGACAATTCTAGGTCTCATGACGTCCACAATATCTTCAGTAAAATGGGCTCAGGCCCACCCAAGAACTCTACAGTCATTCCATTTACATTCCTGGGACCGAAGACAAACATCGTAGAACAAGAGATTGAAGATACCTTCTCCTGTAAAGCGCTCTCTAAATTGGTGGCTCAAAAGTGAAAATCTTTCCAGAGGTGTGGAATGGCAGCAATTGGAGCAGCACCATCTTCGGAAAGGACTCTCGGACAAGGTAATAAATACTTTAATGCAAAGTAGGAAACCAGTGACTTCCAAGATATATCTAAGATCCTGGAAGTAGACGATGAAAAAGGCAGCACTCCGAAATAACGTTTCAATCACTCATTGCGATCTTTATCAAGGCTTGATAAAGATCGCAATGAGCGATTGAAACGTTGCAAGAGGTGGAATAAAGGTATCCAGTTTACACTTATTTCGGAGTGCTGCCCTTTTCATTGTCTGTGTTTTCTTTGGAGTGCTGCTACTTTCTTTCTTTTTTACCTTCTTTTGTTTGTAAATACCTCCTGGGATCCATCCATGCCTCCAGATCTGGGTCTGGTCCTAGATTTTCTCCAATCAGGTCTGGACAAAGGTCTTACAGTAAGTACACTGAAGGTTCAGGTGGCAGCGTTAAGTGCCTTCGCGGGGGTAAGATTGGCTGATACGGATCCTCTGTCCCTCCGTGGGATTTAAATCTTGTCTTGTCTGTCCTTATGGATTTTCTTTTTGAGCCCATTCAGGATTTATCTATGAGTCTTTTGACTTAAAAAACAGTTTTTTTACTAGCTATTACAACAGCTAGAAGGGTTGGAGAGATTCAAGCTTTTTCAATTCAACCACCCTGCCTTATGGTTCTAGGAAGATAGGAATATCTTAAAACACTCTTCTGAGTTTCTTTCATTGCCATCAAGAAACTTCTCTTCCTTCATTCTGTCCTCAGTCTCTCAGAGAAAGAGAAGAAGTTCAGTAACTTAGACGTGAGAAGATGTGTCCTTCAGTATCAAGTAACTAGGGCCTTCAGGGCGTGGACCGGGGTAGAGCTGCTATGAAGGCATCCATAACACGTTGGATTATATCCTGTATATCTCTGTCTTACAATGAAAAAGAGATAGCTCCCCCATCAGGACTGAGGGCCCATTCTACTCACGGCTTGGCTGCCTCGTGGTCAGAGTGAGCCTCTGCCTCCCTTGAAGATATTTGCCGAGCAGCTACTTGGTCAAGCTCTTTCTACATTTTATATACACTATAAACTTGATGTACTGTCTTATAAGGACCTATCCTTTGGCAGAAAGGTATTGTCTGCTGTGGCCCCCCCGAGTGCATTCTTCATTATTCCTCCAGGCAGTGCTGTTGTGGAGACATGGGGAAAAGATGAAAATTACTCTTACCAGTAATTGGATTTTCTTTTAGCCTCCACTACGGCACGGGAATTGCTATCCTTTTTGTTTGGATTTATTTTTGTTTCGGTCGGCAGTTGACTCTTTTCATTTATATTGTTATGTTGATTAACCTTATTAAATGATGCATCTATTGTTTAGTCCTAGGCTATTAACTGGTGAAGGTAGGGGGAGGGGGCTTTTATACGCTGATCTCGGTTGATTTCCTGCACCTGAAGAGGCGGGGTACCCTCCAGGTAGTGACGTTGTGGAGGCTAAAGGAAAATCCAATCACCGGTAACAGTCATTTTCATCTTTTGACATTTTCAGACATTTCTCAAGTGGATATATCCATTTATTAAAGAAATGATGTTTATTTTGTTTTGTTTTACAACCTTTTTTGTGACACATAAGGACTTAGATATTTTTTATATTTTCTTTTTATTTAATTTTTCAATTTAACCAACAAATCATAGCATTTGATTGTTTACAGGCCTTGTTGGGATTGTAGTCCCTTTATTTTTGTTTGTTGTTGTACAAATGCACATAAATTATAGGTGTAAATTATATTTTAAAATGATAAAACAAAGGTAATGTATAACGTAACTTACATTATTCAATATTAAGAAGCGTTTTTTAAGAATATTGTTTCATTTTGTGTGTGTGTATATACCGTATATATATGTAAAAGTCAATACGGCTGGGCAGCACTGCAGACAATAGTAGAAAAAAGTTTAAAAAAGGGTGTGCCAGCGGCTGTGGCGGTGATCCTCCCGTCAAACCATAAATGAAAAAGGAAATTCCACGGCACTTTGAAAAAGGTTCCAAAGGGAGAACGAAACGTTGCATCTGGTGAAATAAACATGTATCTATTTTTGGGAAGTGCCGTGAAATTACCTTTTATTTATACATATATCTCCACTGTTTGGGGCAGTATAAAAATGTATATTTAATGTGCATGTGTGAATAAGGCAGCTATTGTGACAGTTATGGCTGCTGTTGTTTCTATTTTTTTATTTTATTTTTTTACATTTTTCAGCACATAAAAGACCTGAGGAGTACATTTACACTTTTTATTTCCCCCCCCTTCCACTGGGGCATCTATAGGAGTCCCACCACAGTCACTGGCAGAGCTGATCTGGGTCTGCTGAGGCCCAGCAGCCCGGCTATGCTTGGAGAACACCTAGTAATGTGGTGATCTCCGGGTCCAGTAGAGGCAGTGACATTGCTGCTTCCTCTGTTCACTGTATAGTGCTCACTGAGTGCTATGGATGCTGGAAAACAGAAGTGGTAATAATCTGCTTGTGTCTTCTCCTCTGGTTCAGAGGCAGCCGGGGACCCAACCTGTTCTTGCTAGATTGCAAGAACCGGAGCTTAAAAGTTGCGCCATTGTAAATGTATGGCAGGGTTTTAAAGGGCTGTGCTGTGTCATGACATTGATGATCTATCCTCAGGGTGGGTTAGTAATATCAGACTGACGGTTGTCTGGCACCCAGGACCCCCACAATCAGCTATATGAAGAGCTAAAAGTAACTAGAAACAGGATTAACAGTGGAGAATATGTAGGAGTATATAGCGGGTAACTGCTGGACTACCTACCGTATAGCGGTATAAAACCTCCGGGCCATAAAGATAACATCCTTTTTTACACTTTTTTTTTTGGGGGGGGGGGTTCTGTCATTTTTGTTATTTTAATAATTTTTGTGTTATGTTTCTGTGATGTTCTGTTCTGTAAGATCACTGCACTGCAACCAACATACAAACACAGAAATGCACCAGCACTCTGCAACCAGCACTCTGCAACCAGCACTCTGCAACCAACATACAAACACAGAAATGCACCAGCACTCTGCAACCAGCACTCTGCAACCAGCACTCTGCAACCAGCACTCTGCAACCAACATACAAACACAGAAATGCACCAGCACTCTGCAACCAGCACTCTGCAACCAGCACTCTGCAACCAGCACTCTGCAACCAACATACAAACACAGAAATGCACCAGCACTCTGCAACCAGCACTCTGCAACCAGCACTCTGCAACCAGCACTCTGCAACCAACATACAAACACAGAAATGCAACCAGCACTCTGCAACCAGCACTCTGCAAACAACATACAAACACAGAAATGCAACCAGCACTCTGCAACCAGCACTCTGCAACCAGCACTCTGCAACCAGCACTCTGCAACCAGAACTCTGCAACCAGCACTCTGCAACCAGCATACAAACACAGAAATGCACCAGCACTCTGCAACCAGCACTCTGCAACCAGCACTCTGCAACCAGCACTCTGCAACCAACATACAAACACAGAAATGCAACCAGCACTCTGCAACCAGCACTCTGCAACCAGCACTCTGCAACCAACATACAAACACAGAAATGCACCAGCACTCTGCAACCAGAACTCTGCAACCAGAACTCTGCAACCAGCACTCTGCCCTGCCTCTATGCTAGAAGTTATCAGAGGCGTTATTGTACATTTTGATCAAAAGATAATAAGCCACTCGCAACGTCAAGGCCGCCTCTGTGAGTGCAACCAAGGGGTCACAGCCCC